>JAJGBQ010000007.1:1200000-1800000 GCA_022457065.1 Curvularia sp. ZM96 | reverse complement strand
TTCAATTGTTTCGGGCGCGGTGACGGCGAGCTTGCGTTTCTTGTTTGGTGGTCCCATGACGATATTGAGAAGGCCTGAAAGTAGCGATAACCAGCGGATGTGAGGTGGAGGACGTGGGGTGCTGGGGTGCTGCCGCGCTTGTGTTGCGACGGGCAAGGAAAAGTGGTTGCGGAGTTTGGGAAAATTACCTGGATGCAGGGATCTGGCAGGTACTTAGTCTGGGTGGAGCCGAGGCTGGCACTGGTTACCAGCTTTGGACTACCAGACCAGCACGCATCACTAATCTGAATATCGCCAGCTAACAAAACCTAGGTCAGCTTGACAACCTGGTTTGTACGTTTCGCTGTTTCCCGCCATTCTCTAGTGCAATAATCGTGTCAACATTGGCTTTTTCTCCTAGCGTTCTCTATGGGGTTGGAGCCCATGAATGGTCACGCGGCCCTATCCAGTCGCGAAAAACAATTACTATCGTTCTATTGAAATCCAGAGTTGTACATCTATGGCCCAAGAGGGTTTTCCTGAGTTTGGGCGCTGTGTGGACTCCATGGGCAGTTATCCAAGGGCCGTCCACAGAGTCAATCACCCTTCCCCCATTATCTTAGCAGAAGAGGTTAACGTGTCATGATGCATGATTCTATGAACTCACCCAGCACTGAGGTTATAAACAAGTAATATGGGATTGTAGACATGAAATTGCCCGACACTGCGGAACATATTACAGTGAAGCTATGAAATGAAGATCTCAGATGGAACAGCTGTGTGTGCGTGTAAGTAAAGCTGGACCAAATAAAAACATGTTTCTGCCTTCTGTTATTCCAACACCCTGACCCCTAGACGCGCGCACGACTACAGAGACCCTGGAATCACAGGTCCCAGTTGTGTGTACTCACTGAGACGTGAGTCAATTCTTCTGCGTCCCATTCAAAGGCACGTAAACGAATGACATCGTGCATATCTGATAAGTAGCAACCATTTTCTGTACCTAATATAGCATCTCTTGACACCTAGTTGCACCTACAACTTCTGTTCGTCAACCTCGCGAGGCGCCAGTGATGCAGTGTACCAACAAGAAAGTCGGCTACCACTCTCTTCAACTGAAGCCCACCTCCACAGCTCGACTCGGAAGTGACTAGATGCCTTTACTACTTCTAGCTAGGATAGTTCGCTTCTAGACCTCAAATATTGCTCGATCGTTGTTGAAAGGCGTGTTGGTATATTTCTCATTAACTTCACTGGCTGACCATCCTCGCAGCCATCTTAGCAGCCACCTCAATTGGGATATAGATCCAAACTCAACCATGTAGCCAGTAGTCCGTCTGTCAGTTGACACTAAACTTTGGACAAAACAGACATTCATCCTTCTTAATAACATAAATGTATGAAACGAGAGAGAAGAACAAGTTTCGACCAATATTCGTCCAGCCCAAGAGAGCCGTGGAACGAGTCTTGTACCCGCTGCTTCAAACCGTTACCTACGACACTGGCGACCGCCGCCTGGTGACAGAAGGCTTGAAGTATTTTTGATAGCGCTCAAGATCAAAACTCCCTTCTTCAAGTTCCTTACTATCCGGCCCCCCTGCCCAGCAGAATGTTCGGCAATTCCTCAGAACCTCTCCGCTTTCTAAAACCGCATCGCATTTGTCGGTTCTATAAGCGGCAGTCTCGTAAGCTGCCAACCGGTCAAAGTGGGCTTCCGATGTCACCTCCCACACAGTTCCAGCTACCCTTCCAGAGGAGCAGGGTATCAAGGCTGGGTATATGCCCCACATTTTGATGCGGAACCCAGAAATGGTAGCAGGCCTTGTAGTCGGGAGTCCGGGAAGAATGAGAATTGCTTGAAGGATTTCAGGATCCATGAGAGAGCCGTAGAAGAACATATGAAATGAATGAAAGGGATCACCGGGTATTTTCGCTTCTGTGTCTTTGAGGAACTGAAAGTATCGTACTTGGTCTGTTGTCTCAATCGCCGCTTCGGAAGGTGCTTTGCTTGACGGTTTTGACGCTTTGAACAGACGTGGAACAGGAGGAGGTGATGGAGGGGGCATTGCAGGATTCGTTATTGATACTTCGTCTTCCCGACAAGATGAGGGTGGAGGCAGAGGCGTAGGTGCGTGGTCCGTTGTAGAAGCCACTGAGCGCAAAAGTGAACGTCCACTTTCGCAATGCGACTTCTCTTCGATTCTGTGGCTATTAGGTCGCAACAATTGATGCTTCGTAAGTTGGTCTATTAAGGTTGTTATGCGGTGCTTATTGCGGCGTAGGGTGGTTATACATTGTTTACCAAAAGGGAACCTTGCCTAATTTGGGTTAGCGGATATACTCTAGGTATCACAAGTACATTGCCAAACGGCGGACAGTCTCATTACTCTTACCTTCATGAGATTGTCACTAAACAGTCCTTTGGATTTTACGTCTGTGTATGCATCTCCAAATACCTCCACCCTTTCCTTTCCCTCTACCTTGTGCCTTCAACCACCACTAACCATCCACCCCCAGACCTTCATCAAAGCCAACAACTAATGCAGATGCAAGGCCCAGACCGGCAAGACTGCATTTGAAAAGTACCCTCAGTTTGCAAATAACAAGATACGTTCTGCCAAACTCCTACGCAACGGTGTATGTGCTGATTAAAATCTCCTTTCTTTGATTTCAGTGTACTCGCGACGGTAGGGCACGCGAGTTTGACAGTGTGAATAGGAGGGCCACGTGCCATTAGAAAGGCCGATAGAGGGTTCTGGGGTAATGACACGGGTTACGGTCTGTTTTGAGCCAAAGAGATGCAGCATGATTCTTGATAGTTATCCCGTGATCTTTCGGGTTGACTTAGGTTTGAGATGGATTGTCTCAAGAACACTGCGAATATCAAGGCGTAGGGGAAACCTAGTGGCTTTGCTGATTGTTATCAATAGCCGAATCATCTGATATTTGGTTGGCGAGATAGTCGTGGTTGTCTCAAGTCGATTGTCACGTGCCTACTGTTTGGAACTTTGAGCTTGGTCGTGTTAATCAGCATGCCTAGTGGATGTGTATCGCAAGTAGAATTCTACGCGAGATTGTTCCATCAGTCAGATTGCAAACAATTTGTTCTAGGTCTTGATGAAGGAAGTTCTCTAGATTTCATGGTGCTTTGTTAGTACCTTGTAGTACCTTAGGTAGACTAATTTTAGCCGCCTACCTAAACAGGAACCTCATGTAGTCATTATGGCTTGGCGGTCAAACTCCCAAAACGGATAGCCCTTAAGAAGCAGGAGTAGGTGTTAGTGACACAGATATCGTCGATTGTTTTCTGAGACGAATACGAAGTGCAGGGCGTAATTGCGTACTTCGATTTTGGGTATTATTACTAGTAAAGATAGAGAGATCTACTCCGTAGATGCTATATACCAGTCTGACTGACTAGAGCAGAAGACGTCCCGATTGTCCATCTATACATATTGCCAGCTAGTTTGTTCCCTTGCTTTTTGTATTACTATTTCGCCTCTGTGTCATGCATGCCTGTTATCTTTCTCCTCCACGAGAGCGATTCCAAGTGCTTCTTCGCCTTGTGCGTAATGCATAGTGCCGGATCCACACTCTGTAAACCAGGCTCGCCAAACATGGCGATGACGGTTAAACCTAGGAAGGAATGGTACATGTCCGGTGGGTCCCCCGTGACTTTGCCAAAGCCCCCGACGGCATGTTGTGTCTTGTCTAGTAACCATTTCCGAATAGGTTGCGGATCGACAATGTCGAGACGACCGAGAAGTTGCAAGGGTACACAAGTCCAGTATGCGTAGCATGTGTCGGCGGTCTTGTTGCATCTTCCATTGACTCCGACCCATTGCAGCTCGTAGTGCACGTGGGGTTTTCCTTGGACATTCTCTTTTGCTTGTGCAGACGGGTAGGATCCCAACTTTACAAAGGTATGCGCATCATGACATGTTTCTGATGTATCAGTCTCATCTTCCATGGTATCCAAGCCGTCATCGTCATCCAGTGTCAAAGTCTGCCGGGACACAAGCCAATGCAGGGTGTTCTCGATATTGGAAACACCACGAATGACATGGTCAGGCTCTTGCGAGGGCGGCAAAGGTAAGCGATTCAAGAACGATAGTGCAGCTATGGCGCAACACGTGAATCCAGCATGTGCTTCATGATACGGTGCTTCGGAAATACCTCCATCATAGCATTCAGAGCCGCGGACGCATCTGACAAAAGCGTCAACATCGATGTCCGGGATGCCTTCACAGGGTCCTTGGAGGTCCCCACGCAGTATCCACCTGATGGCCGTAGCCATGTACCCAAACCTGGAGTCGTTGCCGCCATGCACGTGGCCATCCTCACCCAGCGTCTCTCCAAAGCTCCCCTCTGGTCTTTGCATTTTGACCAACCATGCCAGGATTTCCTTTCTTTTCACTTTTTCCAGATCATCACCCAGAACCACCAAAGTCAGAAGGGCAAAGAAAGTCCCGGGAACGTGGGCAGGGTCCCAGACCTTATTTTTGTCATTCCTGAGCTCGCCATAGTCGGACCCTGGCCATGGGCGGAAGCCGCCCTCTGGCAGCTGGCAACTATAAACCCAATCGATGTGGCCCTGGCGCTCTTGGGCGGACAGGGCAGCGTCAAGGTCACCTAGGATATCGAGAGCAGAAACAGTGAAGAGGGCCAGCAGCATGCGGTTGGAATCATTGCTGGTGTAGAAATGGGGCAGCAGGGTTTTCAAGTTGCGGCGCCAGTACTTGATATGGCGGGCATAGTTGAGCTGGGAGCCCTCCAGGCCAGCAGGAGCCATGTGGTGCGGAACGAGATGGTGGTGCCCCTGCGCAGTCTGCGCCCGTCTGTGAGGCTGATGGCTGCGGGGCTGGCGGAGGCCAAGAGAGACACAGCCCGTTTGCTGTACGTAGACGTAGGCCTTTGCACACAGAGCCGGGTCGGGATCAGGGCCAGAGCATGCGCAGACGGCGTGGTACTAGGCCGTGGACGGGGGCTGGCTGGCTCTGGTGCTGCGGGCAGCGGGATTGCTCGAGTGTGCTGCTGGGGTTAAGGGTATGTAGTGGGCGGTAGTGGTGGTAGGGCGATGATGCATGGACGGTAATCAGCGCGCTGACCAGGCTCTAGTCCATGCAGGGGCAGCGGTAGTTGTCGGTGAATTGGCGACGTTTGTATTTTTGTACAGCCCACTCTTAGAGGCGAAATGTCGGGCAAAATCTCCTGGCTAGGGCGGAGGCAGAGGCGCTGGCTGGCTCAGGCAGCCAGCCCTGTCACGACGTACGGGCAGGGGTGGGAGCGACATCAGCTCTGCCCCAGCTGCACGCTGTAAAAACCCCTCCTGACTGAACTGAGCGGTACTCTCACCACACAGTGCCTGCATCCTGTCCACGCCGATCACGCGCCCCTTTTCTCGTTGTCACTCTTTCTTTGCCCGGGAGCTGGTCACCAGAAACGCCGCCGAAACGTGCGAGGCCGCGCAACCTTCTACCATTCCATCGCCGGCCCTACGCTTGCGTGTTCGTGCCCCAGGCCCATCTTCTCCACGCTCACTACCGGCCGTTGACCGTCCACCCACCACCTAACCACCCTTTTTCGATTCATACCACCCTTCCCCGGATTAGCGGCCAGCCCAGTGTCGCTGCTTCGACGCCGCCGCCATGTCCACCGGCTTTGCTGCGTCATTCTGGTCTAGCGACTATGCGGGAGGTATGAGCTGAAGTCGCACCCAAACACCGCCCCGCCCATACTGACCTTCCAGGCCTGGGCGTTCTCTTCGGGAAGCTCCAGCAGGGAGTGCAGGAGAACCAGCAGATCCTGACCGTTGCCCGCATGCGAGCCGATGCCGAAGAGGTCTACGGAAACTCTCTGGCCGCCATTACACCAGCCACGGAGCGCATAGCCGGAGGCTTCAGCAGAGATGAGGGCGCGAGCGTGCGAAAGGTGCGTGCAACAGACTGCCTGGCCTCACCCGTCCGCTAACCCCACCAGGCCTACGAGGGCGTGCGCACCGAGATGGAGGCAGCCGCCGCCAACCACAAGAAGATTGCCTCCAACATCCGAGAGCTGGTCGTAAACCCCTTCGGACGCTGGTGCGAAGCGCATGCTGCCCGTGTGCAGAACTCACAAGACGATTTGCAATCACGCATCAAGATCCACGACCGCCAAGCCGACGCCGTCCGCAAGTTCCGCTCGCAGTACTACAACAAATGCCGGCTAGTCGAGGATCTCGAGGAGGAGGACAAGCTTGCCTTCCAGGACCCCCAGAGCGAGGCTGCGCAGAGCCCAAAAGTCAAGGTGCCTACCATCAAGATGTCGGAGCCCGAAGACGAAGAGGAGGAGCCCATCGACCTTGGCGACGAGACATATCAGCCTGACCAAGTCAAGAAGATCCTCACACACATGCTCGACAACATCAAACTCGGCGAGGTCAAAGTCCCCATTCTAGGTACCTACCAGAACTGCTCGACCGGAGCCGACATCACCGACTACATCCAGAAGCACATGGGTGCTACGAGTGTAAGCTATGCGGAGCGCATTGGTCAGGACATGGTTACCCACGGCTTCCTGCGCCTGGTTGGTAATGTTGGAAACACATTCGCCAATAGCTCCAGAATGAACTATCAGTGGAAGACCAAGGCCTTCCAAATCACTGGACTGCCCGAGAAGAAGCAGCCCATGGCGCGCTCCTCCACTACCATGTCCAACTCCTCGGTCGACAGCATCGCTGTCGACTCTCCCGTCGGGACCGTGCAAGAGTACCTACAGGGATGGAACCCACTCAACAACCAATATCCCAACGAAACTCCGGCAGAGAGACTGCGACGAGAAGCTCGTGAAGCGGACGAGCGATACAAGGCCTCCGTAAAGAAGCTTGACTCGTTGAGGTGCAACTTGGAAGAGGCTATGGTGGATCATCTCAAGTTTATGGAGCGCTGCGAGCTGGACAGGCTAAAGGCCATCAAGGCGGTCATTTTGGACTTTTCTGGCGCCGTCAGCAATGTCATTCCTAGCTTGCAGAGCACCGTCGACAAAATGATGCTTTTCCAAGAGACAGTCCAGCCACTAGGCGATCTTCGGTACATGCTTGAGAACTACAGGACAGGGCCATTTGTGCCAAAGGTTATCACCTACGAGAACTACTACAACTCTGTGGATGGTGCGATATCTTTTGGATCCTTGTTTGTGACATCATACTAACGATTACGCAGAGCAAACCTTTGGTGTAGACTTGGAGGCTCGGGCGCGCTCAGACAAGAAGCGTGTCCCGGTAATCATTACTACCATACTCACCTTCCTGGATAACCACTACCCCGATCTCGAGGGTGACGAGGCTCGCCGGGGCATCTGGCTTGTGGACGTACCGCTGTCGCAAACGCATACCCTCAGAGCCGAAATCAACACTGGCAAAAGGTTCCCGGACGAGTTACTTGAGAAATATGACGTGCCCATTGTTGCCAGTGTCCTCAAGCTTTACCTCCTGGAACTCCCTGGTATGTACTGCCTATGATCGTTGGGTGTTCTTTTACTGATTGCATTAGATTCGTTGGTTTCTTCCCATGTTTACGAGATTGTCAAGACCATCTATAGCACCACCGCTACTGATGTCACTGAAGAGACGAGGATCTCTGTTATTCAGTCAACCCTCGGCCAACTGCGTCTTGCCAACATTGCGACACTCGACGCCATTTGCACACACTTCACCCGTCTCATTGAGCTGACTTCGGCCGATGAGACCTATGTTACGGCACTCGCCAACACCCTGGCGCCATGCATCCTCAGGCCGAAGCAAGAGTCGAGTTTGACTATGAATGAACGATACAGTTATCGCCTCGTGCGCGATTTGTTTGCGCACAAGGATGCGATTTTCGGAGAGCTGAAGCGCGCCAGCACGCTAACGCACTCAGCTTCTGGCGCCCAGCGTCCACGTGCAATTTCCACAGATGAGAGTAACCGACGTGCCCATATGGAGGAGCGGCAGCGTGCCATTGCTGCTCAGCGATCACCACGGGCAACCTCGCCAGCGCCTGGCTCGCGCATCTCAGGCTCTCACCGCCGGGACAAGAGCCAGACCCGATTCCCGGTCAACACTTCGTCGCCCACTGAGTCGCGAAAGGCCAATGGCAACCGTGGATCGCTTGAAGTACCCGGAAGTGACGATAGCTCCACCAACGAAGTACCTCCTGCTACCACGAATGGCACCACTGATGCTGCTGCTGCTCCTGTCGCTCCTGTCGAGCACCCTGCGCCCTCAAGCACCCGGGTGCCTTTCCCTCGAAAAACTGCTGGCAGCTTGACGAGAGGCAATAGAGACTCGACGGGTAGCATCAAGAGTGATGACACAGCGCCCCGGGGTGTCACACTGGAGGACAAGCCCATGGACGATTAGTGGTAACTGTGTTGCTGACTTCAGTGTGCACCTAAATTCGGGACGAGAACAAATCCCACTCATGCCGCCCGTCCCGCCCAGCGGCACACTTGCAGACTCAGCAAGGCACCGGATGGGTACGTGACCGACGAGAAGGCAGACAGTGTGAGGGATCTTAACAGCAATCTTCGCAAGAATTCGCACGTGTGTGAGGACAAGGACGAGGGGGCTTGCCGAGGTATGTAGATGGTGTATGTATAATTTGAGATAGCCAGTCGGTGGGACATGTAGTGTTTTGCGGACGAGATGCGACATGCTCGCTATGAGTGTATACGGCCTCTGGAATATGATTGTAACCTACTCTGCCTTGGCTGTTGAGCATGGTGGCTTGTACCTGAGCCTTGCGCTAGCAGGCGGTTGTCAGACGAGCCTAGACCTCGTCATCGTACTCACATGGCCCCGTTCCAAGGCGGAGCAGCATGAATGCGACATGGGGGTCAGCTGTGGCTGGGCATCGGCTGCCCAACCTCTGGCGGCGCATATATACAATCCTCTTGTTGGCTCCCTTGCGCACTGCCACCCTCTTTGCTGCTTTCCTATCCGCCTCTTTTGCGCGTGCTTTGCCTGTGTTGCGCTCCGTCCCGTCGTTAACCAGAGCTGAGAGAGCCCCACGCCCGTCGGCCCCCACGAATCACATCGCGATCGCAATCGAAGCCTCCCACTTTTTTTCGAGTCTTGTTGTTGGTACCGGGCTACATAGTGAGGAGAGACGCGCCATGTGTCTTGTCAAAGTCAAGCAAGAGGAGGACCACATTGTCCCTTACCGCGTGGTTCAGCGCGCCCGCTCTCCGCCCCGTCGCCGTGTATCGCGACGCTCGCGCGACATTGAGCGCCGGTACTCACGCACGGAAGTTGTGCACGAATCTCCACGGCCTTCAGCATCCTATGTTGCTGTGCCGTCGCCAAAGCCTCTCCAGATTCCCGCACCACAGCCAGTGCCTGTATTTGTCCAGCCGCCTCCGCCGGCTCCCATGCCAGCTCCTCCCCCACCGCCAAGCCACATCTCATCTCACCATTCTCACCATGCTTCCCACCACGGCGGCGCACACTACGTCGAAGTCTCTCCGCGATCTAGCTTTAGCTCTCGCTCGTCTAGCCCCGGCCGTAGTGAATATGTGTATAGGGAGCACGAGGTGCGGCGCGAGCGCCAACGAGCTTACAGCCCCGATAGCCCTCGCTACGAGCACTACCGGTACGTGGAGCCGGCATCGAGTGAAAGCGATCACTATGAGAGGTTCCAGACACGGGACAGGAGCAGGCAGCGCAGCCACAGTCGTGCCGGAAGCTACAGGGAGACTAACATGAGGGTGTCGGTTGGAGAAAACGATGGAAGGCGGAGGAGGGACTACGGTCGGTGATTACCGGTACCATGCCAGGGACCTTTTACAATAATTTTGGGGGGAGAAGTGTGTCGTGCTTGTGTGCCCTACGACCGGGTCAATGACTTGTATATTCATGACTTTGCAATAGTTGTTTTATGATTTATGAATTCCTATGGCCTTTGTGCCGTCCAATGTTGTGTGCGAACGTGTTCCGACACAGGGGCAGTCGGTGAGTGAGGTCATTGCTGAGGCGGTTCCTGAATGACGGCGGCGGAACAGCGAATGCCCAGACGCCGCCCATTCAGAAAGCCAAAGTATTGGATGCAGACAGTCTCCTAGCCAAAGAGAATCCGCCTTAGTCAGGGCAGCTTTGGGCACCAGCGGAGCGGTTTCGCATCCAGGGTTGCGAGCCAGCATTGAGACCAGCGTAATTCGCAGAGCTGAGAACAGCCAACTAAGTACACGTGCTTGCTGGCCACGACCGTCAGACTTCCCGCGCAAGCAATCCTTCGACCGCAGGTACAGAGGAAGTGGGACATGACTGCAGCACCTGTCGAGCCGCTCGTTATACGCCTCTCCCACCGCCAACAATGTCTATCCGCGTCCTGATCAAAGACTACCCGCACCGCGCAATCGCACTCGCTACCTCCACCCATGCCCTCGTCCTCCGACACAGCGCTGTGACCACCGAACAAAATGGGAGTGCAAATGCCTCGTCAACATCACTGGGAAGCAATGGCACTGGGGTCGCGCGCTGCATGGTCGAGTTCACACGGCTGGAGGAGATCGACCTGGAGGACTATCGAGCCATAAACTCAGTCAACGTACACGGCACACTAGGACTGATTACCGTAAACAACGACGTGTTCCTGGTTGTGGTGAACAGCGCAAGCAAAGTTGCGACCGTACGGCCTGGCGAGACGGTGCAACGAATACAATCCGTTGGCTTCTATTGCTTGACCAGCACGAGCTACGACACCCTGCTGAACGACGAAGTCAACCCTTACCCTACGGATACGATAGACGATGAAGGATACGAAATGGGCTTTGGGGGCAGGAAGGAACAGAGTCCGATGGAACATCCGTGTCTGGCGCTCAAGAAGATTCTCAGTAGCGGGACCTTTTATTACAGCTCAGACTTTGACCTCACCAGACGGTTACAGGATCGTACTACCGACG
Source organism: Curvularia sp. ZM96 (assembly GCA_022457065.1). Taxonomy (NCBI): domain Eukaryota; kingdom Fungi; phylum Ascomycota; class Dothideomycetes; order Pleosporales; family Pleosporaceae; genus Curvularia; species Curvularia sp. ZM96. The sequence goes on along the minus strand of JAJGBQ010000007.1, from coordinate 1,789,104 downwards.
CTGCCACCGTATCTATCGACAGCTTGGATGCCGGGTTCTTGTGGAACTCATACATGATACAGCCGCTGGTAGACTTCAGGAGCAGGCTTGCACCAAGGGATAAGGAGGCGCTGGACGCATCGGGCATCCTGACCTCTGCAATCCGCGGGTTTGCACTGACGATTACAATTCCCAAGGCTTCGGCACCCATCAGAGTCCAGGATTCGGGCATGCCATCTTCCATGACCCTGATTTCCAGATTGTCGTGTAAAAGAGCCGGCACTAGGTTTAACTCGCGAGGTATCGATGACGATGGAAATGTCGCAAACTTTGTGGAGACAGAAACTATTCACTGGGCTCCATCAGGAGCCTGCTTCTCGTACGTACAAGTGCGAGGGAGCGTACCTATCTTCTGGGAGCAACAGGCTGGCCTTTTGCCCAATCAACAGAAGATTACCATCACACGGTCTCCAGAGGCCACTCAACCCGCTTTTGACAAGCACTTTGAGAACCTAGAGTTGAGCTATGGTACGATACACGTGGTCAACTTGCTGAGCAATGAGAAGCAAAATGAGCTGGAGTTGTCGCATAGATACCGTGCTCATATCCGTAACAGCCCATTGAACCATACAGACGACCCTGCACAGCGTGAACACGATCTCATCAAGCTCACTGAGTATGACTTTCATGCGGAGACACGGGGACCCGGTGGATATGAGATGGCGAGCATGATCGCAAAGTGGATCCACCATTCTGCAGAGGGGTTTGGATACTACCTTTCAGAAGAGGTCGAAGAGCAGACGAGGCACAATGGACAAGACTATGTTATCCGAAGGGCAATGAGCATACTGCAGCAAGAGGGTATCTTTCGAACAAACTGTCTAGATTGTCTGGATCGGACAAATCTTGTCCAAACCATCATCAGCAAGATGGCGCTTGAATTGTTCCTGAGCCACAAGGGTCTGAGAGCTAGCCAAGATTTCTGGGCTCGACACTCTAGCATGTGGGCAGACAATGGCGATGCGCTTTCCAAAATCTATGCAGGCACCGGAGCTCTGAAGTCGTCTTTCACGCGATCTGGAAAGATGTCGCTTGCGGGTGCTCTCGCGGATGCTCGGAAAAGCGCCACGCGAATGTACATCAACAACTTTGCAGACAAAGGACGGCAAAACACGATCGATATGCTACTTGGTCGGCTCATTGGCCAAGTGCCAGTGCATCTCTACGATCCAATCAACGACTTTGTTGTCACGGAGCTCGCGAGACGATCTGCAGAATATTCAGAAACTGAAATGATTAACATACTGGTCGGAACATTCAATCTGAACGGAAAGACGGATGGCATCAGAAGTGATCTCTCTCCATGGCTCTGCCCTGATGTCGATCCTTCACAGCTGTGTCCTGAGATAGTGGCGGTGGGGTTCCAAGAAATCGTCGAACTGAGCCCGCAGCAGATCATGTCCACTGACCCAGATCGACGAGAGGCGTGGGAAGAAGCTGTCAGGACGTGTCTGAATAGAAATTCTGAAAAACATGGCAAGGACGAATACGTCATGCTCAGAGGCGGACAGTTGGTGGGCGCAAGCTTGTCAGTTTTTGTTCGATCGGACTGTTTGAAGCACATCAAGAATGTCGAGGGTGCTTTGAAGAAAGTAGGCAAGGATATGCGATTTTAACTGTCAGACTGCTAACCATTGTCTCAGACTGGCATGTCTGGTATGGCTGGCAACAAAGGTGCGGTGGCGATCCGCTTCGAGTATGCCAACACCTCAATTTGTCTCGTCACTGCACATCTTGCAGCTGGTTTCGCGAATTATGAAGAAAGAAATCGCGACTACAAGACAATCAGCCATGGTTTGCGATTCCAAAGAAACCGATCAATTGAGGACCATGACACAGTGATATGGCTCGGCGACTTCAACTACCGCATCGGGTTGAGCAATGAGAAAGTTCAAAAGCTGTGTCATGTTGGAGACCTCGAGACTTTATACGAGAACGACCAGGTAGGTGTATAAGTTTCACAGCTGTCATGGTCACTGACACACACTAGCTCAATCTGCAAATGGTCGCAGGCCTAACCTTTCCGTACTACTCGGAAGCTCGCATTACTTTCCCGCCGACGTACAAGTACGACCTTAACAGTGATCAGTATGATACGTCGGAAAAGGCACGCATACCTGCGTGGTGCGACCGTGTTCTTCGGAAAGGCGACAATATTCGGCAAATACACTACCACGATGCGCCGCTTCGCTTCTCTGATCACCGGCCTGTCTATGCAACGTTCCAGGTCCTGGTGCAGAGAGTTGATGAAAAGAGAAAAGAAGCTTTGAAAGAGGCTCTGTATAGACAGAGAAGACAAGTCGTCGGTGATACTAGGGCAGGCGGCCATCTGCGTGAAGATGAAACAGACGATGAGGATCTGATTGGGTACGACAGCATAGAGCCAGGGCTACCACCCGCAAGCTCAGATCGGAGGAAATGGTGGCTTGACAACGGTACTTTTATCCTCCTTCCTGCTGTAGCGTGGATGCTCATCTTCCAAAGGTCTCCCAGCCAAAGCGCGCGTCCAACCGCCATCCAATGATCTCTTTCCCAACCCGAACCGACCCAGCAACCCATTTACGCCCAGTCCGGAACCAGAATGGGTGGACATCAAGCAGCTGCAGAGCAGCCGTAGGCCAGAGCCACCACCGCCGCGTGGCTCGCAACGAGCACGCACAGTTGAATTTGGCAGTCCGGCGTCGTCAACAAACTCACTGCCAGCGCAGAAGCCAACGGCGCGCAAGATGATCGCGCCGTTGTATCCAGGCCATGCACAGCAGATTCTCGGCTCCGAAGGCTCGCGAGATGCATTGAGTGATCTCCGGCGCTCTGGTTCAGGAGCTTCAACGCACTCCTTGCCCAGTCTGCCGTACCGTGCCTCGAACACCCTGCCCCAGAGCCAACCCTCGAGCAGCAGCAAACCCCAGGTCCTCCGCAAACCCGCTCCTCCACCAATTCCCAATAAAAAGCCTGCTCTCCTTACGAAAACATCCTCGTCACGCATGTCACCGGCCCCGCCGCCTCAAAGGTACCGCGATGACCCACCCATGGAGGAATCAAGAGCGTACCCCCCACCAGCGAAACGGTCAATGGCACCTCCCCCCAACCTCACACGGAAACCGGTACAAAACTTGATCGATGGCGACGAAGAAAAACCGGCCTTGCCTCCACGGACGAATACTAATGGAAGCGGACGAAGTGGTGGCGGCAACGGGAGGAACTTGATGGATGATGAGCCCGAGGACTTGCAAAATATGAGGGATTGGGAGGTACTTCGACCAGTGCGGTGAAAGAAGCAGGGGCAGACCGAGAGTGAGAAAAGACTAAAATAAGACAGCCAAGGCTAAAGAATCAGACGCATTGAAGCACAGGGTTCTGAACGTGAGCAGTGATGTGGGATAGTGTTGTGTCGACGCGCCAGTAGCATATACATGAGGATACACTGCATATGGCATTCAGGCAGGGCCCGATTCGCCCTTACCGCGAGAGGCTCTCGAGAGTATCGGCCCGGTGCCAGGGGCGGATCGTGTGGTTCGCGGCCCGCCTTGCGTTGGTGATCTGGAGGGCCAAGTGGCTGATGGCAGCCACAGACACGCCCAAAGAAGGGCGTGGTGTGATTGGCCGACGGCAGTTGGTAGTGCGTGCCACTCAGGTACAGAAAGCCGCTCGCATGCGCCCGCCAAGTGTGACTTGTGGTCTCCAATTCGGCCGCAGCGCGTAAATGGTCCTGAGGCCCAATCATATGCGCAGGCGCCTCCCAAGCCCAGGGTGGTCCTGTCGAACAAGACCCGCAGCAGCCCAACTTGCGGGAAGGCTGCGTGTGTGGGTGTGAGCGAGACAGGCATACGCAAGTCAGCAGCATTCGCGTAGGCGCAAAACAGGAGAGGGGGCGTGTCTTGCTCACACTCTCGTCCGCATCTCCTCCTCCTATAAAACTTGGCCGGTCCGGTGAACTGCGCATCTACTGCACGCTTGATACTTACTTGGACTGCTGGCGCACCTCGCAACGTCATATCAGAGCCACAGTTCATAAGCCACACCGCCCACGAGCCACTACCCCACCAGCAGCCCTCCGCCCTCCCACTCTTCCGCTGCTTGCGCACGACGACCAGTCAGCCTGTTACCAAAAGTACGCCTTCGTCTGTCATCGCCGCCGGTTGAGGACCACGCGCCGTAGACACACGGAGCCGCACCCGCTGCCATGGACGGCCGCAAGCAAGGCCGCCCCGAAGAGGAGCTCTTCTTGCGGTACGACTCCAACCCAGATACGCCCATCATCCCCGCAGTCGGGCCCCTGAGGATACAGAAAGGCCGTGATGGCAAGAGCCCGCCTCCGCGAACAGACTCGGCGGGCAGCTCCAGCCAGCCTGCTTTCTCGCGCCCGCCGCCTATGCCGTCGTTCCCCGCGCCGCCCTCAAGTCCGCCCACTGCTCCTCTACCATATCCCGACACGGACCGCCCGCCCAACGTTCAGCCTACCCTAGGCACCGGGCGATACACACCACTCAGCGAGAAGGAGCGACGGAGTGCGAACACGACACCTGGCGAAGGAAGAGAGCAGCCAAGGAGGAGTTCGAATGCGACAGGGCCCAGTCCCACTTCGCCCAGCCAGCGCGCTCGCTTCGATGCGAACGACCCAAACAGGCCGACGATAAGTGGCTACGCCGGTAGACACCCAGACGGCCCAGTCCAGCCCTCACGGCTGGCAGAGCGAAGGGGAACTGCGCCCAAACCTCTCCCGGACTCCCCGGGCCCAGAGACACCGGACAAGGAGGGGCTGTTCCAGAAGGCACCTCAGAGGAAGCAGAGCGCAGATGCGTCCGGCACCGCCAGCAACGCCAACCCATATCCTGAGTACCACCAGCAGTACTTCCCCCCTCCAACCTCGCAGTCTTCTGCACAGCAGCCCGCGCACAACAATGTCGTCTACACGGGTCCCAACCAGGACGAGCCTGCCCTCAAGGTGCCCACGCCAATGGGTGTTAATCGCCTGAGCTCAACGGCTTCAACTTCGACAGTGAGGGCGCAACGGGGATCGCCTCCACCTCCGGAGACGCCCATTATTCCTCCTTCTGGAGGGGGTATTGAAGCGCGCTTTGCTGCGGCCGGCATCGCAGGAACTTCAACTCTGACCAATCTCCAAGCGCAAAGTGCTCAGAATGCAGCAGCCGCTCAGCGAAACCAGGTCTATGCCAACCAACAGCCGGTAAGGAGACCATGGACCCCGACTGAGCAGCCAGGCAATATGCCACACGGTCCGCCAGCCGTATACCAAGGCATGGACCAAGTACCTCCGTCTAGTACTCCTCCCCAAGGGCCTCTTCCGCAAGCGCCAAACACGCGCTTCTCGCCGCCTCCTACAAATGCGACCCAGACAAACGCACAATCAGAACATCCTCTGAGCCATGATATGGGCCGCATGAACTTGAACGAGGAGCCGCCACCAGCTTATTCGAGTATAACGACTCCGCCAACTGGCCAGGCCCAAAACTACCCTGCCGAAAAACAACGGCCAGCTGCACAAGGTGTAGCACTCTCTGATCCAAATCAGGGCCATCCTGCGTTTGCAAACGACGCGCGGCCACAACCTGGGCCATCGCAACCTGCGGCAGTAGTAGCACCAACACCCACACAGAACCAGTTCCCGCCACAGATACAGACAGCTCAACCAGCTCACACGCCAAGTCCTGCTCCAGCTCCAGGCCCTGGACCAGCGTCCCCTCCGCCACTACCCGAGGGCTGGATAGCACATCTGGACCCCAACTCTGGCCAGTATTACTACATCCATCTTCCCACACAATCCACGCAATGGGAGTTCCCCAAGGGGCCCACGCCTCTGAACCTGAATGAGCCCATGTCGCCTACGGGCACATTTGTGGGTGGTCCTTTGGCATCTCCGTCTTTTGGAAAGACTCCCATGGCGTCTCCAGGCTTCGCTCCCCAGACAGCTACCTTCCCGGGAGACTTTGGTATGGCACCTCTTGCAACTCCTACCACCACAGGCTTCACTGGACCTCCTCCTGCTGCAGGCGTAGACCAGTACAAGGTGGCTCCCACCAACGGCGTTTACTTTGGGCCATACCTTAGATATACAAACATGGACATTGAGCGAGGTCTGTGGTTGGGATCGATTCTCCTGATCACCAACACCCCTCATCCACCAACAATTCACATCCACCAGAGCACGGACCTATCGCCAAACCCACGACAACTGAAGGCTAACCCAATCTACACACATCAAACTTGGATCTTCTATCGATACGACATTGACTTGAAGATGGAAGAGGACCATGCAGCCAAGTGGACCTATGCTATCACTTCACATCTCGGATGCACTCGGTTCGAGTTCCTGGTAGCTGGGCGACATGAGACGAGCTGGCGGTTCATCGCTCATTCGGGCAACGACTTTGCGCTCAATGTTAATGCCAATGAGAGAGCCAAGCTCGGCGGAGTTGGTTTGATGTGGAAAGACATCCTACAAAAGAACGCCGAATGTGGTGGCTTTCACGTACAACTCGGCCTGGGCGGCCAGATCTATGCGGATCGCCTGTGGAAAGAGCTTCCGCTGTTGAAGCAGTGGACGGCAACGAGTGGCAAAGATGTGCGAAAGAACGCGCCGTGGACAGCAAAGCACGAGGAAGATGTTTGCCATGCATACTTCCACTACTACACCAGTCACTTTGATCAGCCACACCTGCGAGAGGCGTTTGCTCAAATACCTCACATCCTGGCTCTTGATGATCACGATATGTAAGCTTTCTAGTTTTTCTTTCTGCGGTGAATGGATACTAACCACGCATAGCTTTGACGGCTTCGGATCGTATCCTGAGCACATGCAATTCTCCAACATGTTCAAGAACATTGGAAGACTTGGTATTGAGATGTATCTGCTCTTCCAGCATCACACCACCCTTGAGATACTACGCAACGTCAACAACGACATGGACCTTTTCACGATTACTGGTACGGGTTGGCACTTTATCAAGTATCTGGGTCCTTGTGTCACAGTTGTTGGCCCAGACTGCCGCTCGGAACGTAACCCACATCAAGTCATGGCAGGACCAACATATCAGGGCATCTTTCCTAAGGTTGCGACATTACCGCCAAGCGTGCAGCACTGCATCTGGATGGTTCCCGTGCCCATAGTGTATCCTCGTCTTGAGTCTGTTGAGCATCTTGCGCACTCGATGGCTACGGGCAAGAAGGCTGTTACGGGTACCTTCAACATGCTTGGAAAGGTGACTGCAGGAGTTGCTGGCGTTGTTGGAGCCAAGAGCGTTGTCGGCGATGGCTTCAACTCGGTCAAGAAAGCCATTGGCAAGTCTGGGTTGATGAGTGGCGTCTTGAGTCCTTTTGGCGAGATTGATCTGCTGGACGAACTGAGAGATCAATGGACACACGATTCAAAGGTCAGTTGAGCAAATATGACTTTAGACAACATACTAACGGGTTGCAGGACCTTGAGCGGACGTATCTGATCCGGACATTACAAGGAATTGCTCACAACAAGTCCTTGCGAATGACGTTCTTCTCCGGCGGCGTCGATTGCTGTGGTGCGGGTCTTGTACACGACCCCTCGCGACCACAGGACCACAAGACCATGTACCAGATTATTTCCTCTTCGGTTGTGAATGCGCCGCCTAGCAACTATGTGCTGCGACTTTTGCACAACAACCGAGCGCTCTACATACCACAAAACGGACAGCGCAGCAACAATCAGCCTTCTGATACAAAGGAAGACATGATGGAGATTTTCACACAAGACGTCAACGGCCAACCGCGTGAGTACAAGAGGCTGATGGGCCGAAGAAACTACGTGGCATGTGTGATTTACGATCCCGACATTGTGAATGGGACGTTTGGGCATGGCGTTCCGGGACAAGGCAGTGGAAAGCTCAGCCTGGCGGTGGACTTTATGGTGCAGAACGACAGTGGATACAGTGCGCCGATGAAGTACGGGCCGGTGATTGTGCCGAGTCTGGAGTATGGTAGATAGACCATGCTGTTTGTTTGTTCTTGGTTTAGTAGTGTACATGCATAGCAAGCGTTTCATGTGCTTTTTAGGGCAGTGTTTTGTTTTCATGGGACTGTCGCTACATGGTAGATGAAAATACAATAGCGAATGAATTGATGACACATGAAATGCCACAGGGCGCAGCTCTCTCACAACAGCCGGAAAATGGCGACCTACCTTAACAGCAGCTGTAGTTGGCACAGTTGTTTGTTGTTTTCTGTGTTCTTAGCACTTGTGATTCTACTTTCCAAGATGGCTGTAGTTGTCACGGTTGTTTATGGTTTACTGTGTTGATTTGTAGATGAGTTCTCGCCGGGTGGCGTCCGTGGTGGAATGGTATGCCGAATTCGGCAAATCCATTGACGTCGCAAGGCTTGGCTACCCGCGGCTTTCAATTTCTCGACGGCGAGACATGTAGAAACTACAACATCGGCACAATGGCAGCGCCCTCGATCCAGGCGACGGCAATTCCGCGATTTCTTCTGCCGCAGCTCCCACGGTCGGCCAGAGGCCTGCGACCGGCAGCGCAGAGCGCAGGAGAAGCAAGGCGGCATCAATCGAGTTGGGCCACCTCGGAGCGTCGCACCCCACTCCCGAAGCTGTCGCCTCTTCCCACACAAGCAACGCGACCATGGCAGCAGAGGGGGATACTGCACACGAGTGGACATGGAGGGCGCCTGGGACTGGAGCGCAGCTTCAGCGCGACGGCCGGGCGAGCCAAGGACCACCACTTTGACACACTCAAGTTTGTGCAACGGCTGAAAGAGGAGGGGTTCACAGAGGAGCAGGCCGAGGGCATGATGAGGGTGCTCAGCGACGTGATTGAGGAGAGGTACGTCTGAAGCAAGAGCATGGAGAGAGGCGGCTGTCGAAGACTGACGATTGTATCCATGACAGCATCCAAAACCTCACGCGCACCATGGTGCTCCGCGAAGACCAAGAAAAAGCGACGTACACGCAAAAAGTCGATTTTGCCAAACTCCGCTCCGAGCTCATGACGGCCGACTCTACCGAATCCAGCCTGACGCGGGCCTCGCACGAGCGCCTGACCAACGAGCTGGCCAAGCTCAACTCGCGGCTGCGCGACGAGATTCAGCGGACGCAGGCGTCTGTGCGGCTGGATCTGAATCTGGAGAAAGGGCGTATTCGGGAGGAGGCCAATGTGCAGGAGCTCAAGCTCAAGGAGACGGATACGCGGATTGAGCAGGAGACGGCGCAGCTGAGGGAACGGCTGGAGGCAGTCAAGTTCTCGACGCTGCAGTGGCTTATGGGAGTTTGCACGGGCACGGCGGCGCTGATGCTGGGAGTGTGGCGGTTGTTGATGTGAAGGGGGCAGTAGTATGGAATCACTGGCATTGCATTACTACATAGTGCCATGTACAGTTGGGTACCGTGAACAAAAGGTCGGTCAGCACAGCAGAGCCCTGGACTCGGAACTCGGATCGCGCTCAGGAGGCCGGGAACCTGTGTCCCTGCGGCCGCGGGCACCGCTCACGTGGTGCTGGTAGATGCTAGGGAGGGTATGTGCGGTGACTGCGGTCGCTCGTGGGTACGGGCGAGAGGGCTTGTTGCTGTCTAGTCAAGCGGGCCGCGACGGCATATTAGCAAAGCGTGCGCGGACCCGGCCAGGCAGGGCCCGGATGCTGGGACTAGGTGTTTATTGTGGAATTGCATAGGTGGCATATGCGGGCAGGGGAACCGTCGGTGTGTGGTGTCAGCAAAACATAACTTGTAATGCAACAAGTCGATACACACTACCAGTTCCTGTTCAGGGAGATGGTGGGCAGTTGGAGGGGCGCGTTTCAGCTGGGGACAGGAGTGATATCATGGCTGGCAGGCTGGTCGCCAATCACGCTGCGAGGCTGGCGTGGTTGCTTGCCAGCCTTCACCTGGATGTATCTACAAAGTATGGGCAGTACGCTGCCGTGGGCGAGACACGAATCAGGGGGGGTCCAGCAGAGCCGCGCTCCAGGCAAGAGGTGGCCGTCCAAGTTTTCTAGCGGTTTCCAAGGCGCACTGATTGGCCCCCACTTGGACATGGGACGGCAGCGCAGGAGCCAGCCTCTGTTGCTCTGGTCCGCCGTGTGTGCTGGGAGCTCCCATCGGCGGCGTGGGGCCCGTCTGCCGGCAGCCAGGCAGAAGGCATGTGTGGTCTGGCGGAGAGGAGAGGGATGCGAGTGAGGCACTGCTGGGCAGCGGTTGGGCAGGGCGCTGGCTGGGTGCGAGGCGGCTGGGCTGCCCGTGGATAGGCCCTGGGGGCTCACGTGCGCCGTGGCCGGTGCCCATGTACCCCTCATTGCCAGCCGGCGGGTACGTGTGTGCGGTACGTACCAGCACGCGGCCGTGGGATGCTACAGCGTGCCTTCACTGGCAGCAATAGGGGGTGGAGGCCCCGGGCTCACCGTCCGCAGGCCAACGGCGCCGGGCAGGCGGGCATGTGAATCGACCGACTCATTGGGGGAAGGCGCAGGCGGCCGGGTGGTGTTGTTCGCTGGGCGCACGGCCCCCCGGTCTCTTAGGGCAGAGGCAGACGCTCGCTTCCTCAAAACAACTTCGATCCTCTTCTGCTCGTTGATCCACACAAACACCTCAACAACTCCATCCGCCGCCCGCTATCCTTCTGCTGCCCATCCAGCCTACCCCCACTCCCACACCACCACACCACCGCATTCTCTCTTCACCAGCCCACCCTGAACAATGGCGACTGAGGTACGTCCTGCCCTCCCTGCCCCCGCCGCCCACGGCAGCGCCGCCATGCCCCTCTGTCCGCCCCGATACCCTCCCTACTGCGTCAACCACAGGCTAACTCGTCTCCCCCAAACAGCGTGAGAGGTACGCTTCCATGTGCCCCCAGCAGCTAACGCCTTTGATTGACGTCGCAACAGCAAGACTTTCCTCGCCCGGCTGTGCGAACAGGCTGAGCGCTACGATGGTGAGTCCCCGCGCGCCCTCCCTCCCCCAGCTGAATGCCCGCGCCGTGTACTGACAACGTGTGTTTACAGAGATGGTCACGTACATGAAGGTTAGTTTCCGACACGCCGCTTCTGCCCCCTTCCCCCTCGCTCAATCCAACTCGCATGCTAACCATCTTCGCAGGAAGTCGCCAAGGTATGCCCTATCCGCATCTGCCAGCAGAGGACTGGAGCAGCCAGCTAGCCAGCCGCACCAGGCAGCCTCGGGCTTGATTGTATACTAACCCCCCACAGGTCGCCGGTGAGCTCACCGTTGACGAGCGCAACCTTCTGTCCGTCGCCTACAAGAACGTTGTTGGTACCCGACGCGCGTCATGGCGCATCATTTCCTCGATCGAGCAGAAGGAGGAGTCCAAGGGCACCGAGAAGCACGTTGGCACCATCCGTGAATACCGCCAGAAGATCGAGACCGAGCTCGAGCAGGTCTGCCAGGATGTCCTCAACGTCCTCGACGACTCCCTCATCCCCAAGGCCGAGTCTGGCGAGTCCAAGGTCTTCTACCACAAGATGTGCGTTGTTTAACCATCCAGCTGCGCTTTCCGCCGCACAACACCAAGAAAACAGGGCTAACTAGGGCACAGGAAGGGAGACTACCACCGTTACCTGGCCGAGTTCGCCTCTGGCGGGAAGCGCAAGGTCGCTGCCACGGCTGCACACGAGGCCTACAAGGTATGACGCAATCATTGCATACCTGCCCACCATCCAACTAACCCTGCCCCAGACGGCCACCGACGTCGCACAGACTGAGCTCACACCTACCCACCCCATCCGTCTGGGTCTTGCCCTGAACTTCTCGGTCTTCTACTACGAGATCCTGAACTCACCCGACCGTGCTTGCCACCTCGCCAAGCAGGCCTTCGATGACGCCATTGCCGAGCTCGACTCGCTCTCCGAGGAGTCGTACCGCGACAGCACCCTCATCATGCAGCTCCTCCGTGACAACCTGACTCTCTGGACGTCGTCGGACGGCAACGAGGGCGAGGGTGCCGCTGCCGACGCCCCCAAGGACGAGGCCAAGCCCGCCGAGGACGCACCGGCTGCTTCCGAGGCCAAGCCCGAGGAGACACCTGCTGCTGCTGCTTAAGCGCACTCTTTCTGTTTCGACCTTGTTCATCCTCAGCCGTCGTCATCTGTTCTCGAATAGACGAAGGAGGCCGGTAGCGAGCGTCCTACGGAGTTGTACGTGTTCTGTGTGATTTCAAAAATTGGCTTTGGCAGCAAGCGGTTCGGTACGGTCGAATTCCCCCATGACTGAATGTATTTCCCTTTAAATATCCTGTATCGCCAGCGCAATCCTATCGAGCACGCAGCGTGCTGGCATCTTGTGTCCCTAAACAACACGATTTGCAGCACTTTCTGGCGCCTTCTTTGCGAAGGCTCAGAGCTGCTATCGGCGAGACAAGGCTGCGCTCGGTTCCTCGGATGCGACCCTCAATTCCCCCCATGTTTTCGTTTTGGCAGCCCATAGACACCTCGACCTATGCTGGACAGAGGTGTTTGACGTCTTCTTGGTGGACTCGGAGTCAGGACATGTTCTTCAACGAGACAGCGGAGCAGTACGAAGCGCTCCACTGGGATTAGTGTCATCATACTGCACTCTTAGTTAGCCAAAGAAGCCGTTACTTCACATTGCAACTTTGCCCTGATGTTGACATGACTTGTGAATGTTTGAGACATGTCTTGTGACTAGCCTTTTGCGGCTCTGATACGGAGCATGTGATTTTTGTAGCATGTACGTACATTGTCGATCTTTGGGGCTCTCTCAACGGTCCTTTTCCAAGTTTGCCATACGGCCCCCCGACGCTGCGGAACGGCGTGCCCCACTCCCGACGAAGCGAACAAAGGTCACCACCCCGCCCAACTTTTTTTCTAACCATAGTCTCATTGCGTCTTCGCACATGGCAAAAACCGCACTAAGGCAAGCCCTTCGAGGGCAGCGTGATTTCCAATCAAAATTCCAAGCCTGTGGATGAACAGCCCCATGATGGCCTACACAAAAGACTACTACCACATCCTTGGCCTGGACGCTCCTGCATGGCGCTCGGCAACGCAGAACAGCCATACCAACAACTTCACAGCAAACCTACGAAGAGCCTACAAAGGAGCGCTTTTGGCCGCGCATCCGGACAAGAAGAGCGGCAGTGGCAACAAGACTACCGCAGCAGGATACACCATCGACGACATCAAAGAAGCTTACACGACACTCTGTGACCCCAAGTCACGCGCCGAATATGAGACTTGGTTCTTGCATCATCGCGATACATTACCAACTTCCTCATCGGTAGCAGCAGTGGAGAGAGACAAGGCAGAGAATGATTTCATCCTTGGGCTCGAGGTCCTGGATTTGAGTGAGTTTGAGACTAGTCCAGCGCCAGCGTCTACGGGTGTGCCAGGAGGAGGGCAAGATGACCAAGGGGAAGATCGCATGCAGTGGACGCGAGCGTGCCGGTGTGGAGCAGAAAAGGGGTTTCTGATTCTTGAAGAAGAGCTGGAGGACGCTGAGGCGAGGGGCGAGAAGGAGGTCCTGGTCGGGTGTGAGGGGTGCAGTTTGTGGGTCAGGGTGGGGTTTGATGTTGAGGAAGGGTGAGAAAAGATTTTCTGAATTGTGGTGATGGGATGGGTAAGGGGGCGTGTATAGAGGACGAGGAAGAGGAGGAGACACAGATTTAGGACGGATGAAGGAACGAGAAGGTGGAATCCTAAGGCCGGCAGGGAATTGATGGGATATATTAAAGTAGACCTCCTACTACGTCCCTTGTACCCTTTGTCTTTCCTAAGGGGGAGAGGGTTGTTCTTGACAGCGGAGTGAACTTATCTTTCCAAAGATAGAGATACCTGCAAAAAGAGTTGTGACGCACGTACGTGCTTGCTCCCTGCCTACCTGTTTACCTACCCGCCCGCTTTTCTTGCTCCGAGGTTTTCTTCCTGCCGTCTCGAACTCGAAACGCAGGCAATGTCAGGCTGTGCTAGCGGGGCGGCGAGAATAAGTATGGTGGAGTGATAGTTGAAACAGTGTCGTTGAATTTGGAGGCGAAGGCACTGGGTTCTAAATACAAGGTCAAGGTAAAGAAAGGCTAGCGGAAGGACTTGACTAGGGAGGGGGAGAAGTGGACAAGTAGTGTATTTGACCCTTTTCTGATAGGAGAGAAAAACTTTACGAAGGGCTGAACCAGAAACAGAGTCAAGTTGCGATACAAAAGTGTTGTCAGTAGTTGTACGGCGATTGTACTTGATCAGTTCCATGTTCAGCCATCCACTCTGCTACCTTTAGATACCCCAACATTCCATGACCATTCCCGCTAAATGCATCTCTGAACTGCCACACAACGTTATCTCGCAAAACATACCGATAACCCAGCCAAGATCGAAAGTTGCCATCATGGGCGTGGATTGTTATGTCGCGATAATTGAAGAAATCCCATGCGCGAATCTGATATTTGTCGTACAGATCATTCAGAACTGTGTAATAGCCTTGATCCCCGGCTGCAACGGCAGCAAAAGTGAGATGCTGAACAAGTGACCCGAGCGCTTCGTCTTGAGCCCACGACTGTGGCGAAGCACACTGGGAACCCCATGTGTGCCGAATCGTGTGGAGAATATCTGTGAACGCCATTCTGTTTTTCAAATCGTCAATAGTCACCTTTCTTTTTTGTCCGGACACCATGCTTACATGCTGATCCCGCCGCCCATTGAAAACCCAGTGAGGATAATTTGCTTCGGCGTTGCACCCCGTGCAGCCATGTTGTCCACTGCACTAAAAAGCGCATTGTTTGTTGCCTGTCGCATCGCATGCCACATATCGCGGAAAAAGCTATGAACCCGATTGCCATTTTCGTTTACCGGGTACGGTATGTGCCACCACGCCGGGCCCTTAGCATTGGCCCACAAGTTCCTGTGAAGCTCATTGGGGTCCGAGCCAAAAAAGGCGATGGTGATCTTCTCACCGTTGCAGACTACAATACCTCTACGGCTAGCGTTGAACCCAGTGTCGAGCTCCGAGACGCTGAGGTTCGGGTTTTGATAGTGGTCTTGCAATGCGGTGGCCATAGCGCTGATATCCGGTGTAAGAGTTGATCGCCACAGGATGTCGGCTGCATCTTTGATATCCTTCCATTGTGATGGACCGTCCTGTAATCTAACTAGCTGCATCGTGGTTGTTCTTGCTTTGGAACAGAAGTGAACTGACTCAGTTGTACGCCTTTGACGTGATAGAAGGCTTCAGTGGTGGGAAATCGAGCCTTAGAGATGACTTTCCACACCCATAAATTTCTACCTTGGGGGTTTTCGCGTCCTTTTTTTGTCTTTTTTTTCTTTTAGTGCTACTATCGCAAAGAGACTGGAGGTGGCCTGATTGTCCTGTTCCAGCGAGCGGGACTAAATACATCTAGCATGTTGTGTTTTTATCTCTTTTTGACGCACGTTGGTATCATTAAGCGCCAAATGTATACCCTTTCACGCCAAGCTGCTTGGCGATCACCCTTCTGCACGGAGAAACTCTTTGATTCCTGGCTTCTAAACGCGCGGTATTGCTATAGTTTAGAACTATGGATTTTCTTATTTTAACTTTCATTCTATAGTTCCAAGATGCGAAGCTATGCCAGTATTTGTTGTTAGGCAGGGGGTGACGGCTGAGGCATGAACGATCGCCGCGAACGGATCCATCAATAGCATGCCCTAGGCTGCCGTTATTTTCTAGCTGGAATCTAAAAATAGATTTACAATCAGCTGAAAGATACTAGTACGAGGTTCGTAAATGTGTACATTTGAGATAGCTACAAATAGGTTGATACTCCGCCACAGCGGTTGTTCTGTTACAAGTGAACAGACGGTATGTAAGCATATTGGAGTTGAGATGCTGCCTCTTGCATAGGAGGTGGGGTGATCTGATACAAAGATGGCTTGGAATTTGCATTAGAGCTTTTCTGCTCCCCCTCACAAAATACATATCGTTTAAAATCTTGACCTACGTGCGTGGAAGGTCGTTGCTTTGATTCGGCGCAGGGAGAATTCGCGGTACGATGTGATTGCTATGACATCTACCCGTCCCTTGCCTAATGTAGGTAAAAGTAGCAATACCTTTGCTCAAATTCCAAAGTCCACAGCCTGCCGGCCGAGCTCTAGATGACATTACGTCCTTGGAGAACCTTGTAATGGTCCGCCGGCTGCTTGCCTAGTGTTATGACCCACGAACTCTCACTCTCAGAGAGGTATGAGGGCACTTCTGTCCTTTTGGAATCTTCTTCAATCACTGCGAGATGGACTGGGTCGTGCAAGATCACATAGCACAGGACTTGATTGAACATATGTTTTTCTGTGTCGTCAGTGTGATGCATGATGAGGGTAAGAAATTAGGCAAGCTGTAGTGGTAAAAGCGAGTAGGTTAACTTCGAGACAGCGCCAATGAACCTCGAGGCCCAGCGTCACGACGTATCTTTCATCAAAGGCACTGAGCAAGTGACGTTTGGAAAACGTGATCTGGATTGGGAAGGTTGATAAACATGCTATGCCTCATCATATGCGCATCCAACCTTGCTGTAGGCAAAATCGATGAGCTGCATGAGAAAATGGTATCCTCGATGGACGTAATGTGAGATTTTTACTGATGGCAAAAGAACCAATCAAAGCCTCCAAGCTCTAACATGCGAATCAAAAGGCCTTTCGGTTGGGTGGCGGCAGCTGGCTGTAGTGTCTTTCTAGGGTGTAGGTAAAACTCCCTGGCGGGCTTTCTCCTTAGCAGCAGGAGCTTCAGCGGACTTCCAACCAGGCTTTCCCTCCCACTCTGATCTCTCCCGTAAATGGTAGTGGGCCGTTAGCCTGCTAGTCAGATCGAAATGACTCAGCTTGCGGAGATAACGAGATGCCGAGACAAATACGGGCGCGCCTACTTGATAACCACGGTACTACTCTAGACTGTATACGCAACTACCCAAAGGAAGACTCAGTAGTTTCCGAAGTTTTTTGAGAGCGTCATTTGTACTGGCAATTTTGTAGAGTAAGCCCTTTCTTCACCCACGGTCTGATTAAGGCTGCTCCTTCTTCCTGCCTCATGAGCTCCTCTCTCGTCTATAGCAGACTAGTAGGTGCAGAGGTTATAAATGGAAACAAACGACCCGATCGTAACCTTTTCCCCCAATCCTCAACACACAATTCTCAATAGCACCTACACCTGTCTCACCCTCTACTCATCATGAACCCTGCCAGGGTCAACTGGACGGACCTGAGGCCAGAGGACGACGCCGATGCTTTCACAGAACGCTCCGCTGAGCGTCGACAATTATTTGAAGACATCCGAGCCACAGGTGACGATACTGCTTTGACCCCAGTTACTTGGGCCTTCCTCCAGATCGGCCATTTGGAGCGTATCCGTCTCCTGGCTCAGCCTGGCAGTCTCGATTATCTGGTTGCCGAGCACCAGACTGTCGCGATTGCCGACGTCGTACGTCTCTGGAGACAGCGTGGATGGTTCGTTCAAATGAGCACTGTTCACCTAGACATCTCTTATTCAGCATCCCGAAATCCTATCTTAAAATACTAATCAAATTCCAGAATCCCCTCCGCACAAGCGAGCGTAGCGTCGAGATACATACCCCATTTCTCCAATAGAAGAGGAGCCTTCCCCATTTTCTTCGCCACCGACTCGGAAACTCAACAGCTTCGAGGCTGCGGGCCTGTGTTGAAGCGGAACTGTCGATGTTTTGCTCGCGCAGTCTGAATGGAAACATCTGCGGCACGCGCGATGGATTTGATAGACATGTAAACTTGGTTCTTGCTATCCATCTGCTTCTCTTTCTCCATGTATATGTAGGCAAACTATCTTAATTACTGTTTTTCGCCATAGTATTTGATCTCTGATTTTACAGCATGTTTGAATCACTCCCTCGGGTTTCGCATACAAGGCAAAACGCGATTTGACTAATTCGAATACCAGCAAAACAGGTGACTGATGTTGATACTCTAACAAGACACAACAAAGGCCTTCTGTATGTCTTCGTACCTTTTTTTGCTGTAGCGACTGAGGTTCACATGAGATGAACCTAGTGTATGTACAACAAGCAGTGAAGGCGCAAACGCACGATGCTGCCTCCCCAACTACCGACTCACTTTCACCACATTGTCAAAACACATCCTTTGGCAAACAACCTTATTAAATTCTTCACTTCTATCCCCAATTCCATTTTACAAAATTCTATTGCATCGACTTCGCATCAACCTTGTTTGCAGCCAGGAGCAACAGAAGCACCTTCCATTGTATCTATCGTCACAGACAACATGCCTCCATTGACCGCCAGTGCCAGCTCCAATGGCTCATCGCGACCGAGCGCGGAAACGGTGCATCCCGAACAACATTGCTTTATACAACAACAAGATGGGCTCCCGAATATCACTGTGAACTTGGTCAACACGCCTTCTAGCACTTCGGGTGCCCTTGCGCCAACCAAAGATGGAGATCATCCAGGCAACCAACCCAACATTGACAACACCGAGAAAGAAAGGTACGCGGCCATGATAAATTCGATGAATATGATGGACGGAACCTACAAGTATGCAATCACTGGGCTGACGCCGAAGATTCCGGGCAGTGTCGCACGCGCGCGTGCTATTGCGAAGAGTCGACTGCGGCATTGCACGTCGGTGCAGTCCTTTCGAGCACGTTCTAAGGATGCAGAGATGCCAGAAGATTCAGCCTTGAGCAGAAAATCGAGCACGGTTACCTTCGTTGATCAAGAGCACAAGCCGTCGAGCCCTATTGGCATATGGCGCTGCTGCAAATGCAACCGCGACCACGATGTTTACAACTTTTCACAAGGTCGGCATCCGGTTAGCACCTTGGAATGCGTGTGTGCGCATCGGTCCTGCTCCAGGTGCGCACTGGAGGGTCTGCTGAAACCGTTTGTGCCTATGTGCGAGCCTGAGGTTGTACCTCTGTCAGAAGACGGGAACAATGAAGTACGATTTGGCGTAGTCTGTGATGGATGTGGTCGGTCCTGGCGCGCGCAAGAGATGCCCGAAGACTCGCATAGGAAGGCAGCGATGAAATCGGCCCTGTTACGGGTCACCGCGATTCCTAAGCGACTGCAGAAGGGCGAGGGGTATGAGCTGAGGGCCTCAAGGTCGATGGATAACCTGCGTGCTCCTCTTCTCACTGCGACAAAAGCTACCTCCAAGTCAGCCCTAAACCTCCGCGCACTTGCAAACGAGATGGAGAAAGAACATGGAGAGCAGGCTGATATGTTATCTGTCCGATTCACTGGCATCAAGTGCAGCTGCGGTATGGTCACTGACTCTAGCTCGCTCTGCTTCCAGATCGTCGATCCACCTAGAGACTTCTATAGGGTCCAATTCATGAATCAGATGGCTGGGCGCCGCGTATCTGGCTTTGGAACCACACCCGAGGACCAAGCTAAAGGACATGGAACCCCTACTCTGGTCCTGAAGGGTGATCGCACCCACCCCAATCCACTCATGAGCAGCCCTGCCTTGTAGTGGGATATTGTGCCGGGCAATTCCTGAGCGTGTTTAGCATTCTGAAAGAGTATACCACAAAGGAAACGGCTCTGATGGTCTTGCAGCATTCGAGGTTTTTAGATATGGAGTACTGGTATATGCTTTTGTCTTGGATATAGCAGCCTAGAGCTGTCTCGTAAGTATCCAATTTAGGTATTCTTGAAGGATACCGTAGGTAGCGATGTATTGTGTTTCAAAATGAGTGTCCCTTAGTTGACTTGGTATTCAATGTTCGTTTTCCCAATTGTGTTCACTAAGAGAGGCCTTGCCTTAGGAGTTCATTCTGTTGACACATGCCACTTCTGTTTTTGTTTTTAATGATCCTTAACCTAAAACAGCCCAACCTGACTATGCCTAATGTTTTTGATGTTTTTCAAACAATGACTCCCTCGTCGGGAAAATGGTATTCAACGCTTATAACGCACGTGCTTCGACTAAGGCATCGCCCGTCATCTCGCTGCGCCAATACCTAGTTCAGGCACAGCCATGCCATCAGCAACAACGTTCTCACCGCAAGACCACCTCCCTGCTATGGATTCAAGAGCAGATATCTAATCCTTGGCATGACTCTACGACACAGAGGACAATTGCCTGGAGAAGCAGCCTGACGAACAGCCTCAAGCGCTGGGAACAGCTAGAAGATCTCGTTTCTTATTAGCGCAGATCCATAGTTCAGGCACCACCGTTGGCTATGTGGGCCAGGTGCTCCAGGAAATAAGTGGTCGTGTAGACGCTGGAAACGCCCCGTAAGGCATCTGTGGCGCAGCACCCACCAGCGTGACGCTCTCCTCAGGCGGCGCCTAGGCCTTACTTTCAGCCTCGGCCATCAGCAACAATCAACATCCGAGATAAAGCGTCTGACACCCAAGCGCATTGTGGACAACGCGCTTTGTTGCTTCAATATCGATAGTCCCACATTCCATACGTTTGTCTTCAAAGTCATTGTCTGGTTGCAGCGTTGTTGTTGTACTTTGCTGGATTTCATTGGCCCCGAGTACGAGCGCTTGCCCCACCAAACCCTTGTGCAAGACATCAGACAATGGCAACTAACATTCACAGCCCAGATTTCAGCTTTCTCGACAAACTATATATTCCGACTTGTTCCCGCAAGTATTAGATTCGACAGCACATTCTGGGGTTCCTGTTACCACAAAGGGGTTGCAGTAATTGAGTCATCTTTCGGCAGCTGAACAAACCACTTCTATGATCTTTGGAAGAGATATATTTGATAGGATCAGAGGCAAGAAAGCGGCAGCAGACAACGAATCCAACAAAAACACCCCCAAACCGACAGCACCTTCAGAAAAAAAAGCAAAACAACACCATGACTTCCGTAACCAACACGCCAGGAAGCGTGGACATCGACCGAGATATCGAAGACGTAAAGAACCAACTTCCTCCTCTCCCCTCTCCATTGCCCACACCCCACAAGGAATTCGTCCACTGTGTGCCGCCCAATGCACCTACATACCGTAAATTCAGCGTCTTCACCGCCGGCAGCATAGAAATGGGCAATGCTGTCCAATGGCAGAGGCACATGACGGCCCTACTCTCTCACCTCCCTATTACCGTCTGCAATCCACGCCGAGGCCATTGGAATCCTAACACTACGCCGCTCGCGCGTGACGAGGATTTCCGGACGCAGGTAGAGTGGGAGCTGGCCGCGCTCGAGCAGGTAGACGTCATCTGCTTCTTCTTCGACGTCATGACTAAGAGCCCCGTCTCGCTGCTCGAACTGGGCCTCTGGGCGGGATCGGGCAAGGTCGTCGTGTGCTGTGGCGATGAGTACTGGAAAGGCGGTAACGTGGAGCTGACGTGTCGCCGCTACGATATTCCCTTTGTTAAGTCGTTTGCTGAGCTCGTACCCGCGGTCGAGAAGATGCTGGTAGAGAAGGGAATGGTGCTCGACGATAAGGGTGATTTGCCTGGAGAGAACGTGCACGTTGATAAAGAGAAGCCAAAGAAGAAGGCCGATCTGCAAAAACAGATCGATGAGCTTCAGGCGCAGCTTTCGAAGTCGAAGATGTGAGCTGTTTTCTTTTTTCGGTTTCCTTTGTCTGCATTTGTGATGAGATTAGAGGTGGGTGGCGGCAAGTGTTGGAGCATGCATATCTTGTTATTCACGGTCATGGGCGGCTTTTTGGAATTACGCAACTAGTCTATACCCTGTATCCATCATCACTCTTAGTTTAAAATCATGCTATTCTTTTTCAGCCACTTTCTTTCGCCGTATGCACGTGAGAACTGCTGCTAACATTGATTTCGTCATCTAGCAAATCTACTTGAGTTTGACCTGAAGCACTCCTTTCCAAGCTTGCAATGCGCTGTCAACGTACTCGGATGCATACGCTTCCACATCACAATCGCTCATGACATCTCGTAGTATTTCACCCGTGTTACCCCACCGGGCCTGCGCCTTGATGGCAGCTTCACCTCTTTGCTCAATGAGCTTGATGTAGCTATTAGCGACATCGCGTATCGCCTCATAGCAGATCTTCGTCTCGCTCTCAATTTCGTTGACCCAGTTCTTCGGCAGTTTGGCTTTCATGGGATGAGAGCTCTTGGGGCCAACAACCTTTTCGCGTAAGTGGTCGACCATCTTGCTCAACGCACGGAGAACCTCCAGTTTGGTGTAGCAGGAAATGAGCATGTTCTCGTGGAACATGGTGGGCTCGTCTTCCGGCTTCAAGTTGGTAACGCTCGGCATACGCAGCTTCTCCATTGCTAAACGTATCGCGTGAAGGTTTTCTGGCAGTTGTTTGATGGTGTCGGAGAGCAAATCCACCTTGTCATGGAAAAACTCCATAACCGCAACCACTGTGTTAACGTGTAACCACATTCTTTCGGCTGTGATTTCGGCCACAGTCATGTTGTTCTTGACTTGATGACCACCGGCAGGCGTAGCAACTTCATCTACCCATGGACCAACATGGTTCCCCGTTTGTGTCTCCCTATATAGCACTCTGCTACTGGTGTCCCAGATGCTATAGCCTTCAACAATACATGGTAAGTTAGGCACCATGTTAGGCATGATGAGTGGTACTGGACCAACGGCTTGTCTGTTGCCATAATCAGGGAAGACGGATGTATCCACGTTGTCGACAACATCTTGGAAGCCTGTACCTTTTTAGCGCAATACGACTTGTTGGAATGGCATACTTACTTTGCCGGTCCAGAGTTGGCAGCTGGTCGACTGGCTCACCCTTCAGTCGCGCTATGCGGCGGCGCTCCACGTTGCAGATGTGTTTTGTTAAGCTCGACTTGAGTTTCCGCCTCAGAGACAACAACCCGATAGCTTGATCCCATGGGAGTGCTGAAATATCTGGATATATCGTGTCTTCAGTCTTGGACTCCATCCTCTCCATGGTGCCAATGGCTTTCCCCAGTTCCTCCTCCGCTGAGAAGCCTCCGTATCCCTGAGCACCAAAAGGATGGGTCAATGAGATACGCGACAAAACATATGGAGACAACGTATGGATGAGCATCTCCTTGCACTTGGTGTAACCGTACATCTGGAAAGCGCTCTTTCCAAGACCAAGATTTAGGTGTAGTCGAGCAGCGAGCAATGCGCGCGGCCTATCCTGCTTGTCTTTTATGTCATAAGCGACGAGGTGGCGTGCGAGCATCGTAGCCTGTAACAGGAGCCGAGAGTTGGGTGTATTACCAAACGGATGTACGGCTTCATCGTTGCGCATCACGCCATGGTGCAATCGAAGGAGGGTGTAGATGGCTATGTATCCTGCTGGAGAACTGGGACTGAGGAAGTCATCGAATTCACACGCCACTTTAAGGATATGCTCGAATACCCTTGGCCTGTAGCCTTGCCAATCTTGATCTGCTACCGAGGTTGTTATTAGGTATGTCAGTTTTTGAACGTTCTCGCAGTGCGTTTGCCAATCTTTCTGCGTAAAATTGTCCTAGTTTCGCGTTAGCAAATGCAAGTCAGGCTCGTCGTGTAGTCCATCATGCACAGGGACAGCGAAATATGGCTCTAAACTTGATCGAGCGTATCAATGTACATAACAACTGGAGAACTCACCTCTCCTGGTATTATTTCGCTGTTGAAATATTCGAAAAACTGAGCTTTGCCCCCAAACTCGCCTGCGCCTGTTAATGCTTCTACGAACTGGCGTATGTCTTTAAAGCAACTAGGTAGGGTTGAGTGATGTTTCCAGAAGGTTTTGCAATCGTTCGTTAGTGGAGCTTCGATGAACTTGCGAAGCGTCATATATGTCAACCTCAAGGCACGATCCTTGGTTTGCAGGTCTGTTCCAAAGGCACGGTGCAGGATGTCGGATACAATTTTTTTGCCCCTTAGAAAGTTCAATCAGTAAAAGCGAATACGATACAAGAGGCGACTTACTCTTCTGCGGATCGATTGATCCGTAGTGCTGATAGTAGATGGACCCATACATCATTGTTCCAGGCGCAGAGTTCCCATACTGACTTGGAGTTTGAGTCTGCAGCTGATCGCGCTATCGCATTTTCGATGGTAGCCAAACATTCGCTCTCAAGGAGAGACCAGTTTTGGCTTTCTCGGGTGAGTCTAATTCTCATGCTCCGTAAGTCGGCCTCGTGTGTTGTCATGAGATCTTTGAGAGCAGCGGGTGGATTGTTCCACAAATTGATAAGCTCATCACATTTGCCTTGTCGAGCGAAAATTTCTCCCATGAAGCGTAAATCCCGGATATCTTTGCAGGCAATTGGCTCATCCTATATCAAGTCAGCATTCTGAATTTTAAAGGCGAGGTTTACTGACAGAAGATGCTTCGTATGCTTGTTTCATTAACCTACGTGCCAGGTCAAACTGTATCTGACTCTTTAGACCGCCGTCTGGCAATTGGCTCTGTTGCTCCGCTGCAAGTTGCGTAGCGAGGATCTGTGTGAAGTGGGCATGCTTCTTCACTGATGCAGGCACGGCGCTGTCTTTGAGCTCCTTACTGTATTGGATGACAGCCTGGGATTGTTAGCTTCTCATGATGATTGAAGGGCTAAAATGCGCTGGCGTACAAAACGGAAATCTTCCCAGCACTGTTCGCGCCATGCGGCTTTACCCATCTGAGACCACAACTCTTGTCGTTCTTGACGGCCCAGTGTTTTTGCTGCGCTGAGCCAAGCCTTGGAGTTCTCATTGCCGAGTCCACTGATACAATGAGCCGCAGCGTTGGTTCTGCGCGTTGCCTCTGCTAGCAGTCTGTATAGGTACGCTAGGAGCCGAGCATCATAGGCTCCTGGCTGCTGCCATGCTTGCTGTATTTGAAGAGCCACATTCTTTGGTTCTTGATTGAGTTGGAGAGATAGATCAGCCTTCCAAGCCTAGACAAGGATCAGCGTTTAGTCACGCAATTGCATTCCAGATTCTTTACCAGAAGAAATGGGTTTTTGGGTGTCTTCTTTAGGGATTTTTGGACAAACGAATCCGCAAACTTGGCTTTGGGGTAGTCGCGCTGTGCCTTACACAGTTTATCCCAACTGTTACACGCCATGACGGCGGTCACTGAAGGGCTGGCAGAGAGCGACGGAGCGACTGTAGAATTGGCTAGCGACGCGGAGGTTAAAAAATAAAGTAATTGGTGCAAGCACAGTATGTGCGCTGGTGGTGTATTGACGGAAAAAGACGAAAGAGGACAAAGGGCGGGCAGTCGGAGAGGCGAGTCTCCGCTCCACTTGCGGTTACTTACAACACTCGAACGTCGCGTTGCCGTTGCGCCTACTCATTATCACTGTCTGGCACCCCGTGCTTCACATGGCAGCGGCAATACAAACAAGACCCCACTAGCATGGCATTGCAAAACAATCGATATCGTGTCGTGAAATGAAAAGGTTTTACTGCGATGCAATCACAGAGTACTTATTTGATAATACTTGCCCCTTACTGTCTGGCAGTCGTGGGAAGAGGCGTTCAGTCGTGGGAAGAGGCGTTCGATGGAGGAGCTGATGGTTCAAGCGGCAATCCAGAAAGGCACTGGAAATGCTAATCACCTCTGTTGTGTGGACTCGTCTCGTGGCTTGGGACGATGAGTGAGCAACTTATCAACCCATGGAGCGACCGATGCTAGGCTACCGAGAACGATACTCACGTCCCGTTAACAGAGAAAGTTTCTTGAATGCGATACCCGGGCAATAACGACATATCTCCATTCAAGCGAATTATAGTACAGAAAAATAAGAACAAACTGCCCAATAAAGGTTTGTACATCATAGCGTTCTTCCATTACTCGTACAATCATATACCACAAAAGCCCAGACGCCTAGAACGTAGGCCGTGTCCTCTCGCCTTTCCAAAATCCCATGACCTCGCCAGTCTCTCCTACCCATTCTTTGACTCCAGTAACAACCGCTTTTGCCATGCCCGCATTTGTTCCGCTTCTTCCTCGTCTTTTCCCTGGCATGCTGCTACTGCCTACCCCGACGCCTGATCCACTTCCGTATGAGTCTGGTGCCTTTCCTGGGTTGATGTAGCTGCTTCCATCTCCGGTCGCGTACTCGGAACCCATTGAGGGCAAAACGTTCTCGCCCGCGGATAAGGAAACAAAGAGGGCGAACGGGACGAGCCAGATGCAAAGTCCAAAGTAGGCCGCGACTTCAGTGAAAGTCGGAATGCTCGTGTCGCGCGCATAAGGGTATGAGGAGTACGAGTTGGCAGGCGGTGCGCTAAAGTGACGAAACCAAAAGTAATGGTTCGTTATAACGAGTGCTACAGTCAGTCAGTCTGGTGTTTACTACAGTTTCTTGCCCAGTGCGCTGCGTACCGCAAGACAACAAGAATAATGGGTCGGTAAGCTTGACAATCGGGAATCGCCTCAGGTTCTGGGCATAAATGCCGTGCGACACGATACTTAGAAGACTTAATCCAATGGGAAACTTGTCAACCACGATGAGAAGAGCATGGATGCCGACGACGCCATAGATGAGACGGTATAATAATTTCTTCGCGAGAACGGTATGCTCTTCCACAAGCTCGGAAAGGTAGTAGAGCCCAGAAGCTATATGGCACCGTTTGTTAGCCTTCATACTGGTTGCGCCACCAATCGGCTTCCACAGTGGAATCAGGTACCTATTGCCAGCGTCAAGAACGCAAAGCCCAATATCATGCCAACATATCCTAGCAACGGTAATATCCACATGATGATGGGCGACCTCAAGAAAGCTCCTCAGGTATGGAAAAGGTAGGGAAGGTTTGAATGCCGCACGATGAGGTCAGACCAAAGGTGGCATCATGGCTAGCGGAGAAACCCGTGGACCCGCGCCAGAGTGTGGGGGTGAACACCAAAAAGTTGTCGAACTCTTGGCTTTGCATTCCGCGACACACTGCTCACGACCCTCGGCCCCTCGCCTTACGCTCTATCTTGTGTATTGTCGCATAGCCTGGACGCACAGAAACGGTGAAACAGCTGCTTATTAGGAGCCATCTCGGAGCAGAAAATCTGCAATCATGTCGCGCCCCGAAGATATTCTGTACGCTTTCCCACAGCACCCCGAATTATGCGACGCAGAATTAATAGAAAGCCTGTAGACCACCCGACCTCTTCTACAATGACATCGAGTCGCGCAAGTACACGACATCGTCGCGAATCCAAAAAATTCAATCGACAATGACCCACCGTGCTCTCTCCCTCCTCGGCCTCACTTCGCCCTCGATGATTCTCGATGTCGGCTGCGGTTCTGGTCTCTCTGGTGAGATCCTGTCGCAAACTGCCGAGCAAGGAACACCAGGCGGTCCACACGTATGGATCGGTTACGACATCAGCGCATCCATGTTGGGCGTGGCGCTGGAGAAGGAAGTTGAGGGCGACTTGATGCTTGCGGATGCGGGGCAGGGTGTGCCATTTCGACCAGGAACCTTTGATGCAGCAATCAGTATCAGTGCGGTACAGTGGCTGTGCAATGCTGAGACGAGTGAAGAGAGTCCCACGGGCAGGTTGTCGAGGTTCTTCAACCAGCTGTACGCTTCTTTGAAGAGAGGTGGCAGAGCCGTGTGCCAGTTCTACCCCAAGAACGACGCCCAGAAGAAGATGGTGGCTCAGGCAGCCATCAAGGCTGGATTTGGCGCAGGTCTGCTAGAGGACGACATGGGCACCAAGAGTGCAAAGACATATCTTGTGCTGACAGTTGGTGGAGGGTCCACTGACGGCGATATCACAGGCGTAGTGAGGGGCATGGAGGGCGTTGATGTTGAAGACGCACGACGAAAGGCAAAGGGTATGAAGAGGGGCGAGGAGAGAAAGGGCAGCAAGGCGTACATCTTGAAGAAGAAGGAAAAGATGGAAAAGCAAGGCAAGGTTGTCAAATCCTCGTCCAAATACACGGGCAGGAAGAGGAGGATCCAATTCTAGATACCCACCGCATAACGAGGTCACGCATAGCACGGAGTTTTGGTTTTGGTTCTGGTCGGCTTTTTGTCACGAGGGTATAAGAATGGTCAATTCAATCATGTAGCATGCTATATACCACCTACAAGTACAGCTCTATTCACATTTCAGCTCGTAGTTGTACAAGTTTCATCGCGTCCAATCGTCAATGAAATGTGCTTGTCCCATAACCAATGCCATTGTCAGCTTCAAGCCAACGCGAGCCGAGGTCTAGATATGATGGTATCATTGCGCTAGCTCAGGGCTTAGCAAACATGAAGGCATCATGATAGTTAAATCATGCCTTCTCCATCTCGTTGAGAACAGCACGAGTGAACTCGTGAGTGGTGGTGTTGCCTCCCATGTCCCTGGTGCGGGCGGTACTATTTCACTATCAGTTTCGCTCTCTTCTGTGCGTACTCTGTTTGTGTAACTCACCCGTCGGCGATGACCTTGTAGACGGACTGCGAGATGCGGTTGGCGTGGTCGTCAAGACCAATGTGGCGCAGCATCATGGCGGCGGACAGGATCAAAGCAGTGGGGTTGGCCTGGTCCTTGCCCTTGATGTCGAGACCGACGTGACGGCAGCCAGGCTCGAAAACGGCGACGTTGCGGCCCATGTTGCATCCAGGAACGATACCGGGGCCACCGACAAGGCCGGCACCGATGTTGGACAGGATACCTCCGTACAAGTTGGGCATCACCATAACATCGAATTGCTGTGGCCTGGAGACGCACTGCATGGAGGCGTTGTCGACAATCATATCGTTGGTCTCGATGGTGGGGTAGTCCTCGCCGACCTTCTTGACGGTGTTGCGGAAAAGACCATCAGCAAGCTTCATGATGTTGGCCTTGTGGATGCAGGTAACCTTCTTGCGGTTGTTGGCGAGCGCAAAGGCAAAGGCAAACTTGGCGATGCGCTCAGACTTCTCGCGGGTGATGATCTTGAGCGACTCGACGACGCCGGGGACGGACTGGTGCTCGAGACCAGAGTACTCTCCCTCGGTGTTCTCACGGATGATGCAGAAATCGATGTCCTTGTGGCGCGTCTCGTAGCCAGGGATGTTCTTGAGAAGGACGATAGAGGCGTAGATGTCGAGCTCCTGGCGGAGAGCGACGTTGAAGGAGCGGTGGCCGGAGCGCTCGACGGGAGTGTGGAGGATACCCTTGAGACCGAGCTTGTTGCGCTTGAGCGAGGCGATGGACTCGCGGAGGAGTTCCTCAGAGTGGACGTTGCCAGAGTCGACACCAGAAACGTCGACCTGCTCCCACTCAATGGGCACGTTGTCGGCCTTGAAGATCTCCTTGACCGACTCGGAGACCTCAGCACCGATACCGTCACCTGCGCATGTTCAATATCACATCTTTTGGGTTTTCTGGGCGGCTATCGCGCATACCAGGGATCAAGGTGACGGTGTATTTGCCGCCGAACTTGGTGGGCTTGAAGATGTCCTGGCCGACCGTGGCCATTGCTATCGCTGCGTCAGAATTTCCATGCCGGCAGTCTTCTGGGCGGGGGCTTCATACATCGAGTCGCCATGGAGGGCGCCCATCGTGAGGCAGGCTTCGCGCCCCGCAGGAGCGTCTGTATGGGCGCATTAGTACTGGCGTCGCCTCCTCGTCACACCCCCAAAAATCCTCCAATTGGGCGTGCATGGGCTGGATCGTACCTGCGCTGTGCGTTGGGAGGTCCTCGACAGCATGTTGGAGTTGCGGCGTTGGGCTGGTGGTGAGGGATTTGAGGTAAAGAGAAACAAGCTGAAGCTGCCGCTCGCCGAAAAAGCATCCGAGCCGAAGGAAGAAACCGCGCTTGGCGAATGACCGCATCCGTCCAAACCCGCGGCTCGCTGTCTCAAATATCTCCGGCGCAGGTACTCGTACGTCCCTTGTTGCTTCTGCAGTGTTTTGCATTTTGATTCTTTGCTATGACATGGTCTGTACTACCACGGTGCTTACTTTGGCTCTTGACACCCTCTGCCGCCCCGGGCACACGAAACTTTCGCATGTGATAATGTATTGCCTTCGCATGGCACGCATCCATGTCACTGGGCTGAGCAAGCGAGTACCTTTTGACTTCATGTGGACTTTGGCGATGCAAAGACATACAGTATGTCTTGGTCTGCTTGCTAAAGCTGAAATTCATTAATACCCACGTATTTCTCTTACCCGTGAACAATCTCTTATGCATATGATAATACGCGACGCCGCCGATGGACCACATCAGCCAAGATAGAAGCAAATGCCGATAGATACCACTGGCTTTACCTAACAATCACTGCTTGGATACTTTGCAACTCATCGGGTACTGCCAGCCTTGTCCTGTCACTATTGCGAGATTCTGCATATGCCTATGGCATAACCGTGCTTAGGTGCTCTCACCTTTACCTTCACCTAAGGTCATGGGCTCATGAGCTTCCAGCACGTTTCTAGCCCCCTTCTCTCACCTTCCAAAGCCAAAGACATACGGCCGCACGACGGTTCTCTCCTCTCCGACCACTCAACCGCAACCTTTTACCGACACCTGGCTGCTGAAGCTCCCCCGATATCTCTCAAGCACCACTTGGACACATTCTCGCTTGACAGGTATTTGTCTCGACATTGCCATACCAATCGACCGGTCTCTGAGGTCACCACAAACACCATCTCACCTCGAGCCGCTCGTTTCAGTGAACATATTTGGCCACCTATCGAGCCCTTCAACCATGAAAGTCATTGAAGAGGGTACAAATAGAAGTGCGGAAATGCACTTCTACGTCGAAGGAAATGTTGATCCTCTGAGAGAGTATGGCGAATACGTTGCAGCCGACTATGCAGTGTGCTGCTATGTTCCGGTTGAGGAAGGGAATAAGCCGAAAATCAGTGGAAAATTCACAGGCACTGTAAGTCCCTATGAGTTTTTTTCTATACGCTCTCTCGCAGATGACCTGCAATACTTCATGATTTCTAACAATTGATCAGACCAAAGAGATAGCATGTGACGCCTTCGTAGACGGGGTCCATCGCAGGTCAGTTACATACCAAGCCAAGGATGTACAGCATATCAAGAAGAAGATTGACTTTGATACCTTCTTGTTCACGATAGATAATGGAGCTATCAACTCGCAGATGCTAGTAGCTCCCTTAAACGGACTTGCAACTACAAAAAAGTCGGAGCTAGACTCGCGGGAGACAGTGGGCACAGTAGAGCTACGGCTCTACGTTATGCGCGAACTGGGCGTTTTCCACGAGGTCGAGGACATTATGTATGATTCTACCAGTGTTAATCGCGTTGCACACTTCAACCAAATCCCCCCAACATTCCAGCTCGACATCGACCGAAACTCTGCTCCAATGACTAGGAAAGCAGAGGGTGCTTTTAAACGAAGAATGATACCACCAAAACCGGGCAGAGAGCCTTGGGCAGTCTTCCGCTTTCATTACCGCAGTGAAGAGGCGCTTGAAGAGTCCGATCTATCGGTTACATTCGATGTCAAGAACAAGAAACTAACTCCACCACGAATCCTCCCATTGGAGCCTGTGCCTCCGCTTGTTGCAGAGGCAGAGACAAAGCGATCTGAAAACGGAGGCTCACGTACACCACCTCCGTTTCTCGCTGAAACTCGGGCGAGGGAGGAGAGTCTCTCTTCTAAGGTGAGAGATATTTTGCAAGTTCGTTACTTATGACCTCCTGCTAATCTCTCCTACAGTCATCGACTCCTATCCAGGATACCCCGACCATCAAGCCGAGATTGGGAATGAAAACGATGACCTCAGCTATGAGAGGCATCGAGTGTCTCCGGAACAGGGCCCTCAAAAAGCCCGGTGAAATGGCTATGGAATCTCCATACATGGCCAGCACAGAAAGCGTTGATAGTCCCACATCAATGTCTACAACCAGAGAGCAATCGGCAACGACAGAAGTGCCTGCCAAGGAAATGAACTCGCAGCACGAGTCAGTACCTTCAGCTGCCGTATCGACTAAGCGTTCTCTGCCGGCCATGGACGAAGCATCACCTGGCCCAAAACGTCCCAAGCCACTTCCAATCTCTATCGTACCACTTAATGATTCTCTGACACCGCAGAACAGGTCAACCCCAGATGTATCGGAAGCGATTTCGCCGGAAAATCGACTTTCCGACTATCGGAAGAAGCTCACCGATCTACGCAAAACCTGGTTGGAGAAGGACAAGGAGCTGGCTGCGATCAAGAAAGAAATGGAAAATTACAAACGTTGCATGAACGAAGAAATAGAGCGCATACAACGGGAATTATTGGAAGAGGAAAACGCATTCACCGAAAAGACGAAGCACTGTAGCAGCAACAACATCAAGAGCGACAGCAATAGTTCTTCATGATATAGGGAGTCAAAGGCAATCTGAGGCATAGCCACGGATGCGAGTATCTCGGTGAGACGGCAAGACTGATTCAGTTGCACGGCGTGGGCGCTAAGGCTCGATTTATTTGATTTCAGATCTTCCCAAAGGTGTGGCCAAAAGCATGCTTACTCAGTGGGGCGGATACAACAGCAGTTCAAGGATCTAAAGCTGTACTTGCCGCTTACGAACCTGCGCTTTCAGGATTGTCACAGGTTCTCCAGCGCGTCATCTAGTTTTAGGTACATAGCAACAACTGGAATTTTCTTTGCCAGTTTGAAATAGGAGATTCACACACGTGTACAAAATCCTTGACTTAAATTGTTCCTATAAATCTTCAAACAATTACATGGTTTCAAACTGCTGTAGAACACAATTGTTTTCATGTGGAATGTAATGGATTCAGGGTATCGATAAAGACTGTGAGTCCACTTCTAAACAAAACACAATTTAGAGAAGCCCACACCACACAAAACGATAACACCATGCTATTGCTAGTCAGGTGCTCACTCCCTAGACACCCTCATGTTGGCCTTGATACGCTCCACGAGCTCTGCAGTTGTCGCAAGAGGAGAGGGATGCAGGTTGCGCTGTGAGTTTGTTAGCTAAAACCCATCATCAAGCCGGAACCAATCTTTCAGCCAAACAACTTAAGATAAACAGCAGTTTGTACAAGAAAAGCTGTTCTTTGATACGCTTGTAGTACTCACATGCTTCAGCCAGGTAACGCATTGATCATGGGTCCATGTCTCTGGATCTACAAGTCATGTCAGTCGAGTTCTTTACTAATTCGCGAAGCCTTTTCTACATTCGGGATAACACACCGCCAGTAGGATCTTGACTGGGAAAGATGTCTTGGCCCCAGATACTCCATGCTGCAACACCTGCGACTACAGCGGCAAATACAAAGAACGGGCCCTAGATTAGTGTTAGGATACAGTCAGACCGGCATAGAGAAGGCCCACTATGTAGAGCAGATGCCAGGATGGCCACAGATCACCTACACGTTGTTGCGTTGCGCGGTCGATGGGAGTCGGCATGTTGGATGGTAGTTGTAGTAGTTGTTTGAGAGTGTTTACCGAGATGGCTACAGTCAAGGAGCAGGTTTATGAGCCTTAAGTAGACTCTGAAGGTAGGCAACACTGTAGCGTACCCATAGACGCTCGCTTCAGCGGTATGGAACGCCACGCGCGTCGTCACCCCACCAAGCCCGATGCAGCAACGCTTGCGGCCAGCCCCTTGGTAGCCCGTGCGTCCAAGCGAATTCGTACTCGCCCACAGATCATTTCGCCCCGGGTGGTCTCTCGAACTTCACGATCCGAACCATACGACTCGTCGACACAACACCGTCAAGATGCCTTCCGAAGTTTCCGACATCAAGCAGTTCATCGAGATCTGCAGGCGCAAGGACGCCAAGTGTACGTCTACCAATTTCGATCCACGAGTTCCTGGCGGTCGCAACAAGAGAAGGAAGTTCGCACAATGGTTGGATAGGACTGCGACTGGGCGGAGGACCGATAGCGCACAGGCTGTGTTTTATGAGAGAGCCAGACTGACAGAAGTGTAGCCGCCTGCATCAAGAAGAACAAGAAGGTGAACAACATCAAGTTCAAGGTCCGATGCTCAACCAACCTCTACACCCTCGTCCTTAAGGACACCGACAAGGCCGAGAAGCTCAAGCAGAGTCTGCCCCCGGGTACGCACCATCCATGGAAGAACAATCGCTCAGGATACGTGTCTAATTCGCTGCAGGTCTTACCATCTCCGACGTTGGCAAGAAGAACCCCAAGGGCAAGCGCACCGCATAAACGGATCAAAAGGCATGAGGAACTGAGGACAGAAGTGTGCGAGGACATCAATGCATGAAGCATGAAGGCATGGGCGGACGGCGTCACAACGGATAACCCTTGTTCAATGGCATTATGGAACCCGTCACATTGGGTTACCACGAGGAATGAAAAGATGTCAAATCGTTCCAAACACCACCAAGATGTCTTGACGTACTCGCAATAGCTCATGTGGTTGTCGTACTGAACAGCTAGTTGCGGAGGACACGCCGCCATGTCTGCTAATACACCGAGTGCTTCGGATGCTCCTGGCGTTTCTTTTTATTGTCTATGTCTTACCTTCTTGTCTACTCGTTCCCTGTGTTCCCGTATTCTCATCTTCTGGTTCTTTAATCTTTTCACTCCTACCAACAGCCTAACTCTATCTTGGGAATAACAGCTCTGCGCGCGCAAAATTGGACGAATGAATC
Source organism: Curvularia sp. ZM96 (assembly GCA_022457065.1). Lineage (NCBI taxonomy): Eukaryota > Fungi > Ascomycota > Dothideomycetes > Pleosporales > Pleosporaceae > Curvularia > Curvularia sp. ZM96. The sequence goes on along the minus strand of JAJGBQ010000007.1, from coordinate 1,754,632 downwards.
TATAGACAGAGCCTCTGCTACTAGCTTACTACACGATAATACAGTCTGTGGTATGAGAAGAGCTATCAGTTGGTGTTTGCTATCTCTACACAACAAGCTCCTCTTACGCTAGCTTCCTTCTCAATGGAAACATTCGCGTTATATCCAGGTAAACGCAATGACCTAGTACATACGACCATCGGCTCGATTGAGCAAGGAAACCCGTCTGATCTTCCCTATTTAAGCTCGAGACCGGTGGATTAGTAGTCAGGTGGGTGACCACTGGCGAATCCCCACTGTCGTATGTTTTTTGTTTTATTTTTGATTCTGTATTGGGGTCACGTGACAGGTGAAGGGTATAGTGTGCTAGGTGTAGGTAGCCCAAGTGAACAACACTAGCATTCAGACCCGTTCCCACTTCTTGAACTGATCCAATCGGTGAGCATGACGGAATTGATTCAATATCAGGTGCTTATTAATAGGTTGCCGCAACTAGATGCCTTCATCTGCGCTTTTGGCGCTTCCATTGGCGCTTCCAGCAGCAAGGCGTTCACACTATGCAAATAGTAACTGGATAAGGTCACCATAGTTTCCAAAAGATAGTAACAGTCACGTCCCTGGATCTGTAGATAGGATCTGTATGGGGAGCGCTGGGTGGAATCGTACGCGAGAGTGGCAGTAGTAGGTAACATGTAAGGTGGAGCACTCCCGCTGAGCTCCGCATCAGTACTGGGTGCAAGGGTCCCCTGTCATGCCAAGCTGCCTGCTTTCGGGGTGTGCAATGAACACCTGGCGAACCAGAGACAGCTCAAGATATTCGTCTCAAGTCCATTGCGCGCCTGGACAAGATGGTTGGACTGCCAATTTCTCACGAGTGAACTGCATGCGCCCAATCGCTTATCGCTACGGCCAGAAGACACGTCCTGCCGCCCGATGAACTCAACACGCGATCCATTCAACCTCCGCAGCAAAGCATCCTTCAAGACACCTTCCGCTCTCAGCATCCTCCAGAACGCCGCCAACAAGACCGCCTCGCAAGCCGTAGAATCGAGCAAGCAGGCAGTACAGGCCACAAAACAGGCATTCAAGGACTCAGACATGTCCTTCGCCATCCCGCGCAACGTACCCAACTTCGAGAGCGCGCAACGCAAGTTTGAAGATAATGTCTGGAACAAGCTTCCAGGGAACGACAAGGGCTTGCCAATGTACAAAGACAAGCCTTCAGGAAAAGTCTATGGATATGGTGGGGCAAGAGGAAGGCGAGGGTTCGTGAGGAGTAAGAGGGGAATGGGCATAATAGCGCTGGCCGTGCTAGGACTCTTCTACTGGTTTGGATGGTCTAGTGGAGGCACAGGTGTTGGTTCAGCACAGGATGAGCAAGACAGGGGGAAAAGCCTGGCGTCGAAGATTGGTGGAAGCACTGCAGGAAAGAAGAGCAAAGTCGACTGGGAGAAGCGGAGACAAGCAGTCAAGGACGCCTTCTTGCTGAGCTGGAACGCATACGAGCAACATGGCTGGGGCTATGACGAGTACCACCCGGTTTCGAAGAAGGGACGATACATGGCTGAGCCGAATGGGCTGGGTTGGATTATCGTGGATGCACTTGACACGCTTATGATCATGAACTTGACCAAAGAATACAACCACGCCCGCGAGTGGATATCCACGACTTTGGACTACGACAAGAAACAGGACGTCAACACGTTTGAAACTACGATTCGCATGCTGGGTGGTCTACTCTCAGCACATTACCTACAAGACTTGCTTCCTGGAATGAAGCCTTCAGGCGCGAACGAAGAGGATCTCTTCTTGGAGAAAGCTACGGATCTTGCCGACCGCCTCATGGGCGCATACGATTCGCCTTCAGGTGTGCCTTGGGCCAGTGTTATCCTCAAAGATTCTAAGGGCGAGGCCTCACACGCCGACGGTGGTGCGTCTTCCACAGCTGAAGCTACGACTCTTCAACTCGAGATGAAGTACCTTGCCTTCTTAACCGGCGAGTCACAATACTGGACCGCAGCAGAGAAAGTCATGCAAGTGGTCGACAACCTTGGCGCCAAAGACGGTCTGCTGCCCATCTTCATCTACGCAGACAAAGGAACATTCCGCGGCAACGAAATCCGATGGGGCAGTCGTGGCGACAGCTACTACGAGTACCTACCCAAGCAATATCTCCAGACACAGAAACACGAGCCAGTTTACCAGGACATGTGGAACGAGTCGCTCAGAGGCGCAAAGAAGCACCTTCTCACTTACACGAAGAACAGTCACTTTACCGTCCTAGCAGAGCGGCCTAATGGCATCGAAGGGAAATTGCACCCCAAGATGGACCACCTTGTGTGCTTCCTCCCTGGCACCATAGCCCTAGCCGTCACCAGCGGCGCCACTCTGGCCGAAGCACGTAAGTTGCCTACCTGGGGCAAGGAGCAAGAAGAAGACATTACGCTGGCGCGCGAACTCACAAAAACCTGCATGGGCATGTACAAAGTGACAGCCACGGGCCTCGCGCCCGAGATTGCCCACTTTGAACTCGACGACCCGCCAAAGATGTATCGCACCGAGATTCTTGCTTCCAAGTCTGAGCTGGACACCAGCGTTCCCGACGGCGAAGGCTGGAAAGCCGATTTCAACATCAAGCCCGCCGATACCCACAACCTGCAGCGCCCGGAGACGGTCGAGTCGCTGCTGTACATGTGGCGCATCACCGGTGACGAAATGTACCGCGAGTGGGGCTGGGAAATGTTCGAATCTTTTGTCAAGCACACTGTCGTTCCCGACAACGGCGGCTTCTCAAGTATAGGCGATGTGACTAAAGTGCCTCCCCCAACGAGAGATAACATGGAGAGTTTCTGGCTGGTAAGTAATCCCACTCTTTTTTTTTGGCCAAAACAAGAAACCATCGCTGACTTTACTGCGTAATAGGCCGAGACACTGAAATACATGTATCTCCTCTTTTCCTCAGACGATCTTTTACCCTTGGATCAAGTCGTTTTCAACACCGAGGCTCACCCTCTACCTCGCTTTGACCCGAGTAAGAAGCGGTTCAAGACGGGTTGGGAGCGTATTCCACGAGATGAAAAGGGGAACCTAGTTCATAAGAAGACGGAGGATAAGAAGACGTCGTAAGGCATTGTCCTACGCAAAGTTGCCTTTGTTTGTTGCCACAGTACTGGGGCATGATACTGTGAATGGGAGGGTCGATGTGCATCAGTGGGCGTTTTGGGTTGTAGCATTTACGCGTACGCATTGAAGCAGTGTGATTGCAGATGGAGAGCATGTGCTTTTTCATATATATCATTACTTCAATTTTTTCAAATCGACGCCATCTCATCTGATACATGTACACCAGAGGCGGTGTTGCAGGTAGGATTCTGAGGATGCTGCATTGATTTGCGCATGCTGTGTGTATATATGTGTGTGGTATATTTCTGCCATGATGAACTCCAGTTCTGATGCCCCTCAACTCATACTAACATGACATGCATAATTCGTAAATCGTGATTGATGTCTCCCCGTACCCTTTTTATGTGCATGTACCAGCGCGCGATTACCAGGAACTCTTGCAGCCACGACTAGAACTGTGGTTGTGCAGAATACTCAAGGTCGTGATAATCGATACAGTGTGGAAGGCACGGTTAGCGAGATAACAATTGTCAGTAGTACAATTCGCCTTGATAAAACTCAGGTCGCTCCTAACGCTCCTGTGACCGCGATTGCGATTGCGATTGTTCCTCGCCGATGCGTGGTGGGCTCTTGGAGTGTGCGGACGAATTCCTAAAAGGCGAGTGACTGCCTCTGGATAAGCATAACATCAGCTCTCGGCCTTCGTACTCTCTGTGTTATGAACACTTACGATCGTCTCCGCTTTCCCTCGTCGCGCCTCTCTTCAATCACCTTGAGCATCGTCTTGCGTCCATCCTTGGCGTTGATGTGCGCATCGCGCATGCTCATGCTGACCTTGGTACTTGCATCTGCCCTCAGCAGCCTCTTCAGCAGCAGGTGTCTCATAAGAACACAAACAAACACTCCGCAATCGCTCCCATTCTCTTGCTGGGGACTATCTCCCATGGGTATGAACCTTAGTCTCTTTCCGAGCAGTTGTTCCAGCTTCATAGTCGTACTCCGTGCTTCGCGCTCGTTTGCCTGGTTCATGGAATCGTAGTGGAAGGAAACACCGTCGATGATTGAGACAAGGAGCAGCGACCAGTGTGAGCCGCCTTCTGCTTGCGTGACATCGACATTATCGTTGATGGGGAGAAACACGTGCGTTGTGTTACTGAAATTTGGCAGGGCTTCCTTTAAGGCAAGCGGCTCAGGGGCTTGCATGAGCATAAACGACATGGACGGGCGGAGGAGGACAATGGATGCCTTGGGGTAAGCAACTAGCTCTTCGCGCTCGAGGTATTCCTGCCAAAAGGCAATTGCCTGCGGATAATTTTAGCCATAGCAGCTATGCGAGTGGTGGGCAGGCGTGCACACATTGTCGGTAAGCCAGTCATTGGTCTTGATACTATCAAGATCCGCTCGCGTCACTACGCCCGTCAGTATTGCTGCTGGCTTGGTCGTTTTATGCGCAAATCAAGGAGCATATGACGCACACACCCCTCACGTCGTAGTCTGGCTATAGTCAGTCGTTGCTCTCAGCCATTGTTGTGGCCGTGACTCACAGGAAAGATAGGCCTCGTCCGGACTGGGGTCTCCCAAGTGCCGCCTCGCCTTGTCTTTGATTCTCGAGAAGGAGCCGTGCATGTTGCACGGGCTGCCGCTGTTGTGATGGAGGGGCTGAGGGGTTGAGGGGCGCGGTCGCGCGGAGTGCCTTTTGCGAGGCGGTCGAGGCGGTGGAGACGGTGCACTAGAAGTCCAGGCCTCAGGGCAATGCAGGGAAAGTGGAATGTCGGATGATTGTCTTGCTGGAGCCAAGGCCGAGCAAAAGATGCCTGCGGGCAATAATATGCAGGGATGACGTATGCGCCTGGCCAGATTGGCTTGGTGGGGTTATCCCTGCTCGCGATGTGACATGTTCATCTTAAACGGCGCAATCAATATGTGCACAATATACGACTGTGCCTGCAGGGGAAGAGACGTGTAGTTCGTTCCTATGCATGGCATACGGTACATCATTCACGCACGGTACAGAACAGCGCGATTGTTTGGGCTTACCGCTGTGCTTCATTGTTCATCAATTCTTTTTATACATACAAACTCGTAACAATCGTTCATCCTGTCCCAGTGAACCGTCTTTTGTTCTTTTGAGAGGTTAAATATCCAACTCGTTTATGCATCGTTTGACAAGCAAGGTAGATCTCTTCACGGCAGTTGTCCAACGGTCTTGGTGCCGTCCGCCTGACTTTGCTTTCCAAACTGCTCTGGCTTTTCAACTTTGAAGAGCCAGTTCTTGTTGTCCTCAATCTTGCCCTGCTGGATTCCCTTGAGAGTCGTGAGGAGCTTCTTGCATACTGGGCCTGGCTCCTGCTGGGCCTCTGCGTAGGTAAACTTGTCGCCCTTGGATTGCATAGTAATAGACTTGATAGGAACCAATGCTGCCGCGGTTCCAGCAGCTAGGACTTCGTCAAACGAGCTCAGCTCATCGTAGGGAATCTAATATCGTCAATACAATCCAAAAAGAAATGAGTCGGACATAATACCTCGCGGGACTCGGCCTCCCATCCGAACGACTCGGCAATTCTCAAAACACTGTCACCAGTGACACTTTGGATGACGTTTTTGCTGTTGGAAGAAACGAGCTTGACCTTGTCACCGTCCTTCTTCACACCGATGAAAGCCGAAGTGGAGAACTCATCAACTACGCTTCTAGTTTTGCTGTCCAAGTGGAGAGTAATGCCATATCCGGCCTTGTACGCCTTCTCACTGTGTCTCAGCACTGGGGCATAGTTTCCGCCAACCTTTGCCGATCCTGTGCCCTCTGGAGCTGCACGATCGAAATCTTCAAGGATGAGAGCATCCACTGGGTTGGATCCGTGGTAGACGCCGGTTGGGATACAGTAAACGACAAAAGTGTACTCTTGCGGAGGGTTCAGACCGAGCTGAGCCGAGCTACCAAAAAGCAACGGTCGGATGTACATGGCCGCGCCAGTCTCATGGGGCGGTACGTAGGCCGCATTCATGCCCACCGCCAGACTGCAGCAGGCAAGGAAGTGGTCTGTCGGCACTTCTGGAATGGAGATGAACGAGGCTGAATGTTGCATTCGCTCGGCATTCTTATTTGGCCTGAAGATGTTGATGGTGTTGTCTGGTGCCCTGAAAGCTTTCATTCCCTCATAACACTGCATGCCGTAGTTGAGACCAGGCGCCATGCCGTGGATACGGAGGTACGGGTCTTCTACAAAAGTTGGAGGCGTCCATTTTCCAGTCTCGACCGAATAGTGTGACTCGACATGACCAGCAACTTGAAATCAGTTAGGAGGCGTTGTACTGAATTTGCTTTTGTTTTAAAATTGGCAGTGCAGAGGAGAGTGTTGAGCATGTGGCGTCATCCAGACAGACACGTCTTGGTAACAATGTGTCTTGAAGCTCGCCAGCATGCATAATCTTGAACAAACGTAAAGAAACATGACCGTACCTTCTCGGATCTTGAAGCCTACGTTGCTCCAGTCTAAAACATGGTCAGCATAAAATCTTGAAATACAAGTGCCAATTGACAGCAATCGACGTACCAATGGTGTCAACAGGGGGTGGAGGAAAATCGGACATGATTGCTATGGTTCTAGTGTAGGGTATGTGCTTGGTGGTGCGGTATGAATAGTTATGCAACGTGGAATGGGGCTCTGAAAGTTTTGAACGCTTTCGGAGGGACCGTCAGCTCAGCTGGGCCTGCGATATCGGTGACGTGCAACCGCCGATATCCTTACTCAGCCGCTACAAACTACCAAACAACAGCTGAGTATTGCTTACTGCTTCGCTTTGCAAACAACATCCATGTTGTCTTTTGGCTGCGCGGTGCAGCGCTGCGACTCAGGAATGTACCTGCAGCATTCCCCGCATAGTGGTACCACACGGGCGTGATGCGTCGGGTGTGTCCTTTCTTGGCGTAATCTGAAGCATCCCAGGACGTGGCTATCTGTAATAGCGCCAACATAACCTTAACACACCATGAACTACAACTTTCTGCCCTGAGCAACCTGTTCGCGCTGATCCAAACTCTCCGAAATATCCATTCATCATGTTCCGCATGGCCGGCCCTAGGGCGCGGTTCGCTGTCCTTGCCGTGCTCGCCATGGTCCTCTGCTCATTCTTCCTACTCGGACCCTACAAAGTGACGCCACTCCACTCCGTCCACACGGCGACGGGAAGAGATGTAGGGCATACCAGCCAAAGCCTGCTCACAGGGCACGCAATCGCACCAAAGCTGGGGAATGCGACGGCAAAGTATGATGGTCACGCTCATAGTCGAGAGCGAACACGTATCACAAGAGCTGAGCTGACGCGCAATCTCCAGAGCAGAACTCGGTCGCGCGGCCTGGAAAGTCCTTCACACAACATTCGCCCGCTTCCCCGAGAAGCCCACCGAGGAGGAGCAAGAAGCACTGCGGTCATATGTCCACCTGTTCCAGCGCCTCTACCCTTGGTATGTCTCTCGGGATACAGGGGTTCGCAGCGGGAGTCACGCGGGCATGAGCTAATCCTAGACGTAGTGGAGAATGCGCAGAGCACTTCGGACAAGTGCTAGCCAAATATCCTCCCCAGGTCTCGTCTCGGACAGCGGCAGCCATGTGGGGCTGCTACGTGCACAACATCGTCAACAAAAGACTGAAGAAGCCGGAGTTCAACTGTGAGGACATAGGTGATGCATACGATTGCGGTACTTGGCTGTCCCCACCCCTACATGCCACTTTGTCGGTACTGATACTTTGGACAGGATGCGCAGAATGATGATCGTCTATAGCCAAGTGTTGAGAGCTGACCGGATTGGACAATGGCACAGCGGTGTGGAAGTCCGGGTGACATGGACTAGTACAAGAGAACAAGGTAGAGAGAGACAGCCTAGGGCAAGTCATCAGCCATGGGATATGCGCATGGCAGAGCACCCTTGCTGTGTGCCACTGTCAGATACCAATAATGCAAGTGTCATTGCACTCGACATGCAGGTAAGGGCTGGAGAGCGAGGAGGAGGGCAGCGTGCGCCTTGACGACCAGCATCTTGTCCGGGACCGAGATGGCGGCGCCTGGCAAGTCGAGTAGGCGTAGTGTACGGAGTAGTAGTAGGAACAAAGTCGGCGGGACCTTGCTGCGCCGCCAGCCGCAGCTAAGGACATGGACGGGAGGGAGAAGCTAACAATGGGCTTTATTGCTGGCGCATTCCTTCCAGGCCCCCGGTAGATCACATAGGCCGGTCAGCGGGGTTGAAGGGGCAATGTCTTGGTTGAAGGTGGTGGTGGTGTGGAAAGCTGGACTCGAGATTGGCCTAGGCAGCGTCTAGCGAATGGCTGACCGAGTGATTGGCCTTCTGACAGGAAGAGCCCTGGTCGGACATCCGCCACACAGGCCTGGCTTGCGCAGGAGAGCCATGGTCTTATCGGCGACGGCGGACCATGGTAGTAGGAGCCAAATCAATCTACGCGCAACAGCTGCCCGTGCCTGGGCGTGCCCCTCTCTGCTGCCTCGCCTTGCTGCCGTCGTGGTGCTCGCCGTGCCTCCCCCTTGAGCGCGAACACGCCTCTCGAGTGCGTCATGGCCGTTGGCGGCGCTTGGATGCGGGCGAACCACGAGCAGACAGCCCACCTGTTCCCCAGGGCGCGTGGCTTGGGGCGGGCAGCCAGTGGAGGGCGCCATGCATGCAGAGGTGCGCCGTCGCAGGTCGCATGATGTATTTTGGGACGGTCGCGAGGACGCGCTTCGGCAGGGGCCCTGTTCCCGAAGCAACCTAGTGCATGCTAGCTTTTGTGTTATCCAAAACACTTGAAACCTTCCTTGGATCAGCACAGAGGGGTGATAACGACGCCGCCCCCTCCGCTCACCGACTCCCTACTCTGCTCCTCCACTTGCTGACTGCCAGCTGTACACCGCTACTTGTCTGTGACACTCAACACCGCCGTGCCGACACCATGGTCTCCTTCTCCTGCGAGGTACATGAGCGCCCTCCCCACGCTTGCCCTCCTCCCTCCATGCATTGGAAGCTGACTGCCGCTCTAGGGCTGTGGAGACGTCCTCACCAAGAAGAAACTCGACGGCCACCGTAACCAATGCTATGGCGCGACCTTTACCTGCCTCGATTGCATGGTCCACTTCCCCGGCACCTCGTACAAGTCCCATACGGTACGCATTGCGCTAACGCCGTGTTTTTCATGCGCTTCGTCGCTGACTGCCATCGCCTAGTCCTGTATAACCGAAGACCAAAAGTACCAGGGCAAGCTCTACAAGGAGAAGAAAAAGGGCCCCCAGCAGAAGAGAGACAGCGCATATCACGACAACTCGCAAGCCCTCACCCCGCACAATGCCTACGCCCAAGATGCGCCCGCCGAAGACAACGCCGTTGCTATCGTCGATGCCCCGCCGCGCGCGCCCACGCCTCCTCCAGCGGCGCACTCGCTAGGATACCACGAGCAAGCAGCCATTGAAGCCCCCAACGTTTTCGACTTCCTCGACCCCTCCTCGACGCCCATTGCGCCGCGAGCGACGGCACCCATCAACGAAGCGCGCATGCTCGAAGACAGGCAGCCGCCTGCGTACGAAGAGCACCACATGCCTGCCATTGCCGATGTCATGAAATTCCAGGTCGCAGATGACGATGAATCCTTTGCGCAAAACGGTTTCTCCCGCGGAGCCAACCAAATCCGCCCCTCGCGAGAGCAACCCGATTCGTATACCACACCCGCCCCCAAGTCTAAGCACTCACGAACCAAGTCGCGCGACACGGATGTCGAGACTACGACAAAGAAGACCGATCGCAAGCGAAAGCGCAACTCGCCCTCACAGCTGGACCTGTCGCTAATCAGGGCGCAAGAAGAGAAGGACACTACCATGACGGATGCGCCGGCATCGCTTCACACTGGTCTCACTGGAGGGCTGAGCAAGCTGCTTGCTCGACCGGAATTTCCACCATCGCCAGACGACTCGGGCGACTATGCCAACTCGCCGCTGAGCCCTATGAAACGCGCCAAGCAGGGCAATTCGACAGCGCTCATGCGTGCACAGCGCGAGTATGAGGAAGAGCAACAAAAGCAACGAAAGGCTGACGCAAAGGCACGAGAGCACGCGGAAAAGAAGGAAAAGAAAGACAAGAAAGACAAGGACCGTGGCCGCGAACGCGACCGGAAGGAGCGCAAGTCTAGCGGCACCCTTGTCAAGATTCGATCCAAGAAGAAGCGCGAGGATTCTTCTACCGAAATACGCCGCATCCGCCGCAGGCAGGACTCTTCTTCTGTTTCGCCAGCGCCTCAAGATCGCAAGGTCATCAAAGCCATTGAGTACAACCGTTCGGCGTCGAATTCGCCCGAGCCCAATGGCGACCGCCAGCTCATGGTGCGTCCCAGTGGAGACGTCGCGCCTTTCTCGGGAGACTTCAGTGAGCGCGCAGGACTGTTCATGTCTTTCATCACAAAGGGACCCGATTCTGAGCGGGGCATGAGCGTCAACAAGGCCCTGAAGCGCTACCACCGCGAGCGCCATGAGCACTTTGACCGCGTGCCCTCCAAGGCTGAAGAAGAGAAGGAGCTCTGGAAGGACCTGCGCCTGCGAAGGAACGACCGGGGCGAGGTTGTTCTTTTCTTTGCCCCTGCCGAATCCTCCTGACTAGAGGGGCATCTCGACATCATCATCCGCATGCGTGCGTGGTCATGCTCCGATCCGGCGCCCAGTCAGGGCTCCGACGATGTGATGTCAGAGAATTGATGGTGGAAGGAGACGTCTTTTGGGGCACGGAATACTGGCCATTGACTCGATGGTGATGGCATTCTTCCATACACTTTTCTTCCTTCTATGATGATACCCGGCTTCCAGGTCATTGGCGATTTGGTTGGGCTTGGTGTTTATGCTGTCATGTTTTGTCTTCGTGTTCATGTATTCCTTCTTCCTGCTTGTTGTATTGCATATTATTCCTTTCACACACAGACGTATTCTTACGGCCTTGGTTCGGTTACTTTTCTTGGTTTGGTATCTTTTGGCCAAACCACCTGCCCTAATACTCTACGGGCCGGGCCCGCTCCGTTTTGTCGACGTTGCGTTCCTCAAAATACATCATGTCATTGTTCAATAAATGCCGCACTCGCCTGGTGAATGAAGACTTGTTGTAAATGAAGCTTGCAGGCCTTGGTAACCGTGGGTATGCGACGAGAGTGAGGCTTCCTAGCTGCTTTTCAAACTCGTGTCTCAATTAGCGCAGGGACAATGCGCCGAGCTTCTAGCATCCTTCTTCTGCCGGGCATTGACGAGACAGCATGTCAAGATGGAACGGCTAGTAAGCAGGCATTCTGTCAGGCTGTTTTCTGCTTGGCCCTTGTCAAGGTGACGGAGCGCTGGTAACGAGGAGCCACCTTTTACCCACCTTTTACTTGATCTGGTTTAGGGACTCGCTTTCCCCTGCCTTTGCTTCTTCTTACACCAAGCGTGTTTGGCCCACCAGCACGTCTTGTCCCAGAAACCATATCAGGAACAGGCACAGTCCAGCCGAGGCTCCCGTTCCGCCTTCGAAGCCACATGCTGTTACGAGAAGGGACTGACAAGCCCAAAGCGGGTAGACAGGATGTCTCCTTGCTTTGGCTTGATAAGCGGGGGCTCAGTCAAGCTCCAGCCTACTTGTGCAGGCGACAGGGCAACCGCCCTTTGGACCATCTCGAGGGCACAGCAAGACTTGGTACGTTCCGGGGGCTTTGGACCAGAATATGGACATGATTCCCAACGGAATGATACGACGTCTGGGGAGCAGCACATGCACAACCCCACGGCCGTGCGCTAGTTCGGTCCTCCACAGCCACGCAGCACAAGGCGAAGTCTTCTAGACGTTTGGGTCGTCCAATGCGCGTCAATCACACACGACAGGCGTCGAACCTAGTCAATCCATCCCGCAGGACATGCAGCTCACGTCTCTGGTTGTGATTTGACGGTGGGTCGGCAGGACACAGCGGGGAAGGCTGCCGGCAGCACGGGGACTCGACTACCACAGATGTAGTTGACCGGCGGGCATACTGCAGACCCGTGCATGGTCAGATGGCACTGCCCGCCAGCCCCCAAGACACGATTGTTTCGACACAGCACCCGCCGGCAGCAACAGCCTACGGCCGTTTACTCACGCCTCTCACTAATTGACTAATGAACAGCCAGAACGTGATAACTCCCTCGCCAGCTACTCGTCAATTGCCCTGTTGGCCTCTAATGCAAGGCAGCGAGCGCCGCCCTCCGTCAGCCGTGTTTTGAGTCTGCCCTAGGTCGCCCACGACAATATAACTGCCAGGACGTTTCGGCCTTGCTCACATTGTACTCGCACTGGTTTTGTTTCTTCGAGTTTCAGGCATCCCGTGTCCACGCATTTCTACAGCCCATTCGCATGAGAGCCTTCGCAAACGGGTGAACCTGCGAGGTCTTCATCCATATCCGATCATCGTTTCTCCAACCAATCATCAGTTCATCTCGCAATTACGTCTGACTCAGGCATGTCCCATGCACGGTATGGCGGCTCACCAAACGAAGGCTGGCAAGACCTTATTTCTTGGGACGACGAACTCTACGATCCTTTTTTCCAAGGCGAGACCAACTACACAGACGCACACGGCGGAAGCTTCAGTGCAAACTCCCAACTTTCAGGAAGCTACACGTCTGAGCCAACGTATGTAGTTTCGACGGCTCCCTCCGTCATCGATGTACCACCTTCACTCGAGTACACTGGAGTCTCTGCCTCACCGTCTACCTTGGATGAGCAGTCTTTTAGATATCCATTTAGTGCCTCGCCTTCATTCGACAAAACGGCTGCTTCTCCACTTGCCATTCCCCGAGACAACCAATACTATGGATCCTTTGGTGCGTCGGATAATGCACTTCTATCCCCACTGGGGAATATCACAGAGTCTCTCATTCTGGACACGCGCTATGAACGCATCCCAGAAACTTTTACATCGCCAACAAGCTCACTTGAAAGTATAACTGAGACCGTTTTCAATCCCCATGTCACAGGCTCATCTCATTCATTCAGTGGCTTGGACATGAGAGCGTCCAGAGCCTTCTCGAACTGGTCTGCTTGGTCAGACCAGCCGCGCATCATCGAACCGATTGCCGAAGACGAGGGCGGAAGAGCAGAGGCCGTTCCGATCCCTATCCCACAACCTCTCTCGCAGAGCTACAATTCCATCTTTCCGTCTCTCATGCCACCAGAGGGGACCATTGAGCTGCACAGCCACAGCAGAGCCATAACAATCCCGGAGGCCGCCCGAAGGCCTGCAAGCTACAATAGCCGGATGTACAACTCAGGACCCACACGAAGAGTCCCTTCAATCCCATCAGGGTCGCCCCTGGCTTCACGTCACCCTCGAGCAGCAGCTCTATCCAGAAGCGCTTCATCATCTCGGCGCAAGAGCTCTACTCCATCACCCACATCAGATTCTTATGCGTGGGTGGCTTACCAACCCAACCCACTGACCAACAGGCTGGCTCCCACAACCACCGACGGCATGTCTGGGAGAGCACCAAAAGGGCGCAAAAGGGCTCTCACTCCAGAGCAACGACGTCATGCAGCCTTGATGCGGATCGTCCGGGCTTGCTCCAATTGCCAAAGGCGTAAAGAAAAATGCGATCCGGGCATGCCGTGCAAAGCCTGTGTAGAGCACTACAAAGGAGATTTGGTCAACCATCCTTGCCGCGATCACACGCTCAGAGACTTGTCGGGAGCGTTCCTTTCCGATCGCCTAGGGTGGCACCCAACTGCTCGCGGCCTGGAGTCATTCATTCCAACAGGTGACTTCAAGATCCTGACGGATGCCAAGTATACAGTCCCCCTCAACTTTGGGTTTGGTCCGGCGTTTCCGGTCTCGGTCAATGCCGTACAGCTTGACGAGGATCCGTTGGTACATGAACATATTGTCTATTCGTGGCCACCTGAGCCGTTCTCGGGACCAGCGCATAAGCATGCTGTCCTGCCAGCTGTCTTGTGTCCAGATGCTCAAGCCAATCTCTGGCAGACACTGGACTCCCACTTGTCCTTGCTGGTTACGCACCACTTCCGTGCGTTTCCTCTTTACTGTTCTCCTTTGAGAATCCTGCGCGAAGTATACATCTTCTCGCGCTCTCTTCCCGCAAACAGCGGGCACTATCGCGTCCTACACGAAGCGCTCAAGCTTCTTGTGCTTGTCCACGTTGGCGGGGACATTACGCTGCCACCACGATCAGAAAGCCCTGTTCTGACCCAGCTCATCTGCAGCACTATGAACATTGCCGAGGACCTCACTCCGACGCCCTGCTTCATCCGCTCTCAATTCGGCGCCATGATGCCGGGTCTCGCCCACAGCCTCATGAAGAACGTGCTCTCATCCCTAGAACAATTCCTCCTCAACAAAGACTGCGACGAATGGCCCATTGCTCTCGCCGTCCTCATCACCGTTCTCATGACGGTCGAGTCTGTTCACTACCATGCAGCAAAGCTCCCCTATCACAACCTCTACGGCGCAAACAGCGCGTCCTCGAGCGCAGAAGAGGACCTAGCCTTCAACGAGCAGGGCGTCACTGAGCTTCTAGACTTTTACAACGCATGCTTCTCAGGCTGCCATGCTAGACTCCGGCTCGACTGGGAGGGCGAAACGTCGCAATCTCAGGTGGCGAGCACGCCTGCCGACAGGTTCATTCAGGGAGTGCAGATGGCGATCAAGCAGGCGAACAACGATGGGTATTTGACGAAGAAGTCCAAGGAGACGAGGCAGGATGACGATATGAGTTACTTTTTCGACAGGCTGGTTGCACGTCTGTTGAAGCCATGATATGGCGGCATTGTCAATGGCGCTTTTCTGCTGGTATACTCTGCAGCGATTTATCTGGTACTTCTTCTTTCTTCTTTTGGGTGGGTGGGGGCGTTTTTTTCTTTTTTTTCATGACCATTGCAAATACCCTTCCTTCTGATATCCTCTTATAGACGCACTTTTATGCCCTTTTCCTTTCTTTTCACGATGTAACGGCCTTTATGACTGATGCATGTTCTCTTTTTACTTCCTCAACTAGATTGTTCACGACCGCTCTGCCTGTCGTTGTTGTTGTAAGTTAGTGTGTAACGAAAGGGCCTGGGCGGTACTGGGAAGTGATAGAAATATATAGCTTTTTAGTATATATATATCCAAAAAAAACCCTCTTGGAAGTGCTAGATTCCAATCTGATGGTTGCCGTGATCGTGATCGTGTGTGCGGTTCGTTAGGTCGTAATGTGGTCGTTCTGAAGAGGATCCCCTACCAGCCTGCATGTAACTGGTGTCGTACATATATAATTTCTGTGAAAAAAGGAAAGACTTCCTCATGAGACGTTGACAGATTCCAACGCCCATGTCCCTCACGCCCGCAGCGCCTGCGCCACAACCCCAAAACACCATCTCAATCCCATACAGCCCGCTACACAAACCATCACCAGTCCTGCCATCATTCCCACCATAACGCGTCCCCGCATCTCGAGCGCATCTCCCACCTCGAGCTTCGCCACCTTGCGTATCTTCTTGTGCAGATGCCAGGACTCCCTCTTCTGCTGTTCCCCAGGCCTCGGCGAAATGGCATCATGCGGCTCTGCATGCGGGGCAGAAGTGTTTCTGTGGCCCCATGTGGTGTCGAGCGGGTCCTGATATGGCTCTGGGTCTAGCCAGCGTGAGGGGACAAGGTAGGTTAGGAGTGAAGGGGTGCTGCTGGATGCATTTGTTTGGGCGCGGCGGATGCGGTTGCGGTAGTTTACCAGGAAGAGGGAGAGGAGGAATGAGGTGAAGAGGAGAGGGGTGAGGAGGATCTTTGAGATGGGATGTTAGCGATGTGTTTGGGAGGCTTGGACAGGACCTACCTACCCGTGTTAGAAGTGGCTCCTCTTCGGCTGTGGTGTTGGAGTCTGACGAGGCGGCTGGAGAGGATGGCGCGGATGGCAGCGGTGTCGCGGCGAGTTGCTCGAATGGGTCTGGTTTCTTTTTGTGTCGTCGTCTTGCTGATGCTGGAGGGGATGGCGAGGGCGGAGGACTCGGTGGGAAGTGTTGTGCTGGTGGATGGTCGCCATGGGCTTTTGTTGTAGCCATGGCGGATGCTAGTATGTTTACCCAAGCTGGGTTTCAGCCGGATTGGGAAACCAAAGGGAAGGCAGCCTCGATTCGCTAGGTGTACTATCCCACGCTGCGCATGTGTGCAGCAGACCAGTAGACCCCCTGGCTAATGTCTTGGGCAAAGAGCGGATGGGCAATGATCACAGTGACGCAGCGCGCTTCAGCAGAGCTGCTGCCACTACGTTTTGCGCTGGCCCGCCCGTTGCGCCATGACGTCTTGACGCCATGTCAGTGCAGGGCCCTATTTTTGATCTGATAACACAGCACGCCGATCGGCACCCTGGCACCGCGAGCACATCATTAAACAGGGTCAGGGTGGGTTTTGCGCGGGGAAGTGGAAGGAATACGCGTATGCGTATTTCCACGCGACACCGAGACGGAACATTGGCGACTCCGGCTCCGACGTGGCCGGGCCCAGCCATGTGAGCGAGAATGACTGCAGATGTGTAGTCGACCCGGCTAACTAATCACGTCCCGTATCCGCCGTAACCCATACGCCCTGCGGCCTCCCCTCGTCGCATCTTGCGCCCAAAGGAGAAAGGCACCACCGTAAGTCCGCTACGCCCGAGGCTCCGAAAATCCGTCGACGCGACAAATCTGGCTGCCTGGCGCATCCTGGCCCTCTATAAGGCCGCGGGGAGGGGACTGCTCATGAGCAGTCCTTTGGACGGCAAAACGGCGCTGCATTATTCAGCTACGCCTTGCTGACCTAATCCGTGCACTCCCGACGGACGAAAACTCCGTCCGACACTCCATCATCTCAGTAATGAGACTATAGCAGCAAGCAGCAGCAGCTTACCAACCTTTTTTTTTCCTTTGCAACCACTGATTCTCTTTCAATCCTTTTGCATAGCGTGGTACTCCATCCACCTTGCAGAGCCTCTCCGGTCACGTCACCATTATATATCAAAACCCTTCGTCAGCTGGTGTTTTTGACTACATCTTTGTTCGGACGAATTTCTCGCGGGAACTAGGCTCCATCATCCGTGAGAGTGGGACACACAGCACACCCTTTCAACATGCCAAAGGAGGAGTCGCTGCCGACGCGCAAGAAGATGCGTAAGGGTACGCATAGTTGCTTTGAATGTAGGTCGACCCTGTTGCCACTTGCAAGAGATAGCTACCTCTACATTATACTGTTTTACAACTCCACTGCACCAATCCTACTCGTGCATTGCCCTGCTCACTGTCTTCTTTTTCTTTTGGCCCCCCGTAATTTGCGTGTTCGTTCAATTCAAGTCTTGTTGTCGTTGTCTCTGTCCAGTCTTCTAATAGCAACGCAGGTCGTCGCCGCAAGATCAGGTGCATCTTCCAGCCCGACAACCCGGACGTGTGCTCTGAATGCTTTGCACGTGGCAACAGGTGCATCGACCAAGAGCATGCCAACCCAGAGATCATTGTCGATCACAGGAAGAACCTCCGTGAGAGGGTCTCGCGCTTGGAATCTTTGGTCGATGCATTGTTGGAAGACAAGACTGTCAAGTCAGAAAGCCGGAGTCAAAGCATAGCAGACACATCATCACCAAAAGCCTTCAACAACTACACAAAAGACGGCTTCCCGCCAACCCCTCTTTCTTCGGAATCGCCGACCAACACTTTCAAGACTACGAGCAATCGACCAGCTGGCTCTGAGCGAGGCCACCATGTACCCATTCTCTCCGTTTTTGAAGACGCGGTATGCTGCTTGCCGATTTGTTCACGCGCTCTTGTACTTACTTTCCACAGCTCAACGATGCCGAAGCGCAAGCAAAAGCTCTTAACAATTCTCAGCAGCAGTCCTCGACACCAAAGCCTAATCAGGTAGAGGACGAGAGATACACTGTAGAGAACAGGAACGATGAGGACATCGCAGGTGAAATTCCATCCGCAAACTCTGCCAAGCGAGAAAGGGCAAAACAAGCACTTATTGCAGTACTGCCTCCATATGAGCAACTCACGAAGATACTCCATTCCAACAGTGGCTGGTGGGAAATGTGGCGCCGCAAGTGCAGTGGCACATCTGGACCTGAGCAGACGCTAGCTCAATTCGCTGCTCAGGCTTTGACTACTGGAAACGTAGGAGCGATTGCTATAGTCGTTTTGTCAGTTGGCATCTGCGAGTCCGAGAACACTGACGAGGTGCAACGCTACTTTGAGACTGTTGACAGATGGTTCCTCTTCGACGACGAGTATGCTGCAAGCCTCGAAGGGCTTGAGTGTCTCGTCCTGAAATCCAAGTGGTACGCCGACATAGGTCAACCACGACGGGCCTGGATTGCGTACCGGAAGGGCTTAATGTATGCCCAGCTCATTGTGGGTTCGCTCGTCCCAAAATACGCATCTGATTGCTGACAAAAAGTAGGGCCTTCACCGCAAGCGTACCAGCTCAGCATCCCACGAAAGCATATGGTGGGCTTTGTACCATGGCGATCGATTCTTGTCTCTTATGCTTGGCCTCCCATATGGCATCAACGACGCGCACTGTGACCTGACCATGCCAGAGACGGCGGAGGACAGATATATCCATCCCATGGTTGCCATGACCAAACTCTCCCAGCTTGCAGGCCGAGTCGTCGACCGCAACCAAGGCATAGCCGAACAATCTTTTGCATGGGCGCTACAGCTCGACCAAGAGATCGAAGATTTATGGAAAAGACTCGATCCAGCATGGATTGACTATCGTGAGCTTCTTGCGGATGCGAACTCGAACGCCGCAGAATTGCGAGAACGCATCATGGGCCAGATGGTCTACCATATGGTCCGCGTCTACCTGCATCTCCCCTTTATGCTTAAGTCGGCATCGAACTCGCGTTTCTCCTACTCACGCACGGCAACTTTGAACGGCTCGCGAGAGGTCATGCGCCTGTACCACACCCTGCGAACTGGCAGTGGGACGCCGCTGTACGAATGCAAAGCCATCGATTTTATCGGATTCACAGCCGCAGTTCTCATCCAGATTGGTCTGCTCTCTGGCATGCAAGGACACTCAACAAGCTCCAGCTCCAATGCCAACGACGTCGAAGAAGACGTCCGCCTGATCGAAACCAGCATCGAAATCTTCCGCCGGGCTTCAAGCGAAAAGGGAGGCAACGTCGCTGCGCAATCGGCGGAGGTACTCGAGAAAATGTTGGGCAAGTTCAAAGGCACAAACAACGAGCTCGACGAAACCTGCCATGGAGCCTCCAACTTCGTGATCCCTTACTTTGGTACCATTTCCGTCAAACGCGGCGGCCAACTAGTAAAGCCTCCACCACCGGCTCTAGCCCGCACCCCCAGCACTGTCAGCTCCAGGTCCCCAGGCACATCGCACCAGATCTACACACCCACATCTGAACGCCAATCCTCGGCCTCAGACATCTTCTCCCAGCCCACTAAATCCGTCAATGTCACGCCCAAGACATCCATCTCCACCGCCACAGGAGGCAGCTCCTCCTCAGGCTACGGCCTCGGAGGCCCTTCTCCCTTCGTCTCCTACGATGGCTTCTACAACTGGAACAACCTCACTGCAGACGATGCCTCGACGGCTGGTAGCGCCTCGGCGGGAGGCTTCGGACCCCACATCAACGGCGACGACGGCAGCGGCGCCATGGATGGCTTCACACTACCAACGAACAATTACTCGTGGCAGAATATGCCCATGGATATCGATCAGGACTGGTCGTGGTTTCTGAATGATGCCCAGACAACGCAGAGTGTGGCGGCTGGTGCGCCAGGCCCGGCTATACCGCTCGATATATTCAATACACAAGGTTTTACTGGGTTTGGTTGATCGAGAACCTCAATGGCGGTATAATATGCAAAGAGAACGTTTCTATTTACCCTGTTGGAAAGGGCAGGCTGCGTGTTGTTTGTTTTTTTTTCTGCTTTCGTTTAATCTAGATTCATGTCTTCTATGACAACCACTGCTTTTGACTCACGGTCGGGAGAGATTGAAGGAAAGAACGGACTGTATAATACCAGAGTATCATTCTCACGATAGTATTGTTTGTTCGGTCAGAATTGGGTTCCTCAGCATTGTATAGTTTGTACAAAGAGCAACTAGATACTTCACTTTGGAGAGCGATACTCGAAAGTCTAGCTTGCATTTACCACTTCCAAGGTATTACAGAGGACAATGTACATTTACAACGACCAAATGACAACCCTTCCGTCTACACCAGTCGAGCTGATCTTGCTGACGCCGCTTCCGCTCTCCTCAAAGCTACGGATTGTGTTGATGGTGTTCTGGTGCACAGTCTTGAGCTTAGTGTCATCCGTGCCCGACTTGCCCTTGAGATCCATCTGCCTGAACATGTTCAGTGCACTCTCCTCCCGCTGATCCGCAAGGCCAGGACGACTCTTGGCCTCCAAACTGCCAGTCAGCTGCCAGCCAGACTCGTCGCCCTTGAGACGGAAGGCCTCGCAATTGTATCCGGCAGCGATGATCTCGTCCTCTGAGCTCCAGAGCAAAGACATGAACGGCAGCACCTGTGTGCTCACGCTGACAATGGCGCGAGGGGGTTGTTCGGGGCCGCTGGGGTAGACGACCGTGAGGGTGCTGTCGTGGGCGGCAAAGGCAAGGGCGTTACCCGAGGGAGAGAAGGCGACGCTGTGAACCCATCCCGCAGTGCTGTTCAGGTACTCGCCGCACACGGTGTTGAAAGGAAGGCGCTCTCCCCAAGCCGAGGGCTCCGGGCGCTCGTCAACACCCTTGATGAAGGAAGAGAGCACACGAGCGTGTCCGTCGGTGGAGCCTGCTGCGAGCAGGACCGAGTTGGGGTGCCATGAGACACATGTGACAGTCGAGCGGATGGGCTTCTTAATGTGCTTGGAAACCCACCAGTTGTCTTCCTCCTCAAAGTAGCACACGGGGATCAAACGAGCACCCGATCCAACAGCGAACTTGGTCTCCGAGGGAGCCCAGCGAACGCAGGTAGCGGCACGGTTGATACGGAGGAGCACCAATGTTGGCTTCCAGCCCTGCGGCGAAGGCTCCCATACGTACGCATTGCGGTCTGTTTTCGTCCCGTTGTTAGCTGCCTGATACTATCACAGCTCCAAGCTTACTTACCCTGTGAACAAGTCACAATCTTGCCAGAGTTGGGTGCAATGTCCACGCCCGTGACTGTCTTGTCATGACCTGTCAATTCATCCTTGAGCTTGTATCCGTTGCCGCTCCTCTGGAAGACGTCGACGTTGTTCTCGCGGGCAACGGCGAGCGTTTGGCGGTCGGCGGAGAAGGAATGATCCGCAATGGGGGAATGGAAGAGATGGTGGACTTCGGGGCCAGACATGATGATTCTTGTCGAAGGTATAGAGGCGTAGGTGACGAGTGTGCAATAGGAGACTCTCTACTACTGCAATTGGGGAGAGTTGGGTTGTTCGAAGGTAGTGGAGCTTGGGCTGAGGGGGCCTTGGGTGACGTGGGGCTCTGCGGTGCAACGGGTGCACGGGCGTCCTTTTCTTGGCTCCTCCGAAAAGTTCACGGCGACCGCAGGTCCCACGTAAACCGCGATTGGGAAGGACAGCCGCATCTACACAGTACGATACCCCCCCAGACGACTTCTTTTCAACTTCTCGGAGCATTGCTAAAATTTAAAAGGGGGCTTCACTGAACAACCGCCATCATGATCCTCAGGCGCCCACTTCTCAATGCGACTTCTGCCGCCGTATCAATTCCCAAGACATGCGTGCGCAATCTCCAGCACTCAATTCCTATGCGCCCGGTTCCCAAGCCTATACCATTTATTCCCGATCACACGGCCTTCCTGAGCGCAATTGGCCGCGGCCTCTCCGCACACGCGACCAAGATCCCCTCGTGGGAAGCCCTCTTCACACTCACATCGCCGCAATTAAAAGAGCTGGGAGTTGAGCCTGCCCGGGCAAGACGATACCTGCTGCACTGGCGGGAGAAGTACCGAAACGGCGAGTACGGCATTGGCGGAGATTGCAAGCACGTCACAGACGGGATCGCGGAACTGAAAGTCGTCGAGGCACCTGTACTGCCAAACCCACAACTCGGTAACACGATTAGCCCCCGCTCTGCTGCTGCAACGGCAACACATGATCCCGGAACGAGGAAGCTGGTTGTGAACGTACCGGTTGGTGTAGAGGATCCTCCAGAGCCGGTGGAGACGCTGCAAAAGGTCCAGGGTGTTGTTGTCAAAGGCGCAAACACGATCAAGGGCAGTTTTGTAGAGCCTGTCAAGGGAAGTGGTGGGCTTCGTGCTAGGATAAGGCTACAGGAGGGTATCTGGGAGGAGAGGAGGGGTCACAAGGTCGATGGTGGTGAGAGGAGAAAGGCGGAAGTGAGGGCGAAGAGGAGGGCAGCGGAGAATAAGGAGAAGGCGCGATAAATGTAGGGTGTACAGGGTGTAGAGCAGATTAAGATTATTTGCCTGTACTATGAATGTTATACTATCTGAACATGTATGTGTACGACTATCGAAGACTGATAGTCACAGTGTAGATGACTCTGGTGCAAGTGTAGTACGATAGACCTGTCCGATTCTCGATTGTAGTCTCGAACAAGGACATTCGCTCAGCAACCATGTGTCCCATGTGCATCTCGCCTACCAAAAAAAAATACAAAGCCACGAACTGCACAGTAAAGTCACTAGTCCGCCGATCCTGCAGCTACTCCCCCTTACAGCAGATAAAACAGTCTAGAGGACAGCTGCATAGGCATCAGGTACAAGGCGCGTAGGCGGTTGAGATACTAGTAGGTACCACGGATCCAACTGTCCTCTCGAAACATGCTCGATTAGTGCAGTACCACAAACCATTTACCGAAATGTTATTTCCTTTTCCCTAGCCTACCGTATCAACAAATCTCGCACCTTGCATAAGAAAACCTAGTTTGCGTCACCCTAACAACAACAGAACAGTTGGCGTTTGCTAAGAAACCCTTACCACCTATGTCAAAAAAAGGTTAGCAAGCTCGCCAAACACAACAACGTATAAAACAAGACAATACATCAACCAGCTCAGACGGATTCCTCTCTCGCACACCGATAGCCACTCCATCCCCAGCTTCCCTTCCCCTTCCCCCCACTCGGTGGAAAGAAGGGCAGAGAGGGGGAGAGGGGGAGAAGAGCTATGTACTACGCAGTATCTGTTGTGTCATCACTGCTGGTTTCCCGTAGGAAATATGACGAAAAAAAAATAACCAAAGGGGCCGAGCTTACATGCTTATAGGAGATACGCCTTTGACCTGGTCTTACTTTGCCATGTAAGTAAAGTGGAGTAGAGTGAGAGTAGAATAGATAAAGAAGAGGCGTGGGGTGAGAAGCAAGTGTAGTGCAATCAAGATGTGTGTTTGTTGACGGAGGGTAGAACAGGAACTGGTACACCTCGTTTGCAGGCGTAGTTGTAAGAAGAGTGAGAATGAGGTAGTAAAAGTAAAAGGTACAAGTGAAGTGTCTAGGTCATGGTTTGTTGCTTGCCAGGAATATGGGGGAGTGGGGGCGGCCTTGGGCACTAGTGTAGCCCACTAGCGTCATCGCCTCTCGTAGAACTTGGGCGAGAAGAACTTGTAACGAAACACCGGGTCCTAAGTCTATGCATGGCTTGTGTACCGTACTTAATTTTGACGACACAGTATTCAATTCTGGCCTAACCATGTTGACATGGTGAGCATAGGTTGGCACCAGCAATATTACTGAATCACTGGGTACAGGGTTTACATTAACTACCAAAAGTAAAAGCAAACATAACTAGTTAGAAATCTATCAGACTTTTTAAAAAACAACAATTTCGCTTCCGCGCACTTCTTGCACATCCAACCCCCCAACTAAACATCCTTCTCTACATGTTTACATGCCCATGAGAGCAGCGGCACCGAGCTCGCTGCAAACGTAAACGACTTCGTGGCTGTCGCTGAAGCCGTTGAAGCGGGTAGCAGAGCACTTGGTGTATGCGCCCATCTCCTCGAAGTAGAGCCAGTCACCAACATCGAGCAGCTCTGGGAAGGTGCAGGAAGAAGAGATGACATCGATGCCATCGCAGGTTGGGCCCCAAATAGAGTACTCGACCTGAGAAGGGCTGTCATAGCCCGAACGACGAACGTCGTACAAGACGTTGCTGCCATTCTTCAAAACACGTGGCACAGGATGCTGGTGGTCGAAGATGATGCTCGAAAAGTTGCCGTAGACACCATCGTTCAGGTACAGCATGTACGAAGTCGTGCCTAGGGTGGCATCGGTGACCGCGCGGCGAGCAATGACGTGGCACGCAATGGTGAAGGCGGTGGAGACGTAGTAGCGGCCTGGCTCTCCAATGACGCGGATGTGGGGCGGGAAGTACTCGTCCAAAGCGGCGGACAAGACTGCAGCCATAGGCTCAAACGTGACATCGCCTGTAAATCCACCACCAACGTCAAGGGTGTGCATGTTGAATCCGAGGGCGCCCGCCTGGTCAAAAACGAACCGGGCATCTTGGACAGCCTTGACAAATGCCTTGGGGTCGGATGCGCCGGATCCGACATGGAAGGCCACACCGACAACATTGAGCTCCAGCTTCTTGGCCAGCTCCAGGAGCTCAGCGGTAGTGTCCAGAGAAGCGCCAAACTTCTGGCTGAGGCGACACAGACTAGCCGAGTCATCGGTCAAGATGCGTAAGTATAGCTCGGCATCTGGAAAGAGCTGCTTGGTCTTGTAGAGCTCATCGGCGTTGTCAAAGGTCATCTGCTTGACGCCAGATTGCGCAGCATAGCGCACATAAGACTTGGTCTTGCAGGGCTGCGCATAGATGATGCGAGAAGGATCAACGCCCAGCTTAAGGACAGTCTCAATCTCGTTCTTGGAGGCGCAGTCAAAGCCAAGGCCCAGCTCTGTCATGAGACGAAGGACCTGGGGGTCAGGGTTACACTTGACCGCTATGCACATGTCAGCAGCAGTTCATTGCGACCAGTGGTAGTTTCTTGTGGTTTGGCTTACCATAGTGTGGCTTGACACGGCTTAGGTTCTTCTTCCAGCGCATGTGCTGGCGGTAGACCTCGCCCAGGTCGGCGACGAAAAAGGCATCTTCGTCCCCAACACTGCAGGTATCGGAATCAATAGCCTCGACACGGCTCTTGAGAGCCTCCCCAATCAGCTGCTTGGATTTCCAGGCGCCATGATTGTCGACACTACCAGACGAATAGGTGCTGAAGGACGGACTGTCTTTCAACGGAAATTGGTATTCTTCGGTAGTCGTGACAGCAGAAGGTGCCATGCCCTTGACGGTAGCTTCTGGCAGTTGAGGGTTGGCTTTAGTGCAGGTTACTTGGTGGAGCGTGGTGCCGCGTTAGGGTGGCTTGAAGGGTGCGAAGCCGAGGCTTGGTGTTGGGCGAGGTCTGGCCGCTTCCTCTACAAGAGGAAGAACCGCTGATGGCGTCCTATGCGGCAGCTGAAGTTGAGGCTGGTCGAGGGTCTGGGTAGGAGACAAAAAAAGAAGACGCTCGAGCTGTTTCTTAGATGGCGACAAGACAGGGAGGGGGGATGTTGTTGAAAACGTGAGGCGCTGGCCGAGCAGAGACAACTTGAAGGTTGAGCAGAATCAGGGCCGAGGCCGTAGTGAGACGGGAGCCTTTGACGCGACCAAAGGCTGTCGAGGGGCGGAGACGGGCAGCAGCGAGAGGGCAGACACAGTCGCTTGAAGGCAGCGAGGTCTGAAGAGGCGGTGAATGGGGAGCAGAGGTGGGTGGAGGAGAGAAGGGAGGCGATGGCGGGGAGCTGTCGAGATGAAATTTCGCGCATTCGGCTGTGGTCGCTGGAGTCTTGGACCCAACATGACTTAGCATCCCTGTACCGCCCGGCATCCCCAGCCACTAGCATCCATTGCTGACATCACCGGGGACGTGCGCCCGGCCTCCCGTGCCTGACTGGCTGATGGGCGGCGCTGGCAGCGATGCGAACGTCCTGAGGCTGAGTACCAGTTCGCAGGGGAGAAAAAGGCGCATGTTGGGCATCGACACACACAACCCGTGGCTTGTGCGCCATGTTTGATTTGCAGCGTCGCACTGCGCATTGGAGCCCAAGTAAGCAAGACGTGGTTCCATCTGCGGCGTGTCAGGGCAGTCGTTGTTTACTATTTTATTGACTATGTATACCACCGTCGCATCCGCCGTCATGCAGCTCATATGTACCCAAAACAAGGAACCCTAGAAGCCGTCCTAGACCAAAAGAATATCGCTCTGCATGCATGCGCGTGTGTGTAGTATGCTGTATGTATGCGATGCTGTGTGCGTCGCATGCAAATGCTAGCCAATCGTAAAACCCAACGCCCCAGACCAACTCCCAGGAAAAGAAATCCTAAGCCAAAGTTCAATTTTTTCCCTCTCCGACACCTAAACGCGCTGAACAATGATGGGTACATCGGAAAGGTCCACGCCGTACTGGTGCTGGTAGTGGAGCGACTTGACCGATGCGCAGCTATTCAACTGGCGCGTACCGGCGCTTCCTCCAACCCCTACACTGCGACCCCCGTACTCGTACCCCAAACCACCACTGTAGCGACCCCAGGAAGCAGTGCTCTCTGGTCCTGGAGCCTTCATTCCCGCGCCAACAGAAGCACGCTTGTTGCCCATCGCAACAACAGCATCTAGCGGACGTGTGGCTTCTCCGATCGTCTTGCGCCGTTGTCTTGTGACGCCGGGGTGCCCGTTCCATTGCATGCTCTGCTGGGAGGCTTTTTGCATACTCACAGTGCTCCTGCTCTCCGCCTGATAAACAGTCTGGCTACGCGGACGAGACTGAGGACGAGGAGCAGTGCTTGGCCTAGGTGGTCCTAGGCTATGCCTTTTATTGGGTAGAGGCATATTGGTACCAGAAGCTGAAAGCTTCGCCATGTCAATTGACGGCACAGGCGGGACATCAGCATTTTGTGGGCGATGCCTCAATGCCCTGGCCTCGCCAGCTTCTGGACTCAAGCTATGAAAGCTTTTACGCCGCCGATGAGAGAACTCTTGGTGTGGCATAGCAAGATCTTTGCTACACACGTACGCATACTCAGCAGCAGTCCTACTATCCATGTTTACCATGGACTTTGAACGAGGAAAGGGAGGCTCAATTTGGTACGAGTGTGACGGAAACGACACGGCCTGTGTCGGTAAATCGTACGTTATGGCATCATATGGAGAAGCACCAATTGGCACTACAACGGGCACCATGTAGTCAGCTTCCACTGCAACTGGCCCAGCTTCTTCCTTAGCCGCTTTCTTGTCACTCATCGACTTTCTTCGGAAAAAGGAAAGGCTCTTCCGGCGGGCGTGAGTAGGTGGTGTGGGCTGCCGTTCGTCCTGCAGCTCAGCAAGCAGTCGAAACTCGGTGTGACCTGGAAGTGGGGCTTGAGGTCTCGACTCATCTGCAACAACGTGGTCTCTTGAAGGATATGTCTGGGTCAAACAGTCCATACCAGGCGTGCTTGACACGCGTCTTTCAAACTTGGCGCGCACGTTGGCCGGAACATCGGGTATCTTTCCTTCTGGAATCGGGTGACACGATTGCACAACCAGGGTCTCTGCCTGCGACTGTTGTCTGCGGTGAAGACGCTTCGGTGGCTTTCCGGACGTACTGTTGAAAGACGACTTTGAAGAGACCGACCTAGGCGTTTGGGGCGAGAGCAACGTCTCTGAAGTAGATGACGACGACGGCGAACTTACAGAATTCACAGAGATCTGCAGAGGCGACTTTGATCGGTTCGATTGCGAGGACTGCACCGTTACCAGCGCTGGCTGGACTAGGGCTCTTCGACTGTGAAGACCCTGCACAGCTTGGGCTGTAGCTACAACAGGCGCAGAGATATGCATTCTCTCCGTACTTTTCTCCATCCGAACTTGCTGCACGGCTTCTTTGTCATGGCTTGTGCCTTGCGGATGCCGCGAGCTATGGTGTTGGCACTGAGAACAAACGACGGAACGAGGACCTGGTTGCTGTTCTTGGTCGTCAACTGGGAGACTGCCAACAGAAGAATAACCGGAATCAGTTGTCTGTGGAAGTGGCCGTTGCTTAGCCCGACTTTTTGGCTTCTTGTGTACTGGCGTGCGTGAGGGGAGAGGCGGCGAATCCTTTCTCACATTTTGTGCGAATGCTAGTTCCTGTGACGCTGAAGTATCTTCGGACTTGGGATAGTGTGTATCGTCAGACGTAAAGCTTCTAGGCTTGTTCATTGTACAATCTTCTCCTGATACCGGAGATGGACTAGGAACAACGTTGAGGTGGAAGTTTGGGGGAGAATCAGCTGGAGCAGGTGCATTGGTCCCCATGGACTGCACGGCGGAGTTTGTTGGAGCAGTTGACTCGGTCGAGCGGGTTTCTTCTGCGGGCTCAACAAGTTTCACAGTAGAAGAATGTCGGACAGGTTCAGACGGCATGTACTGTTCCATGGTTTCCACAGTAGAGAGAGACGTTCCAGGAAGCACAGCAGATTGACTTCTTCTGTGGCCACGGCGCCGTGTCGTTTTCATCGTCAACGGGCTACTGCCGGGCTCTGTTTCAGAAAAGTAGTCCTCATTTTCTCCGTGGGTGCGATTGGGACCCCGGATACTCGATGCCGGAGAAGCAGGTCCGTTTGTAACCACCAGCGTGCCGGGTTTTAGGCTCCCTAGATGCGAATAGTCGAGCTCCGATGGAGAAGGCACGCGGGGGCTTAAATGATCGTAAGCGGTGCTTGTGGTTGCCTGGGGTTCAGGGAATCCTAATTGTGCAGCGATACGTGACCTGGGCTGCCACTTGGCCTCCTCGTCAGGCTCAAGCTTCGGGGACCTCCACGAGTTCCATGTCCTTCGACGCCCATCGACAGGAGAGCTCCGGGTGCCAACTCCAGGTGTCTGGATGAGAGACTGCCGCCTTGTAAGCGACGAGCAAGAGGATTTGTCTACGGGCGAGGTTCTTAAGCTGGTGCTTGGCTCCGCTTCTGGTTCAGCGGACTCTTCAGGCATTTCCAGAACTTGCTGCAGAGCTGCAATGTCCTCTGGGGATCCATTCTTCTTGACTTGTTGCAGGAGTTTTATTGCCTCGGCAATGTCCACATTTGAACCGGAAACCAAGGACAGCTTGGAATCAGACATGCCAGCAAGCCTGGCAGCGGAGCCATGTCTGCTACCAAAGCATGATAGAGAGTTGGAGCGCGAATTCGACCTGGAATTTGACCTGGAATTTGATCGTGAGGCAACGGGTAGAGACGCGTCACGTGTTTTGGTAGTGTCAACAACACTGTCCTTCTTTTGCACCCGGGGATGCTGGTCAAACTCCTCAGCGAGGAGTGATAGGAGCGTCTCTCTAATCTGCTGTCGTCCCTCAGCACTGAGGTCTACCGTCGAGGGGGATTCCGACGAGTCGCCTTTGTAGGCTGGGGCCACCGAGTTGGTGTTGGTCTTTGGTTTGGACAGCTTGTTGGAGCTGGGGGTGCTGGGTTGGTTGCCCATGTTGCCCGGCTGTAGCGAGTGTGTAGAGAGCGGCGGTGCTCACAGAGACAAGATAGGATGCATTGGAAGACAGAATTAGGATTAAAAGTACAGTGCGGGGCGGAGGTGCTGAGGGCAAGGTAGGTAGGGATGCCTATAGAGCGAAGCAAGGATGCTTATAAGGCGTGAAGAGGCGCGGCGTTATCAACGTGGAGGCTGGCAGGCGTGCAGCAAACCGTGGTTTGGCGGTACACTAGGGCGGGCGAAGCGTATTGAAGAAGAGAAAGAAGAAATACATGTCGCGAACGGGCGCCCAAGGATGGACAAGCGCGCGGGCGGCAGGCATCATGGGCGACAGCCATGGAGCGACCAGGGCAGGCGTGTCGCGGGCGGAGAAGATGCATATGGCAACTGCCAACAAACCTGGAAGAGACAGGAGCTGAAACTTGGCCGTTGCGGCCGCAGCGAACGAAGTGAATGAAACGACGAGTTATTGCGATGCGTGCATGCATGGCCGGCTGGCCAATGGCGGCACGGGGGCCCAGGCTGGGGCGCCGCTTGGATCCAGTGTATTTTGCCGCATCGGGCCACGCCAACGGCTGATCGGAGCGATGCACGCTGCTGCTTCATGGCAAACTGCGCAAAAACCGGCCTTCTGCCATGCCATTGCAGGCCTTGATCCACACAAGGAACAACTAGCCCGCCGGTCGGCCCAGCCAGCCAGTCAGCCCGCGGTGCCTGTCCTGTGGCGCGTGCTATATAGTGTGGCCATGCTCCCGCCTGTGGCTTGTTGCCTCCTCTCCCACGCCCCTCCCCGCTAGTGAATAGCCGCTTCGCCCTCTGCCATACGCGCGTCGGCCTCGTCCATCGGTCCTCAACGCCTCGACTCCTCACACACTCGCTTCCCCGCTTCTCTGGTCGGTTGGCTGGGTCGTTGCTGTGTCAGCAAGCCGTGCTCTTATCTCTTCGCCTGTCCAGCTGAGTTGCCGACCCTGCATCGCCTTGTACAGTAGTTCCTCGACGTACCAAGGACAGCGAAAAGCAGCTTGGCTAACTAACAATGCATACATATGCCGCTCGACGACGCACCGCATAATGGCGAGGCTGGGTCAGGGACAATCCAGCAATCAAAGCCTCGTCCTTCGTCTGGTCTCGTCCCTCGGAGATGCCATGGTGTGAATCAGTGTTCCCTGGAGCTGGCCAGAGGGGAGAGCATTGGCTTCTTCACGTCATGCTGCTGCCGTTGCTTCGGGCCAAGCCAGACAGCTGATACCGGCAAGAGATGAGGTCTATATCGCCCGCGGTACTGTCGACTTTTCCGAGCATGCGGACCGGACGATCAGGGGCCCAATGTCGCGACCCACACATGCGCTCCGTCGGTCTGAACAGCAGCAGCATCGCTTCCAACTCTCGACTACCTCAAGCCCCGTCCCCGATGATCGACGCATGGCTTCGTGTAGCGCGATGCAACAGCCGTCGCCGTCGCGACAGAATCCACGCCCGCGCACCCTCGCGGACCTGCATGCTAAACTCCGTGTTTACAAACTCAACTCGTCCGAGGTCAAGAAGTTTCGACGTGGCTTAGCCTCATCTCTACGCAATCCAGAGGCCGCGGCCGTCCTGGTGACGTGACGTTGTCACCGAGACTGCCGCTAACTTGCCTAAGCAGGTAAGCAGCCACGCCATCGGCCAACTTGTGACATCATAGCCGCGCCCGGGCAACATCACCACCAGCCCTGCGTCTACGTAAAACTTCACGCACACGGCTCTTGTGTTTTTTTGTACATTTACCGCCTTGCCCCATACATTAATCTGACTCTTGTTCATTGCCGTCGATCCGTGTCGTTCTGCTCTTCTGCGCCTCATCCTTGCCGTTCCTGCCCGCTCTCCGTCTCCCAACCCTCTCGGTTGCTATAGAAGCCCTCCTGCCCTTGGAAAGAGCTTAGACATATCCAACATGCTCGGACTTTCATATTGGGTCGTTCCCATCTTCTCTTCGGTAGTATGGATTAGCATGCTAGTCGCCATGTTGGTGTATTGGGCCGCTACAGGCAAGCCTCATTATTCAACCATGAGTGAAGGACAACACATCCCGTACATCTCGGGTAAGCTTCTCTCGTTGCACCTGCATATCTAAGCAGCGGCTAACATCATCAAGATATTGGCGCCGACGTACTAAAACCCATGTTTATCGCAATGTCTGTTGTCACAGTCGTTACCTTCGATCTCGCCTTCCTTTTCGAACGATGGCTACGTCACACCAACAAACTCCACCCAAACACCTCCAACTGGCAAAAGCTCTACTCGGTCTGCGCAACCGTTGCCGCCATTGTCGGTGCGGCCGGCCTCATCCTACTTACCATTTTTGACTGCAAAAACCACAACACCCTGCACAACATTTTCTTGTGTGTCTTTATTGGAGGCTACATCATCAGTGCAATCTTCATCTGCTGGGAATACCAGCGTCTGGGCGTCCATTACCGTGACGACTCCATCCTGCGAATCTCCTTTTGGATCAAGCTCTTCTTCATCATCGCCGAGGTTTGTCTCGTTATTGCCTTTGGCGTGTGCTCCAAGACACACAAGTGGAACGTCGCTGCCGTCCTCGAGTGGATTGTCGCCTACGTCTATTGCTTATACGTCGCCAGTTTCTTCGTTGATTTCCTACCCGCCAAGCGCACCAGGCACCACCAGTCCAAGGAAACCGAGATGCAGATGCTCGAGGAAGGCGGTCGACCAACCATGCGTGCCAATGGCGCACATCCCCAAGACCCTGCCCCCCTTGCTTCAAGGAACTTCTAAGCTATCAACAAACTGTTTTTTCTTTTGTCTGTCACACTGTTATTTTTGCTTGATCTTTAGTCACGTATATATACCACTAGCGTTGATGTTTTGCTGCATGATGTCGTATGATCACGAGAATGTAATACCACACATAAAGAGTTTGTTTCTTGCATTTCCGGTATTGGTTCAAATGTACGAGTAGGAACGCGTAGTACCACTAGAGAAGAACCGAAGAACATACTGGTTTCAACGAAAGTATTTGCTGTTATACAGCGGTGGCGAGCACAACTGAGCGTAATAGAGCAGCGTTTCAACACTATGTAGTGTAGTTGTCTTGAGCGCCAATAGAAAATCTGCTTCTAGCAAAAAAAAGTCTTTTCTAGTTCGCCTGAAGCTATTCTTAGTGGAAGCTGTGTGGTTGCCTTATCAATTACTGTCGTCGTCGTCGTCGAAGTGAGTAGAGTGAATCTAATATCGTTGGAAATGCAACGGGTATCGTCTCATTACTCCGCTTCTATAGTGTTCTACATGCAATCTACCGATTCACACTTTTCCCAACATGCCTGTGCACCAACCCGAGGACCTCGCCCCTTCGCAGATGCTACAACCAGAGCGCCAAAGTTTTTCATTCACTTGTAATACTTGTCGTCGTCCCTGTACTTCTTCTTCCTCTCATACCTCTCATCGTCATCGTAATCTCTCTCTCGCCTCCGTTTCCTCCTGTCATCCTCCTCACGGCTGCGATCTCGCCGGTCGCTTTTTGACTTGGAATCTCTACTTCGGCTGCGGTATCGATCTCTATCGCGTCGCTTGTCTTTGCGGTCGTCTGGGCTACGGCTGCGGTCGCGGTCTCTCCGCTTTTCGTGTCTACGCTCGCTGTCGTAGTCGTCGTCGCGGGCGCGCTCTTGTCGCTTGTCCCGGCGGCGATCGCTATCGTAGTAATCGTCTTTCTCGCGTCGACGGTCCTTGTCTCGTCTTCGCTCACTATCATAGTCATCCTCCCGCCGGCGATCACGATCTCGGTCGTCTCGTCTCTCTCGCCGTTTCTCGCGCCTGCGCTCATCCTCGCTATCGTCATCGTACTTGTTCTTCGCTTTCGAAGCTTGCTCCTCTTCGACCAATTTCTGGTTCTCGAGCTTTGCCTTTAGCTCCTCTTCTGTAATAATCTCGCCAGTGTGCTTGTTCCGTAACGTGACGGGGTTGTAACTCTGCGCCACCTTTTTGCCTTTGCCTTTGCCTTTACCGCCGCCCCATTCTCCAAGCTCAACGCCTACTGCTGCGTCCTCCTTCGCCCCGATACCCAACAGAGCTGGTCGCCGCTTAATCTCCTTCGGTTTCACAGCGGTGCCATTTTTGCCAATTCCTTCGCCATCTTTCCAGCCCATACCACGGAGGAGCGCCGCGCCGAATCCTTCAATTGGAGTAGCTTCGTATGCTTCGAGCGTAGGGGCTTCGGGCGCGTTCTCCAGGTCGTTCCGAAACGCCTCCTCTTCCGTCTGTACAGGTATCACGAGATCGTTGTCGGTCGATTTGCCAGTGATCAACGCGTCAAGAGCCTTCTTCTCCAGTCGCTCTTGTTCTGTAAGATTGTCTTGCTCTACCTCCATTGGCTCTGGTACCTCAGGTTCTGCAGCGCCGTCTTCTTGCGCTTCGTCTTTCTTCATGACTGTAAGTCCGTACTGATACTTGGGCTCCTCCATCTGCTTCTCGTCGACTGTTTCGTTCTGCGCTTGTTGGTGTGGCGCCTTCGCAAGGTGTTTCCGTCGCGCTGCTGCGCGCCAATCGCGATTTGGCGGCACCGGGATGACACGCAGTTGTTCCTTTTCTTTCTTGCCGCTGGCTTCGACCGCGCCGCCTTCTGCCATATCCCATCCTGTGATTTCTTGCTGCCCGACCGAGTCTTCAGGTTCGTCGTCGCCGAGCAGGGGCTTCGATTTTTTGCTATCTTTTTGCGCTGGTGACGCTTTGAGCCCTGGTTTCGCCTTCAAAGCCCCCAGCGACATTTTGAAGCCGCCTGGCTTAGGGGCGGCCATGGTGAAATGTAGGCCTGCGGGGAAGCGTGGGCGACCCGATTGATGAGTTTCGCGAGTATGTAAGTGAAACAGGGAACATGCGCGACTGGATACAACGTAGTGTGGAAGCGAGGGCGGCGGCCGTGGTGGTGGTGGTAAGTTGTGTTGAGAATGTTCACTCGGAAATGTTTAGTTAGGTCGCGCGCGATGATGTCGGTCTTGGCACCAAACTTACCGGAAGGCACCAGTATCACATGCATCAAGTTTCCTAAATGAGTAGAGGGTACATCGGAGACAGTACATAAGCGCACATTCAGTCTCCTGGTTTCTCGTTAAATTTACAATCATCTATGATACATTGATGTACAAGGACTATTCGTCGCTTGAAAGCGGTGGGAACAGCACACCCTTGTACATGGCACCCAGGTCTACCAGGGGAGTTCCATATTCCAAATCGGCACAGGGCTTACAGTATTCCAGCGTCCTGCGATCGGGCTGTACTCCCAGTTGGTCAAGCAAGGCGCTTGCCTTGTTCGGCATATATGGCTGGAGGAGGATGCCGGTGATGCGAAGTGCTTCAGAGCTAAGGAAGATAGTCCTATCCACATCCTCGCCAGGTTCAATAGGACCAAATCCCAAAGCATTGTCCCAGGGCTTTGACATTTGGAAGAATGCATTCGACTTGCTGAGGTCAGTGATGATACAATGTAAAGGTATTGGGGATCTTACTCCTCGTACGAATTCACAAATCTGAGACACTGCTTTGCGTGGCTCGTAAGCATCGAAAGACGCCTCTACCTCTGAAGTAATGGTAGAAAGCGAGTTCTTATAGAACCTAGAGCCCGGACCTTCTTCCCAATACTCTTTCGGGCTTCCACCTATGCGCTCAACAGCGCCTCGAACGCTCCACTTCTTACCTCTTGTTACCCGGGAAGCGAGATTACCGAGTTGCTGGTTCAGGAACTTATTGTACAAGGTGATGATTCGGTTGTTGCCATAGCTAGCGTCATCTCGTAAGCCACCCTCACGAGCCATGTAGAAGCGCATGACGTCTGGTCCGAAGCGGCTGATAGCATGGAAAGGATCAACTACTCTGCCGGTTGATTTGGACATCTTGGAGCCTCCAAGAGTCCAGTGAGCATGAGTCAGTATCTTCTTCGGGAGAGGAAGTCCGAGAGCCATAAGGAAAGCTGGCCAATAGATGCAGTGAAATCGGACAATATCTTTCCCGATAACGTGACAGTCAGCGGGCCAGCCTCCTGCTTTTTCGTGACCCGGGGTCCAAGGGTAGCCTGCCTTTGTCGCGTAGTTCATGAGCGCATCGAGCCATACGTAGATAGTCTGTGAATCATCTCCAGGCACCCTAATGCCCCACGAGAGTCGATCGTACGGTCGGGAGATTGATAGATCCTCCAAACCCGACTCGACAGCTTGTACGACTTCCTTCATACGGTGTTCTGGAGTTATCCACTCAGGGTTGTTCTTGAAGAACTCCAGCAAATGGTCGCGAAAAGCGGAAAGACGGAAGTGGTAATTCTCTTCAGAAGACCATTCCACTTCGCTGCCCGTTTCAATTGACGTCTGCAATCCAGTCAGTTCGACCGGTCAAAAATAGCCAGCCGAATCATACCATTATCTTCCTTCCTGTAGGCGGGTCAAGGTATGGCTGGACAGCAGACTGTGGGTAGAAGCACTCATCCGTGACTGAATACCAGCCCTCATGTTTCTGCTCGTATATAAGACCCTTCTCTTGCAATAAATACTATGCGCCATCAGCTATCTTTGCCCTGTGCGATATGTCCTAAGGTCCATACCCATGCATATTCTACTGCACTTTTGTGTTCCCGGTCCGTCGTCCGTACGAAATGATCGTTCGTGATTTCCGCTTTCTGTGCAAGTTCCTTGGAGGGGTGAGTAACGATGGCGGGGTTTGCTATGCATGTAGGCATACTTTAAAAATTTCGGCGCCTTGGTCGCAGAAAAGCTTTGGATCGACACCAGCCTTGGCCGCAGCCCGTTGCACCTATGGAATGATTAGTGTGCGTCGTCTATGTCTGCGAGACAGAGTTACCTTCAGTCCATGTTCATCTGTCCCTGTGCATAAGATAGCTTTCTCTCCCTTAAGTACATGCCAGCGCTTGATGATATCCGCCAGGACCATGGTATACAGGTGACCGACATGAGGGGCAGCGTTGACGTAGAATATAGGTGTGGTAATGTAGTATGGTTTCTCGGTTGGCGGCTTGGTGGTGATGGACCGTCGATTGCGATTGCTACTGATTTGACAGGACGAACAGATCCATGGCGAGCGTCTCGAAACCCCAGAAAATACTCTCCGGAATGCGGGGATGGTCGAATTGGCTATTCGGACGTGCATACTTTCATGGTTGTCTCAGGTGTTCATTCGCGACAATTCTCGCGCGGACCTTCGGCGCGAAGCCACGTGTGGCGCTAGCTCAACCAACTTTATTCCCACAACGCTCTACATCGCTTGACCACTTCACAGACAGGAGACATTACACATATGAAGCCTTGAAAAACGCATTCATGGTGCTGGCTGCTTGCTCTACGATTGAATGTTTTACCTAATTGTTGCCGGCATTTCCTTCTCTAAAGCACTTGCCTCGACTACGTGAATCGAAAATCGGTATTTATAAGATCTCCAGAGTGCCACCCTATCTACTGAACATGTTGGACGAGATGATTTGAGGATGTTTGGCGAGCTTCGATTCCGGATCACCAGCCACAGGACCTGTACTCGATAGTTAGGGGATGTCCATTTCGAGACCTCGAGCACAATCTGCGTGTACACAGCAGCACATTTATTCTATCTTTCAAACTCATCGCAGACCGTATAGTTATATTCGTCCGAGCAAGCGCTCTACAATCTGAGTTCACTTTTAAACCCCTTGTTGCTTGAAGTTCCTCACAAGATGCACCATTCGAGTGCCTACCCTTTGCCAACAAGGTCTTGCCTATCTGGACTAGACGTTATGGACAATATCCAGAGCTTTCAGCGATGAACCTCTTTATAAAACCGCTAGTGCGCATCATAGTTCTTCTCCGCACACGGCTGCCCTGAAAGTGCGCGTGAGTATTGGCAGCTGTTAAATTCTGAGTCTAGAACATAATGTACCTCACAGGTGGCGTCTAATCCAATCAGGTTTCATACAGTCGTGACCGAAATCGGTTTCCGGTTCCTACACTTCGATTGTTCTGAGTGCACGGCCGTCTGGAAAAGAGCTTACTAAATACGCGCTAGCGCTTTACATGGGGTCCGTATGGCTTAGAAAGTGGCGATATCGCAAGATGTGCATGCCATCACCGCAAGGCCAGACCTGTCTTTATGCAGAGTATATCCTAAAACAACTAGCGGGATATAAGAAACCAAGCTATATCCATAGGAAATCACGACTGAACCGCCAAGAGACCCAAGCTAATCTACATTGTGCTCCGTTTTGATTTACCAAGTCATCCAACTCCCACCTGGTAGTGTAAGTGTAAACTCTCCGCCTGATATCCAAGTCCTCTTTTTGCATCGACTGCAGTTGTAGCCAATCGAATTATTATGGTAGACTAATACCCCCCAAGTACCCTGTGCACTTATTGCGGGCTGTTAGACTATTGACTAGGTGAGGTACAGCAAAAGAGATATCAGACGAATATGCTTGCAATCAGTCGTATTGACACGAGACGAATCACTAGTGAGCTACTCTAGTGATTGATGGACATATATAGTCCATGGCTGACGAAGATAGGTAGTAAGGTAAGGCTAGATAGGGTTAGATTGGCCCAAAATGGGCCAGTTCCTGACACGGGCTGCGAAGCGTCACTGCGACCGAAGTAACATGGGACCGCAGTATAATCTCTAATACCACATCTTACTCCAACTGGTTCATTTTCGGTTTGATGTGCTTCAGTCTCTCCGTCGCTGTTACCACGTGCCTCTTCCTCTTCAGCGGAGCCGTTGTTCCCATCGCTAGCTGGCTGTAATGGCATAATAGTAATACGGGTAGGAGCTGCATACCTTTTGTGTGCTCCTTGGAGCAGGTAAATTAGAGTGTGCACATTTTTATCGAAGCCGCTAAGCGAAAAATCCAGGATAAAATCATCTGCTCCCTCAGTTTGCTCGGTAAGATTGGCGTTGGTGTGGATTTGTCCGGGCCGAACTGAAACATCGAAAAGTGCTGGTAACGGCACAGAACGTAGCGACTCTTCGTGCCAGTACATTGAAACGTGAGGGCAGGCAGTGCCAGTAGGGACGCAAGGCTCTCGTAATATGGCTGTGAATGTTCCATCGTCATTCAAAATGAGGGTGTGAATGCAGAACAAGAATGCATTTGAGTCGGGAATCTTGCAGGAGGCGACGTCGGTAGCTTCGTCCAGAAAAACTGTTCCAGAACGACTGACCTTAGTAGTTTCGTTGCTAAGGATCGTCGATTCCTCTCCAGATTCTAGGCCTTGGGCTTCATCTGCGGAAGCATAACTTCCTGTTTCAGACAGTGTATCGTTATCTCCAGCCTCGGATGCAGAGTCAGTCTCTGCGGGAGGTGGCGTGTGTGCTTCGTCATAATTGCAAGGGAGATGCAAGACAAGCCTTCCATCGTCTAAGAGCTCTGCGACTTGTACCATCTCATTCTCAACGGTTTCTAGCGTATTGGCGGATTCATCGGCCAGAATGAGTGTCCCGGATGAGCCTCTAGAGGTCTCATCGCCAGTATCACCTTGTTCCTCGAATGCATCCTGCGGAGGTGGCAAAGTGGTGCTATTTTCCCTGTTTATTCTATCGTAGATACCGACCGAAGACGATTGATCTCTCCAGCGTTGTTGGCTTTTCTCAAAACGCTCAATCATGTCTTGGAAAGTTTGCTGCCAGTTTTCATTTCTTCGTAATATCTTAGTACTTGTTAATCGAGTCTTAGGGGATTGTTTACCTAATCCCCATTTTTTCGTAGATGAGGGTGGACATTGCGAAGTGCAATGACCCCTCTAAATTCTTTGCAGTTTTAACAAGACGGCTTATGTCTTGAGGCTTCAGCATAAGAGCACTTGGCTTTGATCCAGGAAGTGCTTTTGCAA
Organism: Curvularia sp. ZM96; assembly: GCA_022457065.1. Lineage (NCBI taxonomy): Eukaryota > Fungi > Ascomycota > Dothideomycetes > Pleosporales > Pleosporaceae > Curvularia > Curvularia sp. ZM96. The sequence continues at coordinate 1,715,220 of JAJGBQ010000007.1, read as the reverse complement.
GCAGTTCCCTCATGACATCTCTTCTCTTTCGGCCAAGTTTGAACTGCTTGAGGAGTTTCTCTATATCCTCTATGAGAGATTTGATCTTGTTGGAGACTATCTCAACAACATCTTCGGTTCCGTTTTCCGTTGGTATGAGGATGATGGGGACTTGATCTTGTTCATTAGAGAAGCTGTCGATGATCTTGATAGACTGTCGGCACGTCAAACTAAATTTTATTCAAATGATATAGCCTTAGCTTACATAAACAACTCCTTGTAACACATCGCAATACCTCTCTACCTCATTTCCCACATCTCGAAACTGATTGATATATTTTGAAAGCTTGCTGGCCAGTTCTGCGAGGGTAACTGCACTTGCTACGACTCCGAGAACTTCTGCCATACTGACACTTTGTTGTAACTTGTGTAGGTAATGAACCAAAGAATGAAGGTTAACGATATAACAACCTATTAGCTCAGAACGCCTTGAATATGCCTCGCGGTCTGCCTAGCCTTGCTCATATTAGATGGAGAGAACCGGTGAAGTTTCCAAGACGAACTTTGCAGCTTCCCCGCATGATCGAGCCAACCAGGGGCTCGTCATCAAACGACAGAAGAGGGGCTTTGGTTTTGCGAAACTCCCTTTGCATACCTGTTTTACCTCGTCGAGCGCATGCCTAATTAGAGGAGTGCTGCGCTGCTGCCTAGCTAGGAGAAGATATTCAAGTAGGCTGCAGTAACAAGGCTGCAATGCTGCATGAACATGTATGGTAAGCATGATTATCGCCACCACTAACAAGGAGGACGGCCGACCCGCACTTGCCAAACGGTTGAAGGTTTTTCGAAATACGTAGATGATAAGTGGGGTAGAGGTACATGTGGCACAACTAATCCTACACCACAACCTAAGCCATAGGTCCAACTCTGCAAAGGCCAACACCTATCTAGTAATTGCCTTTCTAAGGGGCTGTGCGCTGAGGAGAACCGGAGTGTAGGAATCAGAAACCGATTACGGTCACCTCGATATGTGGAGAAGTTCTCTGTCACAATGTCGAGATCGAACACTCGTGGTCTACGCCAAGCCTAGATTTCTATTGAAGCTATTCAGACCCACAACGGGCAACCTCAACACCAGACTTCACCCATAGCACCTTCTTTGATAACTGCAGCAACCCCTTTCATGGGTTTCAAAGCGATCAGAAGAACTATGTGTATCCCATGGCTAATTGATAACAGTTTCTGGAATCAAACTATTGGAAGGTTTTGCGGCTTCGATGACCTCTTCACTAAAACCTTCTTGCTATTGGTTCACCCCTGTTTCTATTCAGAGGGATTCCTTTGTTTATTCTGCCTCCACTTGAATAGATGCTCTGCTGCTGCTTGAATAGGTCATTGGCTTTCGCAAATCTATTGAGCCCTACGACGTTCTATTGAAGTTGTGAGCCCTGGATTTCGAGGCTCCCATCCGCAGGCTTTATTCACTTCGAGCATAAAAGACCCTCCCTCTCATCAATATTGTTTTCACCGCAGAGTAGAGCTCCAACCACTGTCAAGTATCTTGCCACAGATCGATCTACGGCTCCGACTTCCAACCTTGACTGAACTACCTCGCGATCAAAGTTTGCACCATGAGAATCAACACCATTTTCGCTTCCGCCATTCTGGCGGTCACTGTCTCCGGGGCCGCTCTCCCAGTACCTGCTGAAGCTGAGGCCGAAGAGGTTGAAAAACAGAGCCCTGAAGCTGACGCTTATCCACAACCACCACCCTGGGATCGACCACCTCCATACCCATTCCCTTACGACATGGCCGCTGAAAAACGTGACCCAGAAGCCGAGCCACAGACCTGGTATCGACCATACGGATGGCCCCACGGCATGGCTGCTGAGAAGCGTGAAGCGGGGCCGGAGCCGGAGCCACAAACCTGGTATCGACCATATGGATGGCCTCACGGTATGGCTGCTGAGAAGCGCGATGCTGAACCCAAGTTGCGAACCTGGACCCGTCCATATGGTATGTCGCATGGCAGGCGCGAGGCCCACGAAGATTAAGCGGCTCCTGGAACGACCTCCGATTCTCACTTCAATGATTCATAATGTATTCTGTATCCCTTTCTCTCTGCGAGCTTATTCTCTTACCTCATCTCGACTCGGCCGGTACCGCAATGGCTTGCAACTTTTGCATATATATTCGGACACCTGCATCATAAACGTATGAACGATTCACCAAAAATGTATGTTAGTTGGACGCTCTTCATCATAGCGACTAGCACAGTGGCAATATCCAAATGTCGGCTGGTATGTGACATAGAGCAGGGCTGGCTTCTTTCCTGTTGGTGGCATTCACGGTACGGAAGAATGCGGACGGACACTGGAGATGGTTAGTCTCTTATCATGCAATAGCTACTCTTGACTTCTTGAATATATTTTCTGCCTGAAGAATGAACTTTTGATCAAATTGTGTGATATTTTCCAGTTCCAGTGGCGACATATACCGTGTTCATCACATGGTTTTGGATATAGCGGAGCAACAATCTATTCAAGTCGTATCATTGATACTAATGAAAACGACCACCACCATCATATCACCCAGTGCAAGGAACTAACCATTGAACACTCATTTCTCACGCCCCAGTGTTACCCGTCGCACCACCTACTACCATCGTGACACACTCAGTCTCCCTTCAACAAAGCCGACTCCCCGACACCGTTACACCAACTAAATCCTCATCCATGGTAAATCATGCCCCAACAGCCGCTTCCCAGTAAGACCTGTGCCACTATACGAGCGTATTCTGGCGCCCGTCGGTACCACCGTTCCGCTGCAACATGTGAGCGTACATTGAAGCACCGGAAACGATAGAGAAGTATTCCACTTTCTTTATGCATGTACCCGCTGTCACTCACATGGTTGTGCTACACGACTGGGAGGATTAAAAAGGAGGGGATGTGAGTACTTGGGATCGAGGTGGTACTTCGGGAGTGTTCGGGAGCAAGGGAAGAGGGAAGGAGTGTGGGAGATGGGATGGTGCGATCAAACTTTCTAGGATAGTATGCTGGGAAATGAGTGAAGTTTTTGTGTGACGCGTGTTTAATGCACAGAATTCATGAGCAAGTCAATATACGGTGGTATTTAGGGCTTTTCCTGACTTTACTTTTCTTCTTCTTGAGTAGGTTAATTAGTTATTTGACATCAGCAAGATACACCAAGAAATACTTAGTGTCAATTTCTTCTAGTGTATCGCTACTATACGCGAAAAACAAAGAGAAAAACAATTATTCATTATATTCTTATTGACAAATTCCCTCCCAACCATACCCAGGATCTCAAAATCAAATAACTCGTCTCCACCCGCTCCCCTGCTCACATAAACACAACCCATAAACGCACACACTCCCGCGCATCCCGCCCGTCCGCTCTCCTGCCCTTGCTTACACCGCACGAACCCACCAACGCCCTGATATCATCTTTCGAATTTGTCAAACCACTCAAGCCCCAATGTCCTCTGAACATCTCAAATCACTCCAGCCACTCGCCTCATACACCGTAAAAAACCTACAACTCAAACTCACGGACACCTCGCTTAACACCCCGTATACAAGCTCTCCTCTTAGCGTACGCTAATTTAGCCTTTCTTCTCCTGCTTCCGGTACAGAGCAGAGAAGCAAGTATGGAGACAAAGAAGTAACCGGGGGCCTGAGCATGAATCACACTCCTCTCGTCATGCATGTCATCGCACGTTTGCTCGGCGATGTGACGATGCGACGAACGAACATGCGAAGGTCATTTGAAGGTGGATATGTGATATGCTATACGCCACTATGCTCTTTCACCAGGGTATCTAAGCCGGACTAATCAATCATTCGTGGTAGGTAAGAAAAAGTGTGCTTGTGTTGCTCCACCCACATCCACCCATTCACGCCCCTATCTTCCCCATCTCTCGCTTCCAGCCGCTCGTATTTCATGCGGTTAAAAACGCTCTTTAGCACACACAACAAACGTATTGATGCGAGCCCGAGGACCGCGGCGAAAAAAAGCCAAGCTAGACAGCGCGTGCGTGCGTTCTTCCCGCGTCAATGCGTGGCGGTATAACTCTCAAACTTACCACTCCCTCGGGCTCGGGTAATGACAAATCCTCGCCCTCCTCGCTCGCTCGCTCGCCTTTTTTCTGAGGTGCAAGGGACAGGATTTGGAAGCGATGGAAATGCGAATTTTCTAGCGAGAGCTAGTTTTGCGCTTTTACAGGACTTAGTGGCAGGTAGGGGTCGGTTAGGCTCGAGAGCGATAAGGTGTAGATAGGAAGTAAATTAGTGGTCTTTTGAGGTGTGGATGGGGGCTGGGCGGTTACGGTTTAGGAGGGGCGGAAATGCAAGGGGTTGGGTGTGCGTGTGTACTCCGTATGTGGGTATTGGTGGCCGAGGGCGCGGAAAGAGTAAGATGCTACTATGGATATCTTTATGTTGGATATGCTATGTGAGATTTGGCCCCTTGGGGTGGGGCGGATGGTGAGCTGTGTGGTGCGATGAGAGCGAGAAGAGATGGACGGCCTCGAGGTTAGTCCCTTTGGCTTTTTAGAGTGGTGAATAAGTGAAGAAAGGAAGACTTTCAGTTGTAGTCAAAGCAAGAATATTCGTAAAGTCGTTATTCGTCATGATACCTATATTTCATTCAGACCCTACTCCTACTGCATCCATCTCAACTTGTTCACCCAATACTTCGATACATCAATAGCTTTTAAATCACAACGAACATCCACCTTGCGCAAACACATCCAGTGAGAGAGTGCAAGAACTGCCTACAAGCCATCTTTCCAACACATTAACAACGTCCAAAACCAAAACTAATTGTCGTCTCTGACCTTGCGGTCCCGCTGAGCGTTCAAAGTCTTTAGATGCATGTATTGAAAGTAAGCATGCAGAGAGAAGGAACGCGAAAAGCAGAACAAAAGACGTGTATTGAAAAGGAAAGAAACGGAACACAAAAGGGTATAATAGTGGGTCATGATCGGCATACCAAAGCATGCTAGGTGAAAGACTGCAGAGTGGAGAACACTGACAAACGGAAAAAAGGAAAAAGACAGAACACGCTTGCTGGCTCGCTACCAAGGAAGGATATGAAGACGAAGCTAGATAAAAGAACAAAACAGGAAAAGGAAAACTTCAATGGAAACCTGGAAACGTTCCAGTGTCCTTACATGTTGGCACCGTTGACATTGACCTGGTAGCCGTCGCTCTTGGCCTTCAAGGCTTTGGCTAGCATGAGCTCACGCATCCAGTCAATTCGCTGGTCCTTGGTCGTAACAGCAAAGTGCTGAACCTTGCCATTAGGCATGACCTTCTTGACATCGCCTTTACCAGGCACGGTAGGCACAAGCTGGAATTCAAAGGCAGGTGCATTGGCAGATGACTTGTCCTTGTGATGACCTGAAGAGATCTTCAGAGCCCTGAGCTTGCTTGAGAGCTTGCTAGAAGCAATGGACGAGCATGCCACAGCATAGTCATCTACGTCGATGGTTTGCAGGGCAGAGGAGGAAGGAAGCTCGTTGGGGTGCATGGCCAGAAGTGTGCCCTGGAGGCGGAAGTGGTGGTCTTGCCATTCGTGACGCAGAAGTTTGGTTCGGCGCTTCTTCATCCAACCATGGTGGTTCACGCCCTCGTACACAAAGCCACCCTTCGGCAGAGGGGCAAGAATGTCCCGGGCCTCGCTGCTAAACGGCTTGGTGGCTTTTAGCGGTGATGAGCTGGCACTGTCACCAGAGCTAGCCGAGTCATCGAAGATGGTCTCGCGCAGAGTATCGTCGTCTGAGTGGGCCGTGGGGCTGAAGACGCGGTCTTCAGCTAGCGCTGGCATAGGCAGCGAGGGGCGTCGGCGGTCGTGACGCGAGCCGGCCCTGTGGAGCTGGGGCTGGTACTGCATATTCGGAGGCACAGACTGGCTCGTGTCACGGCTAAGAGGTTCTGGTTGCACGGCGGTCACAGGTACATCCATCTCGGAGAAGGGCGTGCCGAAGCGGTAAACTCCTCCCGGTGACGCTGTCCTGCATGGCGAAAACGCGCTGTCCGGTGCGAGGTATTGGTGGGCCGGAGCAGCACTACGTGGGTTGCCGATGGGCTGGGCAGACATTGCACGTGCCGGGGGAATGGTCAACTTGGGAAGGCTCTTGAGGTTCGAGTGGGGTGCAGGCATGAACTCTGGAGGGTGGAGTGCCGGATTGGAAGGGGTATGGGCGAATGGCTCGAAGGACCTGGTCGTGTGCGCCGATGTCGATGCGGAGAAGGCCGACACTTGGGGACAGTACTGCTGCTGTGGAATCACCAAAAAGGGACGAGGTGGGTAAGTGTCGGCCGGCGGGGTAGGAGGCGCTTCAATTGGCGTAGCGGTGTAGTAGGGCTGCTGCTGGCCTTGCAGGGTAAGGAACTGTCGTACATTGTCTTGTGGGTCGCGTTGCTCAAACTTCTGCAGGTCCTCGAGAGTAAAGTCGGGTAGTTGGCCAGGTCCCAGCACATCGGAAGATGCGACTACTGAAGGTACCACGACAGAGGGCGCAGATTCCGAGTTGGGACGGTGGACATTCTCGACTGCATGGCTTGCGGTTTGGGGATTGCCGGGGTCGCCAGCAATGAAGATGTGTCCACCTTTCTCGGGAGATATCGGGAAACCGTGTTCCTGCTGGAGTCTTGCGAGCTGGCGTTGCTGCTTCCTCCACTTTGAGCATCTCTCGCCTTTTGCGCATACGTGGGGCTTTGGAAGTAGCTGTTCGATTGCCACAATGGAGACGGAATGTGCGGGCGTAATGGCGTCGTCTGCTAGGTTGCGGGCACGCGACTTGTCACGGCGACTGGCTTTCCGGCCCTTGCTCTTTGACCTGTTCCTTGCCTCTTTGCAAGGGCGCTCAATATCTTCGAATGGGGTGGGAATGGCCGCAGGGGCGGTTGGCGACAGGAGGCCTTCTGCGGTGCGCAGGGAGTCGATCTGATGCCACAATTGATGCCTCTTGCCAAACGACTGGATCTCCAGCTCCCTCAGATCGTCAAATTGCATGTCCAGCAAGACGGCACCAGTGATATCATGCCCGATGAATTTGTCAATGATGTCGTCTTCGAATCCATTCTGGTACATCCAGGTCGCAACGTCCTGGGAGGTCCAAGCACGCACTTCGGCATTGTCGAGGTGGGAAACGGCGAGAGCAATGTTGTTGTACTCCCTTTGGGGGACGATTGTCTCTGGGGTTGCTTCGCGGAATGATGTTGGGTGGCGAAGTGGTGTTTGTCGTGGTAGTAGTGGAGATAGCTGCAGGGCATCGTCATATGGAAACTCATTCGAGGATTGCGATGCACGAAACAGATGCGGTCCTTTTGGGCCTTCTACCGGCTTGGGTTCTGGTTCATGCCAGAAAGCAAACTGTGGGCGGATTTCCTCTTGGGGCGTAGTCACTTCCTCAAAAGTCGATATTGTCGTCTGGCTTCGCCTGTTGTCGCTCTGCGGGCTGTCAGTAGAAAGCACTCGATTCCACGGCACAAGAAGACTTACCGAGGAGCCGCTGAATTCCTCGAATTCGCTCGAATCGTCTTCGATGTCGGTATAAGCCACGCTGATGTGGGAAAGCGGGCGCTCTAGCGAGGAGCGGGCCGTCAGGGCTGCCGAGAAGAGGGATTGTGCCTTTCCTCGCTCAAACATCTCCATGCCCGGTTCGAGCGGGGTGATGGGTGTCATGGCCTGCTAAGAGGGCGTTAGTGGTAGGACAGGGCGAGGTTGGAGTGGTAGCGTACCATGATCACGCTGTAGGGTCGGTGGGTGCTGGGTGAGCACGGCGAGAAGTAGGGACGAGCGAGTCTGGTACGGGAGGGCTGCTAGGACGAAATGGGCGCAGGCATGGTACACGGCGATACAAGACTCAGGCACATGGACAGCAGAAGAAGTCGGAAACGGGAAAAGGGACCCTTCGGGTGGAGAGCGCTTGCAAGTCTTTTGTAGAGTCGAGTCGAGAGTCGCCCGGGCACCGTTGGCCGTGGGCGGGGCGAGGACGGCTCAGTTGGGCGATATCACACTGCGGTGGGCACTGCATGGGACGAGGCATGCCTGTCGGCAGCGTCCACTGGCGACGGGCATGTCGTGGAGAGCTGGCGCTTAGTGTAGAGTGCTGCGAGGGCGTTGGTGGGCCGTGATTGGCCCGGCTGCAGATTGGTGCCGGGGGCTAATAGCGCCAGATGCGGACGACAATTGCCATTAATATCTCCTCAACCACACCACGGCCCTACTCGCGTCCATCCATCCATCCATACAACCAGGGCCACTGCGGATCCACTGCACAACGAGGGCCGACGGCAGCGGATCGTGTCGCCGCCAGTCGTGCGCAGATGCAGCGAAGATCTGACTTGGGCCGTGGCGCGCAGCCTCACAGTACGTACCGCTGGCCTGCCAGCACCGCAGCCCACAGCCACACGTCGCCGCCAGCGCGACGACAACGACACCGACACCGACAGAAGGCGACGTTTCGCCACCCTCACCGCCAGCGTGTGACGACAACCGTGGCCGTGGCCGGTGGAGCTTCGGTTCCGACGGTTGACGTGTGCTAGCTGACAGCCTCATCAACGACATGCTTGCGTGCTGCACTCCATCACATGTGGATGCGTTCCGTGCGAGCGCGGCTGCGTGCAGCCCGCATGCCCCAGCGCCACACAGACATACACAGAGCCGAGTCGACTGCGACGACGACTCGAGCCCGCGTCCTGTCGTCATCGCTGTCGGCCTCTCGGACCTACTCGTATGTACTCTACACTGTGTGCCTCTGTCCTCTTGACCGATGGCGGCTGTAGCGGGCCCGCCTTGACTCATCCATGTGTCAGACCGCCGCTGCTGCTACACTGCTACACTGCTACACTGCTACACCACGGCCTCGTGACTTGCCCGCCATGAAACCCTCATCAACGTGGCGGCCAACGGTCGCTCACAAAAGCACCCACACCACGAGCCCGTGACTGTCAGACCCTGCGGCCGACCGGGTCCTCAGTCGACAATGTGCTCCGCTATCACAATGGTCCCGTTGTAGTGTGTGGCCACAGAGGCGAATCAGCGTCTAGACATGGCCTCGAGCAAGCAGACATCCAGACCGCAACTTGTGCAAGCATTATCCCAAACATTTTCTCCACGACCCGCGCCAAGCAGAGCAAAAAAAAGGAAAGAAAAAAGTGGTTGCACATCTAATGCTCACACAGCCGAACGCAGTGGGAACGGCTGCTGTCCCACCTCGGGCTTGCATAAGAGAGAATTACCACGGTTCGCGCGACTGTGGTGCTCCGGAGGCTCTGCTTCCAACGGTGCTCGCAATTTGCCCAGCTTGGCATCCTGCGTGCTGCGTGCTGCTGGCCGAAGGCGTGCCGCAGCACACGAGGGTTGAGTCGTGTGTACAGGCTACCGAGCGTACGATGACAATTAATCGGTGCACTAGATGCCCAACAAGACGCAAACGAGGCAAGCATCATTTACCAAAAACCAGGGACCAAAGTAGTAGCGCCTCTGCGCGGGAGACTTGTAGCCTTTGAGCAGCAATTCCGCGCAGTCAGGTGAGTAATCTCCATGTCTGCCCGACTGCGACCGAGGGCGTACCCGGTACTCGAAGGCCCATTCGTCGCTCGCCAAGTATTGATTGGTGCTGTCGGTAACCAATCGTATGGCCTCCAGTCGCTATCACGCCCCAATGCGGATGGCAGCTAATTATGCGTAATTCCTCGACCCAGTCTGCCCTAATTAGCGGCCTATACTTAGACACCACACAATCCTCGCACCGCGGGTCCCACGGGTCCCTGGTTGCAAAGCCGAGCACCTCTAGCATGCCGCTGCATTGCCCCGCACTGTAAGCTAGCCGTCTGCCGCCCGCCATTGGCCGCCTACGCCTGCTAGTAAAAAGCTTCTTCTGCAAATTCCATCTCGCCCGACATGCACAAGCGACGTCCTTTGCCCGCCAGAGCACGCTGACTGGATGCCCGCTGCATGTCGTGCTATGCCCCTCCGCCGCGTTACACGAACGCTCGTCCACTTACCCCCCCTCGTCCCTCATCCTCGCCCGCCTAGCTCGGGAAAACCTCGCCAACCGACCTGCCCTGTTGGGGCGACACTGCCGTCTGCTCTTTTCGTTCGCCTAGCTAGCTGGGCAAGTCCCGCGGTGGAAATGATCACGACAGCTTTCAACGCGAATTGGCCCGCCGTCCAGTCTGCGTGACTCTGTTCTGGCTGTCCATCTGCCCACTTGTGGCCGACGTGGCAGAGGGCGAGTCACTACACACCGCACACGACCTGGCGCTGCCACCGAGGGGCACAAGTAACAAGTACATGTCCAACATACTCTATCTTCCATAGTACAGCATGTACACACAGGACTTGGCGGCATTAACAACCCGTGATCTGCACATCTTCACCAGGCCACCAGTAACGTCCGGGCCGGCCACTCATCGCAGCCGCTGCAAGTGTTTTCCCTAGACTGCTCTGGAATAATGCAACTCGTCGATAGTGCCCCCGCAAGGAAGTTGGGACAACAAGTGACCAAGGCAGCCCGGCGCCGTCCTGCTTCCTTCCTGCCCCCACCCCTGTCGGCGAAAACTCTCACGTCGACATGGGCATATAGGGCCTCGATGCCTAAATGGGATAATTAACTTGCAGAAGTCGTTGCGGGGACCAGTGAGCCGATCGATAGCCGTGGAGAAATGGACGCTAGGTCCTGCAGCTGGCTCAAGCGCGGCGGGTAAGTGAGCCCCCAAAATAGCTGGGGGGACACAAAATGACCCCAAATGTCGACATCAGGCTGCAGAGTAAGACTAGTCTGGCCAATCACCAACCCCGTGCAAAAACCTGCATGGCGTTCGCAATCCGCTCCCGTTGGCCGCCCGCCCCTCGAGATAACAGCGAGTCCAAGAATAGATTCAGCAGTATTTGTGACCATTCGACCGTTCGTGGTAGATATAAGGTACTTGTTCGCTCACTAATAGCCCTCCACGCAAACAGGTAGACCGCATAATTTGGTCCCGCTCCTTCCTTCACATCAAGCCCGCTGGTCGAGCTTTGAATGCCCATCTTTAATTACGAGCAGCCCGGTCGAACCCTGCCATCCTGTCCCTTACGAATCGTCCCGTCGTGCCTTAGTCGTTATTGCCGCATCGTTTACCTGGCTCGCCTCATATACCACCGCTCTGGGTACCTCGAGCGTCCATGTCCTCCTCTTCATCCCCTCCCCCATCCACTTCCAAGCAACACTCGTCCACAACAATGGTAGGCGCTACCAACGCTGCTAATGCAGCAAAGCAAGCCGCTGCAAAAATGCACCGTCGCTCACGAACAGGTAAACACCCTACCCTTTGCTTTTGCGCAATGCAGGGATCCCCCCAGCGCATGGGCAATTGGCTAACCAGCTCTTTTTGTGTGTGTTTAGGGTGCTTCACATGTCGCCTGCGACGCAAGAAGTGCGACGAGGGAAAGCCCTCTTGCCGCGCCTGCAAACATCTTGGCCTCAAGTGCGAATACAAGAGGCCCATGTGGTGGAGCAACAATGAACAAAGGCGGGCACAGAAAGAACTTATTAAAAACATCATTAAGCGCACAAAACTCAACGAAAAGACCGCTCAAGGCGCGACCATGGGCACAAACACTCCACCAAGCCTGTGCCACTCGATGCAGACTGCAGATACCTTCTCAGACGGTGTGAGCTGCACAAGAGCACCGTCGGTGGATTCGCAGAATTCGCTCGACTACAACTTCAACCCTGCCGCTACTACACTCGACTTCTACAACTCGACAATGCCCCCGCCCAGCTTCCCGCCCAGCTTCGCCCACCCAGGGCACTATGTGCCATACGACATTGACATCAAGACTGAGAGTCAGATGTTCGTCAATGACATCCAAACTCGACGTGACTCGACCATCTCGTCGTACAGCCACTATCAAACACCTCCAGCCTATCCATCAGACAACTGGATTCAACAAGACTACTTTGAGCGCCGCGAGTCCTTCACAGAAGAGCCCCTCGAGTTTCCTATCTTTGACTACAACACATATGGCACCTTTAGCCCATCCCACCAGCCGTCTATCCAGGTTGACGACTGCGATCGTCATCTCCTCAGCCACTTCCTGGAAAACATCATGCCTTCCGCTTTTCCTGTGCTGGAGACTAACCAGCCTGGCGCAGCGCAGCGCGATGTCATCATTCCCGCGCTCGAGACCAACAAGGCATACTTGCACTGCTGCATGAGCATATCTGCACTCCACATGAAGACCACTCAGGGGCTCAGTGGCGAGCAGATTGACCTAGACATTCAGCGACACCGCGGTGAAACCGTTCAACAGCTTACCGCTGCACTTTACAGCGATAGCAACCACGGCCAGACCCTCGAGGCAGCGCTCGGCATGATCTTCTTCCAGTGCTCCGTCGGCCGATACAACGACGGCCTCATGGACATCCCATGGCATGGCCACTTCGAGGCTGTCCAGAACCTTGTCCACAGACTCGAGCTTCCTGCACAGATGATCGCGATGAACGGCCAGGCACACGCTCAGCCTCCCTTCAACATGACACTGGCTTCCTGGATCGACATCCTCGGCGCTACGATGCTGGGCAGGACGCCATCATTTGCTGACACTTACCGCGAGAAGCTCATTGCTGATGCATCCTCCGGCCTCGCCGAACTCATGGGATGCGAAGACCGCATCATGTACCTCATCTCAGAAATCGCCTGCCTCGAAGCGCTCAAGAACGAGAACATGGACATTGTGCAGCTCTGCGCCCACATCAAACTCCTTGGCGAGCAGATCAGCTTGACTGAGCCGCCCCAGGGCTCGCTCAACAGCGCCTACACATCCACCGGCGAGATTCTACCAAGGCAGCTTCGCCGCAACATGACTGCAGTGTACCGTCTAGCCGCCCGAATCTACCTTTGCAGCCTAGTGCCGGACTTTGACCGCACATCACCTACCTTTGTCAACCTGGTGAGCGCTCTCTGCAAGGCCATGGAGTACATCCCCGCCGGCCCTGACGGATTCGACCGTTCTCTCGTCTGGCCGCTCTTGGTTGCTGGCTCCATTTCGGTGCCACGTTCTGGATTCCGTAAGATGTTTGCCGAGCGCTCTGCCATGCTGGGCGAGGCGGCAAACTTTGGATCGTACGGAAGAGTCAGGAACCTTCTCAACGAAGTCTGGCTGGTCAATGACGCAAACCTCGCAAAGGGCAACACACAGAGTGTTCACTGGCGGGACATGATGCGACAGAAGAACTGGGACTTTTTGCTCATCTGAGCGCCTAGTTCTTCTGCTGGTATGCATCCTGGTCTTGTGCGCCTCTTTGCGACTTACATTCTCTTCTCGTCTGGCCTATGCCTGTACTTTTGTTGTGACTTCACCAAAGCAAATTTGCTTGTTTCTTTGCATATATTATTTTCTTCAACACGATACCCCTTTTGTAATTTTGGATACCATTAGCTCTGAGGAGCAAAGACAGCATTCATACGGCGCAATAGCATCGATTGGATGGCGTTGGGAGGGACTTTACACGGCTAACGAAATTACGGCTGGGTTTGGTGGTGTGATATGGTCTGGTTGCCCCGCTGGCAGGTCAGACTTGGGAAAGGGGAAGAGATAGAGAGATGGGAGGGAGGGGCTAGACATTGCGTGGGGGAAGCTAGCGCAGCACCCCAGCGGCCGGCGCGTGTATAGTAGTGTAGCAATGGGAGGCTCTCCAGAGTGAGGCGCCCATAGGAGAGGACAATGGAAGTTGAAACGAGCGATACGCTCACTCAGCACCACGCCCCGGACATGCATATGCAAATTGTGATTGGCTGACACAAGTGGCAAGGCCCTGACTACGCCCGCTCTCCGCATGTGGCGCGGTAGTCGCTGGTTCCCGTTGCTAGAGAAAGAGGCCGTCTAAAATTAGCGACTAACTTGGACCGGAGGGTGAAGCTGCAGCAGCCCAACGCGTGCAGCAACAGAACACATCCCCAAAGTCACCATCCGAGCCAGAGCAAACTTGTGGCGGGTGCATTTGGCCTGCCGTTGACAGTGTGTTGCACCGCCCAAAACGTCGACACGGACCTTGGATGCTTGTCATTTTGCCGTCGCCGTTATTAACACCTAGACTCGTATACGACCCCCACCCACTTGTAGAGGTAGACGCATCGTCCCATCTCGCGCGCAACCCCCCCTCAACACTCAACCCCGACTTTCTCCAATGGCGTCTCCGGCCACGGTTCCGTTTACCTCAGTCGACACTACTACACGGCAGCTCACCAAGGACGAGGTGGAATCGCCGAGCATCTCCAGTGCAAATGCGCTTGCCCGCTATGAATACGAGGCGGGTCATGCGAATGCCACCACGGGCACCAAGATTCTGATGGTCGAATGGGAGGACGACGACACAACCAGAGGCGTGCGTGGAGACTGGCACATATCATGGGACGGCAGCACGCGCGTGTTGCCTGCCAACGACCAGTCTGCTAATGACGTCCATCGCATGTACTTTCTGCTGCCACCGGGCGTTGCGGTACCTACGAGCGTCACGCTCACGCTACGGCCACAAGACGCTAGCAAACCTCCGGTCGTCTGGCATACAAATCCCCTTCCCGCCTTGTTCCCACCAGAGCTAGGGGCATCGGCGCGGGCAGCGGGCAAGAAGGGTGTCTTGCACACCATCTGGGCAAAGAAGAGGCTGCAGGTTCTACAAAAGGAGATCGAGGCCGAGTCACGTACCAACGTAGAGGGCGTCGGCCTACTTATGGCTGTTCAAGAGAAGGAATGGATTGAGTCGACATTTGGTGTCAATGCCAAACCGGCAGGCCTAAGCATATCTCTGGGAGAGCCCACGTTGGCACCAATGAAGGGACCATCTAGCCCGCGATCTCCCGGCGGGGGGCGGCTTATGGATAAACTGGCAGGACTGCGATTAGGCACGAGCGAAAAGGACCTTACACCCAACAGCAGTACCCCGGGCTTCTCCAATCCCCTATCTCCTGAATCTTCAGACATTGCTATTAGTTCGTTTGCTGTATTCAAGGGCGCAAACCCATCTACCCTGGCAGCGAAGCCTCCGCAGCAACCCCAGGTTCAGCCAGTAGATCCGCCCCGGAGAATCGCAGCACAGGCACCCCCGCAGTTCATCACAGAACAACAGAGTGCTGGTATGGGCTCTCTAAATGCATTGTCTGCCCCGGCACCTGTGTTCCAGTCGCGAAGCCCGCCGGAACCTACAGACGACGATGACAAGGACGACGGACTCTTTGCGTTGCCTATCAGTCCGCGGAGCCCTGAAGTGGGGAAGAGTCCCTTTTCTTTTGCAGCGAGTGATACTGCACCATTTTTAAAAGAGGAGAGTGCCGCTTGAGTATTGATATAGATTTTCCAGGTGTGTTGGAGTCTTGGGTATGGAATTCTGTCTCAAACGGAGTGAGGTGCTCCTTATAGCCCTCCTCTTTGGCGTGATACCTTGGCGGCCTTTGTTGCCTCTTTGTAGAATCCTACATAGGTAAATATATCATGAACAAGAATTACAACTATGGTTCGACTACAAGTTCACTATCCAACGCACAAACGGATATGCTTGTCTTTTCTGGTTGGCGTCATGGTAGCCTGCTGCTTATGTTCACCAAGCGTAGGCTTGGCATTTGCACGCTACGGCGCTGACGAAAGTGGATTCGCCGACGCGCGAACTCGAGCGCGGCTTCCACGGTTCGACTGTCGCAAAGCTCTCACCACCATCCCCAAGCTCTTCCTGTCCGTCGCATCCACATCACAGCCGGCTCCTACGCATAATCCTTGAAGAAAATCCGAAGACGCGAAATCATGTTGGCCACCGGGCGCGGCAGCATTGCCCAGGTTCACTACTCTGGGGAAGAAGCTGCAGCCGAGATTAACAAGCTCCTCAGCGCAGTCGTAAGTACACCATCGCTTCCATATGTACAGTAGCTGACGGCGCGTGCAGGTGGAGAACGAAGATGATTTCGAAAGATGGGAAGCCCTCGTCACCCGCGCCTCTGAGCTCGAAGGCGGCGTCACCCGCAACTCCAGTCCATCGGCAATCGAGCTTGTCCGCAACGTCTACGACTGTTTTCTCACTAAATTCCCGCTGTTTTTCGGATACTGGAAGAAGTACGCCGATCTCGAGTTCTCGATTGGCGGCACTGAGACTGCTGAGATGGTATACGAGCGTGGCGTTTCGTGCATCTCACCTTCAGTAGACCTATGGGCCAATTACTGCACCTTCAAGATGGACACATCGCATGACAATGACATTATCCGAGAGTACGTATTGCCTTTCCTCCCCTCCCCTCCCTCCCCGACTCGGAGGCTCAAACTCGCCGTAGCCAGCGGCGGGCTCCCGCGCATTCCGGCGCTGCATGTTTACATGTCCCGTAATCCCGCTGTATACCGTTTGGTGCGCGTCATCACTACCCCCGTCACACTCTGCCCCTCTGCGAAAGAGCAATCCAAGATCCTGGACGTACGAAGTCGATAGCCCTACCGTTTTCTGTTGGCATACTAGGTTACTTTGCAAGATCATTCCCCCTTCTCTCCCAGCCCCCTTCCTTTTGTCTGGACCATAACATGCTGACTCAACAGGCTTTTTGAACGAGGTGCTCATTTTGTCGGACTCGATTTTCAGAGTCACCCGTTCTGGGACAAGTACATTGAATTCGAGGAACGCATTCAAGAACCAGCAAACGTTACAAAGATCTACAGCCGCGTTCTACACCTACCCATTTACCAGTTCGCCCGATACTATGAGAAGTTTTCCGTCCTGCTCTCGAACAGACCTGTAGAAGAGTTGGCCGACTCTGAAACTCTCGAATCATTGAAGGCCGCGGTTCAGCTGGAGAACCAGGGACAACCCGAAAAGCCGGCGCTCGAGATTGAACGACAGCTGCGCACAAAGATCCATGAGTACTATTACAACTCATACTCGAAGACACAACAGGAGGTGACCAATCGATGGACCTTTGAGCATGCGATTAAGAGGGCATACTTCCACGTCACAGAGCTTGAGGAGTCGGAGCTTGATAACTGGCGCAAGTACCTAGAGTATGAGGAGAAACAGGGCGACTTTGAGCGCACCTCGTTCTTGTACGAGCGCTGTCTGGTCGCATGTGCTCTATACGATGAATTCTGGCTGCGATACGCCCGCTGGATGTTCTCCCAGGGCAAAGAAGAAAACACAAGAATCATTTACATGCGAGCCAGCTGTATCTTTGTGCCGATTTCCGCCCCCACCATACGCCTCAATTGGGCTCGCTTCGAAGAGAAGCTTGGTCGAACCTCTGTTGCACGCGATATCTACCTGGCTATGCTCGAAGAGGCGCCCGAGCATACCGAAACTCTGATTTCACTGGCAGGTGTAGAGCGACGGCACGAAGGTAATGATGCCGCAGTCCGTCTTCTCGAAGAGTATATCGGACGTTCAAACAACCAGATCGGAGGCATACTCGCAGCAGAACAAGCACGAATACTTTGGCAATGCAAGGGCAGCGTCGGCGAGGCTCGTCAAGTTTTCAAAGAGAAGCATGAGCGATTCCTAGACTCGCGCGAGTTCTGGAAGAAGTATCTCGAGTTCGAAGTTGCACAGCCCTCTCCCGACCAGGAAGAGTCCCATGCCCGGATAAAGGCGGTTCACGAGCTGATGCGCACTAAGGGTCGCTTCTCCCCCGAGGTCTCGAAGGAATTGTCACATTACTACATGGCCTATCTCTTGGACCGTGGTGGCAAGAGCGCTGTCGAGGAATACATGCAGCTGGATAAGGATGTCAATGGGTATGTATCACCTGCTCCGAGCGCTCCCTCCCCACCCCCTGCACAAAAGAAGCGCAAAGGCCAGCCTCACAATGCAGCAAACAAACGCCAGCGCCAGTGATGTAGCGCTTGGTGACATTGGCACAAGATACAACAAGTCTCCATCTGGATGGCTGTTGTTATCTTACCCCGATGCCTCTACCCTTTCTGGCCTTTTCCTTGTTTACCATCCTTCTGCATTTGCATGGCTGCTAGCAAAACGTAATACACCACACTTCTCATTACCATAGCGTGTTTGCTAACGTTTGGTGTTGATGGTAGTGCAAGACAGATTGAAGACGTCGTGGTTGCTCCGCCTCTTGCACCAGCAAAGCCCACCCACCGCAGTCGCTTCTAGGTGTGCGACTATGACCTGGTACATTTTTCCAACTGCTGTGTTCTTCTCGACTTACCGCTGACTGTCTCAATGCAGATGAGGTTTGCTGACCCTTAAACCGAAGCACCTTGACGTATTCAGCCTTTTCGCTCAAAAGTGATTCTTGATCAGCTATGTCAGACAGTACGAAGCCTTCATGATGCGTTTCATGGTGTGCGGTCGAAGACAGTCGTGACCCCGCAGCTGGGCTTTCGACAGGTAAAGACCCTCCTGGCCCTCTTTTGCATTGTATATTTCTGGCGTTTGCTTTATGTGATAAAAACGAAGGAATGTATGCTCCGCGGAAGCGTCCAAGAAACATTCCCTTTCCCCCCTTACATCTATATAGTTTTAGTCTACTGGTCCAGGTACTTGACTCTGATACAAAAGAGTATCGTGTGCAATATGTGTATAAGATGAATTACAATTCCATTACTCGATAGTTTGAATAGCAGTGTTTCTGTACTACTTGATCCTGAGGGTTTCATTACAGTGTAAAGATAATCTAATGTCATAGGGTCATCGAGGTGAAGAATGTATGTGCGAAGCGGGAGGCGTCACCAGGCCTTTCTTCTCTCTAAGATCGTCGGAAAATCTCTATCTGTCTTTCACCAGAAAAGAACACACGTGCATACACATATATACGCTCAGCTCATACCGCAAACCCTCCGCTATTCACCTGCCTCGGCTCCCCCGCCGCTTCAAATGTGCCATTTGGCAAGAGCCTCAAGCCCTGCGCGCTGCTACTCCCCGGCGCCATCCACGTAACATTCGCACCAATCTGTTTCATAAACGCCGTGGTTTGATTATCAAACGCGTACTCGAAGCTCACCTGCGCCGGGACTAGCTGATCGTGGAACCTGGGCTGCGCAAGCGCCTGCGCGGTGGTCATGTTGCCGTTGAGCATGTGGACGATATTTTGGATTGTGGCGGTGATGATGCGCGAGCCGCCTGCTGCGCCGATGGCGATGTAGAAAGCGTTTGCCACGTTGTCTAGCTTCAGATGCTCGACAATAACGGGGGCAATAGATGACAGGGGCCGTTTCCCCGGACGGATGAAGTTGGAGGGGCTGGGGACGTAGCCGAATGCGTTTGTGGTATTTGGAATGCTAAAGTCGTTCATTTCGTTGTTCATGATTACGCCTGTTTCTGGGACGACGAGTTTGCTGCCGAAGAGGAGGTTTACGGTTGTAGTGAGGGAAATCGCCATGCCGCTCTTGTCGGCGGTCACAACATGGCTTGTTCCGGGTGTTTCGAGGGACTCGAGGCCTGAGGGGTTGTAGTAGGCGACTGGAAAGGTTTGGTTGTCGAGGATCTTGCTACGGACGGCGGCGGCGGTGGCAGGAGAGAGCATTTGAGATTGAAATTTTTCGATGCCTGAGACGAAGGAGGGATCGCCTAGGTCGGCGCGCATGGCGTAGGCGAAACGCATGCTTTCGTCCAGACGGTGGGTGGTTAAGTTGATGTTGGATGGATCGCCGATGTCAGGGTAGCCTTCCATGAACTTGAGGGCGGCGAGGGCAACGCCGCCGCCAGAGGGTGCGCTACAGGCTGTGAGCTTGTAGTCGCCGTAGGTAATGGTTGAGGGCCTGCGGATGGCAACGGTGTAGTTTGCCAGATCTGCAAGTGTCATGGTGCCATTGGAGGCTTGGAGAGCGCGGATGGTAGCCTCTGCGATAGGGCCTTTGTAGAATGCATCGGGGCCTTCTTTTGCAATAACAGAGAGTGTTTTGGCCAAGCGTCTGCGAGTGATGGTCTCGTTGAGCCGAAGAAGGCGGCCTTGAGGCGCAAAGTCAATTGCAAATTGCTTGTCGTTAACAAGAAAGTTGTCCTGGCCGTTGTTCGTAGCGGAAGCCATGTACCTGACCAGATCCGCATTGACCTTCCAGCCGTTGTGGGCAACCTTGACTGCTGGTTCGAGCACAGTTTCCCATGGAAGGACGCCGTATTTTTCGTGGAGATAGTGCAGACCACGAAGTTCACCTGGAACACCGGATGCAAGTCCGCCTCTTTCACTGGCTGCAGTATTGTTCTTGTACATGTTCTCGAAAGCAGCAGCTGGAGCTGTTTCACGGAAGTCAATAAACTCGTAGGTGCCGTTTGGCGAACGTACGAGCATAAAGCCTCCTCCGCCAATTCCTGCCATTTGTTAGTGTTTTCATCTTTCCAGGTTGCAGATGAATATGGACTTACCAGAGTGGTACATGGCCACAACCCCAACGCACGCCACAGTACCAACCATAGCATCTGCCGCATTGCCGCCTGCCTTTAGAAGGCTGGTACCAATATGACTACAGATCTCGCTCGACGAAGCCACAGCACCAAGACGCGCCTGTTGTGGCGCGTAAGAAGAGGGGTCGTCATCTTGGTAAATCGAGATATGCCTCTTCACTGGGGTAGCCAAGGCATTCTGCAGCATCAAAAGCCCAATCAAAGGCTTGATAAGCAGAGTCCGTGTCATGTCGCAGCAGTTCAAGAATATTTCCCAACGGACAGAGGAAAAGAGGTCGGCGTGGTCGTCGCATGCAAGGGCGCTGTCAATACCACTTTATACATAAGCCGAAGGCGGAGTCGACCCTGGCACCCACCGAGGATAGCCAGGGCGATTACTCCTAGTGCTTAGCGTCAGTAACGCAAATCGGAAGCTGGCATGAAGTGTACGCGCATCAACAGACATCTCGCGGACTTAGTTTGAAATTTCTGATGATAAGCATTTTGAAGTGGTGAGAAGGTGTTTTGAAAACGGTCCGCCGGCAATACTGCGGGGGTGCTCTGCTTGTTGAGATTTTGGGGAAAATGACGCAAGAAGCGTTGAGGAAGTAGTAATCCGGTGGACTACAGAAACGCTCCTGGCTTGATGACAGTAACATGGGATACAAGACCCTGGTTACTTGCTGGTTTTCGTGGGCGCGTGTCCTCCTAGGAGTTAATGTGTTGAGCTCTGTCTTGAGCTTTGCCATCAATTCTGAAGGCGCGCGGACATGGAGGCGGCGAAGATGGTGTGAATCTAAAACACGAAGGATCAACTAGCCGTGGCCGTAGTTCGGGCGCGCGTTATCTTTGTGGGGTACGAAGTCAAAGCACATTGCCGCTGGCTAGAAGGCCCACAACGTGACAGCGTGATATGGCCTGGTCGCGAGACGCGAGTCGCGTCTCCACTTGCACATCGACCATCCGTTCACCACCCCCAGAAACAACCCAATGGCGCCAAAAAGCAGTCAATCATCGCAAAAGAGCACCCAACCGACGATATCCAGCTTCTTTACACGGAAGCCCGCCCAGCCGCCCAAAGCCACTTCTGCTGTCACTGCCACTACCGCATCCGCATCAAGAACAGACACTCCGCCCGCGACCAACGGCACAACCCAGAAGGACACTGACAATGACGACGAGGAAGACAGTCTCCCGATACGGACACCTCTTATCGTTCGCAAGCGCGCAGTAAATGAGAACGACAAAGCCACGGACTCGATTCGCTCATCGCCTTCGAAACGCGTTCGCTTCACTGAAGACGACTCCCCGCGACAATCGCCTACGCACACAACTGCCACCACCTCGGATACATCGAAGACTGCGAAGGCCACTGATAGAACCTCCAAGTTTCTGTTCTCCTCGTCGCCGGCGGTTCAAGAGAATGGCGATGAAGATGAAAACGACGCTGCTGTAGCCCAGAAGCAGAAGGAGAAGCTGCATGAAAAGTTTGTGAAGAAGCTGGGTCGGCCTGACAGCTTTGCAGAGCTACGGCGGCGGAATAAAAGCCTCTCAGAGGACAACACCAATGAGGAGGAGGGTGAAGGCGAAGAAGACGAGGAAGACGAGCCCCCACCGAAAACAATCAAGGGAAAGAAGGCGGCCGCAACGAAAAAGGCAAGCAAGTTGACGCCCATGGAAATCCAATTTCTCGACATCAAGCGCAAGCACCTGGACACCATCATTGTTATGGAGGTTGGATACAAGTACAAGTTCTTTGGCGAAGATGCAAGAACTGCGTCAAAAGAGCTGGGAATTGTCTGCATACCGGGAAAGCTTCGATACGACGAGCACCCTTCTGAGGCGCACTTGGATAGATTTGCGTCTGCCAGTTTTCCTACCCATCGTCTGCAGGTTCACGTCAAGCGTCTTGTACAAGCGAACCATAAAGTAGGCGTGGTGCGCCAGTTAGAAACAGCAGCACTCAAGGCGGCTGGCAATAACAGGAACACGCCTTTCGTCCGCAAACTCACAAATCTCTACACCAAAGGCACATATGTAGACGATGTAGAGGGACTGGATGCACCGGTTGAGGGCTCAGGCGCTAGCGCACAGTCGACTGGATACCTGCTTTGCATTACCGAGAGCAACGCAAAGGGTTGGGGTACGGACGAGAAAGTTCAGGTCGGGCTCGTAGCTGTACAGCCAGCAACAGGCGATATCATCTACGACGACTTTGAGGATGGCTTCATGCGTAGCGAAATCGAGACACGCCTGCTTCACATCGCCCCAGCTGAATTCCTGGTGGTGGGCGACTTGTCCAAGGCCACCAACAAGCTGATAGAACATCTCTCGGCCAGCAAGACCAATGTGTTTGGGGATAGATCACGAGTAGAGAGAGTGGAGAAGCCCAAGACAATGGCTGCACAAGCATACAGTCACATCTCAAACTTTTATGCAGGCAAAATGAAGTCTAGCCAGGAGGCTGACTCGGAGAAGCAAGGTGCCGTCCTCGACAAGGTGCATCAACTGTCGGAACATGTCACCATATGCCTGTCCGCCATGATCACGTACCTCAGCGAGTACGGGCTGGAGCATGTCTTTGATCTCACAAAGTACTTTCAGCCCTTCAGCGCAAGATCTTACATGCTGCTCAACGGAAACACGTTGTCCAGTTTGGAGATTTACCAGAATCAGACAGACTTCACTTCAAAAGGCAGTCTGTTCTGGACCATGAACCGGACCAAGACTCGCTTTGGACAACGGTTGCTCAGGAAATGGGTTGGTCGACCCCTGATTGACAAGGTCAAGCTGGAAGAGCGCATAGCGGCTGTCGAAGAGCTAAAGGAGGGCGAAAATACTATACCAGTAGATGAACTGAAATTCGTGCTGGGCAAGATCAAGACCGACCTCGAAAAGGTTCTCATCCGGATATACTATAAGAAGTGTACAAGACCTGAGCTGTTGTCAGCTCTGCAAGCGCTTCATGAGATCTCAAGCGAATACTTGTCTGTCCAAACGCCTGAGCAAAGCGGCTTCTCCTCGACGTTGCTGAGTGAGGCTGTCTCGACCGTCCCAAAGATATACGAGGACCTAAACGGCTTCCTCGAAAAGATCAATGCACGTGCTGCTAAGGATGACGACAAGTACTCGTTCTTTCGAGAGGAACATGAAGCGGAGGACATAAACGATCTCAAGCTGAGTATCGCTTCGGTAGAAGACGACCTTAACACGCACCGCAAAGATGCAGCAGCGAAGCTTGGGAAGAGTAAAGTGGACTATGTCACGGTTGCGGGCATCGAGTATCTGATTGAAGTCAAGAGGAAAGCACCCGAGGAGAAGAAAGTCCCTGCATCGTGGCAACAAATCTCTGCCACCAAAACTACTCTGCGCTTCCATACTCCAGAAGTCAAGCGCATGCTCCAGGAGCGGGATCAGTACAAAGAGTCACTCGCTGCAGCATGCGAACGAGCCTACATAGGCCTGTTAGAAGAGATATCATCAAAGTACCAACAGCTGCGAGACTGTATAGCTTCTTTGGCTACGCTTGATGCGCTTTTGTCTCTTGCTACACTGGCAAACCAGCCAGGCTACGTCAAACCTGCATTTACAGACGACATTGAACTCAACATAACAGGCGGTCGACACCCAATGGTCGAGCAGCTACTCCTTGACAGCTATGTGCCAAACGACCTCTCGCTATCCCATGATACAACCCGCGCTCTTCTTGTAACAGGTCCCAACATGGGTGGAAAATCCTCCTTTGTACGGTCTGCTGCTCTCATCGCCATCATGGGACAAATCGGGTCCTACGTTCCTGCTAGCGAAGCACGCCTGGGGATGCTAGATGCAGTCTTTACTCGCATGGGCGCATTTGACAACATGCTCAAAGGCGAGTCAACATTCATGGTCGAACTTAATGAAACATCCGACATTCTCAAGTCCGCAACCCCGCGCTCTCTGGTCATTCTCGACGAGCTCGGCCGTGGTACTTCTACATTTGACGGCGTAGCCATTGCAGAAGCGGTGCTTGACTATGTGATCCGTGATATACAGGCTCTGACACTGTTCATCACGCACTACCAGCACCTCGCCAAAGTTTCCTCACGGTTCCCCAATGGGCAGCTGAAGAATGTGCACATGCGCTTTGAAGAGCAGAATGGCGGCAGGGAAGTAGTGTTCTTGTACGAAGCCACAGAGGGTATTAGTCATCGCTCGTACGGGCTCAATGTTGCTCGGCTGGCGAGAGTTCCTGACAAAGTCCTTGACGTAGCTGAGGTCAAGAGCGCCGAGCTGGAGCAGAGCATGGAAGCGTATAAGTTAGCAAATTTGTAAGTACATGGTGCAGATGTAGTGAAGGGAAGCAATTACTAATGTGAACAGATCGCGCATGATGAAGGGCCTACTGGCAGACGAATCGGAAGCAATGCTGGACAAGCTTATCGAGGGAATCGAGCAGTTGTGAAATGGATGAAAAAGTGTAAGATGAGTTGTGAGGGTTGGCGCATCGAGATGGATTGTTACATATGTAACTCAGTATAGATAGACTCCAGGCGTTCAGTACTCTGGTGACATTAGAAGCGTCGGATGAGTGATGGGCTTTTCTCATTACAGCATCCATCAACGCACAGAAATTATAAAGTTATATCATGTACTTAACTCTCCACGATCATTCTTGGTTATCATTATCTCATTTCATGACTATCATTACACTTGATCACTATTTCCCAGCTACAGATATTCCCGTGTATGAGTTCTCTTTCGACAAGGACCCAGCACAACTCGCTGTCCCAAGGTTGGCAGCGACCTCTCGCAAGCTCCTGGGATCTTCCTTCGATTGAGTATGCATCTATTTGTCCTTGAATGGCATGTCCTTGCCAGTCATGTTCTTGTACTGCCCGCGAATGGCATCGCTAATCTGCTCGTCCTTGGCCTGCTCGAACGCAGACTCGTTGTCTTGAGGGCCCTGGCCCATGAACTTTTCTTGGACGTAGTCGACGCCTGGACGTTTGTTAATTATTTTTACCCTTTGCTACCTACCCCCACACATGGAGTACCGTGTGAGGCGTGAAGCAGGAGGATTCTACGTACCCTTGTCGAGGTAATCCTCGTTCTTCTCGCTTTCCCTGCCGCCGCCAGCAGCCTCGTTGAGCTTGTTGCCGATGCCGCCGAGGAAGCCGCCTCCTTGGGAAGAGCCGGAGTTCTTGTCCTGCATGACTTGTTCGTTGGCAGACTGGCCTTGGTTCTGGGCGCCACCGGCGAGCTTGTTGACGAAGTCCATTGTTCGTTTGTTGTGGGTAAGAGTAGGTAGGTAAGTTAGGAAGATCGAGTAAGAAAACTTGTTTTGGTAGGATGAAGAAACAAAGCAAGAGGAGGCAAGAAAGACAGAGAGAGCAAGAGCGGTATTTATATAGCTTGAAGCTTGGGGAATCTCTTGGTCCTGCGGGAAGGGTACACTGCGGTAAATCAGGATCTAGCCCTCAACGCGTCCTTGACAATGGGCTTCCAAGAAAGCATCGCTCATAAGCCAAGAGAATGTTTGATAGGCTCTATTCCTTCTAGCTGCGGCTCAGTGTACCTGATGTGTTGCTGCGACTGCGCCCTTGGGATTAGTACGGCCCCGTGTGGTCTGCGCGCCGACGTCATTAGTTGACCCCGCCCACCTGCCCGCGCCCAGAGCTGCTAAACTAGCCCTGTTTTAGGGGGATGGTGGGGGGAAAGCAAAGCTGGACGGACATTGAAACACGTGCGGGAACAACTTTCTCAGCTGTTAGGCTAATCGGTTACATCGTTGGTTTTCTTTTTCCCTTTTGACGTAAAGGCTAGGAGAGCTCGACACCTGGATCCAAAGCGTCATTGTGCGGTAGTTGCCTCCTGTACGCTTGCTGAGCCCAGGCTATTGACGTTATGATACCAATCACCATCATCACGGGGTTTTTAGGCTCGGGGAAAACAAGTATGTTGCATGATCCTGAGTCGGAAGCCTACAGTTGTATTTGTCGGGTGTACAAGATACACGACTGCAAAGCCGTCAAGCTTGTGTAGAGCCCTCAACATGACGCAGCGTTGAATTCATGCAATCTCCAGTCCTTACAGTCCTTATGGTCCTTACTAACGCAACCATGCAGCCCTCATCCTAAACCTCATCCCCCAACTGCCACCGTCCTACAAGCTCGCGCTCCTCAAAAACGAATATGGCGACGTTAAAGTCGATACTGCGCTCGCGTCGTCTGCCGCCATTTCGGGCGTGCAAGAACTGCTCAACGGTTGCATATGCTGCAATCTCGTCGGCCAGTTATCCGACGCGCTTGAGACGCTTGCCAACGATGTGGCACCCGACCGCATTGTAATCGAGACGTCTGGCTCTGCTTTCCCGGCCACGCTAGCTATGGAGGTGAACCGGCTGAGCCGAGAAACGGGCAAATACGTCCTTGACGGCGTCATGAGCGTAATTGATGTGGAGAATTGGAAGGGATACGAGGACACGAGTTATACGGCGAAAATGCAGGCGCGATACACGGATCTCATTGTACTCAACAAGCACGAGCTGGTTAGCGAGAGACGGTTGGAGGACGTGGAAGATGCTATTCTGGCGCTTGAGGTGGAGCCGCAGATTCCAAGGACCAAGAGCCGCAAGGGCTGGGTGGACAAGGATATCGTGTTTGGCCTGGATGCGCGGCTGGCAGGTATTACTGAGGAGACGAAGGGCGGGGCGCATGCCCATGAGCACGACCACGAGCATTCGAGTGAGGTTGAGGTCCTGAGTGTGACGCTCAAGAGCGAGGACAAAAAGGCAAGCGTGGATACGCTGAAACTGGCCAAGTTCCTGCAGGATCCAACGAAAGACGAAGTGTACCGGATAAAAGGCATTCTCTATGCGTCTACACCGCCCAAGTCCTCAGAAGATACACCCTCATCCACCGAGCAAATACCCGAGGGAAGGACAAGATACATTCTGAATTGGGCGTTCGGCCGCTGGACTTTTACGCCTGTACCCTTGCTGGCGGCTGAGGAGTCACAAGATGAGCCAATGCTTAGGCTTACGGTGATCACGGCGAGGTACGAATCTACAAAGTGGAAGAAGGAAATTGAATCGAGCGGGCTTGTGGTACTAGAAGGCGACGCATTAGGGTCGCTGGTCGTAGAGAAGATAGCATAGAACGGCGTTGTCGAGGATCAGATACCCCATATCAAGATGTAGAAAATTAGAGTTACAAGATACTAGTTAGTCTGGTTCCAATTCTCTCACCATACACAGATGAGGAATCGTTACAGATCCATAGTTATTGTGGACTCAGGGGCGTGCTTGCAAGACGAGCATTTAATCTTCTCTGGGGATTCTAATCATATCAGCACTCGTGCTCCAATTGCTCAATGCAGCTCCTCAGCAAGCTCATCAATGTCGTCTGTATGTTCCGGCCTGCAGGCGTGTTTGCATGTTTGCCCGCGCCCCATCCGAATGGCAACACTAGCCTTCTCTTTGCATTTCTATCCACTACAACAAGAGCGTCTAGTGGGAACTTCCCTCCACCAAGGGGATGCAAGAGTCCCAAGCGGACAAAATGATTGTTCGACGGGGTGGCGGCTTGTATCAGGGGCAACGAAAAAGGAGCGGATAGGGAGAGGTGGTGTGTAGAAGGATCGTGGCATAGCACACATGCTTGGAGGGAGGGAGAGAGCTGGTAGAGATCGGGTAATGCTGAGCTGTTGAGAGAGTCAATAGTAGTTGTGTCAGGGCTCGGAACAGGGCATACCATAATAGCTCATAGTGTATCTGGACATTACCTTGCACACACAGCACGATGATCGACTGGTCTCTTTGGTATCTGGCCCAGTTGTTATGCGCTTCCAGTTTGCTACCCGGTGGAGCCGCGAGCATAGGGCTGGCTAGTATGGCGTTTACATCGACATTCCACGCCTCTTGAGGGCTTATTATGTCCAGCTCTTCCAGCTCGCATTGCGTCTTTGACTTTTTCAGGGTATCTCCAAACGCGGAGAGGGCAGGCGAGGGTTCCCTTCGCGGTGTCAAATCCTCGTCGTCTTCATCGAGGGCCAGGCGCGAGCGTTTGCGGCTCAGTGCCACATCCATGGTCCAGCTGTCCTGCGTTAGTAGGTCGCCCATTACGTTGTTGAACCTCTGTCGCGACGATGCAAGGGAGAAGAAAGGACATGGTCGTCACCGTACATGATTTACATAACGCCGTGAGCGTTCGTGGTTGTCACAGAGACGCGTGCGTACGAGGGCCAGGGGGAAATGCTGGAGATTAGTCTGCCCGAGCGCCCTGCATGCCTACCCCGCCATGCCCGTGACGGCCTTGTTTACTACCCCACCATCGACCCTCGGCGCCTAGGCTCCCAGCTGACGCGCTGGCAACGTGCATCTCGAACGCATTCGCTTCGATGGGTTCGAGAGACGTCGCGGCCAAACTGCGACAGAGCACCTGGCACGGGAGCATCCCGCTCGAGATACGCCTGCACAAGGGCGACTGCAGGACGTACGATGAGTCCGACCCTTACCTAGTATGTCGAAGAAACATGTTTCTGTTTGAAGAGGTATTGTGTGTCGGTTGGGAGTTGTGTATTGACAAACTTGCCAGGTACAATTTCCACGACTGTCCTACCTGGGTCTATTGATTCACAAGCTACATGCGTTTTTCTCGCGCAGCCTCATATATCCGGATGTCAGCCCGAAAGACGCATGGCTCTCGTATGAAGACGTTCCGCTGAAGTGGCATTATCCGCTGGGCCTCCTCTATGACCTCTACTCTGGCGCTGAACCTGCGTATCCCCCGGACACTGATGCTGATGCTGCGCCGACACAACAGCTCGAGAGTGCGGAAGAGGAACACGGCCGTCTTCCATGGCGTCTCACGATACACTTTTCCGAGTATCCATCTGAGCAGCTGGTGCAACTCGACGATGATGGCAAGCATCTCCATGACTTGTTTATCCAAAACGTGAAAGAGGCAGACTACTTGAGGACGGGCACGGGAAAGACTGTCATGTTTCTGAGCAAGGAAGATAGTACACAGCTCTGGGAGGGAGTAAAGAAACATGACTTTGGGCTGTACAACCCCATCAACCAGAAACTACTCAACCCACAAGGTGTCAACTTGAGACATTTACCGGTCAGACTATACCTGCCACACGCAGCATCGGAGGGCGTGCAAGAAGAGGCAACACCCGGAAGTCTGAGGATTGTGCAGAGATTGGTCACGCCGAATCTGTCGTCTAGTAGGTGTAGTTGCGGTGTAGGTGCAGAGTGAGGCTGACCAAGAGCAGGGCAGCCACAGACGATTGGGACCGCCCTGAATCACATGATGCCCGGATTGTTTCCCAGCAGGCGAAGTCCACTGCTGGCACAGGCAGTGCTTCACGGCGCAGCTCTGCCTCTGAGTGCAAGTGTGGAGGAGCTGGTGCGTGCGGCCGCGTATCTCGACGGATGGCTGCACATTGCAGTTGTTATGATGGGATGAATAATTGCTTTATGCCCTGCCGCCCGAGTCATGGCGGACGGACGCTATGCCAAGCTTGTTGATATCAACAATATTGGTTTTGCAGCCGAGGATAACGCAGGAGGACGAATGAGTCTGGTTTCTGAGGTGCTTGGCTTGCTTTCGCCCCGTTTCCCACATACGCATGAGAAGAGGATGCACAATCGACATGAGCGTTGCAGTGCGTCAGGCATGCTTCACACTGCCGTCAAGACGCCAATGGTGCCAAGATGCGGGGGCACAGGCACGGCAGAAGCTTGGTGAGGATCGCACAGCAAAGCCAGGCTGATCCCACGCTCCTTGATCGGCGGTCGGCACTATCGGCGTAGCGCGTCTTGCGGTTCCAGGGCCAGGCGAGCCAAGGGGTGCGGAAATGAGGCATTATTGGGGTGCGTTGTTTTGTTTCCGGTCTGGCCTGGCATCCCACTCGCGGCTCTAGGCTCGCGGCCGACTCGGGGCGGCACAAACGGTACTCACCATCAGTCAGACGAGATAAGCACTGGCCGATGACATAAGTGCAGCGACTGCTGCTCATCCAGAGCCTGCAACGGTTAAGCCGTGGCAGGGGACCTGAATGCGGTCAAGTGGAGCCGGCGAGTAGCGTCAGCGGCGGCTTACAGCAACGCGATGCAGTTGTGGAGAGAGGACTGGACTGTAGTAGCCGTGGTGGATAGCATCGTGCAAACAACGGGCGAGCCCTCCAAGGCCGTTCTTCGTGGACAATGCCTGCCGATAGACAAGTTGGCGATACGCTGGTCCTTTATACTAGCTGTCTGTCAATCCCATGGCGCCTTGTCGACAAGAAACCGTGCCTTCGCATGTCGCGTCATTGGCTGCACGTGATGTCGCTCCTCCATGCCAGCACCCAAGCTAGCTTCCTCAACCCTTCGTCGCAACATGCTAGCTCCCAGCAACCATTCTTAAGGCCTTTCCGTCCCAACTCTACTGCTGTTACTCGCATCGCATCGCATCGTCGCCTTTGCAGTATACAACAAATCCACAAGACAGTTCCCGCAGCCCGTCGCCGTCTATACAGCGAAGCCTTTGCGCGCCAAACAGAGGTACGTGCTACTAATCATTCCGTCATTGCCTCTGCCACCCCGGCCGAGCTGTGTGAATCCCCACCCTTGCAAGCTTGGAGCTCCCGGGCAACCCGCTAGGACCCGGGGCCATTCAAAATGCCTCATTAACTGCAGAAATTTTCGGCGAGGCGGCGGATTTAAAAAGCGGACTATCAGCGCCTCTAGTATTAAGGCTTCTGTCTTCGCTGTTTGACGCTGCACCGCTGTTCCACCTGCGCCATCTCAATTCCCACCGCCAAGCTCCATCATAACCTGGGTTGATTGCAATCGCGCTGACCAGCTGTCTCTCCTCCTGCCCAGCTTGCCAATCTTCAACAAGGTCCGATTCATTTCGTAACTGTAAGCCTTCCGCGCCACCGCCTTTTTCTTTCGCTGGAGCTCTGTTCGGCATGAGGATGGACCATCGCATCGCGCCGTCGCATCCTCCCGCCCTACCAAACGTTGTATAGTTTGGCAACACGGGCCAAGGCCTTGGGCAACTTCCCCAGCCCCTTCCTTAAAGATCGCCGAGCTCGCGTCCGACCATCCGTCAATCGCGTTTTCTCCGTCTTGCTACATTTAGAGCTCCGCGAAACTTGTTTCCGCATCGCATCCTCGAACCTCCCGTCTGACTCTTTCTCGCGCAGAAACCTACATACGCAATGGCCGCCATCAGCATGCCCCTCGCCGCTCGCGCCGAGTACACTCTCCACCAGCTCGCCAAGCGCGACAACTGGGCCCAGCGTGAGCCTGGTGTCATTGTCGTCTTTTGCATTGTTTTCGTCGTCGCCATCCTGTTTATTGCCATGTTCATCAACAAGAAGGTATGCGCTATACTCATTCGCTTTGTTGTTCTACTCCAACAGTATGCTAACAACTACAACAGAGGCAAGCCGCCAAGGGCGTCGCATAAGATACCCATGTCGTTTTGAGGGAGCGGAGGAGAGTTGAGAGACAAGAATACATGACCCACGATACGAAAGCCATACAGCTTCATGTTGGAACGTCAGGCGGGCGAGGAAGCTTGTGTATAATGTGTTTGAATATTCGCGTACACCCTATTTTACATGGGCTTTTTCCTTCCCTCCATGGAAGGAATGGCGACATGTTTCTAGCGGACCTTCTGAATCCTCTCAGAGTCCGTGGTAATAATGAACAAATCGAGATACCTCAATGAGCAAATTTCAGTCGCAAATCTCACCGTTCCTCCCTAAGTTCTAAACATTGAACAAGTTTTGTTCGCATGAACTGCATTGTTGATTTATTGTTTTTTCTGTTGGCCTGGATCTTGATACACTGCGCCAAAGCTCTCCTTTACCCTGGTTCTGCTGACATGAAAAAAGTAAATTACACCCGTCTCGCCTTACTTTCTCATCATCTCTGAATTCTCGCCCTGAAAAATCCCCATTGAACTTTTTGTCACCTGTTCTCATACCTCACTACACTTTGTCTACACTCATCATACCATCTCACCTCGTATCTTCTCACACCACCCCCCTTTTTCTTCCTTCCCCATGGACATGCGCTATTGGCGGTAGTTAGTCCGGGGTGGAGAAGCAAAAGAGAAGGGGACGAAAAGAAAAAAAGGGCCACCCACGCACCTACGTACCTGCAGCAAAAGTGGAGTCGAGGTCTCCGCCTTGTTTTTTTACTAGTGTGGGTCTACACGGGAAGCGTTGGAGCAGTAGGGAGAGATTGGTCAAGTGGAGGATAGATGGGTACGTTTGTAATTAAAGAAAAGGAGATAGGATGAGAAGGTGTTAGGGCCCAGCTTAGATGTTGAGGTTTGGGTTTGGCTTGGAAGGGGATGGGACGGAAGGACGTGAGTGGGTGTAAGTGGGTGGTGGATATGCGGGAATGGGCGGATGTTTTACTCTTTGTGGTATTGTCAAGTGTTTTTTGGTAAGCATGCGTAGGGTTGTGTTTTAGCAGCTTTTATACTAGTTGTTAGCTTTGATGGTGATAACAACAGCAATAATAACCACTGAAAATACAGGCTGCGTTCTTAGATAAACTCCAAGCTGCCTTATCTGTACAAGATAGAGAGATAGGGAATGACTCTTTGCGCTTTTAGCATGTCTAGTCCTTTTGTGGGCAATAGTTAGAGACTCGAGAAACGAAGTACTTTTTTGTATACAATCGACCCCTACTTACTACAATTCCAAAATTGTTGTTGATGCAAGAAGGTCGAAGGCTTGTCATTTTCCTGTCTCTATTACAAAACACGCAAAGACCTAGGTTTAATAGCGATGTCAGATTGCTAAAGTTAAACATGTCAAGGTACGATAATATCTTTTGTTGTACTATAAGGCACAGTTGGAGATATCAAGGCACATTAATAGCTTTGTTAATAATATGAGGGATAGTAACCTACGATAAACTCCGGGAAGAATCCGCCCTACACGATGCTGTTTGCAACCGAGCCTTTAGCTCCCCGCGCAGGATTGGAAGACTACGTCGTTGTGCATTCAAGGCCGCCAGCTAGTTGGCAACCGAGGTAGAGGTAGGCAGCAATGATAGGCACCCGCCGTAGAACTCATACACAGACCAATGCCAGTCGAGTTGAACAGTAAAACCACGATGCGTTAATACAGTTGTACCCTGGGTTCCTGTAAATCAAAAGCCAAAATAAGACTTAGGAGACAAAGCAGTGATACGAATAGCACTCTGCGCCAAGCTCCTAGTACCTAGATATGCAGCGAGCCCCACATTTTAAATCCACGTAGGTATACATCTAGAACCTTGGTAGATTCACAACAACAACAACATCGTTACCAATATGGACAAGCCCATTAGGCACCGTACTGGTAACAGCCGGCCTGAACTCTTCAAACTAGTGGTGTGATGAGGACCCGCAACGCAATGCAGCGCAGCGCAGCGTACCGCTACCTATAAATAAATACACCGTCCTCGCAGCCGCAATATCCATCTCAGTAACTCCCATTGACATCCTCACATCACTTAGCAAATACACCAGTAACAATGCCCGTCACACTCAAAGTAGCAGGCCATGGGTCCAAGGCCTCCAAGTTGATAAGGGCCACATCAACTCAAGCGCTACTCAAAGGCACAAGCCCGGTATCTGCCCGATCCTCCAAGGGTATTGTCCAAAGCTCATTCTCCAACGACGCCTTTGAAACCAACCATCTCGTCTCCATGACAAATGGCTTTGTGAATGCCGCTTTTTGTGCCTACAACCAGCACCACCATCTCATCATCCGGCCTGAGGATGTGTGGTTCGCTATTCTCTCTCAGCTCAGCTTCTACATCAACGCCAATACCGAAGCTCTTCGCGACCACTTTGTGAGCCACGAAGGCCAGAAGGAGCTCAAGGTAGAAGAAATCGGGACCATCCAAAGCGTTGATATGGGCGCGCTGGCCCGCCGCATGACGGCCTTGATACAAGCGAATGTGAAGGACCCCGATCTGCGCGACTGGATGATGCCTGCCTTCAGCACCACGACTGTCAACGATCGCACTACCGCTGCCATCCTCATGATGGGCAGCATGCAAGCCTACTTCTCATACAAATGTTGCCTGCTGTGTGGCCTTCCCTCCGTGACGCTGCTAGGCGAGTGCGCAGACTACGAGGATATTCTCGCCCGACTCGACAAGCTTCCTGAGCTGGGAACCGAACCGAGTAAATTTGCCGACTTGCTTCGCCCTGTCTTGCGCCGCTTAGTTGCAACATTTGATCCGGCGCAGGACGCGGCTTCACGTGACTTCTGGGGCAGGATTGCGCATGAGTTGGACGAGGGCAGCGGCCCTACATACCTTGGGGGCTGGATGACGGCGTTCTGCTTTTGGGACGAGAAGGGAAAGTGCCTTTATGATTTGGAATTGGCAAATGATTGCTACAGGGAAAAGAGGCTGGAATTGGACGGTGTGCGATATCACCGTGTCGAGATGGATGAGATTCCAGCAGGCTGTGCGTCTGTGCCTGTCTTGGTCGATGACAACGGCAAGGAATACCATACCAAAATGATTGCGGGATCGCTTGGTATTAAATGTACGAGTAGCAGCGACTCTAACGGTAGGGCTGATGGAGAAGAGGGGGGCAATCCTGACTCGATGCAGTCGTTGAGTGGGTGGATCATGTATGAAGTCGACAAAAGCATCACCGAGGATTGAGAGCTAGAGGAACTATATTTAGCCCACTGGAATGTTCTTTGCTTGAGAAAATACCGTCAATCAGATCGTTTGGCGATTAGGTTTTTATTAATTTTCGGAAACAATGTGGCGTTGATAAGACTAGATGAAATAAATCGCTTAAATTTGTTTACTACAAGTCTCAAAATATACAAGCCTGGTTCAAAGAACATCAACCGCACGTACATACAGCGAGTGTCACCTGGCAGCTCTCCACATCAACCCCTCCTTTTATGCATTTATGTGAAAGCCATGCTCTTCTTGATCTCGGCAATGGCCAGCGCAGGGTTCAGTCCCTTGGGGCACGTCCTCGAGCAGTTAAGAATGGTGTGGCATCGGTACAAGCTCATGCTGTTGTTAAGGGCGTCCTGGCGCTCTGCCTTCTTCTCGTCTCGCGAGTCGGCAATCCATCGGTACGACTGGAGGAGGACAGCAGGGCCGAGGTACTCCTCCTGGTTCCACCAGTACGATGGGCAAGAAGTCGAGCAGCAGGCACAGAGAATGCATTCGTAGAGACCGTCAAGCTTCTTGCGATCTTCCTTGGACTGGCGGAACTCACGACCCTGGCAAAGTGTTAGTGCTGGCTTCTCAGGTGGGATCGAATCGAGTACGTACATCGGGTGCGGGGGTGGAGCGCTGCAGGTACGGCTTGACAGAGCGGTATTGCTTGTAGAAAAGCGTCATGTCCGGTACGAGGTCCTTGACGACATACATATGCGGGAGCGGGTAGATGCGAGACTCCTTGGCTGTGTCGGTAGGAATGCGGCCTGCGAACCTGGTCAGTACTCTGCCCACAATGTATCATTGTTTTCCACATACAGAGACACGCCAATGTGTTGACTCCGTCAATGTTCATGGCGCAGCTTCCGCAAATACCCTCACGACAACTTCGCCTGAAGGTCAGGGTCGGGTCCATCTCGTTCTTGATCCTGATGAGCGCATCCAGCATCATGGGTCCGGTCTTGTTCAGGTCGAGGGTGTATGACTGCATCTTGGGCTTGGATGTGGGCTCATCGGGATTCCAGCGGTAGACATGGAAGGTCTTCATCTTTGCATCCTTGGTGGGCGAAGCCTCCTTGACGTTGGAAGTCTGGCTCTCTGGAATTGGCTTCCGCGCAGCATCGGGGACAATCTTTTCGGCGGTCTTAGAGACGGGGTCACGGGCGTGGACGTCGGTAACGGAGGCGAAGCTGCGAGAGAAAACTGCCGGCCGTACGGCTGTCGCAAGGTGTTAGCAGTGCTCAATGGGCGTCGAGGTGGGCAGCGGGACGGAGCGTACCAGCTGGTCGCAGCGCCAGACGAGTAAGAGCGCGTGTGCAAGCCATGGCTACGGGGTGTAGAGTGGAGAGTGTCGAATGTCAAGGTGTTGGTATCATTGAAGTTGGAGCATTAGGGCGCCACTCCAGTTCCCTCGGTTATGACAACTCGGCGGACGTGATTGGTGGGCGTCGTTCGTCGGACGATCCCGGCTTCTCGATCTCCCTTCGGCACCACGACATCATCGTCGAAAACGTCAACACTCTGCGCTAACATCTCGTGCCTACAACAAGAAGCTTCGCGCACTCTCGGCGTATTTGCCGCATCCCACGAGGCCTTCAATCTCACAGCACTGGCACCTTTACACTTGTGCAGTCATATTAATATTCACAAATATTTTCGTATTATTTTGTTCAGGTTTTGTGAGCTCGCGTGACTACCGTGCCCCACCATCTCGCGCACACCACCACCTCGCGCACGCGCGGCCTCACCAAAACAACCTTATAAATGAGGCTCTAGAGCCACGCCAAATAGTTATTATCACGATATATTTTAGAGGTGAGGTTATTAGGCCTTGATATAGATATAGCTATAGAAATCGAGTTGGAGTTCTAATCGCGCGGCCGCGACGCGAGGTTGAAGGTGGTAAGCCTGCAGCACCTCCCTGAGGCTCCTCACTACCTTGAGGCCTCGCGATAGGCCTCTTTTTTCGAGTAGCCTTTGTAGGAGCCTTGAGGCTGCTCCTCTTACCCCTTTGGGTAGTTTTAATAGCTTTTTGAAGTCGTTTTGCAGCCTTGCGAGCCGCGATCCTCGAGGCCTTTTCAATAGCCTTCTCCTCCCTCTCCTTCTGCCTCATTAGGCTTACTGCAAGCCTCGCCTGACGCCTCTGCTCCTTCTCTATCGCCCTCGCCTGCTTTGTCTCCTCGCGTTGCCTTATCGTGTCAGCTTTTTGGAGCTGTAGCTGCTCCTGCTCCTCCTCCTGGAGTCGCAGGCGATCGCGCGCCTCCTTCACCTTCCTTGGAGACCAGAATACAGCTCCACCGTGATAATCCTCAGCCTCCTGCAGAGGTAGAGGCTTACCTCGTTTCCTGCGTGTCCTCTCATTGATTAGAGCCTCCCTTAGCTTCCTTACTTCATCCTTGAGGAGACTGTTTTGAACTGAACTTGAGTGAAGGACCTGGCTTAGCCTTTTGACCTGCCTATCGCCTTGATCAGCGACTACCTGACGCAGCAGACGCTCTATCCTCCTCCAATCAGAGGCACTGAGGGCTGAGGAGTCACTATCGCTCATAGGATCAGGAACAGAGAAGCGCTGAAGGATTACTTCTGGGTTAAGAGGCGAGATTCCTGTAGCCTTAAAGGCGTTCAGGATCGTTGTTTCTTTGAAGGAGGCCTGCCAGGCTTGGTAGAAGAGGGGAAGAAGTCCCTCTTACTCATTGAGGCGAGGCCTTGACTCCTGTCCATGAAGGCAGAAACCTCGTTCGAGTACGCTGTTGACAGAGGCTTGAACATGCTGACGTCGAGAGGCTGCAGCGTGTGGGTTGAGTGAGGAGGATAGACTGCAAGGAGGATCTTGTTCTGATCACAATAATCAATAAAATCCATTGTAAGGTGAGATCCATGGCCGTCAAGGATAAGTAATCGGTAGGAGGAGCGTGCCTTTGCCCTTGTACCGCGATCAAACACCTGTTGCAGCCACGCGAGGCCTATCTCGTTGTTCGTCCAGCCAGAAGGTGACGAGGACACTCGGATCTGATGTGTATCTGGATCAAGGGCCTGCAGCCAGGTGTCCTGTATAGACCCTGAGGCTGACTGGTAGATCAAGGCAGGCTCGAGGTAAGATCCGTCAGCGCATATACAGGCTAGCAGCGTTATCCACTCGCGAGATCCATCCTGTATAGTACTCCTCCTTCTTCCCTCCTCATACGAGGCTCTACTAAAGATCCTTCTTGAGCGATTTACAACGCCAAGCATGAAGCCTTTCTCATCCATATTGTAGATATGACGCGCCTCGACGTGATACTGATTGATTTTATCGCGTAAGAGGCTAAAGTAGAGGCTATACTTGCTCCTAGAATCAGCTTTGTGGCGACAGTTATCCATGCCTACTGCCCACTTTGAGATAAGCTGATCAGGATAGCGCTGAACAAAGCGACTAGCCCAGTGTAATCCAACCTCTCTCTTGGCGATCTGCGACGCAAAATTACGTATCATTGACTGAGTAGGTGGTAGGCCTCTCTCTGTAAGTCGATTGATATAGGCTATTAAGGCCTGCTCTTGGTGTAGGTGGAGGAGGAGTTGACTTTGGTAGCCTTCAGCGCGCGAGGCGCGGCAACCTCGGTGTCTTCGGCTGAGTGTAGATCGATCAACACCAAATCTTTTTGCAACTTCTGTATATGTAAAAGGCTCGCCAGGCTCTAAGGCATTAATAGCTGCAATTGCAGCCTCAATATTGCTCATGGTGGTGGAGATACAAGGTGTTGAAGTTGTGGTAGTTGCAAGGCCGCGTGTGCGCGAGGTGGTGGTGTGCGCGAGGTGGTGGGGCACGGTACATTTTTGCGCCGCAAATCTTTCGTCAGTTTTACATTCGCCTTTGTCACATGTAGAACATACTAGTCGGCCAATTCTAAGTTTCGTATACATTTTATTCCAAGCCAGAATTACTCTAAGAAGCCAATGGCCGGTCCTAGTCAAGTTCCCTAAGCTCTCTTCGCCCTCTTTTAAGCATTCTTAATATTCTTATAAGAAGTCCGGATTTCAGATCTCTCCTAGGAACAAATCTCGACAACCAGGTTCATGCTGTTATCACATAATTTCTCTTCGTCTTACATTCTTCGTTCCATCTCACCTTTGTGCTACCACCATCACAGACAATGCCAAGCACTGGTTGGAATCCATCCACGTGTAGCCTTACAATACACGACTTTCTCTTGGCCATCTCTATAGTCACCCGGTCCTTTCAAAAGAATTCCTAGAGCATCGTTCGTGTGGCAGAGTATCTCTTTGGTACACTTTTTTATTAATCATCTGTAAAAGAAACATGAATCTTCTCGAACCTATCACTTTGTCTCTAATCTTTTTTCCCTATTATCTCTAGCTTTATCTCCTTTTTGAACTCAGTTTTAGCCATTCCATGTCTGTATTTCAGGCCATAGCGATTGGGATATCACAGACCTCGAGCACAACCTCTTGTTGTCCGTTTGCTCTTGCCTAATCTAGCTTTCGACTCACTTTCACTATGCCAAGAAAGTACGAGCGAAGCACATGGCTGTCTCCGCCCTAGACGACTCACATCACACTACAGCAGAGCAGAGCAACGCTGTGGAGCGTTTGCTGTTGGCTTGGCGCGGTCTGTTGCCCAAATATCACATCCGTCTGTTTACCCATCAACACACCTCCCACACGCGTACACACGCTCATCACGCGTTGTACCCATATTTACTGTACAACTGTACGACTATCGACGCACCTCGAGCTACAAGTTGTACTGGAAATGGCGTCGTCTCTGGTAAGTCACTGCCCTATCCAATTTGCTCCCGAGTGTTGTTATTGACTGTCCTCGAGATGTATACGCCTGCAAAGGGCAGAGTCGTGGGAGGCAGCGTGGACTCCAACCATCGCATTGTTTCTTACAGTAGCCGCTTTGTAAGTCCCCAGACGGACAGAGATCTATCAAGCATTCAATCCGATGGGGGCACCTCAATCGGTTCTTCAACCTCATCTAGACGCTCGCCGTGACAGCTTGATTGCTGTCATGCCTACGGGCACCCACGACTCCGTCTCGAGGACAGATTCATGTATAACTACCACAAGCCATAAGCTTGTGGAGCCTGCCTGAACGCAAAACGTGTCGATGAGTTCAAGCTAACCGATATACAGCCAACTACTCCGCACCGAGTTCGCCTGACAGCTGACAACAATGGTACTGCGTCGTCGATCACTTCGAGTTCTTCTGCCACCATACAGAGTCCTCGGGCGCATGAGGGCTCTGCGCAAAAGATGATCAATGGCCAGCTCAGTCAAGTATCGGGATCCAGCATGCAACGCCGTACTTCGCAAGCTAGCAACATGTCTCCGCCCACTGGCAACATGTCCGACAGCTGGCGCTCACCTTGTCGCCCGTCCTTCAACTCTAAGGGTCATCAGCCTGCCATGTTCAACCCAGTCACGCCCTCTATGACCGGTATCCCCGAGTATCTGGCTGTACAGGAGATGGCTTTTCGACAAGGTCAGCACGACCACAACGGCGCTTCTGATAGGATTCCACCAAGTCCTTTCGCAAAGTGCTTCGACCATGTTTGGGAAGAGTACTATAAGCTTGGCGCTGCCTATAGAAAAGCTCCTGCTGTTTCGCCTAACGGAGGCTCGTTCCCATCCCACAAGAACTATGCCTGGTCTGTTCTCATCAACCCCGCTACCCAGGACCTAGAGCATCCAAATGGTACATTCGACAGGGAGTGGGCTCGCAAGATCTGTACCATGGCCTTGAACTGCATGAAGGAACTCATTCGCAATGTCTGCAAGCACCCCAACGATTGGCGCAAGATTGTATGCGACATTCCTTTGCCTATCAAGCATGCCATCGAAGCCTTTCCCGATCTCTCTGCATATTATGGGGTCCTCAAGCGCGACGCCCACGAAGCGCTGAGTGGCCGAGTTCCCTTGGGTTACTAAGTCAGGCCTTGGTGTGATAACTAGGTATGTTAAGAGACAAGGAAGGCCGAGATACAGATGCTGATACGACATATAGTTGCCCACTTGTGGTCGGCTCTCCTCTGGATTCCGTGCGTTTGGGCCATTACTCGAGGGCCTGTTGGCGATGATGAGGATGTACGAATACGAATGGCTGTCGGCACATGTGCGCCTGGCATGAAGCTCGTGGGTAATTGAGCATCGGGAAATGGGGTGTTCCGGTCAAGTCGATTTGTTTTTTCTTCTTCTCCCATGGTGGCGCTCCATCTAGGGTGTGAGCACGGCGTAGTTTCGGCACGATTATGCGGTCTTATTGACGTTAAGATGCCCCGAGTTCTCGGCGCCATGTTACCATGTAGGTGGGGCCAGATCTCATTCAAGGTGCTACCTCGGCTGTAATTTAGTATGTACAGATAATTATGCCGGTCTGTCAGCGGCAGAAAAAAGACTTTACGGACAACGTGCTGTAATTTCCTAGCCTCTTTTGCATGTCGTATCCAGACAATGTATGGGTATTGATGGACACGTGCAAAGACCCATGTGCCCATCTAGACAATCATGTCAGATGTAGAGTACGAAGCATATTGGCGATATCTCAACCGAATAAGGTGTACTCTGTACATGCCTAGACATTGTGACATTTAATCACAGCACGTCATCACGTGGAGACGCGAATACGGACTTTCGGGACTTTCAAGGTTTGCACAATATCCGCGTCATGTCTTCCCTGCAAGGGTTTCCTCATTCTCTAGTCCCGAGTCCAGCGTGGCGAGAGCAGCAACCCTTTGAATAACATGGCAGCTACAGCATCTCCACAACCCTACGTTTTTGATCGTCAGCGAAGGCTTTTGCAGCTTGATTGCAGCGCCGACTTGCGCCACTACTCGCGCAATCTCGGTCCCGGCGTCCAGGAGCGTATCTTCCAGGCTACGAGCGACGCACTAAGAACCCAGCTGGATGAGCATCGCGACTTTCTTCTTCAGCACCAGAAGCAGAAGCAGTCGCAGCCTCAGCCGCATCTGGCTCCTTTACCTGTTCCCAGCGGCCCTACGCCAGCCCTCACCCAATCGTACGCTCATCGTCCCTATACCCAACCGCCGCAGCCCGCTTCGGTGCTGTCGAGCATACCAGCAGCGATAGTAACTCGCAGTCCAACCAAAACCGTGCCCGGCGATATCAACACATACCCGCTTGCCCTACGAGAGGCATTGTACTCAAACAATTCAACGTCACGGGCCCATGATGGCCGGTCCATACACCATGTCATCTCCAAGGCAACCACCCCCTCGAGCGACGAGGTCATGATAGTGGCAAGTTGCAGGAACATGACAGCAGCAAACGAAGTCGCGGCACAGTACTTCCTTGAAAAATACCTGGACAAAGGCGAAGACATAAAGTACAAGCAACTAGGAAACGGGGCATTGAGCTGCGAGGCAACCGTGGACAAACAGCGTGTGAGCATCTTTGTACAAGAAGCGAGGTTGGACCGAACGTAGACAGGATGTCATGTGGTGTTTGGGTCCCATGACAGTCTTTGGGACCGTCACAGCCTTCAGGGTTCAACCACAGTACGCCTAGCTTCTCGCCCCGCTTCTCCCATGGGCTAGCAGCCTATCAGTTCTATGGTGTATCGCGGAGGCTTGTCCGAGCACCAAGTATGGTATTGATGTGAGGGGACGGACAGTTCTGGTGGGAGACGTCGAGTGGTGATCTAGCGAACTACCAAG
Source organism: Curvularia sp. ZM96 (assembly GCA_022457065.1). Lineage (NCBI taxonomy): Eukaryota > Fungi > Ascomycota > Dothideomycetes > Pleosporales > Pleosporaceae > Curvularia > Curvularia sp. ZM96. Next base: position 1,672,496 of record JAJGBQ010000007.1, on the reverse strand, counting down.
TCATTCACGAAAGGAGGGGGTTTCACAGTAAGAGGAGGCCGCAGAAAGTAGAAGTTGTCACTGTTCCGTGTTGTATCTCCATTGACCACTTGGCTTATACCAAGCGAAATAGGAGGGCCGCAGGTATAGGATGATTACGTACTACGTACATGCGGGGGCTGAACTTTAGTTGGAGTTGTAATAGAGTACCTTGTTGATGTGTGCCAGCCTTGTATCAGGATACTATGGAGGCCCTGGAGTACATCTGGTATTCGTTTTTGTATTATATAAATTCGATCAGATCCCAACCTACCGCGCTTTGTGCTCTGTGCTACTAAAAGTAGTCCTTTGATACCCTGCCCTCCGCCTGCTCTATAGTACGCCCACATATACAGACATGACGAAGCGACAAGGATCTAAAAAAAACAAGAATTGCCCCGATAAGTTTGCACGGAACCCCCGTGGACGTATCAGGGGAAACGGGCCATGTGCAGCGGAAGTCGGCTTCCAGCACTGCGTACAGGACTTCCCAACAAGGCAGTTTGGAGCAAAGGGCGTTGATCACCGTGGGCACGTTCCGCCAATGACCTAGCTACGCTCGAGGGCCGGCCGGAGTCCGCGGGGATTGGGCAAGGCACAAGCAGCGCAGAGCAGAGCAGAGCAGAGCAAAGTACGGAGTAAAGAAAGCGGGATGTATCTGACAAGCAGGCAAACACGTGCCTTTTGGACCCCTCGTCTAGTTTAAGCGTTCCGCGAGTTGCCGTGAGGTGAGGGGATTCTTTTACGCTGTTGCGGACACGCACTATATACTGCACGACGAGGCCCTTGGTCGACCTGCATTTCGGGCGTGCGCATGGGACTTAGCACGACTACGACCATCACTAGGATTCGGGTAGATTCGCCTAGCAGAGAGAAGCACCAACGACCCGTTCCACGCAACTTCGTCCTCGGCCTTGCACAACCTTTGTCTCTATTCTACCTTCTCCTCGCACTCCAATCACACATACGAGTCATGGCGCCTCCCAACACGCCTATCATCTACAACCTCTGGCACCTCTGGCTGGAGCCCTTCTTCGCACTCAATGGCGCGTACAAGCTCCATTCCGACCCGCGAGGCTACTTCAGCTTCATGCCCTCGACAGCCACATATAACGCCTCATCGCAAATCATATGCGACCAGCTGGCATCTGCGTACTTGTTTTTTGCCTTCACCGAGGGGGTGCTGCTGCGCGTGGTGGATGACAAGCGGACGTGGCGGTGGATCTTGTTCGGGCTGCTGCTGTGTGATTTGGGGCACTGCTATGCAGCGTGGTGTGAGATGGGGGATAAGGTGTTTGGAGCGGAGGGATGGAGGGGCAAGGATGGGATTACGAATAGTTTGAATGTGCTGCCGGTGGTGATAAGGACGGCGTATTTGTTGGGGATTGGGGTGCCGGGGGAGGGGAAGAAGAAGGATTGAGAAGTACATGCTAGTGAGGTGTAATGAGGAATGCCGCTGTGTGTCTTGTTCTTGTTGGTGTTGGTATCGTCCCGCCCTTGCTTTCGTTGATCGTCACCAAGGGATGAACGACTGGGGCGGCCGGTGCTATTGTCGGCGTTCCCTCTCAACCCATGGTGGGGCTGCGCGTGCTCACATCACATTGAGAGCTATCTAGACGATGGGATGATATTTCCAGCAGCCTGCCCCATGTCATAAGCCCAATGAATGTCACTGGAAACAAGACCAGCAGGTCATCAGGTGACATCACGGCTGGTACGTGTCTAGTGCCCTCCTCTTACTTGGTAAGCATATCCCTTCAGCCAAGATACCAGAACCTGTATCTTTAGGGATAGCAGACTGGTTGGGACGACGTGAGATTAATCATGGGAATTCCAGGCACATATAATCGGCATTTGTACATGCAGCCCATACCGTGGCTGGTGGGGGAGGGAGCCACAGGCAGACCTGCCGTCCTGGCCAACATCGGATTCTTTGCCTAACATCGGATTCTCGACGAATGCCATGACGGCTTTCTGTGCCGGCGCCCTGCTAGGCTGCCCGACCATGCCCCCACCACGCCCTGGCACATGAAAACGGCGGCAGCAAAGCTCTGGGATAGCCTCACAACGGCGGCAGCACTGTGTAGTCTCGCTCTCTCTCGGGCGCGCGGGGATTGGCGGATGATTTGCAGCTAGGCGGCCAGTTCGCGCGCCTGTCAGGCAGTCGTGCCAGTCGGCGTTGAGGGCGATTTCGTGCAACACACGTAAAGATGATGCTTGGCTAGTCGAGTTATTTTTCGCAAGGCGACGGCCTGATTGCTCCGGGTTGCTGTGAGACGGTGGAGAGAGGCCCACCAGCAGAGCAGTCCTTGGGCCGTGTTGCGCGGGTACGTCATGGCCGTGTGCGCCCGCCACGGGGGAGGGCAGCGCTGCAAATTGCGGCCATCACCACCAAGCAAAAGAAGCAACTACAAACACGCGCTTCTTGCCTGGCCAGCCGCCTGACGCCTTGCTCAACCTCCACCACCACCACTATCCCCAGACGTGATCGTTCACCCAGGCACCGCCTAGCTCCCGCTTCCCTGCTTGCCGCCCAGCCAGGCCGAACCTCTGCGAAGCTTCCCTGGAAAGTAGCTCCATCACGATCGATCGAAGCTACCGGAAATTTCACCCTCTGCTTCCACCGCCTCTATCTATAACTCCACCTGGTCCCTCACAGCCGTGGGCACTGGACGCTGCTTTCTGCTCCCACATCTGTCTGCCATCTCTACCCCTCCATCCTAGACCATCAATTCCCTCATCCAGCGGGCGACCAGCGCCAACCTGCTGCCCAACATGACTACACATGTCGTCTCTCTGTATGTAACCCACATTTCCTTGCCCTAGCCGCGGGACGGCGCGTCTTGTCTTTCTCTCGCGCCTGGACGAGTAGTTGCACGCCTTCAATCCGTCTAATACAACTAGCTTCCTACCCTATACCGTCGATTTCCAAGAGAACAAATCTGCCCCTCCAAGCCCGCCCCAAGCCGCCCCGACCCAGCTGAATGAATCTCTCCGCCAGCCGTCTACCTCCAGTCTATCGAGCACACGAGTCCCGGGCCAGAATGATGAGCAGCCGCAGAGTCTCCTTAAGCGGGCACCGCCCTCGCACATCACGCTGCCCAAGGCCTCGATGCGCATGGCCGAGCACGAAGACTTCTTCACCCCAGGTCAGCCCAGCGCCGCTACCCACTTCCCCAACGCTGCAGACCCCCGCGGTCTGGTCCGCAGCGACGCCCATGTCCCGGAATGGGGCGGCAGCGGCATCTTCTTCAACCAGCCCGTCTCGAGGGCCGAGCCCGCTCCACCAGACACAATTCTCGAGTATGCAAAGGCGCAGGAGCGGGCGCAGGCTCAAAAGGAGCGCATGAAGAGCGCCAGTGCTGGAAGTCAGACAACAGATCCAAGGTGGTCTACCGACTACAAGGTGGTGCCGGCTGCCCAGGGCAATGGTGGTTTGACCAACGCGCTCCGTGCTGCCGTCGACAACAAGTGCCTTAGTGATACCATCACTGTTGGCTTGATTGGCTTCCCGACAGACAGCCTCAACGAAGAGAAAAAGACCGAGATTTACGAGAAGCTCGAAGAGGAGCACGACGCCCTGACCGTCTTTGTCAGCGACAAGGACTTTGACGGCCACTATGCTCATTACTGCAAAACAATCCTGTGGCCAGTCTTTCACTACATCATTCCCGACCATCCCAAGAGCAAGGCCTTCCTGGACCACTCTTGGGTCTTTTACGTCAAGGTCAACCAGGCTTTTGCAGACAAGGTTGTCAAGAACTACAAGCGCGGAGACGTCATCTGGGTCCATGACTACCACCTGTGCCTCGTCCCTCAGATGATTCGCCAGAAGCTGCCAGATGCTCAGATTGGCTTCTTCCTGCACACAGCGTTCCCTTCTTCCGAGGTTTTCCGTTGCCTTGCTGCTCGAAAAGAGCTTCTTGATGGTATGCTTGGAGCGAATCTTGTCGCTTTCCAGACACCCGAGTACGCCCACCACTTCCTGCAAACTTGCAGCCGAATTCTCTCCGTAGAGGCCACCGAGGATGGAGTTCAGCTTGAAAACCGCTTCGTCAATGTGTGGTCCTCGCCTATCGGTATTGACCCCCGCGCACTCTCTCTGGCCCGAGAAGAGCCCGAGGTCTTGGAGTGGATTCAGACCATGCAGAAGCGATACGAAGGGAAGAAGGTTATTGTTGCTCGGGACAAGCTGGACAACATTCGCGGTGTACGCCAAAAGCTGCTGGCCTTTGAATTGTTCCTGAACAAATACCCCGAGTGGAAGGACAAAGTTGTCATGATCCAGGTGGCAACATCCACCACCGAAGACACCGAGTTGGCCGCAACTGTCTCTGAGATTGTCACCCGTATCGACGCCGTACACTCGACCCTGACCCACAACCCCCTCATCTTCCTCAGACAGGACATCTCCTTTTCGCAATATCTTGCCCTGCTCTCCATTGCCGACGCGCTGGCCATTACCAGTCTTCGCGAGGGCATGAACCTGACCTGCCACGAGTTTGTCATCTGTCAGGATGGACGCGGAGGCGAAAAGAAGCACAGTCCTGTCATCCTCAGTGAGTTCACTGGCAGTGCCTCGATTTTTGATGGCGCAGACCTCGCCATTAACCCATGGGACTACAACAACATTGCCGAGGCTTTCCGCATCGCTTTGGAGATGAAGGACGATGAGAAGGAGAGAAGGTTCACCAAGATGCGCAACATCGTCATGAACCAGACCGGTGACAACTGGGTCAAAAAGCTGAGCACCCATCTCGCCAAGGTCTACGAGGAGCAATTCAAGCGCGATACCATGTCAATCCCCCGACTCTCTGCTAGTAGTCTGGCGCAGGCCTACCAGCGGTCCCAGAGGCGGCTGTTTGTCCTAGACTACGAAGGTACTCTTGCGTCGTATGGGTCCGTCAACAAGACTATTCTCGCTAACACCGAGCGCGTTATCGTTTTGCTCAACGACCTCGTTGCTGACGAGAAGAATGCCGTCTATGTAATGACCGGTCGGACAGTTCGAGAAACTGAGCTCATCTTCAACCGCGTCCGTGGTCTCGGCCTCATTGCAGAGAACGGTTGCTTCCTGCGTGAGCCTGGTGTGAAGGAGTGGATTCAGTTCCCTGACGAAGAGAAGACGGTAAGGTGGAAGGACTCGGTCAAACCAATTCTCCAATACTACCTCGAGCGTGTCGAGGGCAGTTGGGTCGAGGAGCGTCACTGCTCCATCATCTTCCACTACAACAAGTCGGATGATAATGACGACTCAACAAGCCGACACGCCGGTGATTGTGCGAACCACATCAATGACGCCTGTGAGCAGCAACGCGTCAAGGCGATCCCCACAAAAGACTCGGTTGTCATTGAGCCAGTCGACTTTGACAAGGCTTCTGCTGCACAGCACATCTTCAGCAAGTACCCAGAAGATGCTCGGCCGGACTTCCTGCTCGCTGCTGGCAACGATCGCAGCGACGAAAACGTCTTCCGCTGGGCAAAACAATTGAAGGACGATTCGATTGTTCCCAACGTTCAGACTGTGACCGTTGGTGATCGAAACTCGATTGCCATGTCAACGCTTCCCAATGGAGCAACTGGTAAGTCTCTGCCTATATGAGTAATTGATACAGCATACTAACCCTACCGCAGGTCTACTGGGTGCTCTGACGAAGCTTACCAAGAACCCTCGCTCTTCGCCTTAGGGCGCTGAAGCATATTTCAAGCGAAGATGACGTAATGACTGGGACTTGTCTCACGCATTCGATACCCCTTCTTACGAGATAATGATTGTCGATGAATGGGTGCACTCTGGTAGCCACTTGGGGGTGAGAAGCAGTAGAAAAAGAGAGGAGAGGCTGCCGTTAATGAATCAACGTTCAGCGCTGCATGGGTGGAGTTGGGCGGGTTCTCTACCTATGATGAATTCTATACGCATTCAATACAAAATCTAGACTTTTGTCCGTTACTCGTCAATTGTTCCGTGTGAAGCCAGGGGAATTGATGTGTCTGATACAACGAGTCAGTGAAATGATAATCTTTACTCTAATCATTTTTCTTCCGAGTCATCAGAACCTACTACCAGCCTCACTGACAATCCATTTTAGCTCATATCTGTGCAAGTGTGATCAATGTACTTTTTTCCTCTACATCTCTCTGCGCTATTTCTTCAACATGTAAGCAGTGCGAGGGAACAACGTTGAATGCGGCAGCATCTAAGAGGAGTGAAGATGAGAGTATCGGTATGGTAATCAGGAAAAAAACGAAAGAAAGGATAGGAGAAGCGTAAAAGAAAAGGAGACAGGGAACATGCGAGATACGGCCGTCTCCAAGCGTCATAGAAGGTTAGAAACGCCACTGTTCTGCTCTCGCCGAGTAGTTGACTAGCTAGTCCTTACTACATGAGAGAACTCAAATCTCCATTTCTATCTTCAGACGGCACTATTTTCTTTTCACCGGCTTTTCCTTTTTTTTGCTTTTGGCTTCTTGCATTAACATGCATACGTTTCTGTTCGTGCCTTACCTTTCTACATATGTACCATGGGATTCGCATTGAATCCCACCTTTGCTTTTTTTTGGGTACCTCCTTAGCATTCTTCGGCCTTTGCTTAATCCTGCTGTATCTCGCCTTGGTTTTAAACTTTAAAGAGATGGCCCTCATGGCAGGTTGTCGGTAGATTGAAGAGAAAAAAAAAGAATGAAAGCACACCCCACACCGGATGTGATGCTTGGAGGGATGTGGTATGTGGCTATGGCATAGTATGCGGAAATATAGGTGCGAGATTACAAGGGATACTCTTGCCATCGTGATTGTCCATACCTACCTTTGATCGCCGACCTATCTTGGCCCGAGTGAGGCGGAGAGACGGTGTGTACCCTATGCACGTAATCCTTTTCTGCATGTACATGTCCCATACAGAAGCGGGAAACACGCAAAGGAAAAGAGAGCTAAAAAGGAAAAAAAAAGGCGCAAGGAAGGAGGATTGAGAGGAGAGGAAGAAAAAAAAAACAAAAAGCACTTTTGGTCTCAAAGTGTAAGAGACTGAAAACGGGGGCCCTGGAGATCCTCATGCTCTGTTTGCAGCGTGGCTAGACGGAGGACGACGCTAGTCTTCCATTTTAGGGATAGGTGGAAAGGGAAAGAGAGAATGTGGGCGTTGGGAAAAGCACTCGGAAACTCGGTACCAGCATTTCCCGCCTAGTGGCTTTTTTGTGCGCTTATCAGATAGTCTAACTTCTTTGTACTTCACCAGCTTTTGCTTTTTCGCTTTCTTCCTCTCTTTCGCTTGTGGGGCCCTATGGCACGTCTCGGTCACTTGTTTGCTTTTTTTCCTCTTTCTCTCAACGGTCTGACCTTCATGCACCCCACTATTCTTGTGTCCCAGTGTCCCCACCCACATACCTTGCCTTTTACCCCCCCTTTTTTTCGCCGGACGGGAAATGTAATGCATGTTCCCCATTTTCTGTTTCGCTTTCTCTCCCCCCCCTTCCCCCTCCTCCTCCAACTCCACTTTGGCGGGGGCCTGCTGTTGGGAACCAAGCACTTCTCTACTTAGTGTCGCGTATATTTCCGTTTTCTGGGGTTGTGCATAGACAAAAGGATTGGAGGGAACGAGCGAGCGAGACGTGAAAAAAAAGAAAATATAGAAAGGACTCATGGGACAGGTCTTTAGTGCACGTGATGATGTTCGCCCTCCACACTCTTCCTTCCATACTCCTTCCGCTTCTACTCCCTTGCCCACCATGCAACATGCAAACGCCATAGCCGTGGATGAGAAAAAGCGCCGCGGTAGGATGCCGTTTTCTCCCACCAATCTTGATTTCTTCCGTCAGCACATTGCGTTACGGTGGGTACAAGGGGTGTATGTGCGTGTGTGTGTGTGTGTGTGTGTGTGTGTGTGTGTGTGTGTGCATGTGTAACCGGTGAGCAAGGTAAGGAAGAAGAAAAGAGTCGTGGAACCGAAAGGAAGGATTGTGGAGAGGGATTTGCTTGCGGCCGTATGGCATGCTGGGCGAAGAAAAAGAAAACAAAGGCGCATATAGGGAGTTTCGGCTTCGGAACGGGATGTGCGTAGCACATGCAGCCGAAGGATTAAGCGGCTGTTCGGGCAGTAGGTGGTGGGTTCGGGATGTAGATAGGTGTAGAGAAAAAGCGAGAGAACAAGTAATATTTTTTTACTACATATTCCCTCTTTCAGTATATATCTTTTCTTTTCTCGTCTGGCTGGTGCTGAGTTCTAGGCGTCTGATTGCTCGTAGGATTTCCGAAAGTCACCTGGTGAAGATGATTGGTAGATGGAGATGGGTGCTCGGGATCTACGCTTTTGTGTGTGAGAGAGGTGTGGATGGATGTGTGGACTAGAACGGGCGAGTCCAGCCGAGGGCTGTGTTGTGCAATAAGACTATGACGAGTGAGGAGCAGCAGACTGTATGAGATCGAGCAGAAGGTAGTATTGATAGGCTGAGGGCGCTAATTAATACTGGAAAAAACGCCAAGTCACGTGTAAAGGAGCCTCTTGGACTTCAAAGTCTACACCACTGTACATAGCCTATACACCATTATGGAAAATCCAGATTGTACTGACATCACTACACTAAAATGTCTGTACACAGTGTTCGAGAGAATAATGAATAGTCATGTCTCGTGTACTCCTTCTGTTCGTGGACAAGAGCGTCATGGTATATTCTTTCTGGGAAGAGAATAGGATATGGCCGCGGATGCAAGTCACCGATACACAGCCCCAGTCCATCTCAACAAGCCGCTGTACATGGTGCAGGTACCAGGACTGATCGACTTTGCAGGGCGGAGGATGTGCGGCAGAGTGACGGCAGTGTAACGCCGGCAAAGCAGACAGAGATACTGTCAACGCCACGATCATCAGAGTGAATATGGGTATCATTTCGTGTCCATCCACGACCCGCTACTGTGTGGATGCTGGGACACCGTGTAACCTCAATTTCTTGCCTGTTCTTCTTTATTCCCTTTGTATCGGTATTCATCTCGAGCTGCCACCTGGTTGACACCATGGCGGCTGCACAGTCTAACAAATCGTCTAGAGCCATCAGATCCTTCTGTGACCAGTGATGAGGTCTGATACGATCTCAACATTCCAGTGGTGCATCCTTCGCTCAGCAGTCTGGATCCAGTCGTCTATCTACGCTTTTTCTTTTCAGAATCAGCCGCCATCTCGGGCACCTTCTTTACAAGCGCTAGCATGTCACTGGATGACAGTCCGCAGCGCCTAGGAACACTATTGGTCTAGGAAAATGGTATAGCAATGATGGAGAAATACCATCATAGACATTCGGCTGCATGGATCCGCAGCTGGACTCGGCCAAGTCCAGTAACCGTCGGATAAGTCGATCACTGTACAGTCTTATGCAGGTGACGCTGCACAAGTGTTGAGAATGTATGTGGAGTAGAACTGCTCTTCGACATCACAAGGCCATCCCAGCGAGGATACTATTGATGTATGAGCACTTAGTGGCAGCATATCGAGCACGGTAGACGTGGCCCCAAGGCAGCAGGCGTGATCGACGCCAGTGTCCCAACCCTTCTATCGGTCACATTCCACCTCTGATGCTGCAGCATTACTGGTAACACGAAGCCAGGTGATTTCTTTTCGAAACACATCTAAGAGGCCAGCATGAATCACCACTTGAGCTGCCAAGAGAAGGATTCCGGGATCCGCCAGTGTCTGTGGGTAGACGAGTAGCGCCAGCCTCGCTTGCCACCGATCACAATGTCGTTCATGTGGGAGACGTAGCCAACCGTATCATGTTCATGAAAAGTTTGCGGCCTATTTCTCCCAGCCTAGTTAGCGCCGAGACCGATCCTTGAAGTTGGAGGAATGAAGGTAGACTTCCTTCACTTATCGGAGAGGGATACCCGAATCACGTACACTGGTCTGGCCAACAGAAGGTATAGTGTGCTTCCTTCCTATCGCGCCCTTGTGGATGCAACCATGGGCTGTGGCCTTTGGCCACCTGGGACCGAGCTCAAGTCAGCGCAACCGGTCCCAAACTATCTTCCTTCCACCCGTTTCCGAGCCAATATATTGTTTCGAGAGCAATGCGCCCCCCGTTTCTCAATGAAATTCGGGGGAGTCGAATTAAGGTACGGACACGGCCCGGATAGCGAGCCCCACAAAGAAATAGGAAAGACGCTGAAACCGTTGGTCCATGCATACACAAATCAAATACAGTTAGAAGGCGTCCCTGTGTGACTGTGAGTGCGTGTGTTGTCAAATTTGTTTTCGTGGATAATAGTGAAAACATCAAGGGCTAGTTGCAGCAGCAGCAGCAACATGTGCGTGATGAGGATCGATCGTTGAGGCTGACCTGTTCCGCTTCAGCAGTGCGGCACAACCATAGTCTGGCCCGTTCTTCTCAGCCATGCGATATCAGTGCCGAGGCACACAAGTACAGATGCCTGCAAAGCGAGGGAGAAGGCCTTTTGATACAAGGACCGACGGCATGCAGAGTCGCCGTTCTCCAACTGCAGAAATACGAGTCCAAGGCTGAATGGAGCAACTACATAACCTGGTCAAGCTTCGGAGGCCCTGTAAAGCGTACAGCCCGCCATGGGAAACTATGAAACAGATGACTGCCTGTGGAAACATAAGCGCATGTGCTGGTGACCAGCGAATAGAGTACGGGCAGTCCGCCTCGATCGAATCCATGACCCTGTCTGATGATACAAACATGACTTTCATTCAGGTACCGCAATGGAGACCCGAAGGCCGACATGGTGATAGTGGTCATGATGCCACGTAGCACAAAGACAGGGCCATGACAGTATGCCCGCGGGACTGGGACACTGGGTGGTCACAAAAGCGAAGCGAGCCATGTCAGACTTGACCGACGCTGGAAGGTCATGTTTGCATATACCGCTTGGTGGCATTTCACTTGCTATAGGATGAGCCTAGCCGGTGCCAGAGTGTTTTGCATAGCTAGGCGGCTTGGGTGTTTCGATGTCGTGCAGGCACGCATACATGGCTAAGCGACCAGGCCCATATCGGTTGAATTGACCATAGGCAGCATAAGAAAGGGAGCCAAAGGCTTACGGGTCTAAGCTGCCGGTGGGAGCCAAGTATTGGTCATGCATCATCTGGCTGCAGTTGATCGGCACGACGTTTCTTCCATGACGATCCTGCGTTGATGGTTAGCGCGGTTTTTGGGAATGCAGGCAAACCGGGGAATTGCTTCCGATGGCAGGGATGGAGTGCGAGTGAAAGTCTAGGGCTTAGCCCTCACATGGCTCAACCGCTTTGGTGGACTCGCTAATTCTGGCGTGAGACGACACGGGCGAGGTACGTGTCTGGATAGCCGCCCATGGATATAGCTACCTGAGACAGCTGATGTGAGTGCTGGGAAGCGAGTTTACTGGAGATAAGACAAGCGATATAGTCGACATGGCAGGATAGGAGGAAGCGAGCCAGGGAGAGCAACGGCATGATATTGAGGCAGCGGGCTTTTGAGCTCAGCTGCGGGCTGAGGTTGCAAGCGCCCTGGGATGTGGTGTAACTGATTAGCATGCTGGGTCTGTACAACAACAGAAAACACTCGTGAAACTGAGTGGATAGCTGACCGGAAAGACGACAAAAGCGTGGAGACTCGGACCGTTGGTCAGTAGTGGCTCTCAGCAGGCAGCCAAGTGGAGACGGTGCATGGGCTGGTTAGTACATGTTGGAGAGAGAGAGAAAAGAACAAAGAGGGATGGCCGGAAAGGGACGATGATGGACCAGTTGCAACCGGAAGCGGCTTGGGGGTTCAGTGGCGCGTCCTAATGCAGACATGTGTCGAGCATCGCATACAGGCAACCGAGCAGACAGCAGACGACGGCGGGTCCGTGATTGGCAAAAAAGCAACCATGGCGTACAGTAGGACCACGAGAGCAAGTCGAGTGATCTCCGTTAAGGAGCTACCTATTCCGCTCGACAGCTAGGCAGGATCAATATGCAAGTACCCGAGGGGGGCGAGGCATGATTATCAGACCATGGGGCGAGACGGGCAAGGCATGCAAGGCAAGGCAAGGCAAGGCAAGGCAAGGCAAGGCAAAAACAAGGCAAGGAATGCGAGTCGTCACCGCTCGTGATGGGGTGGACATTGTGATGGGAAAACGGGTGTGGATGCCATGCCCTGACTCGGCGATGTGTCTCGCAGACGGGTTAGCGGACGTGAGAGTGTGGTGGCTAAGGGTCTCTGGTAGGCGAGGTGCTCGAGAAAGAGAGTCGAGTGTGATCGGTGAGGAGCGTGGGACAGCAGGCAGGCCAATTAGAGACGGGCCGGGCACCGAGGGAGTAGGACGAGGAAGGCGCGGGCGCGGGACGTTTCCTTGTTGGGGGAGGGGAGGGGAGGGGAGTAAATGAGGGTCGCCGCGGCTCTCATCGGTCAAGGCCACGGAGGGCAAGGGTTTCGGTTGTGGGAGAGCAGATGGCCGTTGAGCGAGCGCGTCAGGACGGTGCAGGTGAAGCCGGCGGCCTGACGCCACAAGCACCGTTGGGTGCTAGCCGAAACAGGCGTGCAAAGGGGGTAGCAGCGAGGGGGCTCGAGCGATTGCGTGCGAGAGGAGGGTGGGTATACCAGTATGTAGTCGGTGGTAGTGTCTGGCCTGGCGGGCTGAAGTGCTGGAAGAGGCAGGCCTTGGCGGGGGCGGCGGCAGCGGCAGTACAGGCGCAGAGGGCGACTAGGCCCGAGTGGGCGGCAGCGACATGAATGACGGCGGCCATCATAAGCTGTAGTAGTATCAGCAGCATCAGCGGTGTCGACGCGCGTGAGGAGGGCGGATCAGCTGCGCGCAATTGCCTTGTCCTTGCCATTGGCGTCGAGGGAGGGCGCGGGAAGCCCACAGTTGGGTTCGTCCGGCTAGAGCCGCGCTGCGAGGAGCGGCGGGCTGGTGCTCATCAAACGAGCAGAGGACATGGTGGGACGGGCGGCGCAGGCGGTGCGAGGTTGTGTTTGTGGGCAGGATGCTGCCCTCGTCTAGCGCGTGTCCTTAATAGGGCGGTTGGGCGGTTGGGCGCGGTCACGTGGCCGCGGGGAGCTATTCCTGGCGACTGCGTGGCCGCTTGCCGCGGTGGGCGCACGACGGCAGAGCTACGTCGGGAGGGAGAAGGGAAAACACGGCCGGGCGTCTGTGGCCGTGCGCGCGAACACAGGCGCAGACGCAACCCGCGGGATGCGGGCGGCACAACCCAGCCGGTGTCTGTGTGTATGTATGTGTATGTACGGAGTATGTACGGAGCATGTATAGTATGTATGTGTGGCCTGGCTGGCTGTATGTACGTATGTACGCTCGTACCGCATGTACGCAGCGCAGAGTACACCACAGCACAGTAGAGGCCGGAGCTATTCGTCGGCCCGAGACCCTGTCGAGTGCATGCTGGGCGAGGGCAGCAGCAAGGCACTACACCACCCACATGGCCATCCCATCCATCCGCGCATCCACGCATCCACGGCATCCACGCAGGCAGGCAGACAGGCGGGCAGGTCGCGGCGGGCCTCAGATTGCCTGTCCTGTGCACACCAGCACAAGCTCCACGTTCAGGCCCCCAACGGATCGCCTGCCGCCAGCCCCGAGCCCCATCGACGCCCCCTAGCGCCTCGCACGCATCCGCGTCTGGCCTCCCGGCCGTACCAGCGTGCTTGGGGGCCCTGCTGGCCCTGCTGGCCCTGCTGGCCCTGCTGGCGCGCATGGGTCGAGGACGGGATTAGGTCCCCGCTGCATACCATCGCAGGTGGGTCGCCTGCTCTTCACATTGCAGCAGCGCGTTCCCCCGCAGCCAGCACAAACCAGTGACAGGCCTGCCTCCCAAGCCGCCCCTCGACCAGGGGTCTGCCTCCAGCCGGTTCATCCTTTGCCTGTGCCGCGAGCGGAGCTGCATTTGCTGGAATCCCAGACCCTTTAGACTCTCCCGTGCGACTGTATCCTCTGTGCAACCCACCGCTCTCCTCTCTCCGTCTGCTGCCTCGCCTCGCCTCGCCTCTTATCCTCGCCGCTGACCGCCCAACCCTCCTCCCATATAACCACCTCATGCCATGATGGGGAGCGAGTGGCATCTACGCAGGCACCCGCAGCCAGACCCAAACCACCATTACACACAGCGCTCCTTGCCCAGCTTCGCAGAGCTGACGTCGTCGTCGACCGACTCGTTGTTGCACCGTCCTCGCGACTCTGTCCCACCACCGCCGCTATCACTGCCGCCACCACCTCCTCCTCCACCACCACAACACGCTCTGCCTTTGAACACCGTCGACCGTCCTGCCTCGCGTTCTTCGCCCCCAAAATCAATCTCGTCGGCCGAATTCGCAAACCCGCCAGTCGCCCCCGACCGCGCTGCCTTTACCCCCATCAATCACGCCAGCCCTCACGTCAGGTAAGTCATGGCCCCAACCATACGCATAAATACTTCAACCATGGCTGACTTGTCCTCCAGCCCCACCAACACCAGAGCGCCGCCAGTCGTGCCCCAACATCAAACATACTCACATTCATTACCACACTCCACGGCGCCTGCACCCTACAGTCCTCCGCTGTCGTCTGGTCCCCTGCCAGCCCTGCACGACGCTGCTGCGCCTTCACAAACACCAACCCTTAACGCTCGCCAAGATTCGGCCGTCGCCCAGCAGTCCTACGACCATCTCAAGGACGCTGAGCCTACTCTTCCTTCATCCGTCTTTGCTTTTTCCTATTTCCATCCCGCCGTGAGCAACCGTCGCCAGTCCACATCCCGCCCCGTCTCTCATCCAGTCGGGCCATCTTCTCCCCATTCTCCTCCTAGTGAACCCCGTACGCATCACAGCCAGCCTCCACCAGAAACCGGAGCACATGGTCTGAGAGGCGTACACCCTCCAGCACAGTCTCCAAGCACCCATTTTGCACCAGAGCCTACTCGGTCACCACCACACCCCCGAGGCCCTCCCGCTACCACTAACTCAGACCCTGGATTCAGAAACCCGCTGCCATCTCCTACTCTGGACCAGACCAACGGCACCGGACGACACCAGCGTTACAACGTCAGGTTTAATACAGTCTACACTTCGGAGAACATGCCGCCCAACCAGAAGCCCAGGAACGACCCTCCACCGACTACTGTGCCTCCGGCAGCAGAGGCGGCCGAAGAGGAAAAGTCCCCCTCTGAGCAGACAGTGACGCCATCTGTGGAGCCAGTTACGCCGTCCGCTATGCCTCGAGACCAGTCGCCTGAAGACCAGCCGCCGCCACAGCAGCAAGCCGTATCTCAATTAGAGCGATGCAAAGGATGTGGAGAGCCCTGGAGACGGCCGCTGCCAGGCGAGGATCAGTACCGACAAAGCTCTCCAGCGCGGAACATGGGCGAGCAACTCGCCTTGACACAGGACCTTATCAAGCGGCTGGAGAACCATGCCAAGTTCGCCGACGAAGCGTACCTTACTTGGAAACGAAAACATCAGTGGTGTCAACCGCCCACCAGCCCGCCTGCTACGGAGCCCGCAACAGAAACACGCAACAAAAGCGAAGAAGGCCACTCGCCTGCAGAGCCTGCAGCACCACAGACGAATTCTGCCAAGCGCAAGTCGGAAGTATCTCACGAAGCTTCTAAGTATCGAAAAGTCGCAAACTTTGAGCCGCAATCCAACGCGACACCACCCGTGCGTCCTACTGCTCCGGCCTAAAACGAACGATTTGTACCATGCCCTCTACGATTATTCCTCATACGGGACCCAAAAGTCTCGCTTCGGTTCGCATTCGCATCTGCATCTAGGACGGTGTTTGTGTCTGCAAAAAAAAAAGAGAAGGCTTCCGCTATACCCCAACCCGGTTGTTGTCCTCAGTTTTGCGGAACAGCTCTTATTGCTATTGGCATTTAGTGTTTTTTATTTACTTTGATTTCCAGGGGTACATTGTTACAGGAGGAATCCGTACCAAACGGACCTAGGAAAAGGATCGGCGTTTCCCCATGGTGTTTTAGTTTTTTCGCGGCGTTGATGCTTTCACCATCAACACCATGGTTTTCCAACAAGAGCTGCATTTGCGCGGAGCTACCACGCCCACCCTGTGCGCTCCACGACGCCATGTATCACCGACGCTGTACGCCGTACGCCGCATTTTTGCATTACAAGTCTTTGCTTGCAGGCGGGCTTCTCTTCTTTGTTTCTCTTAGCGTCTGTAACCTGTATCTATTGCACCCGTTGTCACTCCACGGTATTGCCATATACCCAAATTCCATGTCAAGTTTAGAAACACTTGTTTGTCTGTGTCGCGTGCATCTTGTTCCTGGCATGGGCCTTGTTGTTGCAGTCGCCCAAGCGCCAAACTGAAACCTAAATCCAGAGGGTACATAACCTAGGACCCCAGCACTCCGAGCCTAAGCCAGGGTGTTTGGGGGGGGGAGGACGCACCAACCCCCGCGTGCACGCGTGCGAGTGCCCAGTGTCAAAGCGGTTCGGTACGAAACCCAAAAGCCGTGATTACAAAGGGCAGTCGGCCGCTAGAACACACTCCCTTTTTTTGTGTCTCGATGGATGACTAGGTTCCCCCTGGTCGCCTAACGCGTAAGATGGGCACTTCTGTCACCTGGTTGTACGACGGGTGTCTGAGCGCGACACCAAGGTGCAGTACACACAAACACCCACACCAAGCCATACTAACATGTGGGAGCGGATAAAGACGCACTTGTGCAGCGAGCGACCCAACAAAAAGCTTTTGCTACTGGACGCGATGCAGCGCCTCACACTAGGCCATTGGCGCAAATCACATCAGGTCGGAATTCCTGCCAGCTTGCGCTATGCGATTACCTGCATGACTAGCTACGCCCTTAGATTGCTGGTGGAAACGGTATGGAATTGGACTGACACGGCTGACGGCTGCCGAGCGGGGCTTCCCGAGTCGTCAACGCTGTTTGGACTGGCGACGCAACAAATCAGGCCCCACCGCCAGAGTTTCCGGCTTGAGTTAAGCGGAGATTTGCTACGGCGTCTGGTGTTTGTGATTGTCGGGAAAACAGGGCCCATAGTGGATGGCATGTGGGGATGCGCCGCAGCCAGTGTGTGAGAGAGAGGGACATAGTAGATAGACGTCCGAGCCACAAGAGAGATGCAAAGGTAAAAGCATAGGGACGTGTTTCGTAAGCGGGAGCTGTCGGACTAGTGAGCGCTTCCGCTGCTGATTGGCTGTCCGACGGGGCATTGGCGGTGCTGACGCGGGGCGGGGCGGGCTGACGGAGATCTCAAAAATCAAGGTTCACGCTCTCCGCAGGGACAGCGCAGCATGGTTCGGTGGCAACGCCTGGATCATGACCTCATTGCCTAGTGTCGACAATGGGCGGCCATGAATACTGCAAGCAGCCCGCACCGCCCCTCCAGCATCGACCCATGCGCGGCGAGGAAAACGGTCTTCGCGCATGTCGCCACGCTTCTCACGCGATGCTGTGCCGATCGCGACGGCTAGCGCAGCGAGCCACGCATGCCTATAACCCAGTTGAGCGTGCTGTCGCTTAGTTTGTACATATAGGGAACAAACGCGAGCGTAGTCCAGTCCCGGATCACTGGGTCTCACGTCAAGGGGTTGGAACACGATGGCAACGTCTTTTCAGCAAAGTGGCTAGTGACGATCGCTCGGCGCTGCCAGCAGCTTTGGGCAATGCTGCGTATTGAATGCAGCGTTAAGCTTTAGCGCGGGCAAAACTTTGTCGGGTCCTCCCAATGCGACTGGCAGCAGAAGCCGCCCAGAGAGTGGATACGCAGTCGGTCCGTAACGTGATTGCGCTCGCCTTTGCTGGGACGAGTCGGCGCTCGCTGCCAGCAACAATGCCGAACTCGTCACCAGCCCAAGTGCCGCGGCCTAGGCAAACTGCCGTTGAGACAGGCCAGGGTCTGCACGTGACGTGACGTGACGGCGGCGGCGGCCTTTTGCGCCGCCCCGGCCACGCCCCCTCGCTTTCCCTCCTCCCTCCTTCACGCCTCACCATCGCGCCCTGGATAGAAGCCACGTAGCCCGCTGCTGGCTACATACATACGACAGCAGCCCGCTCGACGTGGACCTCGCTGCTGCACGGTTTAATCTCCTATGCATGAACCCCAACGCGCTCTAGACGCTTTGGGAGCCACTCCAGCTCTTTCCTCATCCAACTGGCCTCCATTGCCAATTCCGCTTCCCCAGCTTGGCGATGCATCATCGACGACGGGAGGGGCACAGACAGCACCCGTCCCCGTTGGCGAGTCACGCCCCCGGCCCAGCGCTAGCCGCTCCCGCCTAGCCCTTGGGTCGACTTTGGAACTGTCTCTTGTCCTTGTCCCTGCCCGGGCGCTACGGCCAGCCCACGCCCCTCGACTCGTCGCGGCCGCCTGCTCCTTCGCCTCGCGCGGAATCTGACGCTTGACTCGTCCAAAGTTGCAAACAACGGGGATATCGCGGTCCTCGTCCTACAGAGTGCCGCTGCTGGGGGGCTGGCCAGTTTCTCCCGTCGTGCTGGCTCGCCCATGACTCATTGCCCAGCCAAGCCCGCCGCTGCCTGCACCGCAACCACCTTATCAATCCCCATTGCTGCCGTGACAGCTGTCACTACGCAGGGCCTCGTATGCAACTTCGCCAGAACAGGCAACTAATGGGGCCGCGGCTGCATTGGGCCGACAGCCTCTGCATGTGCACCCTCTACCCACCACGGATCATCGTCAACGATATAGATTGCCTGCACAGCAGCGCGCACGCTATGTGCGTATTGTACATACGAAGTACATACGCTGCTCCGAGGGAGAGGAATGCGCCCGTTGTAGCCACGCGCATACACACCCAAGTGCTGGTGCCACCGCTTCAATACCATGGGGAACCAATGCCAACCAGCGAATCGGAAAAAGACGGTAGTAATGCGTCTTCTCCTAGTGGGTAATTGGAAACCTAGCAGCCTTGAGCTAGTTTCCCTTTTGAATCAACAAATTGCCAACTCTCTCACTTTGCGAGCACAGCATGCCAAATGGCAAAACATGTGCCCTACTTTGGGATCCAACCGTATGACGCCGTCAGTGCGTTCCCTGAGATGCAAACCCGGCCATTATTACCCAACATGACAAGGGGCTAAAAACCGTCGCAGAAAATCCCGGATATAGCAGCATTGCACACGCGTCTGGTAACTCTGCTCCGTTTCCGTAAGATCACTGCACCAGCATGACGGCTTCAATGTTAAAACCGCACCCCCTCCAGGTCAGCCTTCACACGGTTTGTGCTGCTGCTGACCGACTGGCTGGGTCTCGAGTCCGAAATGTATCTGCGACGTTGCCTCACATGCCAACAAAAGCAGGTATCCGAAAAAGCCCCTGCATCGATATTTTGTATTCATCCCATCGCCCTGCGCTCCACAGATCGATTCTGAACGATGCCTTGGCAACGCCTCACGCACTGTCTTATACTATTGACGGGACCAGCTAAACTGGCACTTGATCCTGAGAGGTTCGGGTTCTTCATCCGCGTGGCATTCTCTCAGGGCAATCGATGGAGGAGGGTCCATCATGTGTATACATGGTGCCGCCAATCTAGATTGTCGAGCTGATCTAGATTAGTGAATCGAGATCAACCCGCGTCCTCATGGGTAGTGACGCTAGATCCGGCCCGCACTTCAGCCTCACAGACGCGTAACATGTATGTACTGCTACCCACACGACTAGGAGACCGCCCCCCCGAACTCCAGTTTTCCTTCCAAAAGCACCATTGTCAACACCGACGCACGTCCACACACCCACACGCTTGTCCACGCGTTGCTTGTACTACATTTCTTACACCGTCTCCATTGCATACGCATGCACATATGGTCCTAGACCCATGTCATATTGCTATAACGCCACCCATTTTATCCAGACCTGGCCTGCAACATAGGAATGATATACCGTGTTCCGAAATAGCAAAAACAGAACACCGAGCGAGTGGCTTCGGTCTAGTGTTCCGACCACCTGTTCATTGGATAGGATCATGTACCCGAAGGCAGGCAGCGTGGTAAGCTCAGGCCTCCCGGATAACGACAATTGCATTATGACAAAAACCTCATGAGATTGGTTGGCAATTTACAGTGTCATAAGAAAGAAAAATCTATACTGCATGCGCATGATGATTCGTGGCTACCTGGTCCGAAAAGCAAAGCAGGAAAAAGTAAAGTCTTTTGAGCCCTGCATCGGCTGAAATGCAACGTCAACTTGCATTCAACGGTTTCTCTAGTGGAGCTGAAGCACAAGTTCATCGTGGAATAAGTAAAAGATAGCAGGGGGAAAGATCGATAGCCGTGATGATGATCGATCGCCGTTGCACATGGTTGATGCTCGACTGGATAAGTTGTGTCCTGATGCACAGCCAGGCCCCCCAAGACGATACCGCATAGCTACCCTGAAACATTATCGTTACGCGCCTCTTGGAGCGAACAAGACACGAGTCAGACGCGGTTCGTTGCCCTTGCGGCTGTTCGGCATGTAGCATTACATCACCACTTTGCTCGGGCTTCGCGCAAACATGTGACAGCGCATTTCTGTACACTTACCACATCCATACCCACCGGCACACACTGCCAGCTTTAAGCGTGCCGTGCCTTGCCTGTTCTGCCTGTCTCGTTGATCTTTTCTCGTGGCGCTTCGCCTCCATCCCAAAGAAGTATCCTGACGGCATTGACAGTGGTGTTTACCCGTATACGTTCACTCTTTCCTTTTTCGGATCCAAGGATGCGAGGGGAAGGGGACCCCTTCCCCCCTTGGCTGAACGCTGACCCCCCTTGCCTTTTCTCACACCACCAACACACCATACGCACATATGGACAGGCGCATTATGTACATGCGTACATACATGTGTACCGACACCCACATAACAACCCTTCTTTTGCCATCCGAATCCTTCCGCTTACAGGGTCAACATGGCGCCATTTTAACTTTTCAAGGCGAGGGAGCGGGCGTGTTGTGTTGCTTTTCTATATAGGACCCTGGAGTGAGCGGTATCACTTGCCCTTGGGCCTGCTCTAAAACCCCCCTTGTTCGTGTCATCGTTGTTACCCTGCTTTTCAGTCTCAACCCTGCCCTAGCATCATGTACTATTCAGACGGCTTGGGTTGGGAAGCATGGGTTGGGTTGTAAGCGAGGGAGGCGGCTTGCTTGCTTGCTTGCTTGCTGTGCTGCGGGGTACTGTGCGTGGTTTGGGATTGATGATGGGTAGGGTGACGGGAAGGATTTGGCGAGATTGGCGTGGCTTTGCTGCTGCTGCTGCTGCTGCTACTGCTGCTGCTGCTGCTGATGCTGCGTGTGGCACACTAGTGGGCTGGCTAGGATGAGATAGATGGTGGTGTGTGGGAGGGTGGGGTGGGGGAGTCTGAGGGAATTGAATTGCAACGTTGGGAGTGTGTGTGTGTGTGTGTGTGTGTGTGTGTGTGTGTGTGTGTGTGTGTGTGTGTGTGTGTGTCAGCAATATGTTTTGCGCGTTATTTGAACGAAAAGGTGGGTGTGGATACGACATTGCATCTTTCTTGTCTGCGCGCGCATACGTGTGTGCGTGTTGAGCGATGGCTGATGGGCGACTAGTTTTTTTTGTTGCTCGTCCAATGCTACGGTGGATATTTGTTAGTGTGACTTGGTGGCTGCGTGGCGCGGGCGCAAAACAAGGCGCATCGGGTGTGGTAAACGACCTGAAGAGAATGAAGGGACGGCGTGGAGCTGCTGGAATCAGTGGGTTGAGGGGGGTGGGGGGAGTGCGCCTGGTGTGTGTTTAGCTGCCGCTGTCATAATAATGCTGTTTTGCCTTGCACAAAGTCAGAGAAAAAGTAACTCCTTTTTTCTCCCTCTGTCTCATCCCTTCCTCTTGTCTTGGATTCTGCTCCCTCGGCTCGGCGGCAACAGCTATGTGCAAGCGCCATTGGACCCAGGAAAACATGTCATGTGCACAAGCGTGTAGTCGTCGTACGTTTTGCTTGTTGGGCCGACGTCCCTCCAGATTGACGCCGGGGAATGGCTTTGTGGCGTGTGGCGAACATGTAAAGCGTAGCATAGCCGCTGACCAACCTCCACATCGTCGCATTTTCCCAAGACGGCGCACTATTGAGTGTTTTCGATCTGATGAACCCTAGCTGGTCATGAGGCTCTTGATCGATTCGCCTATCGTATACCAGTCCTGGTAGCGCCATCTAGCTTACAACTTTACCATTCCATACAACACGCACCAAATCACATACCTCGTATTCGTATATCTGCCCGATGGAAGCGCCCTGGTTTGTCCTTTCAAGGATATTCCCTTCTGCAATCAAGCCCCCGCCTCATCCTCAGCCCTGCTCTGCCTTGTCGGGCTGGAGTAGATCTTTGAGATGCTTAGGTCGCAGTGCTAAGTACTTGCACTAGCACGTTGCGTCCCCGCGAGCGACTAGAGACAGCGACCAAGCGCTTGTCGCGGCTTTGATTCCTCTGCTTGCGCCCCCCTTGGAGAACCGCCGCGTGACCTTGCAGCGAATCAGCTTTCTCGGGGAGCAGTAGCTAGCTACCCTGCGTCGGATAGCTTCCGTCTGGCATGAAGTAACTTGCGATCTAACGAGCTGTCTTTTTTTTTTTTTTTTTTGCTCTTTCTCACCCACACCCATCCATAGCCCCGATCACTACTACCATGTATGCCGCTAAGCTGGGATCCTTCGTGTGTTCATGTGTCACGAGAATTGGAATTTTCAATGTCAGACACGTCCAAGAAAACAAGGGCATATACTTTCTTGCGGAAAGCTTCCCCTTCGACACGGGAGGGAGGCTGCCGGGTTGAACCTTGTTTCCTCCGCGATCTCCGGATTGTCGCGTCTACGAGACAGCGATGATTGCGCTTGAACCTAGTACTTTCATTGAGTTTTCCTGTCCCATTCAACTTTCTAACCCTGATCCTCGCGATCCGCGACATTACACAACCCGTCTTGTCTCCCTTGACTTTTGTCGGGTTCGGCAGAGTAAAAAGGAAATTGCCTTTGTAGTGTTCCTCCCCCGTCCGGCCGTCTGTCCGGCCGTCTCACGGGGCTCGCCCCCACGGGAACAGGCGTGGTCAGCAAAGTACCGCATTTGAACCCTAATCCACCCATCTTGCCTTCCATCTTGCCTTCACCCTTAGATACTCCAGGAGCATGTGATCCACCCATTCATTCATTCATTCATGCCCAAAACCACCCTACATACACAACTTACCCCCGCTTTACCTGCGGCACCCATTGGGTTTTGTGTGAGGCGTTTCTTGAATCCCAATCCCAATCCCATGGTAACTCTCCATAACCACCACCAAAACTCTCCGATACCCTTTCCCCCCCTTCCGCAGTTATACGAGGGTGGAGCGGACCCACACTACAATCCAGGGATCTTGACTTATTTTTTTTTCCTTCCGACCAACTAGCCGAACCAAACCGAAGCCGACTCTGACACACATACGTCATACGTCACTCTATGTACCCTGAAAAGGCGCAGAAGCAAAGACAAAAAAAAGGCCCGAAGACGCAGCGAAAGGGCCGGGAGGCAGGGAAATACCGACGCTGCTGCTAATGCTGTGTCAGGATGGTAGGGCTTACAAAGTATGTTTGTTTGGACATGTGGTTATTTTATTTTCCTCCGGCTTTTACACGCGGCTGTTTCGTAACTAGGTAAGCAGGGTTGGGTCGAGTAGATGGTGACCTTTACTATAGGGTAGATGGGGTATATTTGGGCTTAGTTTTAGAGATTATAGCGGTGCTATACTTTCCTTCCCCGACAAATGTCGGCATTGAGGGATACCATGTGGCGGATCGGGAAGACGGGCCTTATTTCCTTTCCCTTAGAGCTCGTTCGTGGAACGTCTTTCCTGGAAGTGCGTGTAGTTTGACTCGGAGAGCATAGACCCCTTTTTTTCTTGGCTTTTTTTTTGAGTTTACAATTGTGTATGGACACTTACGTATAAGGTTTTTGTTTTGACCATGGCGATGCTGCACTATCCAGTCTCTTACGTTATATATAGTAGTTAGATACGTACGCTTCTGCACGCTGCTTACTTACATTACTGGCTCGTATGAAGAACGCCACTCTTGCTAATGTTGTAGTATGCGAAGTTGTTGGACCGCCAGGTTTCATGGACCAAAAATAGTACCCTGTTAGCATGGCTGTGAGTAGCAGCCAGAAAACCTTGCACGTGAATTGAGATATCGAACTGTCGAATGATTACGAAAATCGGTTCAAATTACTTCTGTGGTTATGCATTCTCATGTGCACAAGACGATGCTTCGTCATTGTAAAGACAAGGTACACGCTTAATTCCCAAGGGGGTCAGATAAGACTACACACCGACATCAATCTACTCGTCACCTCTGCGTCCGACCGCCCCAAAATTCCCTTCACAGCCAGAAAAAACAAATCCATTTTTCCAATTGGATGGGGCTACAGCTTATTCCCCATATTAATATGCACTGCCTTGGTCTGCGAATAAGCTTCTAGTCCCGCCTCACCCAACTCCCTGCCAATACCACTCTGCTTAACACCACCGAACGGTATCCGATAGTCGCAGTCCTGGCTGCTATTCACCCACACCATGCCGGCTTCAATCTCCGCAGCTACCCTATGCGCCCTCTCTAAATCCTTGGTGAAGATGGCACTGCCGAGACCAAACGTCGAGTCATTGGCCATGTCGATGGCCTGCTCTTCGCTCGAGAAAGTGCCAATGACGACAAAAGGTCCGAAGATTTCTTCGCGGTAGATGCGCATGTTGGGCGAGACTTTGGTAAAGACGGTGGGCTTGATGTAGTAGCCGTTGCCGGTGCAGGCTTCACCGCCCTGGATCAGCTCCGCGCCTTCAGACTTGCCAATGTCGACGTAGGAAAGTACCTTTTCGTACTGCTGCTTGGTGACCTGGGGCCCTTGGAATGTGTTCTCGCTCCATTGGTCGCCGATTACGGATACGTCTTTGATTTGCTGGCAGAATTGAGCGACAAAGGTATCGAAGACAGACTCTTGTACGAGTATGCGTGACGTAGCAGTGCAAATCTGGCCTTGATTCGACATGATGCCAATGTGTGACCATCGAACTGCCTGCTCCAAGTCCGCGTCGGCGAATACAATCAAAGGGGACTTGCCGCCAGTCTCGAGGGTAATATTCTTCAGCCCTACCGCAGCCATCTTCATGATTTGCGTAGCCGTGGCTGTCGAGCCCGTAAATGCAACTTTGTCGACTAGTGGGTGCTGTACCAATGCAGCACCTGCTTCTTGTCCTCGACCATTCAAGATATTCACAACACCTGGCGGAAACCCAGCTTGCTTGATGAGCTTCGCTAGCACGAGAATGGATAAAGGCGTTTGCTCCGCAGCTTTCAACACCACGGTGTTTCCGCAGGCAAGAGCAGGGCCTAGTTTCCAGCATGCCATGGATAAGGGATAATTCCACGGAATGATTTGGGCAACAACGCCAATGGGCTGGCGTATCGTGTATGCAAACTTCTGAGGCGTGGTGCTAATAGTCTGTCCTGAGATTTTGTCTGCCCAGCCAGCATAGTAGCGAATTGTAGAGAATGACTCAGGGAGATCTTCAGTAAGGGCAACGCTATAGGGCTTGCCTGGTGATACTGTTAGCACACGCCTTTTTTATATTCTGACGCTTACTCACCATTATCCCAGGCATCAATGGTTGCAAGAAGCTCCTTATTTTCCTCCATCAGGTCTGCCAGTTTCGCCATGAGCCTTCCGCGTTGAGTAACGCAGAGCTGCTTCCATTCTGTGCTCTTCAAGGCTCTCTTCGCAGCATGAACTGCGCGATCTACATCTTCTGCATTCGCAGCTTGCACTGCGGCGATCTCTTTTTCGGTAGCTGGGTCTACCGATGATATTGTGTTGGAGGGGGATGATGAATCAACAAATTCGTTGTCAATGAAGAGACCTGTCGGTTGCTCCCACTGTTGGCCATTGGGCGCTTTCAGTTGGACAGTTTGCGGCATCTTGGAAGGCAGTCTCTCGTAAGTCTATGACACGGCTCACGTCGTACAATGCCAGCCTTTCAATATTTGGGAGCTCCGAGGCTCGCAATGAGCTGCAGATATGGCCGGTGACGCGCATTGGCTACTCTCTCGACAAGTTGCGAAGTGGGGTAGATTGAGCATACGCTAAGCCATGGCAGTATAGCTAGTGGCAGCGATGAGCAAATCTACAAGTCTCCTGCCGATTTAGGTATTCTTTCCTCAACTCGTGCATACATCACTTTCCATGGTTTTACTTTCATGAACAGCTCGTTCAAATGCAAAACTACATTCACCCTGCCACTTGCACTCTCACTACATGTTCGATTTATGTACGAAGCATGAAGAAGACAAGCTTGAAGAGACACAGCATAGAAAAGACTGCTTTATACTCAAATCATATATTTTCCAGAATACAAAAACGTCGACGAGGAACTAAATGCCCTTAACCAAGTATCAAGGAACATTGACTATCTCAGCATCCTACATTTCAAATTGCCGACCATGTCATACAAACCGCAAAAACTCACTCTGTGCATATTCAAACCCATCAACTTCTAACGAAGATTGCTTGCCAACACCACCCTACGCTGCCTTCTCGTAGTCCCGTGCATCCTGGAACAAATCGATAATACAACTAGCACTCCAACTCTGCGTGGGGCATGAGTCGCCACAGAACTCGCCATCCTTCTGTGTCAGCTCCGTCAAACCAGCCCATGGAGATTCTTGAATCGCTTTCATGCAACCAGCCAGACGACGCGTGACTTGCTGGTAGCTCTCGACACGCTCTTCGGGCGTCTTGCGCCGTTTAAGATCGAACTTGAGCAGCGCGCGCAGGAAGAAACCGGTAGGCCAGACCCATTCAGGCCCTTGATGGTAGTTGCGGCCCTTGGATGTGTGGAAATCCGTCGAGTCCTCGCTATTGATGTAATAGCCCCGGTAGTTAAAGTCAGAGGGGTCGAGCGTCTTCATACCCTGAGGCCCGAGGAGAACCCTGTCGGCCATCTGAAGAGCATGTAGAGCATGTTCCGGGTCGCAGAGGTCTGGTGCAACCACCATCATAACAGGGAAGTTGGGCCTGAGTTGGTAGTCCTCATACTCTTTGCCTGAGCGATACAGATCCTTGTAGATTCCACGACGGTTGATGATGCTAGGGTTGACGTCGTATTTGCTGTCTTCCTCGGGAGAAAGAGGAACGTAGAAGCACCGCTCGAAGTTGGCCTTGATCAAGTCGGCCCACTCCTTGTAGGTAACAGTCTTCTTGCCATCCTCCAGCGTTACTCCCTCGTACTTGAACTGGCCTGCTGCATGCATGTTGGCGCACCAGCGTACAGTGCTATACAGCATGCCGATGATCTCAACAGGAGCACCGTCTCGAGGCGTACCAGGGACACCTTTGTTGCCAGCCTTTTCGCTCTCGCCCATCTTGTCCATCCACGTACCGCAGTTCCACTGGTTGCCACCGAAGATCATACCTGTCTGCCAGTCTGTCCATATCTTGATATCGAAGCCTTCTGGCTTCATCTGCCTATCGATGTTGGGGCCTGCATCGTGCTCGCGGAATTCTATACCAGAGGCATGTCTCTGAAGGGCTTCTTGAATGACATCTTCAACAGTGGAAGACTTGGAGTAGGCCCGTTCATCGGTGTGGGCAAACCACGTGTCATCATAGGGGAGGAATCGTCTCCTAACCTTGTCTTGAAGGATCTCCATGCCATTTGGCACAATCTTGGTGTAATCCTGGATGTTCTGGAGGAACCACCAGACTGAGTCGCGAGAGTTGTAGCGCGGGTTCTTGCCACCACCAAGCAGATTGGGAACCATGCCGTGCTTGAGGACACTGGCGAAAGCATATATGTGTTCCTTTGCATCATCATACCTTCCAGTGCCCATGTACAGACCGCGGGCTGAGATGGTTATGTCGCGACCCCAGCATCGCGCCCAGTCATAGGCAAAATGAGGAAGCCCGGCAGCCATACTGGGTACGCTCTTGTCTGGCCAGAGCGATGCGCTGTTCATGTAGCCTGTGACTTGGCAGCTAACGAGCGCCAAGCTCTTGAGGAATTGATTGCCTCCTCGAATGTTTTCGCCCATGAGCTCGATTGCGCGCTCTACTGCAGCATTGTATGCAGTCTGGATGACCAGGGCGAAGTACCTCGGGAGCATGAAGCTAGGGACTTCGCGGATGGCATCGAATCTTGCCTCAAGCCACTCCGCCGGTCCCTTGATATTGGTGTAGTTCTCCTTTTGGGAGATCTTTTGGAGACGGCCAAGGCAGTAGTCGAGGGCCCATTGTCCTTCGCGTAGATGATTGCAAAGAGGGTGGCCAAGGTTGTTGTCGTTGACAATGTCACGGAGCACACTCCACCATCCTTGCAGACCAGCATACACGAGAGTGCCGTGTCCAGGAACGTTGTAGGCACCGTCTTTATGATCAGTAGCATCCCGCTCCTCCTCATCGCATCTGTACAAAATGTAGTTCAGATCGGTGAGGTTGACACCGCTGAAAGCCGAACGTGCTCCGCTGGTGACGAACTTGTCGAGACCATCGGCGTGCTCAGCACTCGGTACCCACGTTTCAAAGAGAGCGATGCTACCTGGAGGAAACTTCTCCGGAATACTAATTATCGTCTCATCGCCGGCCGTCTCGATTTGAACGCCCTCGAGGTCGTTCGTCTTGCTTGGCAAACCCCGCAGCGTTGTCTTGTCGCCAACCACACTAGCCCTCGTTTCTGGGCTGTTGTCGACCTCCAGGTTCCAGGCACCAATGAGTTTTGCCTGTGTACCTGGAAGTTTGGTCTTGCCAAAGCCTCCATTGCTGTCGCTGTAGCCTGGAAATGCGGTATGGGCAATGAGGAAGTAGCCCTTTCTTGTGTGAGGGTTGACGCGGTGAACAGTGATGTATTCCTTGTCGTGGTGGATGTACGTCTCGTTGTATTCTTCCTTGCCCATCTTCACATGAATCTCGTTGATGATCTTGCGGATACCTCCAATACCACCCTCACCAGCCTGTGGCTTGATTGGTTCCCCGGTGGAATTGGCTGAAGAATACAGTCTCTTCTCGTGAACGAGTTCAATCAGCTCAGGGTAAACTTCATCAAAGCCAAAAACGCTACCGGTTGCGCAGTCACACATGGCAACGAGTGCAGCAGTAGGTAGTGTGTCGCGAGCATCGCGTTTTTGGGCTGGCGTCTCGTTGTCGTGTGTACAGTCCATGAAAAGAGCGTGTACAGGGCTCTGTTTGATCTTCTTGATGATGGGCTTTGACTGGTCGGCTCCATCGGTTGCCTGTGCAGCATTCAGCACTTCGTCAGTTTCAAAGCTGCCAATGGGCACGCCGCCATGACGATGTACAAGTCTGCTCAGTTCCTGGGTACTCCACGCTTGCATTGCCTCACGAATGAGCGCGCAGATACCGAGCTTCATGCAGAACTTGTAATCCATCTCTTCGGAACCAGTGAATAGTTCGGCGCAAACCATGATGTTGGAGTTGACGCTTCGTGCTTCGTCAAGCATGTATTCAGCAAGATGTAAAGGCGTCGAATGACAGTTGTCGATTCTGAAACCCTGGAAGTACTTGGCCATCAGTCGCGTGTACTTGGCCATGTGGTCCCAGAGGAACGGGTTGTCTTCTGGGCCGTTTCCATATCGGAGTTTGACGCAGTCGCCCCAGACAATGACCTCTCGCCTGAGGTATGCCCTCGATTTGGGCCCAGCATTGTCACGCATCGCGTCCGCAGCCCAGACCCAACCATTGTTTACCAGAGCGAGAGCCTCGGGGCTGTGTTTCTTCGTAGTCTCGTTGAGCGGTAGCCGCGTAAAGTAAGTTTCGATGAGCGGGTTTTTATCGTTGACCTCTCCGAGCTTGGGTCCATGGGCATCTATCCGGACGTACTTGATTCGGTTGAATAGCTGCTCCAAGATCTCGGCTTGGTCTCCGTCGTACTCGCGGTAGAATGGAAGATTGACCTCGTTGAGAATGGCGGTGATTGTTCCCTGTGCTGCACGATCGTCTGGTGTATTGCTGGTTTGCGTATCGTAACGACCAAACAGGGCGCAGAGCAGACTAGCACTGATCTTCGGATCCATTGTTCGACGGTAGCGCTCGCCCATCCGATCACCACCTTGCAATGCATGCGCAACCAACCAGTCAGCCTTCTGCTTCAGTGACCAGTCTCGAACGATATCCAGCCCGCAAGGTCCTGCCTCACTGAAGCTGTCGTCAACGAAGTTGACTTCACCAGACATCCAGGCCTGCATGATGGCCTTGGTGTCTCGTTCCACGTCGACGACGTAGAACTGCCAAAGCTTGAGCTTGCTGAGAACATGATCCTTGACGCCTTGCATGACCTTCAAGAGATCTCCTTCACTGTTGAACACCGTTGGCAGACCGTGCTCTTTGAGCTCTTTACCAAATTGCAGCAATGCCGTATCGAGTTCGAGAGCAGGGCGTAGGTGAGGTGCCGTTTCAACGTTGTAACCGGATTCAGGGTGCTCCTCAAGCCACTTGCTGTTGTTGGCCGTGTGGTTCCAGACGACATCGGTCATAGCAAGCAGATTGAATTCGTCGTGCATTTTGCGGACTAGGTCTGCAATGTCTTTCTCGCCATTCTTGAAGATGGCTTCATCAAACTTGAGCTGGTCATATATACTGTAAGGTGAATTTGAATCACCACGCATCATCAACGGTGTAAAATGCACCATGTTATAGCCACGCTGGCTAATGCCACGCAGATGTTTGTCCCAGTCCGTAGGGTAGCCACCCATGAACTTGGACAGACAGGAGAAGATACAGACAGCCTCGACTGGCAAATGCTCCCCATGCAACTGCAAGCTCGGGCAGATATCGATGTAGTATGTTTCTGTTCGTGTGGGCTCTGGTGACTCGACGTCCGTGAAGGACCACTGCGGCAGCGGCGTGTAGGTTGTGTAGAAGGAGAAGGCATTGGCCTCATACACAGGGATCTCAATCTCACACATGCCCGTGAAGTTGGGCTGTAGTCTGCGTCAAGCGTCAGCGGCGTGGGGTACAGCGGGGCATAGCTGAAGTGGGAACTTACTTGTACTCGCGGTAGTTGCTGCGCTCGAACTTCTCTCCCTCTGCGGGAATATTCACCCAGAGACTGCCTTGGCGACATATTGAGCTGGTACCCTGGATTTGGAAGCAAATCGAGTAGGCAGGGCTGGTGGGTGGAGGTAGGTAGATGTAAGTGCCAGGGACGTCTGGGCTGCCTTGGTCGGTCAAGGGCAACAGGTAGACGACTCTCTGGTCCGAAGACTTGGAGTGGTGAGGTAGTGCTACAGACATGTTCGTCTGGAGTGAGTAAAGATGGAAGCTGAGCTGGCAGTAAACAAACGACAACAGATGCTGTAAGATAGTTGCCACGAAGGCGTAGCAGTGGTTGGGCGAAGCAGCTACGGGCTCGATGGAGGCTAGAAACCGTCGAGTGACCGTACGCGCAGAAGCTTCAGAGGGAACCAATTGCCCTTTTGTGTGGAGAAAAGAAGAACAACACCTGGAGACGTGTGAGATTGACGGTGGGCGGTCGCGTACTACAACAGCCGCAAGCGCACAACGCGGGAAACGTCATTGCCCCAAGCTCTAACCCCAGCCTGCCGCCCCGTTCCTGACCACGCTACAATCCAATAGCGCGGGGTCTGGGCACTGGTGCCAACGCAATTGAGTTGGTACCGAAGAAACTGTTGAATACGCTGAAACTACCATGGAAAAACTTGTTAATGCTGACTGGGCACTGCATCCTCATATGGTACAAAGTGGGCTCGCTCAGATGCTGCTTCTTCCCAGCCTTCTCCCAAACGCCAATATGCAACATAATGCGATAATAAAGCAGCTAATGAATATGCATGCAGCCCAAACTCCAGCGCTGGCTACTAAACAGATACTGGGCAAGACCGCTGCCACGAGCCCAGAGTGATCAAAAGACGGGTATCGCGACCTCGTGGCAGCTCACACAGGACGAAGCGAAGATGCACAAAACGACCGCTCAAATCCAACCCCCCCTTTTTCATCACCTCATGCATGCGCGCCGGGAGAGCCGTTCACAATTTGCCCTCCTTCCCTATGTATTCATCAGAACTTGATGTTGAAAGGAGAGCCTGGTGGATCCCGGAGATCCAAGCGGAACTGTGTCGATTCCGAATGCTCGCGGATGTGGTTCGCTTGGGTGGGTGTAATGTTTTCGTCTAAATCAACCGAAGACGCCTCTGTGCTAACGGATGGAGGCGCCCGTGGAGCGCCCCGTTTATGGGGAACACCTTCCCGGCTGTCCGAAGACGAAGTCAGCCGTTCAGGCGATGTCTCGCGCTCGTTGTAACCTCCACCACGCATGCGTAAAACAGGGTTGCTCGCAGGTTCGGACAAAACCGGTGGAGGATTGGGCGGTGTAGCACGCCCACTTCTCTCAGAAGAGATTCCCCGCGAAGATTTGATGTGATCAGTGGACTGACTCCGTTTGGTAGAAGGCTTCTGGCTGCTGCCTTTATTCTTGCCGCTGCTCTGAGAGTGGCCGTTCTTTGAAGTTACCTGTAGTTGTGCTTGCTGCTGCTGCTGCTGTTGTTGCTGTTGTTGCTGCTGGGTTTCAGCCTCGAGCGAGTTCAGGAAATTAATCTCCTCCGCTAAGAAATCCTTTTCTGTCCAACAGCCCTGCCAGCAGTTTCGCCAGTCCAGGATGAGAAACTGAAAGCAAAAGGCGTCAATCTTGATTGCCGGCTGGAAACAGATGCACAGGTTGTTGTAGTTCATCTTGTTGAACTCGGAACAAGAGTGCAACAGGCTGATGTGGCAAGTGATTGCGAATAGGAGATAGTAGTTGAATGGAGGCAATTTTGAGAGCTCATCCTTGAGCATTTGTGGCGTTGTCTTTGCGCCTTGACACTCTTGTTGAATCGCAGCCTGGATCGCCTTGGGGAAGATCTCATCTGGTAATTGCCGTAGCCAGTTCTTGAACAGGGAACCGATGACGTTGGGATCGTTTAAGTTTGGATCGCTGATCAAATCGATATCCCGGTCTATAGTCCCGTCAGTGGCAGCCAATATCTCAGACATGATGAAACGTACCCTCATCGAACTTGCGTTCATAGTACCGAACTTGTTGAGCGGATCCTGGAACACGATATAAACCTTCTTCTTCGCAGCCTCTCATGTTTAGGTAGCTGCAGAGCACACGTTAGCGATTGGGCTACAGTCGGGTTTACAGATTACCTACTCAATGCACCGCCAAGGTAGCGCCGGCATCCAGAATTCGGTCTTGTCGCGTGACTGTTCCAATCGGGTGGATATTCGGGTCAGTCTCGTCTGTTCTATCAATGGCTTGTGTATGATTTTGCAGACATATGGCTCGTTTACAACGGGCGTTTGAGTCTCGTGGTTACTTGAGCTTCGTGCCAGCTTGCCAAAAACGCCCTTGCGTGCGGAGTCCATCTTCTCCCCCATGTTGCGAGCTCCTGAACCGAGTTTGGAGATGAATCCGTGTCCCTTGCTTTCGTTAAAGGAACTAGAAGCAACAGACAACTGCTCCGACTTGTCTCTTCTTTGCCCATTGTCTTCATCTCGATGTATTGGCTTGGATCCTTCTTGGCGTTCAGTTGAGTGTGTCCGCATCTTGCCCATACCCATCTGGCGCCACGACTGACCCTTGTCCATTGGTGCGGTCTTGTGCGGTGTCCCGTCGCCATTCGTCGTCCACGAACCTGCCACATCCGGCGACAATTGCCCCGGGGGCACCTTGTTCAGTTTTGCACGGGATGTCGAGCTTTCACCCTCTTTGATGGATTTGGATCTTGACAGAATGCCTTGCTTTTTTGGTTTGACGGTGTTGCGTTTGGAAGAGTCGGCATGGGGGTCAGAGTCGTTTGATAAAGCGGATCCTGCTCGTTGGTCTAAGCGTACCACTTCGGAGCTCGTGTCTGCTATAATTAGTAAAACAAGGTTTATTGGTATATCATGATAGCCTTACCGTCGGAGTTGGGGGTGCGCACGGGACGTCCGAGATCCGGTGTGGATGCGCCGCTCCGGCCGTTGGAGTAAAGAGTCGGAGACGATTGCTGCTCATGCAGATGGCGTGATGACATGCCTTGGCTGTTGTTCAGACGGGAGGAGGATTTGTTGGCGGAGAAGTTGGAGAAGATGCTCTTTGAGTCTTTGCGGGGCTTGGGCGACGCCGGTGACTGTGGCATGTTGTGAAAAGCGGCATTCGGCGCCGCATAGTCGAAACTGTCAGGCATCTCTGGTGACCGTGGACTTCTTGGGCTCAGGGGCGCGCTGCCGCCATCTTTGGGCTTCCCCCGCATAGCCAGCGATAGTGTCGAGGATTTGGGCATCGTCCCTGATGCGTGCCTGGAGACGGGTTTCCAGGGCTATATGCTGCGTAACACGGCACTGTGTGAAGAACAATGCTTACGTGAGTCCGCACGCCAGACCTGCAAGCTGGGAGGGCCGAATTGTCTCGATAGATGTTTCAGAGGGGAAAAGCGGGTCGACGTGTGGACAGTCAAGCGAGTGTGCGAACAAGCGATGTGGGTGCGTGTGGAAGCGGTGGTGGTAGTGTCGGTGGTGGGTTTGGGTTTATTAGGGGCGGCACATGTGTGTTTGGGCAGTCCAAGAGCCTGTGTTTGCCCATGGCTGTCAGCGGCGCGCTCAATCGTGACATGGAGGCGTGAAGGGCAGGCGAGGGAGTTGGGCAGAGGGCGGCGGGGTAGTACAAACCGCAAGAGAGTCGCAGTGAGCCCCGGTCGAGCTTGGCTGGGGGCGTGTGTGGATGCGTGGGATTGTGCAGTGTGGTTGGATATATCTCACCAACGGCAGGGCGTCTTGTCCATACGGCAGGGCGGGAGATGCGAGGGGGCGGATTAGGGAGCGGGTGGGCTCAACTATTGGGCAGGCGGTGGGTGGCCTGTTTGTTTCTGGCAGCTTCCCCTTAGGGAGGTCGAGTTGGGTGGTCGAGGACAGCAAGGCGGTCGTGCAGCGTCTGGGACACAGTCAGCAGGCGTAGGGGAACGGCAAAGGGGCGGACGCTATGGCGACTGCTGCACTCCGTACGACATTGGGTCCAAGGCAGGGAGGACGAGTGCCAATGCTTGTCCGAGGCAGCGGTTGACTTACCCACGCTCACGCACACATGCACGTCCAAACAGGGGGAAGCGCTCGTCTGGAGTCGCTGGCAGCAGACAAAGACACGACACGACACGGCACGGCCAGACGACCCCTCTGTGGGCAGCGCGGGTTCACGAGCACGAGGGAATGGGGAGAGTGGAGCTATTTTGGGGCTCAGCACGCGTGCGTTCGTGGCTACAGGCGTGGGTGCCCGTTGCAAGGGCGAGGGCGGCGTCCGGGCGGTGGACACGGCGGAGGGAGGGGGTGGGCGCTGGCCAGCGCGCAGCAGAAGGGGCAGGAAAAAGGACCAGACGGCCGTGGGCGAGGGCGAGGGCGGCGGCGATGCTGGGCGCCGGGGTCATGGGCGCGCAGGCGGCGGCGAGGCGAGGGCGAGGGCGACGGTCGTCGTGTCTTGTCTGCGCTCGGGTGCGCTGGGCTGCGCTGGTGGTGGTGGTTGCTGCGATGCTGCGACAGAGGGAGACGACAATGGCCTGCAGAGGGCTCCGGCGGCAGCCAAACGACGAGTCGAGCGCACGGCCCCAGGTACGAGGGCGCGCGACGCTGCTAAAACCCCCAATTCGGCCCAGACAGACGCTATCGCGCGCAAACGGGTGTCCACCACGGCTGCTGCTCTGGCGGTGAGCGGCACGCTGCCCGACTTGGTGCTGATGGTCGTCGCGCTGCGTCTGCCCGTTGTTGTGCTCTCCTGGGGCGCTCTCGTGAGGCCCGGCACAGCGCCTCGACCGCGCAGGCTGG
This sequence comes from Curvularia sp. ZM96, assembly GCA_022457065.1. Lineage (NCBI taxonomy): Eukaryota > Fungi > Ascomycota > Dothideomycetes > Pleosporales > Pleosporaceae > Curvularia > Curvularia sp. ZM96. The sequence goes on along the minus strand of JAJGBQ010000007.1, from coordinate 1,636,700 downwards.
CGGGGCAACCGCTCGATTCGCCATTCACCACGGCGCGGTGCAGTGCAGCGCAGTTCCAGTTCCAGTTCCATGTCAGCCGTGAATCCATGGCCACGCCGCCAAGGCCGGGTTTCAGACGCCCTCGCCCTCCCTCGCCCGCCCCGAGCTGCCTCAGGCCCATTCCCTGTCGTCCTGTAACCTCCCTCCCACCACTACCGCCACCCACACCAGACATGTCTCTTGTTTCCGGGCCCGGGCGCGCTGCCACCGCCCACATGCCGGCCGAGATGCATCTCTTCGTCGACAAGCACGTCCGCTACATCCAGAGTCTCGACACTGTGCGTACGAGCTGCTCCTGCCTGGCCGCGCAAGCTCCCGCACATGCAATCCCGCGCTGACCCGCTCCAGCGCAAAGACGAGCTCGAGTACTGGCTCACCGAACATCTGCGCCTCAACGGCCTCTACTGGGGGCTGACAGCCCTGCACCTCCTCGGCCATCCAGATGCGCTGCCCAGGGCTGGCATTCTTGACTTTGTCTTCTCCTGCCTGCATCCAGATGGTGGTTTCAGTGCTGCCCCAGGCCACGATGCCCACATGCTGTATACCGTTAGCGCCGTCCAGATCCTAGCCACACTTGACGCCTTTGCCGAGCTTGACGAGCGCATCCAGGGTGGCCGCCACAAGGTCGGACAGTGTAAGTTGGTCGCATGCCGCTGCGAGTAGTTCGCCAGTCGCACTCATGCCATGTCTAGTCATCGCAAACTTGCAGGATCCGACGACGGGCACCTTTGCGGGCGACGAGTGGGGCGAGCAGGACACTCGCTTCCTGTATGGCGCGCTCAATGCCCTCTCGCTCATGGGACTGCTCGACCTGGTCGATGTCGCAAAGGCGGCTCAATACGTGCACTCGTGCGCCAACTTTGACGGCGGCTACGGGACCAGCCCTGGCGCCGAGTCTCACGCCGGTCAGGTGTTCACGTGTGTTGGTGCACTGACCATCGCGGGGAGGCTCGACCTGGTAGACCGCGAGAAGCTGGGCGCGTGGCTGAGCGAACGACAGCTCAAGAACGGAGGCCTCAACGGCCGGCCAGAGAAGAAGGAAGACGTCTGCTACAGCTGGTGGGTCATGAGCAGCATGGCCATGCTGGACAAGCTGCACTGGATAGACGGCGCCAAGTTGACGCAATTCATCTTGCAGTGCCAGGTATGTCATAGTCATCTACCATAGCTAGGGCTTGTCATCTCATGTCGGTAGGATCCAGAGCTGGGCGGTCTCGCAGACCGGCCGGGCGATATGGTCGACGTCTTCCACACGGTGTTTGGCGTCGCTGGCCTCAGTCTTCTCCAGTATCCCGGCCTGGAAGAGGTAGATCCGGTCTAGTATGTGCTCGCTCTCGTGTGTCGTAAACGGAGACTGACCAGGAACCAGCTGCATGCCGCGATCGGTAACTCGTAGATGCTTAGGTAAGTGACCAGGAATGCCATAGAGGGACCCTGCATTGCAGAAATACATGCTTTGCACTCACCCGCATGTTGCCTGTCATGGATATACCAAGCCATTGAGCGGTGGCCTGCATCCCTAGACTCTGACTGCCCATGTGCACAAGCCATGTTCCATCTCACGGCATTGCCCTCCCGCTATCTAATACCCCACGTCTTCTCTGTAGACGCTGAGACACAAAGCGGGAGGAGACTAACGGTGGCTGCCTCTTTTGTCAGTGCCGAGCCTCTCCACGTGCTCCGCCTGCTAGAACACCACCAACAAACCTGCTCATGAACCTCATTCACTGTGTGCCTTCCGCTGTCTTCCACCCGCCAGTGCTTTCGTCTCATCTCTTACTTCCCCTCCCTTGCTCAAGCAATGGGTTGGAGCTGCCGCAACTACCGGCAGCCGTCTCTATATTGAATCTCTCATGACCACAACCTCCACTGCCACTTCGCCTTCTTCACTGCTAGCCGCTCCTTTCGCAACATTCTGCGTTCAGTACCGTCCTGCTCTTGTGCTTGTTCTACTTACGCTCCTTACAATCCTCAACACCCGCCTTGCAGCTTCACTTCGCCGACTGCAACCTCCGCAGTCCTCCGGCATGGCCAACATACCGCTTCACTGCAACATCTGCCCCAAGAAGCCAAACTTCAGCGATGTCTCGCATCTACTCACTCACATTGCCAGCAAGGGCCACTTATCCAACTACTACAAGATCAAGGTCCGCTCCACCAATGAAGAGGCCTCTCGTCAGCTCATCGAGGCCTACGACCGTTGGTATGCTGAGTGGTCGGTCGAGGAGCTCATGTCAGAGCGGATGAATCAAAAGGACAAGCGCCGTACTCGGGCAAGACCAGCTGGTACAGCCCATCATGTCTGCGGCTCATCCCATGATACTGTTGCTAACCTCACTGCCATACAGCTCGTCCTGCTTCTGCGCCCAAGTCCCAAGGTGCTGTATCACGCCCCGTTCGTCGCGCTACCGCTGGTAACTTTATCGATCCTCGTCTCGCAGAGCAGCAGCAACAGCAACAGCACATGAAGATAAAGATGGAGCAGTCTCCCTCACCCATCTCACAACCCACGGGTCCCGTTCTCCGGAACCGCAACACGTTTGCACCTCGCATGCAATACTGGTCGACAGATTCGCGCGCCAGCTCCCTGAGCTACACCAATCCCGACTATGAGACATCGAGCGAGTATTCAGATCCAAGTGAGAGGCGTTTTGCATACCAATATGCCGCGGCTTCTTGTGCAATTGAGGACGAGCCTGCCGGTGTAGCAGACCCAATGGCTGTCAGTGAGTCGACGAAGCTCAAGGGTGTCTTCTGGCCTGGAATGGACCTATTTGACTCTGCTACCCCAGAGATGCGGCGCAAGAGAAACCAAAAGAAAGACAGCTCTGTCGTTGCACAGTTAGAACTCAATTCCTTGGACGTCGAGGCTACCGAACTCATCTTCACTCCTATGGGAACATTCAAGCGACAGCGAAGAATCTCATGCTCTGAGTCTGATGAGGATGAGGTTGAGATCAAATCCGAGAGCTCTCCCCCGATACGCAGGCGTCCTGCTCTCGCAAACCTCGATGTCAACACCTCTCGTCGGACCAGACAAGCAGCCCGGCCAGCGTTCCCCTTCCTTGGTCGCAACCAGTATGACGAAGATGACAACCGCACCGCCAATCGAACCCGCAAGTCAAAGCGAAAGTGTTTCGACGTCTTCAAGGACGAAAATGCTGTTTCGTTCTCACAGCCTAGCAGCATGACCTATCTTACCTCTGCCTTCACGCATCAGCCTTCTCCGAGCCCAATGCCCCCTCTCAACGCTTACAAGCCTTTCAATGACGAGTTTCAATTTGAAAACAAGGAGAACGTCTTGTCTGCGTTCCATCAAACGGCTTATGGCAGTCTCCATAGCCACCAGAGTGCCGCTTACCAGTACCCTACTTACGCCTTTGGCCTAGGCCCTGATATTCAGGGATTCCAATACGCTACCCATATGTACAATGCGCCTCATGGCTACCCGCAACACGACCAGGACGCCGATGATGACCAACGCACTATCACCGCCCCGCCTTCTCCGTCCACTGGCTAAACGATGACTATACACATCGCACCCTCACAGTGCGATACACACAGTTCGGCATCACCATTTTGCTACGTTCAAACACTTACACTCAGGGCGTCTTCTCTTAACGAATTCCAGTGCTTCGCTTTTGCGTGATATCATACGATTTATTTCCAAGACATTACATACCGTCGAATATGATGTTTTCAAAGAGGGACAGGCTGCTAAGATCGCTGGACAGATACTCAGGCATGTCCTTTCTCATTTCTATGCTGTTCTCTACTGCTCAGTTTCCTTCGCAAGCATAGGTTGTTAATAAAGAAGCCGGTGGTCATGTACTGTATCGCTGCTTTTGTGTAGTAATCGTTAATCGAGTAGCTATGATGAAGTCTGCTCTGCCATGTTTCAGCATATTGTTTGAAATGCGACTGGATATGAGGTTCATGTCTTGCATCCTGAGACTGCTTCTAATCTATCGTCTACAGCTATATGTTCTCTCCTTCGACCCTTCTTTGCCATTTTCATGCCACCAATCGTCCGACCTTTGTAAATCCTGCTTCTTTCTCCATACACATACCCAAGCTACTCGGGGTTTTCTTCTTAGGCGTCCTTTACAATTCAATCTTCTTAGGCTCTACTCCCACTTTCCACTTTCGCCCATAGCTCTGCTTCTTCTCACCTTATCCAAATGCTCAACACTTTCATACCCATTGATTTTGGCATATGCCACTCGCAAAGCCCCGCCAACAACCCACATGATGACTCCGCTTACAACAAACAAGCCGACACGCTGACTTGTAGTGAGGAGCTCAAAGATTGGGTACGGGTAAAAGCCGTTCTGGGAGAAGCAGATTTCCTGCTCAATCGTTAGAAGACCGAAAGCGGATGAAACATGACGAGGTATAAAACTGACAATCCAGATCCAGTAGCTAAAAGCAACAATAGTAGAGAGAGCAAGCGTAATCATGGGTGCGGACTCGTTCATGGGCGTTGTAGGCCAGGGTGGTGAGAGCAGGAGGGAGTCCATGCTAAGTACTACAGCCGGCACGAGGTGGAATCCAATGTCGTAAAAAATAGGCGGTAATGGTATTTCTCTGTAAGTCTCATGTCAGATCTCGTTCAGTGACAACTACCAAAACAGCAACTCAATAGGCAACAAATATGAAAGGGCCATGCATACTCGCTCACAAGAAGTTTTCCATCAATAGCCTTCAGTGTCCAGTACAGCACTGAAATGGTGATTTCCAACGGTGCCGCGACCAGCGACAGGTAGTTCTTCAACCTAAAAAGGTGCGAGGAAAAGGCCGCGGCAGGTGGGCTAGATGGCATCTCGGGGGATCGGTCCAAGGCTGTGGATGTCAGATCGGCCACGAGAGCGACGACAAAAGTCAGTGTCGAGATGGAAAGGCCGATAATGGTCAGGAACTGGAGGTGCCAGCCAAATGCCTCGTTCTAACCGTGTTGTGTTAGCATGGTAATGTTTTGTGTATTTTGCAGTTCTATTGCACCTACAAAGACATTTGGATTATCCGCCAGACTATGATGTGTTAGTGCACCTTTTTCTTTTATGGTACAGTGTAGGGTGGTACGGAGGGGTTTCACAAGCACATACAATTTGAACGATAGGTAGAAGCTTATCAGACCAACAACCTGCGACGCAAATGGTCAGCCTATAGCATATTTTTTTTTCCTCTTCAAGCTTCCGTCGTTTTACAACTCACGTGCAGAGCACCCGAAAACCCTTTGGACGGGGAGTCAAATCGCTGCAGCGGATGTCGCCGGCTGGACGTGGGCGCAATCTCAGAAGCTTTCTTGGACGGGGGAGGCGCCATGCTTGTACTACACAACCGTGAAACCAGGTATAAGTCGACTCGGATAAATAGTCAGTTATCTCTCTTCAAAGATTGCGACACCAAAAAGACCAGATTCTGCACGAAGCTACAGGCGTGGAAAATACGACTGCTAGCGTATACACAACATGACGTATTTGTTGTGGATAACGAGGGTTTCCGTCAGGGCAAAAAGCTGCCAGCCAAGCAGAGTCCACGTGGGGTCCCACCGTTACGAGAGCCTCGGGAGAGTGCCGCTTCCGCCCATCTGAGTAAGCAAACAAACTAACGTGCCCCACCAGTCACCGGCCGACACCAGTCACCGGCCACCCCACCCAACCTGACCCGACGCTCTACACAACCACCACAATGCCGCGACAGCAACGCTCTATAAAGACTGCTCGTGAAGGCAGACTTAATCTTGCCATAGATTCAATTCAGAAAAACGTTATTTCCACACCTACTCGTGCTGCTAGGTTATATACTATCCCTCGTACAACGCTTCGACGCCGTCTGCAAGGTAGTCTACCTAAGGCAGCTGCGAACGCCCAGAAGCGGAAGCTATTACCTACTGAGGAGCAATCTCTTGTGCAATGGATCCTAGACCTTGATCGACGCGGTTTTCCGCCACATGTTATTGACGTACGACGAATGGCAGACGCTCTACTCGCTGCGCGTGGTCAAGATCCACCTCCACAATCTGTCGGCAAGAACTAGGTGTCGCGCTTTATCTAAGGTTAGCTAGAGCTTTAGACAAAGTGGAGTAGAAGCTTTAGTAGTCAGCGCGCCCACTGCGAGGATCCTGCCGTAATTATAGCCTGGTTCAAGCTAGTAGAGGAGACGCGTTAGACGTACGGCGTTCTAGATTAGGATATCTACAACTTTGACGAGACTAGATTCGCGATGGGCGTCGCTAGGACGTCAAAAGTAGTCACTAGCGCTGATAGAGTCGGCAGAGCAGTCGTCGTCCAGCCAGGCAATCGCGAGTGGGTGACAGCGATCGAGTGTATCTGCGCCTTAGGCTAGTGCCTACCACCGTTCGTGATCCTCTCTGGTAAGGTCCACTAAAGTAGCTAGTACCGCGACCTCCCATAAGACTAGACTATCGGCGTCTTAGACAACGGCTGGACGACTAATCAGCTTGGCGTAGAGTGGGCGAAGCACTTCAACCAGTATACAGCCGCTCGTATAGCCGGAGTCTATCGACTTCTTATCCTAGACGGCCATAGTAGCCACGCCACGCCAGAGTTCGATCAGTACTGCGCTGAGAACAAGATTATCACTCTCTGTATGCCGCCTCATACGTCGCACCTCCTCCAGCCTCTAGACGTAAGCTGCTTCTCTCCTCTTAAGCGCGCGTACGGACGTGAGGTTGAGGAGCTCGCCCGTCAAGGCGTCCACCATGTCGATAAGATAGACTTCCTCGCAGTCTATACACGGATCCGGCCGACAGTCTTCACGCAGCAGAATATCCAAGCTAGCTTTCGGGCGACTGGGCTTCTCCTTCTTGTCCAGCTCGTGTCCTATCGTCGCTTACTGTCGTTAGGACACCATCTCTACCACAGACAACTATAGACAACGCCACAATACAGGCAGAAACACCGCATACAGTAGCTCAGCTTCAGCAGCAGGCGAAGCTTCTTCAGGAGCGACTCCATCGGCAGTCACAAAGCCTAACAAGCTAGCTTTTACGCTAGGTTATTAAAGGCTGTCAAATAGCGATGTAGTCAGCAACTATACTTGCTGAAGAGAATAGGAAGCTACGTGCAGCTAACCAGCGTCAATAACAAAAGCAAGACCGGCGGCGTCAATATATTGCTTCTGGTGGAGTGCTCTAGGCTCAGCAGGCTCAGCAGCTTACTGCAGAGGTAGAAAGGGTGGTCACGGAGGTTGAGCAGGGTGAGAGCAGTCAGCGACGACAGCGCGCGCTACCGACGTGCACGAAGTGCCATATTCAAGGACACACTCGCACTTCGTGTAGAGCTAGATAGTAGATTGTATCTCTTAATTTTATCTTATTTTATTACGTTGTTGTGGACCAATTGCGCAGAGCGTCGTGCTGGGTCTGATGGGGGTGGCCGGTGACTGGTGTCGGCCGGTGACTGGTGGGGCACGTTAACGTCAAGGATCAGTAAGCTGGGCAGATCAGTAAGCTGGGCACCCCACCCAACCTGACGCGACACTCGATACAACCACCACAATGCCGCGACAACAACGTCCTCAATCGACTTCTCGTGAAGGTAGAATAAGCCTTGCTATGGCGTCCTATCGTAACAATCTAAAACAATCAGTGCGCGCTCTTGCAAAAGCGTACGATGTGCCACAATCTATACTCTATACTCGCGTCTATGGTACTCCACCAAGATCAGAGCAACGATCAATTAACCGTAAGCTATCGCCTATTGAAGAGCAGTCTCTTGTGCAGTGGATCCTAGACCTTGACCAGCGTGGTTTTCCGCCCCATATCATCGACGTACGACGCATGGCAGACACTCTTCTTACTGCGCGTGGCCAGAATCCACCTCCACAGCCTATTGGCAAGAAATGGGTGTCGCGCTTTATCCAGAGCCAGCCAGAGCTTCAGACAAAGTGGAGTAGGAGGTTGCATAGCCAGCGTGCCTCCTGCGAGGATCCTGTAGTAATTACAGCCTGGTTCAAGCTAGTAGAGGAGACGCGACAGACGTACGGCGTCCTTGACCAGGATATCTACAACTTTGATGAGACTGGATTCGCGATGGGCGTTGCTGCAACGTCAAAAGTCGTGACTAGCTCTGATAGAGTTGGCAGAGCAATCGTCATACAGCCAGGTAATCGCGAGTGGGTGACAGCGATCGAGTGTATTAACGCGTCAGGCTGGTCTCTACCACCCTTTATAATTCTCTCTGGCAAGGTCCACTAGAGCAGCTGGTATTATGGCCTCCCATCAGACTGGACTATTGGCGTCTCAGACAACGGCTGGACGACGGACGAGCTAGGTGTAGAGTGGGTGAAGCATTTCAACCAGCATACAGCTGCTCGTACAGCTGGAGTCTATCGCCTTCTTATCCTAGACGGCCACAGTAGCCACGCTACACCAGAGTTCGACCAGTACTGCACAGAGAACAAGATCATCACTCTCTGTATGCCGCCTCACACGTCGCACCTCCTCCAGCCTCTAGATGTGAGCTGCTACTCCCCTCTCAAGCGCGCGTACGGACGCGAGGTTGAGAAGCTCGCCCGCTATAGCGTCTACCATGTTGACAAAACAGACTTTCTTACAGCCTATACACGGATCCGGCCGACTGTATTCACGCAGCAGAATATCCAGGCAGGCTTTCAGGCGACAGGCCTTGTCCCTCTTTGTCCAGACCGCGTTCTATCGTCGCTAACTGTCGCCCGGACGCCGTCTCCACCACAGACAACTACAGATAACAACGTTACAGCGCAGGCAGCAGCGCAGACAGAAACACCACATACGGTAGCAGAGCTTCAGCAGCAGGTACGCTATCTCCAAGAGCGACTGCGCCGACAGCCAGAGAGTCTAACAAGCGTTGCGATACGCCAGCTTGCTAAAAGCGCTCAGCTTGCGATGCAATCAGCGACGATACTCGCAGAGGAGAATAAGAAGCTACGTGCAGAAGTTCAGCGTCAACGACAAAAGCAGAGTCAGCAGCGTCAATATATTGCTTCTGGTGGAGTGCTCCAGGTCTCGCAGGCTCAGCAGCTTGCTGCAGAGGCAGAAAGGGTGGTCGTAGAGGGTGGGCAGAGTGAGGGCAGTCAGCGACGTCAGCGCGCGCCGCCAACATGTACGAAGTGCCATATTCAAGGACATACTCGCACGTCGTGTAGAGCTAGATAACGAATAATATCTCTTAATTTTATCTCGTTTTATTGTGTTGTTGTGGCTCAATTGCGCAGAGCGTCAGGTCAAGTTTGGTGGGGTGCCCAGCTTACTGATCTGCCCAGCTTACTGATCCTTGACGTTAACGTGCGGGATCAGTAAGCTGCGCGGATCAGTAAGCTGCGCACCCCACCCAACCTGACGCGACTGTCTGCGCAATTGATCCACAACAACGCAATAAAATAAGATAAAATTAAGAGATATAATTCATTATCTAGTCTTACACGTAGTACGAGTGTGTCCTTGAATATGGCACTTCGTACACGTCGGCGGCGCGCGCTGACGTCGCTCGCCAGCCTGGCTCTGATCACTGCTCATGACCACCCTTTCTGCCTCTGTAGCAAGCTGCCGAGCCTGTCGCACCTGGAGAGCTCCACCAGAAGCAATATATTGACGCCGCTGGTCTTGCCTTCGGCATTGACGCTGGTGGGCTGTACGTAGCTTCTTGTTCTCCTCTAGAAGTATTGTTGCTGATTGCATTGCAAGCTGAGCACTCTTTGCAAGCTGGCGTATAGCAACGCTTGTTGGACTGTCTGATTGCCGGCGTAGTCGCTCTTTGAGATAGAGTACCTGCTGCTGAAGCTGTGCTACTGTATATGGCGTTTCTGCCTGCGTTATAGCACTACTACCTGCATTTATCTGTAGTGGAGATGGCGTCCGGACGACTGTCAGCGATGATAGAACACGCTCTGGATAGAGAGGGACAAGGCCTGTTGCTTGAAAGCCTGCCTGGATGTTCTGCTGAGTGAAAACTGTCTGTCGGATCCGTATATAGACTGCGAGAAAGTCTACTTTGTCGACATGGTAGACGCCTTGACGGGCGAGCTCCTCAACCTCACGTCCGTACGCGCGCTTAAGTGGGGAGAAGCAGCTTACATCAAGCGGCTGGAGGAGATGCGACGTGTGAGGCGGCATGCAGAGAGTAATAATCTTATTATCAGTGCAGTACTGATCGAACTCTGGCGTTGCGTGGCTGCCGTGGCCGTCTAGAATAAGAAGTCGATAGACTCCAGCTGTACGAGCGGCTGTATGCTGATTAAAGTGCTTCACCCACTCTACACCAAGCTCATCTGTCGTCCAGCCGTTGCCTGAGACGCTAATAGTCCAGTCGAGTGGGAGCCCATCGTACCAGCTAGCCTGGTGGACTTTACCAGACAGTATCATGAACGGTGGAAGACACCAGCCTAACGCGCTGACGCACTCGATAGCTGTTACCCACTCGCGATTGCCTGGCTAGACGACGACTGCTCTACCTACTCTGTCGGCGCTAGTGACTACTTTTAACGTCCCAGCGACGCCCATAGCGAATCCAGTCTCGTCAAAGTTGTAGATATCTTGATCTAGAATGCCGTACGTCTGACGCGTCTCCTCTACTAGCTTAAACCAGGCTGTAATTGCGATAGGATCCTCGCAGGAGGCGCGCTGACTATGCAACCTTCTAGTCCACTTTATCTGAAGCTCTGGCTGGCTTTGGATAAATCGCGATACCCACTTCTTGCCTGTAGGTGGTGGAGGTGGATCTTGACCACGCGCAGCAAGTAGAGCGTCTGCCATTCGTCGTACGTCGATAATACGGGCTGGAAAACCACGCTGATCAAGGTTTAGGATCCACTGTATAAGAGACTGCTCTTCAATTGGCGATAGCTTTCGATTAACAGAGACTGTCTCTGATCGTGGCTGGGTACCGCGGAGACGCGTTCGTAGCGTTGATTCTGGCACATCGTACGCTGCTGCAAGGGCACGGAGAGATTGTTTTTGGTTACTTTGATACGATACTACAGCAAGACAAAGTCTACCTTCACGAGAAGTCTGTATAGAGCGCTGTTGTCGCGGCATTGTGGTGGTTGTGGAGAGAGTCGCGTCAGGTTGGGTGGGGTGCGCAGCTTACTGATCCGCGCAGCTTACTGATCCCGCACGTTAACTTTCCGCTCTCTCTTTTTTTTATCGACTTCCCGTTTACGCGGTTTCCAGCGCTCGTGCTCTGTTTTCCCAAACAGGCTTATGTACCATTCCGCTCTGTCATCTGACGGTACCTAACGGACTTTACCGTCTGAAAGGCTGATCCTCGGCTTATCCACCATCCTGGAGGACGCCGAGTATTGAGCTGGCCTTGCCCGAGGTAACGAATCAGACTGGCCGGATGGTAAAACTTCGGGACACTTGGGATGGCCCGGCACGGCGGCTTTTGCCAAATCAACCAATGGCGCCGACTTGTGCTTTCTCCACAACATTATGTTGTGAGGAGATACATGGGGGGTTAACGACGGAATGGCTTATCGGATGGACGGACGGTATACCCGGAGGGATGAGATCGGCCGGAGGAGCTCGAGTACATAAGAGTAATGAGGGTTGCGCGATGGAGAGCAAACGTGGAAGAGCGGTGACATTCACCACTGACATTTCTTAACCTCGGCTGGCAATAGAAAATAGACTTTGTGCCGCTTTGTTGTCCGTATTTTCTAAGAGCTAGCTTGGGTTGGTATTTTGTTTTGCTGCGCGACTTCAGCCATGAGCTCGAAAGTCGAATCTGTCCTCCAGTCGCTGACACTGGAGGAGAAGATTTCTCTCCTTGCTGGCAAGGACTTTTGGGAAACAGTTCCAATCCCAGAAAAGGGCGTTCCTGCCATCAAGGTATGATTTCTAATGGTAGTGATGAGTAAGCATCGCGTCTGACAATTGAAAGACTTCTGACGGACCCAATGGAGCAAGAGGTGGTGTCTTCACGGGCGGAACGCGAGCAGCCTGTTTCCCTGCTGCGGTATGCGCAGCAGCAACATGGGACCCGGCGAATGGAACGCGAATTGGCCATGCTTTGGCGGAAGAAACCAAGACTAAGAGCGCGAGAGTGCTGTATGTATGCGTCGATAGTGTACCAAATGTTGCTAATGATATTGATACAGCCTTGCACCCACCATGTGCAACCACCGACATCCGCTTGGAGGTCGTAACTTCGAATCTTTCTCCGAGGATCCGTATCTTGCTGGCAAAATGGCTGCCCACGTCGTCAATGGCCTACAGGAGAAAGGTATTGCGGCAACGATCAAGCACTTTGCAGCCAACGAGCAAGAGACGGATCGCCTACGAGTTAATGAGATTGTTTCGGAACGTGCATTGAGGGAAATTTACATGAAGCCCTTTGAAATCACCATCAAGGAAGCCAATCCCCTCGCCGTCATGACTTCGTACAACAAGGTTAACGGAACACATGCCGACTCGAATGAGTTTTTGCTAAAGCAGGTTCTGCGTGGCGAATGGGGCTGGGATGGCCTTGTTATGAGCGACTGGGGTGGTACCAACTCTACTGCCGATTCACTGAATGCCGGACTAGATCTCGAAATGCCAGGACCAACACGATTGCGTAGCATTGAAGCAGTCATGGAGGCTGTCAGCAAGGGCCAAGTCACAGAGGCTACCATCACAGAGCGAGCTCGGAATGTATTGAAGCTGATCGAGAAGGTTGGTGCGTTTGAGAACCCTGAGATACCACCAGAAAGATCGGTCGTCGATCCCAAGCACTGCAAGCTTATCCGCGACGTCGCCGGACAGGGAATTACTCTACTGAAGAACAACGGGGTCTTACCAATCACAAAAGAACAAGCCAAAGGCAAAACAATTGGTCTTTTTGGACTGGCCAAGGAAGCACTGATCCACGGTGGTGGAAGTGCATCTTTGAACGCTCACTATCGCATTACTCCTGAAGAAGGTCTTAAGGCTGCATATGGCGACCAAGTGGAGTTCAAATTTGCCAAGGGCGCATCAACATACCGTCTGATTCCCCCTCTATCTAAAGGTTGTAAAGACCTCGAGGGAAACGATGGCTGGACTATGCAGCTTTTCGACAGGAACAACAAGCTCAAGCCAATCAAGACCACCAACGGTAACAAAGAAGCCGCGTTCTCTCCTCTGCTGGAGCACCAGGCCAAGCACAGCGAGGTTGTGTTCAAAGCAACCTTTACCCCTACCGAGTCAGGTTCACATTACCTTGGATGCTCAGGTATCGGACCAACAGTTGTCCGCATCAACGGCGAAATTGTCTACGAGCAGAAGCACAACTCACCCGACGCCATGGGCTTCCTCTTTGGCGGCAACCCCGAGCAAGAATTCCGCGTACCATTTACAAAGGGAACACCATACCAGATCGAGGTTGTTTCGAACCCGCCATCCGGCAACAACGCCGACGCGGGCATCCTCGACGACCTGCCAGGTTTCAGACTAGGCTTCATGTACAAAGAAGAGCACGACATGGACCTAGCTGCCGAAGCCAGGGACGTCGCAAAAGACTGTGACATCGCCATCGTCTTCACCGGGCACACACCCGTCTGGGAAACCGAAGGCCAAGACCAAGCCAGCTTCCACCTTCCGCGCGAAGGCACACAAGACAAACTCGTCAAAGCCGTTGCCTCTGTGAACCCAAAAACCATCGTCGTAAACTCCACCGGTGTAGCCGTAGCTCTCCCCTGGCTCGACAACGTCGCCGCACTCGTCCAAGCATGGTTCCCAGGTCAAGAAGCCGGCAACGCCATTGCCGATATTATCTGCGGTGCCGTCAATCCTTCCGGCCACTTACCCATCTCCTGGCCCAAACGCATCGAGGACGCCCCCGCGCACGGAAATTTTCCTGGCGAAAGAGACGAGAGCGGTCAGTTGACTGTCAAGTATGAAGAAGGTGTCTTCGTGGGATACAGACACTATGATCGTATTGCGAAAGAGAAGATACACTTTCCGTTTGGCTTCGGCCTTTCGTATGCCACTTTCTGCATCAGTGATGCGGCGGTCGCTCAGCCGACGTCCGGCGTCTTTTGCGCCACTGCCACGGTTAAGAATACAGGCAACGTGGCCGGAGCCACCGTGGTACAGCTGTACATTGGCAGGAAAGAGAAGACGCCAGATCACCCGGTTAAGACATTAGCGGCGTTCCAGAAAATATTCTTGCAGCCGGGAGAGCACAAGCGGATTGAGTTGGTATGTAAGAATAAGGACTTTGCGTATTTTGATGAAGCAGGGAAGAAGTGGGCGGTGGATAGGGCACGGTATGAGTTTTCTTTTGCGCAGAGCGCAGGGCATGTAGATGAAGTTGTGGATGTTGAGATTGAGGGAGTGAGAGAGCTGAAGCTATAGACTCTGTTGGATGTGTTTGAAGCGTGTGAAAGTCACATAGAGTACGGGACTGGTGTTGTCGGCGGGCATTTATAGAGTGTGAATTGATTCTGTTGTGTCGACTCTTGCAGCATGGATACACTCACGCTTCTGATGTTCAGCGTTGTACACTGACGAACTCTGCCTAGGAGAAGCTGATTGCAGGAATTCGAACAGACCGCCTCAGCGAGAGCGAGATTGCAAGAATCGCGTGATTGACGAGACACGTATGCCCACCCGAGCAGATTATGTCCATCCCATTTTGAAAACATGCAGCCCCGCCCATTCCGTTGATCCGTAGCGAAGAACCAGTCAAATCACTTCGTCCTTGTTGCTCAAAACGAATCATCGTACGTCCCCTAAACATCGAAAGAACATCATGTCCTTGTCCATCAGTCCCAAAAGTCTTGGGGGCATGACAGAGATGCCTGAAAGCTGGACCAGTGCGGGATTTTCGCTATCCCTTTCTGCTTTCTGTCCTACCACTCCTTTTCAGACACATCTCCATCCCAGAAGGATGTCTGTCGATGACACCAGACGTACTCCTAACTCCTGTCAACCCATTTACCTTCTACGATACTGCCCTGAAAACTCTGTCTTGCGTTCACCTCTCTGTACCCAATCCTCTTGCCGCCAGGCCTCCCAAGGAAAAAAAGCCGAAAGCAGCGGTATCGGAGCTCAACCACGTTTCTGTCTCAAAACAGCCCCATCCTAAACCTATTACTCATAAGCCTATGCATCGTGGCCTGACTCTGTGCCTCATGGCCCCCATGGACCCCCTTTTTCCTTGCTCTTTTTTCATTCGCCCATACCAGAACCCCGCTGGACTTCCGCCCCCTTTTCTCCTTGTGATCACCGAGAGAAAGGCGAAAAGGCGAAAGAAGCAAAAGAGAAGAAAAGGGTTGGGTACATGGCTTTCCCTTGGGCGGCGGTGGAGCCCCGTGCGTATGCGCCTGAGTTGACATTACTAATCTCTGCCGTTTCATTCTCCCTATACAGCAACAGGCCAACGGGGCAGAGAGATATCTGGTACATTGCTGCCCAAGCTAAAGCAGAAAGAAGAAAAGGACGGGGGCTGTGTCCTCGAGAGAGACAGGCGGCCATGTCTTCGCCGCCACCGCTGCGGTGTAACGTGATATGTATCTGAAAAGAAAGAAGAGAATGGAAGGAGGCTCTGGAAAGATTTCTTGCTGCACAAAAGAAAGCATGTGCAGAGCTGCGGGTAGGGCAGCAGTGTGCAGGAGGAAAAGCAAAGTACAGCTCCCTATGTGGCTGTCGCACATACTGGAACAGTGCAAAGGATTCTTTTTCTTCTCATTTCTTTTCAACCGTCGGACCATCCCGCTCTTTGAATTATAGAGTTCTTTGTTTCTATTTTCTTTTGTTCTTCTGCTGTCCATACTTCTTTTGATATCTTATTCCATCTTCATCACCCCACGCGGCGATTCCATACATACATACACCGCCAGAAAGGAAGCCGGAGAAAGTCAAACTTTATCGGCTTCTCCGTGTATGTACGTAGGTACTCAAGGGGTTTAAAAAAAGGGTATATGTCGCCATTACTCGCTTTCGTCCTCCACAAGAGCACAGATATACCTAGTGCGCTGTGGGGTTGGGCTTTATCTATAAAACACCCTCCTGATATCATTCCACCAAATACACGGACCCAGCTGAGCGCTAGCGCCTGCACCGCCACAACGGTACACGCAAACACACCGCAAAGTTGTGCTGGCGCGCACAGTCCCTCATGGGCAAAATCGCACAATTGCATGCTGACGTTGGATTGGTATCATGGCTTTTCTGGTCATGCATGTGCTTGCGTAGGGATCATGGATGTTACAGGTTCTAGACGCCTATGGAGCAGGGCCCTCGAGTGCAACCCAAGATTTTTTGGTCAACGTGTTATTTTCTGCCTGGGCCGAAAAGTTCACCACCGCAGCGTGGGATTGACAGGGTCCTGTCTTACGATGTGGCGCTGCTGTACGATGTGTGCGTGTGCGCGCCGAGCGATAGGCTCTCGGGCAGGACCAGGAGAGATTTTATCGGATGATATGCATCAAAAAGCTTTACGTATAGTGTACCTAAAGAAGCGGGATAGGCAGAGGTGCAGCCAACCGCTTTTCGTTGGTCGGACTCCACGCGCTGTACAGTACAGTGAAGCACGTGGAAAATCTCAACCTCTCGGGAATGTTACCGAAGACGGGATTTGCCGGGAATGGAGCAGAAACGTCCTCGTGGGCCTTAAAGGAGTACGTAAAGGTATATGTTGCTTATTTGTAAGAGGCTTGGGGCAATCCTTTGCTGGCGCAGTACATGGAGGTGGGGTTGCATCGTGGCGACCTGTATCTCTGGCGGATGGCAGCAGCCGGATTCATGTCCAGTCCCTTCTGATGGCGCGAACAGCCGTGCATACCGATATCAGTTTTATGTTTATTGACTAAGACATTATATTATACTGTACTGTGAACTCGGCTCAGTACGGGCGAGCCGGCATTGTTGCTTCTCCGCATAGGGTTTGCCTCCTGGATTTATTGCTTCTGGGTGGACGCGGGAATTCAAACCGGGGCTACTTGTAGTGTATCCACTCGGCTCAGGGATGTGGGACTCGACGCATGTGAAGCGCAGGACCACCGATTCCTCCATGTCTGTGCAACTCGCCAGGGAGAACGGGATGCCGAGAGAGTTAGTGCGCGTAGATGCACCTCCAGGAGCATGAAACACAAAACAACTGATGAGGAGGTAGACAATGGCTTTGGATGCAACTACAAGTCAGAGAAGAGGAGGACGACGGGAGAAGATATGTTACATTAAACACAAACGGGAAGGAATAAGCAGACGACGCAAGCGTGTAATACAACAGACAAGGGTGCAATGCAGTAAGGAAAAACACTTCACCCACATGATCCAAGGGTTGCCAATCGTCTTGATGCATTGTAAGCCTCGGGTACTGTATAACCAAGCGAATGCTCGCCTAGAATGCTCGCATGTGGGGGGCAATGCCTGCGGGTCCAACAGGCATGACGGGCGCACCTGCAGTTGACGGGCCCAGGCGGTGGAACATTTGCACCAGGCGCTCTCCAACACTAGGTTCCAGTTCAGTGCCATCCCGGGCAATTTTGACTTCGCGGTTGGCATTCCAAGGATTACGGAGTCCTCTTGCGCGGTAGAAGGGAAGACGGTTCGTCGAAATCCACTCAATCTTGAACGGCTTGCCCCAGCCTTGCGCAACGGCTGCGACGTCTCCATCCACTTGGTGTTGAGACGCATTGTCCTTCTCTGTCTTGCTAGAGTCTTTTTCTTTTTCTTCTTCGCCATCTTCCTTTTCTGCATCAGATAGCTGTGCCTCCCAGAAGATGGTGCCGCGTGCAGAGTCGTCGATGATCCTTCCTGGTGGTGCCCATTCTGTTGCTGCCGTAGGAATGGATTTGGGCACATCTGATGTATCTATGATGGCTTCGGGCTTGGGTACGGAACCCATCACGCGAGACCCATCGTCGAGGATGGGTGATGCCATACGAGCGTAGCCAAAGTATTCACCCGATTTGTTCGCAGAGAAAATGAGATACACGTTCTCAGCAGTCTCTACTATGTCAGTTGTACAGTTTGGATCGAGGGTTAGGTGCAACTCACGCGGAAAGCTTTGTTCAGAATATCTTCGTTGTGAGACTGGGTGGCCCAAATCCCATTTCGTACACTGAGCTCAAGATCCTGCAAGGTAAGGCTCTTGACAATAAAATATTTGCTTGCAACCTCGGGAGAGGGTTTGTCGCCGTCGACGCCTTTCTGAGTGGGAGATCCAACTGCTCCTCCTACAAGGTCGTCAGGGTTGTTGTCCTGTGCTGGTGTTGCTGGTCGAGAGGTGTGCTTCTGTTGTTCTATCATGGCCGAAGGTGCTGTAGGTACGCCTGATGCTGGGGCCGAACTGCGTCGAAGGCGACAAACCAATCGTACACCATTAAAGCGTGAATCGTGGAAGCGGTGCATTGCAGCTGTGCAGGATTCCTCTGTCCGATAATTGACAAAGGCACAGTTACTCTTGGAAATCAAAAACAGACTCTCAATATCTTTCGTGGCATCGCGAGAGAAGTGGTCCTTCAGAGCAACGACTGTGGTTCCCGGGGGAAGATTTCCAACCCAAAGTGCGTGTCCAGACTGTTTCGGCTTTCGTGGTGGCCCCCGCGGAATCGAACTTACAGGTGTCGTGTGAGCTGTTCCCACAAGAGAAATTAGCTTCTGTCCCTCAGAACTGATAGGCAATACAATCGAAGAAAAAGATGCTGTAGACTTACCAGAGGACGGTGTCAACTGCGTGCCATAAGCTGATACAAGCGAGGCAGGATCGGTTTGGAGATTTGCTGTAGGCATCCGAGGACCTGAAGGATTATTGTCAATATGCGAACAATCTGCGCTCTGTGATTGCATACCCGTGTTTGAAAAGCTTGGTCTTCTCCCATACATCGTTGGATTTTGTGAAGCTTGTGCTGCGAACCCCGGGTTGAAGTGTCCCTGTGGTCCATATGGCGCCGGATAGTACATATAGTGTGAGGCCTGTTGGTAATTCTGATACGGCGCTTGCATTGGTACTGCGCCAGTCGGACGGGATTGGTTGGTAGGGAAGGCATGATAAGCACCGTACTGGGAACCGTGTTGGGGGATGAACGGCTGTTGGGGCAAGCCAACAGTATAACCAGGTCCATATGGCGAATGTGATGGCATATTACCTGGCATCTGCAGGTTGTGGCCTAGTTGGTATGCCACTGCTGATGCCGATGCGCCGGAAAGTGAGCGTGGTACTGTCGGAGCGTTGAGTGAAGCATCGTCGCTAGCGCTCAGGTCTGGGAGCATCCCAGCCATTGCACCCATGTTGAGCGAGGAAGCGTTGTGCTCCTGAGACTGGTAGTGTCCGGTCGAATGCGCGGGTGAGCGAAGGTCGTGTCGAAACTGTCCTTGGGGTAGAGCGCTGAGTTGGGAGTGAAACGGAGAGCTTGCATCGGGTGCTTTGAGGGGTGTGGAAATGGACGTGTTTCCATCACGCGCAAAGCTAGTCGTCGCATTGTCCATGGCTTGAGGCCGTGAGGCAGGAGGTAGGTCGCCCATGTGCTGCTCGTAAACGACTGGAAGAGGCACCCACTGTTGAATCCAAACGAAAGACATGTTAGTCCATGCTACACTTGACAAAAAGAAGCCTAGAAAAACGAATGTGTAAAGGCCCGCTACTACACCAGCCCCGAATGATAAGAGTACAACATACCTAACCCTATATCAACCAGCCTTACTGAGATGTGGCAAGCCGGATGAGCTAGACACCGAAGGCAGTTCGCTTACTGGGAGGAATGGTAATCGAGACGTGCCAGTGAAACAAGGAGGCTGTGAGGTGATCGCATGTAAAAAAAGAACCCAAAGGTAGGGGAAGCCGTTTGAGGGAAGATGAACGACTTCGGTTGATGTACCGGCTAGAGGAAGGGCTCGCTTAAGGCGGAACGAAGACGATGGTCAGAATTACACAACCACTCAGATGACAGAAACGATCTTGTAAAGCTCCGTGAGGTTTGACAGCGCAACGGCAGGGACCGCAATGAGGGCAAGCGTGTATGCGGCAGATATGAGGAGCTAGGATCACAGAGAGGAGCTCACCGACGGGTCTAGCAAGAAGGGGAAGGCCGCACGAGGGTTTTGGCGAGTTCTCTGCCTCAGTCGCCGCTGGCCACAGTAACAACCGGCTTTCTGATTGGCTGTGAAGCGTTCAGATTGTGGCTTTTAGGACGGGGTGTGGAGCGACATGGTCTGAACCGACACACTGGAGGCGAAACGATCACCGTAGCGAAATGAGCGGGTGTCTATTGGACGCCTGGGTGAAAGGAAGGGAGAGTAGGACGTAAGCGTTGGGAAAGCAGTATTTCATCACAAGTGGCGAGTGATGCCGTTTCTAGATTGCCATGGGCCGATGGCGCTGATCATGGACTATCTTACCAAAGCTTAGCGGGTCCCTGTAGCATCCTTCGGCGGACCAGAATGGTAGGTTCGGTTGGTATAACGGGAGTCAGAGCTCTGCCAGGGGATGCTGGCTTGTCCCTGGAAACGGGCTTTCAGTCTGGAATACCAGGGAAAGGGATTCGATCACACACAGTTGCGCTAGCATCATGTTCCGAAGCCTTTCGGTGCTGCCGGCTCATAGCATTCATGCTTTACATTAGTTTAAGATGGTGAAGTAATCCTACCCCATCCACGGCAATGGGCCCGAAATGCACGCCAGGCATACTGACCAATTGACGACTTTTCTGGGACGGTAATCAGATGCAGCCTGCATGGACTGAGCCGCCCAGAGAACTCCGGCCACCTAGAGAACAGGGAGGAGACGTGGGCGCCGCGTAGACGCATTAGGGCACCACGATAATGACAAGGCATGGAGCCAGCCCCAGGGCGCTGACAAGGGACCTGGCAAAAGCATCCTCCGAGCTGGTCGAGCTGCGAGGAGAGCCCAAGCAGTCTCGGCGGTGATGCTCCCTTGGTAGTGCTGCGGTAAGGCGTCGAGACCAGAGCGGAAGAAAGATGGAGCATGCGGGTATATGGCCTGGGACCCATGGAGCTCTAGTGCCATGTCGACTTGAATGGCGCACATGTGGGTCGCCAAATGTCAGCGCAAGCAGTCTTGAAGGCGACAGCAGAACGACAGCTGACAAGTCTGGCTGCGTTCGGGACGTGCTCGGCGGTCCGCTGGGCTGGGTAGCCCGCAACCGGCACCTCAAACATGAGAAAGGGGCATGGGGCTGTGGATGGGCTGGAGTACTCTCCACGACGTCTTTGCCACAGCGTCGGCATGACCGCATCTCGACATGTTCGGAGATCTGCACGCCACAGCACAGCCACGCTGCTTGCGCCTGCGCGGCCATGATCAGCGCCCGGCGAGCAGTCTGCCAACGAAGCGTTTGTGCCGTCGGCAAGGGTCTTGATAAACATGACGCTGGTGTGGTAAGAATAGACTACCGCAGATCTTGTGTTGGAGGCATGGGGGGGCCTCGTCATTGGCCAAGTCGCTAAATCAACGTCGGCTTCATCATATCGCTGCCATCCCATGCAGCTACACACATGACTACTGTAAGACGACTCCAAATGGCGTGCCGGCAGCTTCGGGGCCTAGAAATCAAAACCTGTCCTCTTCGCTAGCTCGTCGACATGGGAAACATCCGATTTGGACTCCACCCGGATATTTGAGGTGGCGTTGTCAACATCCGCTCCAGGGTCCAGTCAAATCAGCGTATAGTCGCCAATACCCACATCGACACTACCGTGAGCCTCTTCGTATTCCAGGTTCCGGTCGAAATCTTGCGGGGTCCTCTAAAGTCCAGGGTTCATCGCAACTTTTTTTTTGCCCGTGTGGAGAGCTCCGGTAGACCGCTGCAACTTTTCCCGGACTATCCGTCTGCCAGCCTTGCATTGCTGACATCTGCATAGTGAGGCGTGTGAGGCTGTAGACGATCACTGTTCAATAGCTGCTTCATTTTTTCCAGGGCAGCCCTCCCCCAATGAGTGAACTTGGAGTACATGTATGTACGTGTATTACGTTCATGGTCCCTGGCGATCCGTCGTCATCCCCACACCTATGGTTTTGCTTCGTCGCCACGCTTGGACCCTTGCCGACTAGGTTGAGGCTACTGTACTTCGCCATCTTTCAACCATTGGGGTCATTCCCGCGGAGAATAGTGGACAAGGCATCATGAATACAAATTACATTCGGCTAAGTTCTGTTCGCCATCAAGGCATTATGCCTAGCATTGCGATCTGTGTATTGGGGTTGACTCTGGAGCGACGCAGCCTGCTATGTAGGTGTTCTGCCATGTTTGTACTCTCGTAGCCGGCGTCGGTGCGCTGTCGGCCGTGCAACGTTCAGCTTCGAGAAACAGAAAAAAAGAACTCAACTCCAGAATGACAAAGGGGCACGCAGCCTTCATATGCAACTGCTAAAGGCATTTTGTGTGCGTGTGGATGAAGAGACACGTGCTCACCGAATGTCGCGCGGAAGTGTAAACCTCTCCATGAAAAATCCGTGAACCAATGGTAGCGGCTCAGTGACATACCAAGCACTCCTCGGCGGTTCTTCTGTAACTAGCGCTCGTCCCTGTCATTGGTGCTCCAGCACAGCGCGGAGCTTACACGGCATATCTTGCCAGTCCACCGGTGCATTTCATACATCGACCTCAATGAAGCTCACTGTGCCACATACATGTTCAAGAACTCTTCAATGTATTGGAAGTAATGGGGCTCTGCAACAGTATCGTTGTGGCTACCGTTTGGGAATTCTCTCCATGATTTAGGAGCTTTACAAATTTCAAACAAGCGGGTCATATGTGATGGTCTGTTGAAGAAAGTTGGTTACTGAGATGTTGCAAGAAGTAACAGGAATTCGAGAAGAGAGAGCAAACACGGCCACTTACGGAATGATCTCGTCCTTGCGACCGCTGAGGAAGAGAATAGGTATCTTTGTAATCTTGGGAAGCGCCTCTTCAGTAGGCCATATTTGGTGGCATAGGGGTGCCAGGAAACGAGCAGGAGGAAAGGCACTGTCTTGGATCAGTGACGTCACACAATGGTAGTATGCAGCTTACGTTGGAATAAGCTTTCTTATGGAGGTAAAGGTATTTTCCAAGATGATGCCTGCAATATCGCCTTCGTTTTGGTTCCGAGCCGCTAGTCCGACAGAAACAGCCCCGCCGATGCTCTGTCCGTAGATTACGATTTTGGTGTTTCGAAGTTCGTGCCGTTGACGAATGTAGTCCAGTCCCGTCTGCGCATCGATCATCAGCCCCTTTTCGTTGGGATTACCAGACGAAAGGCCGTAACCACGATATTGCAGCATGAAAACGTTACACCGTAACTCTTTCTCCAGTATCTTTGCAATGGGAAGTCGGTAGCCAATATTGCCGGCATTGCCATGGAACATCAGGACAGTGACGTTTCGCGCATGCTGCTTGTTTGCTCGGATAAAGAACGCGCTGAGCGACTCGCCATCCGGCGTAGGAATGAATAATTCTTCGTAGTCGTTGATGCCAAATTGCGACGGCCTGGGCACGTTTGTTCGAGCGTCCGGGGGAAAGTTTCGCGGGTATATGATCTCACTGTTGTTAAAATTAGCCAAGGTTGACCAAGATGCACGATCAGGCATTGTGTACTTTTGCTTGAAGTAAAGAAGACCACTTAGCAAGGCCGCGACTCCAGAAGAAACGACGATTGGAATGCGCATCCAGGACATGAAGGAATCGAGTGCCGAAGACATGCTGTTTGGTCGGCCTCCATGCCCTGTGGGGCGTGGAGAGGATACGATGGCGGGCGACGAGCGGCTCCTTGAAAATAGCGGTTTCGATGAAGGTGAGCACGAATCAGCTTGAGCCGGAGGTGATGGAGAAGGAATAGGAAACTCAACCATCCGGAGAATTGGATATGAGGTGTAGAGGGCGTTCCTACACGCAATGCCAGGAGAGCGAGTTGTTGCATGGTGCGGCTGGACGTTTCAGCCAGTTGCGCAGTGCCAAGACATGGAGCTGCGTAGCTTGGGCTGCCTGGTACAGTACACAACGAGCGATAGCAACAATACACCCTCCGCCGCCCCTCACTCTCCACCCCTTCATAAGCTCTTTATACACTGAGCTACTCCTTTTCGACTTTCTAAACTCCCTGTCAGCCCAGATCGCAATGATGATGTCCACCGGCATGCTGTCAGAAGGTACTGGTGCCACTACATGCACTCAAGTTAGGATAGTAGCTTACTCGTGCGCAGACGGCATTCACGTCGACATGAACCACCTCAAGAAGGGTGAGGTCAAGTCAGTCATTGCTCCCTTGCTTGCGCTTTCAGATTGCTGACTTTAAACCCAGCCTCGGAACATCCATGTAGGTCACTCCCGAACCGCAGTTGCGCAGTTTCTCATAGCATACAGCATGGCCATCAACTTCAAGGACGGAGTCATATTAGCTGCCGACAGCAGGACAACGACGGGCGCATACATCGCAAATCGAGTCACAGACAAGCTCACACAAGTTCACGACACCATCTGGTGCTGCAGATCCGGCTCGGCGGCGGACACGCAGGCGGTGGCCGACATTGTTCAATACCACTTGGGCATGTACGGCACGACCATCGACGAGCCCCCAACTACACAGACTGCAGCCGCTTTGTTTCAAGAGCTTTGCTACTCCAACAAAGACCAGCTTTCGTAAGTGCCACGGAGGTTTGTCATGAATGGCCACTGACTTGGCTTACAGTGCCGGACTGATCATTGCTGGATGGGACCACCGCCACGGTGGCCAAGTATATTCGATTCCTCTCGGAGGGTCCCTGCACAAGCAGTCGTACGCGATTGGTGGTTCTGGATCGACATACATCTACGGTTACTGCGACGCAAACTGGAAAGAGAACATGACCGAGGAAGAGGGTATCAAGTTCGTCAAAGGCGCACTGGCAGAGGCGATCAAGTGGGACGGCAGCTCTGGAGGTGTCATCCGCATGGTTGTGCTCACAGGCAAGGGAGCACAGAGGCATTTGTACCTCCCCGACCAGAACTACGAGGGGCCAGGCAGGCAGTAGAGACGGGTGAGTGAATGCTGGCCGATGGATGAACCACCATGTATGATACGGCATGAAACAACGACCATGATGTCGGAATGAGCTACACGATACAAAAAGGACATGGGACAACAAAGTTGCGATTGGACGGCCAGATGTGAAGCGTCGAACAGCTACAGCTAGCAGCGTTTGGTTAGATAGATACAAAGTCCAGTAGACACGGGACTCTGGCCATGGGGCGTGGGAGCGAGGCGCGACCAGGACCCAATCAGCTTGCAGCATTGGCCCATGGATGGCAGCCCTGCGACTTGCCCCAAGGCTCCGAATCAAAACTCGACCCAAGGTTCCACCCAGACGACGCGCGGGGTATTGATGATTGCGACGCCGCAAAGTAGGCTCGGCGTCTTGCTCGTTGTTGGTGAGACGCCGCCGCTGCATGGCGTAGTGTGTGTGTGTATGTGTGTGTGCATACGTGTGCCCGTGGGTGAAGGCGTGAGTAAAGTAGGAGAAGGCGAGCGGAGACGCACAGTGTCGTCACATGGGCTTCGGCGGGTGCATGGTGAATTGCGGCCAGGGTCTTTCTCCTTCCAGCCAGTCGCTGGTCTGTGACGTCCCGTAGGTTCCCCACGCCGCTGTCGAACAACACCTCGTCCCTCAACACGCCAGGCCTCGATCCTGCGCACCATCTTCTTTTGCCCTTACCTGGTCTCGGTGCAGGCCGCTCAATTCGCTTCGAGTACGGCAGCAAGAGCAGGCTCGCATGCCCTATTCGCGCCCCCTGAAGCTGCGTCCAACTTCGGGCTCTTCGCGATAAGCCTCACCAACATTACACCATCGACACCGCCTTGCCAGCGAGTCCCTCCGCCCGGCCTGCCCGCTCTGCTCGCCCAAACACAATCGCCGTGTCGCATCCTCTTTCCATCTCGTCGTCCCCAGCACTGCGGCTAGTTGCATCGCCCCTGCGAACGCGGCATGGGATCGCTTCTGGTGAGCGACTTCGGTGGGAACCACTTTCACACCAACATGTTTGGCGGCGCCAGCACGCATCAGCAGACACAGGACTCTTCTGCCGCGCAGCATACGCCCGTACGGCCCTCGCCCTCGCCAAGCGCAAACGCGCCGCGCGTAGTCGCTCCGCCTGCTGATGTTCCCATGGCCGATACGGGAGCCCCGCAGTCGAGCTCGACACCAAGCCAGCGATCGCAGCAGCACAACAGCTCTCAGCTGGCTCCCACCACAGCCCCAACACACCAAGGACCTGCCCCTCCAGCCAGTCCATGCTTTCGTCCACACTCACACCAACCCGCATCCTCAGGCTCCAATCCCGCCTCGGGCGCTTTTACAAATACAAGAACCATACCTTCGACAGGGCAAGCTTCCCTCCAGCCTTCTCCAGCCCACTCCCTGCGATCGCCTGCAGCATCGCCCAACCGCATCAAGGTCAAGAGCCTCTCCCACATCCAGAGCTTTGCCCTCGACGACTCCAGCCCCTTGTCCCAGAAACGATCGCTGGCACGGCGGCACCGACGAGATCCGGCAGATGTTGGCCCACAGTACGAGATCAGCGAGATGCCCGTCTCGGACATTATCGAGATGGTGGCAGGCTTGTTGACTAAAATTACAACCACCAACGACCGCCAACACGACCACCTACATCGTCAAATCCCGCCCCCAGAAGGCACATCAGGGCTGAGCCAACAGACCACCAGTGTTCTAGCCTTCCATGGAAAAAATGTCCCCAGCATTTCCATCCTAAGTTACCTCAGCAGAATCCACAAATACTGTCCCACCACTTACGAAGTTTTCCTAAGTCTGCTTGTCTACTTTGACAGGATGACGGAGAGGGTAAATGCCGGCCCAATGTCTGGTCTTCGCAAGGCTAACCAACAGTCTGTGGAACGGTCGAAATCTGCCCAGTCGGCAACTCCAACCAGCACAGATGGCACACAACCGGCATCTGCTTCAGCTCAAGCTGCAACACCTCCTCCGTCAGGATCGCTGGGCAAGCCGTCCGGTACACCGGCTGAAGGTCCTCAACCACCTTCACCTCCTCAGCAAGATTTGCACGCTGATAGTGCGTTAAATCTTTCACACTTTTTCGTAGTGGACAGTTTCAACATTCATCGCCTTGTCATCGCTGGCGTTACATGCGCAAGCAAGTTCTTCTCTGATGTATTCTATACAAACTCGAGATATGCAAAGGTCTGTATATCCAGACATATATGATGGAATTGGTGCTAACATGCAAAAAGGTTGGTGGTCTACCGTTGGTTGAACTGAACCACTTGGAGCTACAGTTTCTACTGCTGAACGATTTCCGCCTGGCGGTCCCATTGGAAGAGATGGAAGCGTACGGAACAATGCTGGTAGAGTTTTATGCACGCGAAGTGGCTGAACAGCACGAAAAAGAGCGTAGTGCCAAGAACCAGTAGGTCAATCAACTGGACAAAGGTGTTTTTACGGGCGAATAGACCGGAGAAGTAAACACAACTAGGAGCAGGAAGGGCATGGTGAAGCCATGTCGAACAAGTGAGGGAGACGCTGTACGCCGAATTAGAGAGGCGCCAGATGATATCAGTCTCATGCGATATAGATGCAGTTCACCAACTGCACGCATTGCGGCAACTTTTCGACGGCCAGAGTCTTTGCATTCTGGTATAATTTGAGGGGGAGGGGCAACCTATGGCTTCAGTCTTCAACTGAGGTCGCTTTGAGCGAGTTTGTGGGTGGATGTATCTCGTTAGATGTGCTTAGATTTTGGGATACCAATTGTTTCTTCAATCAAGAGAGAATATCATGAAACCATAGCAAATTCTTATTGATTTGGGCTGAGCGGGTCGTTCCTGATGCTGGGTATCATTTGCGTTGAGTGATTTAGTATGGTATGGACAGGAAAGTAATCGGAAGGGGACTTTTATTTTGTATTATCATACTATCAACATAAAGCTTTGATCTAAAGCTTTGTGCTCACAGACTTTCCATTTTCCAAGTTGTGAGGCTCTGCTGAGAAACAAAGAAAGTGAGGCTGACCACCACAGTCGTCACGTCAGTCGTATGCGGGACTGGGGTAAGAAAAGAATGATGCAACAAATGAGGGGCATCTCTATCTCCCTGTGCACCCAAGAACTAGGGCCCCTCCTTCATCCTGGATGCTTGTCCCTTGGACCCTGGACACAAACAACAACCCCAGTCCATGGCCCAAGCAAGACCAGGCAGGAAAGGCGAGAGAGAGAGAGAGAGAAAAACTTGTCGGCCAATATTGAGCCAACAGGGAAAAGGGGGAAAGGGGGAGAGTGAGAAAACCTCCATACCCCTTTTATTCATACAAATCCCTCTAATGCTCCGCCAGCCTTACCTCTAGGTACTGTCACACAGATGAGATGGACATCTCACCCCCTTGTCCGGCCAGCCCGTCTTAGTCCGGCCACGCCCGTCCGTGTATCCGCCCGCCTGTTCGCTCGCTCTCTGCCAAACAAAACCCTACCTACGTGTTTATGTAATCCAGGGGTTCCTTTCTTTTGTTCCCCTCCCAAAGATGCTGACCTCGTCTTCCCACGCTACTTATGTACCTACTCTTGTATAGTAAGTTGCACAACGCACGCAGTGTAGCGCACCCGCCACCACGCGCGAACAAGCCTGGCGGGCCGGACAATAGAATTGCGACCCGCGCGCGTCTTTTTTTTTTTCGAGACCTTGTTCGATCTGATGCGCGAGGATCGATTGTATTTTCTTTTCTTTTTCAAAAAGAATTGTGTTCGTGGCTGTTGCATTGACCTGTTTGGGCCAAGGTGGAGGATAGGATAAACTGATAACGGAAGTGGGGTTGGAGGTCTTAGATATGATTGTTTAATGCCTTTTGCCTTTAATTCAGGGGCACGATTTAATCTGATGCAGCTGCAAGTGTGAGTGCTTTGTGTCATAGTGGTGGTTCCTGGGGGCCGTGATCCCCAATTTTTTTCTTCGGCTCATTTTCCTCTCCACCTGGGTGCCCTTTTCTTCCTCTCTTTATTTCTCTCTGTCGTTTTTCCGGTTCCGTACAACGTTCATAGCGATAGACTGGGTGTTTTTTCTTGACCTCTTTTTTCAAATTCGGTCCTTTTGGGTAGGCAGTCGCTCATTTGGTCTACTTTATTGCTTGACGTGTTTTCTCGTTCCAGTTTAACTCGTTCTAGAGTGGTGTAGTGTTGCTTGTTTGGTTTTGTCCTTTGGTGTTATTTTGTTGTTGCGTTATCGCTCTCGCCCTCGTTGCACACGCTGCGATATGCCTTCACCGCCTCCGCCAACGCAAACATCAGTATCTGCAATCGTTCAATACGCATTTCTAGCCGTTTTAGCATACTTTCTCGCGGGAGCTCCCTTTTCGTCTTTGGTTGATTTTTCGTCATCTGGTTCAGACAATGACTATAATGTCAAGGACAATCCAAGAGAAGGAAAAGTGGTGGACGTGAAGACATTGGAGAGTTTGGTCATACCAGAGAAGAATCTGTCATGTGCAGAGCATCGTTACAAGGGTGTTCACATTTTAAGCCGAGAACCCTTGGTTGTCTATATTGAAGGGTTTCTAGGAGAGGGAGAAGGGAAGGAGATTGTTGATTTGAGGTACGTGAATCCATTCTCATTCTTCTGAGCACACGAAACAAAGTGAGGGAGAATGTGCAAAAGAGTAAATGCTATGCATGAATGCTCTAACCTAACAAGGAGGGGAGGGACACAAAAGGAGGATCAAAGCACTAATACAACTACAACACCAACTAACAAACCTCCCAGCACCCCTCATTTCAAACCCTCCACAATCTGGACCTCCGGCCGCGAATCCCTGAACCCCAACGTCCGCCTCTCCGAGAAAGCCGCTCTACCCCGCTCCCAAACCGTAAAATGCATCGAAGACCGCGCCCGCACCTTCCAAGGCTGGCGACCCAACACTTTCATCGAGAAGCTCTGGAGCCAACGCTACGGTGTAGGCGGCCACTACACCTACCACTACGACTGGAGCACAGCGACTAAGCGCAGTGGGCGTGTGAGCAGCTTCATGGTCTACGTCGACGGCCAGTGCGAGGGTGGAGGCACGCATTTTCCGCGCTTGCAGAAACCGAGGGATAAGAGTTGGTGCGCTTTTATCGAATGTGATGTCGATGGCACTTATGGATCGCTTACTTCTACTGGTACCTCGTCAAGCACAGATAACGATAGTAGTGAGGGGGAAAATGATACGTTGATGATCAAGGCGATTCGGGAGCGGCCGCAGGAAGATCTCAACAAGGGCGTCATTTTCAAACCTATTCCTGGTAACGCTGTGTATTGGGAGAACATCCGTGCTGATGGTTCGGGGTACCCTGAGAGTTGGCATGCGGGCCTGCCAGTTACGAAGGGGGAGAAGGTCGGGCTGAATATTTGGAGTTGGATGGTGGATGGTTATGTGCCGTCGTTGGATGAAGTAGAAAAGCAGGACGGTGCGAGCGGAGAACAGGAAGCTTGATTGTGAGAGTGTGAACCCATCAGATAGAAACACGACGGCTGATGATTCAAGGAACACGCAACGGTAACTGATAGTAATGCCACAAGATATGAAGCCCATGTTTCCCTGTTGGTCATTATAGTGGATGCTTCGTGCCAAGTAGAACAAGAGAATGTTCTGGCAGATATCGTGAAACTTCGCATAGAGTAGTCACTCTGGACTAGGACAACTGGTTAGAATCAAGACTCAAGTTGAGAATGGTAAACAACGTGCAGAATGTCCAACACAAGGTCAATGAGGTACCTGAAGCAATCTGTACTCTACGCAAAGTGATACTATACTACACTACAATCCATCCAACCCTGCCTTGATTAATCTTATGACAATTACCTCAGCCCAAAACCCTTCCGGCAGTCGCAGCTGTACTTCTGTCCTTGGTCTCCACTTTCCGCAGTCCCTTTCCAGCAACAATCTCACCAAGCAGCGCACCACGGTTAGGTGCCCCAGCTGGAGACCTCACGGTAGGCATAGGTGGTGGCGGAGGTGCACCACCTAGAGGCGGCGGTGGAGGACCTGGAGGTGGTGGCGGGGCACCACTTGAAGGCATGGGTGGAGGAGGAGGAATGCCTGCAGGTGGTGATGCTACGGCCGGACTCTCAGCGCGGGGGCTCTTGTTGTCCATCGAAGATAGAGGGCGCGGGGGCGCCATAGTGCCGAAGAGAATAGAGGCTAGCTGTTTAGCACCACCCTGCGTAGGTCCTTCATCGTCATCGGATGAGGAATCATCCGAATCAACAACAGACCAATCATCGTCATCTTGCCGTCCGAGTCTACGGGCCGAAGGGGCAGCCGGCTCATTGAACGTAGGTACGGCAGCTTTGTTGGCATTTTCCTGGGTCAGACGGTGGAAGGGGTTTGTAGACACTTCACTTGTAGTGCTTGTTGGGCCAGGCGGGGTAGCAGCATTGTTTTCCTGGTTGGACATGGCCATCTTCTTCAAGAATGGGTTCTTCGTCTCAGTATCGCCCGTACCAGGATGCGGGCTGGTCACAGATGACGCAGGCGGGCTAGCGATGGACGACGGCGGTGTATTGTGAGAAACCTGCGGCACCGGTGGTGGTTGTGGAATTGCGGATTCACGTGGCAATTCCTGGCTGGCGGTAGGTGTGTTATCCTGGGGAGTAATGTTTTGCGGGCCTTCGTCATCTGAGGACTGATCATCATCGAGTGCTTCGAGCTGCAGTTGTAGCTGGCGTTCACGTTCACGAGCAGCTTCAATCTCGGCACGCTGTGCAGCCAATCGTGCCTCTTTCTCTTTAGCATCCTTGGAAGCTGCTTCCCTGCGTTTCTTCTCTTCGGCCTTCTTCAGTTTACCCTGCTGGACTTGCTCTTCAAGAGCACGAAGTCTGGCTTGAGCGGCCTCGCGTTCACTGGCCAACTCGCTCTCTTGTCTGCGTTCCTCTTCCCTGTTCGTTGTTAGTAAAACCTCGGGCAAGAGTTCAGCGTTCACATACTCCAGGCGTCTTGTCTCTGCCTCCTGTGCTTCTTGTTGCTCATGGAGAGCCTTTTCAGCCATTTCGTTTTCCACCCTCCTAGATTCGGCTTCTGCCTGTTGTGCGTCGTGCTGTGCGATATCGTTCTTGTTCTTGCGCGACGCTGGTGGTGGCGGCGCTGGCTTCTTGCCGCTGCTCTTGGTTGGGACTGGTGGTGCAGCTGATTCATCGTTAAGACGCCTTTGACGCTCTTCTTCACGGCGTGCATCCTCCTCTTCGGCCTGACGAAGTTTCTCCTCGCGTTCTCTCTTCTCACGATCAGCACGCTGTTGGGGGGTTTCGCCAGGTTTGGTCGGAGCCTTGATGCCCAAGGCAGCTAGTCGCTCGGCCATTCGCTGCTCAGCTTGTTGCTTGATGAAAGCCGCCCGTTCTTCTGGCGTCTTGTACGCAGCGCCAGGACGAGGAGTGGAAGTTGAAGGCCGAGGAACAGGGTCAGCACTAGTAGCAGGGCTCTCATAACGAGAAGCTGCTGGGCGAGTATCCGCTGAACGAGATCGGTAGTTGTCTCGCGATGAGCTTTAACGAGTTAGTAAATGTAGTGTTCGAATAGACGCTGAAGACACTTACTCTTCTTTGCGGACGCGTGCTGCTCGGCTGCTTCGCTGAAGATCAAAGATGAAGTCTCTGACCTCGTCCTCAACACCCAGAGCTTCTTCCCACCTGCGTCGTTCGTGCTCACTAGTGTTGTCATGTCCTCCTTCCTTGAGACTTGCCTCTAGTCCTCGGCTGTACTCATTGACACTGTCTTCGACGTCGCGAATCATGCGCTCATTGTTTTCCCTCTCAGATCGAATACGTGAAGTCTCCTTTTCTAGGCGTTCTGCTGCGGCCCCCGTGTCATCGCTGACGGGTACGGGCTTTCCGGTCAAGGCAGCAGAACGAGCTTGCATCATAGCCTTAGCACGAGCCTTCAGTCTGTCGGATTCAGTCACTGCACCACCTGGACCAGTGCCCACGATCGCAGACGCAGATCCGGGGTGCGCTTTAGCATCCTTGAGCCTGAAGAGCTCAAGCTGGGCATCCGCGATTTCACGCTCTGTTCTGCGTACGTTGGACGCAAGCTCAGGCAAGCGATCAGTCAAGTTTTGTAGCTGGCGCTTAAGGGCTCGGCGCTCCGCATCCGAGTCGGAAGATCTCAAAGCTGCTTTGGGATGGGCATCGATGTCTTCTTGTATTCTACGAATACGGCGATAGAGCTCGTCAGCCTCCCGACGATCCCGGCGGTCGAGCGCGTCATCTTCGTCCGCGGCGTTCTCGTCTCGTGCGTCCATGGCATCCAAAAGAATTTGCTTCTCCTTGACGGCCTTTCGAAGCTGGTCGAGAGTCATCTCGTCAGCCCGGTCTGAAGCAGGAGAACCTGGTTGAGCAGGAGACGGCGACCGACCGCCCCCACCAATACGATGTCTGGCGCTTGATTTGTAGCCTATATTGTCATCATTGTTGCGGAAAACGGTGGCATCCTTGCGACCACCAGCTTGTGGACTTCCAGCACGGAAAGAATGGGACTTGAGATAGCTAACACCAGTTCGCTGGGGTTGGAGGAAAGCGCCAGAATTCTTCCTGTCCTCGGCATCGCCACGAAGCAAGTTTTTCATGGCACCAATAGAGTCATTGATGTTGCGGGTTGAGGGTGGAACCAATTCAGGAGGGAGACGAGCAGGGATAGGATAGCCATTGAGCTTGCGGTAGATCAAGTGCATGGCAACAGCAAATTGATCAAGATCAAGACGACCGCGATCAGCGGAGTCGGCAAGTGTCCATATACGCTCCAAGTCAGACTTGGGCAGCCCACTCTGCCCAAAGATCTCGAGAGCCTGCGATCCGCTAATGTAACCCTTGCCCATACCATCCCAAGCGCGGAACGTCTCATCATATAGCTTCTTTTCGCCCTTTGTTATAGCCCAAGGAATTGTCGCGTTGCCAGTCAATCCCGCAGTTGTGTGGGTACCACCTTCGCGACCAGTCTGCGGCATCATCCTCTGCGCCAGAGCCTCGATGTTGGGCAACCCGGTCGCAGGTGTGTTCGCAAGACCCCATTGACCAGGCATTCCGGTAGGCTGAGCATTGAGCGGAGCCATACTGGTTTGGTTGGGCGCCAGGTTTGAGCCGAACCCGGTGGGCATAGGGGGCATCGGTGGACGCGGCCCGTTGTAACCACCTGGAGATTGCTGTCCAAAACCGGTAGGCTGCGGCTGCAGACCAGTCGGCTGCTGTCCAAACCCTGTAGGTTGTGGTTGCATGCCCATCGGCTGTTGACCGAACCCAGTTGGCTGCGACACCAACGAAGATAGCAATTGACTGTTGGAAGTTTGCGGTTGCGGTTGCTGGATCGAAGGAGGTTCGTTGATCTTGGGGGCATTGGAAGGCGTGGCTCCTCTCGAAGGCTCGTCCGCGACACCAAATGAGATAATGTCCACCATGCTGGATACCTCATTCTTGACACGTTCGGGCAGCGAGTTGGGGAGGTCTTTCCCTGTCAATTTGAGATTGCACAGGTACATGGCAAGCGCGAATTCGGGGAAGAGAAGCTGTCCCGACTTGGTGGTGTCTGAGAGTGTCCTGAGTTTGTTAGGATAGGCCGGGTTGCGGAGCCAGTTGAACGTACCAGATATGGGAAAGAGCATCTCCCGGCAGCTTGGATCGCATCAAGAGGTCTCGCGCCTTGTCTCCTGATAGAGCTTGCGCGTTTCCTACAGCCGACTTGAACAGCTGTTCAAACTTGGCCTGGTCTTGCGCCGTAATGAACGAGAGCCTGATGTTCGGAATCTTGCTGCCCTTGGCAGGTACCGGTGGTGGCACAGAAGAAGCACCGCTTCCGCGAAACGAATCAGCCATCTGCGCCGACGTCATGCCTGTAGGCTGAGGCCTCTGCGGTTGAGCCGGAGGCTGCTGCTGTTGCTGGGGAGGCGCGCCAGTCTGGAAGGGCATCTGTTGGGGGGCCTGCTGCTGTTGGAATTGCTGGGCTTGCTGGCCAGGGAAACCGGTATACTGTGGCTGTAATTGCGGCTGCTGTCCGAAGCCCGTAGGCTGGCCCGGGAAACCTGTATACTGAGGTTGCATTGGTCCACCCCCGAAGCCCGTAGGCTGAGGCATCAATCCGCCCTGGAAGCCTCCAGGTTGCTGGAATGGCTGTTGCTGCTGCTGCTGTTGCTGCTGACCATACTGCGGCTGCCCGGGTCGGGCACTATTGCCGCCCCCTAAGTACGAGTTGGACCCAGAGAACATGGTGGGCGACTTGTTTTGCGCGTGAATTAAAGGAGTGTTGATGCGCGCATGCGGAACAGAAACGGATGTATACGAAAGAGTGCACGTAGGCAGGAAGAGTGGAAGGTGGAATGGAGTTGGGTTACAGGTCTGGGCTGTGCCGGGTTCCTAGAAGGTGCACGGGTATGTTCGCGCTAGTGAGAGGCTCCGTCGTCATCCTCGAGCACCGTCGTCGCGTTCGGCTTCATAAGCAAACGACATCCATACCACCCATC
Source organism: Curvularia sp. ZM96 (assembly GCA_022457065.1). NCBI lineage: Eukaryota > Fungi > Ascomycota > Dothideomycetes > Pleosporales > Pleosporaceae > Curvularia > Curvularia sp. ZM96. Next base: position 1,601,278 of record JAJGBQ010000007.1, on the reverse strand, counting down.
CACATCATGCCGGGCGAACAAAACGGAACGAGTGCTGGGTCGCATGCAGAAGCCGATCTTGCGCAGGTATGTTCTTTGGCAAATACTGTCCGCAAACCCTAATCTCTATGCAAGGCGTTCAAGGAACTGCAGCGAGGCGAACAAACAGCCGCCGCCTTGGAGAGCCACCTCGATTCTATTGAGAAGAATATTGAAGCTCTTCTTGCGCAAGCAGAAAAGGCAGAGCAGGAGCTGAAAGAAAGCTCCAAGGACGGCAAGCAGTCTGCGAAACCAGACGAGAAGGCGACATGAAGTCCACAAACCTACGTACTCGGTGTCGGCCTAGATTCTCACTGCAAACCTCGCTCTTTACAATGACGACAACTCACGTATCAAATCCAACGCCATAGTAATCGAGTGCGAAACTACTACAGTTTCACGATTTGCACGACGCAATGCGATCAAGACGAGTATTTTTAATGGGTAGACGGACTGCAACAGTCGAATACAGTACAGGTTTGCCCTCAGCAAAGGCAGACAGTGGATAGATTTAGATTTTGGAAACATGTCTATTCTAGGGAAGGCAACAGATTGATGGTTTACAAACCACCAATAGTTGAAGGCTTAGTTTCTGAGCCCTTGGCCTCGAAGACCTTGTCCAAATGGAATACTCCGTTGCTGTCCTTCTCGACCACACCCACCTCAGTGATGATTCCGTCGATTAGTTCCGCGGGAGTGACGTCGAACGCTGGGTTCCATACGTCGATACCGTTGGCTGCGATGCTGATGGTCTCGACAACACCCAGGTCAAGCGAAACACCATCATGCCTTGGTCCCTTTACAAGAGTGACCTCCTTTCCAGGTCGCTCTTCGATGACAATGTCTGCTCCAGACTTGGTCTTCAAGTCAATCGTCGTCCGCGGTGCTGCTACGAGGAACTTGACTCCGTGGTGCTTAGCAAGGATAGCGAGTGAATAGGTGCCGATTTTGTTGGCTGTGTCGCCATTTGCGGCTACTCGGTCAGCGCCAACTACTATGCCGGCAATGTTCTCGCTCTTGCCCCGCAGCCGAAGCAGGGCCGCAGCCATGGAATCGGTAATCAGAGTGGCTGGTATCTTGTCGTGAACCAACTCAAACGCAGTCAATCTGGAACCTTGGTTGTACGGACGGGTTTCTGAACAGAAGGCATGCTTCAGTGAGCCGTTGGCATGTAGTGACCGGATTACGCCAAGTGCTGTGCCATATCCTGCAGTTGCGAGCGATCTGTAACGTTAACAGCCTGGACTAGACAAGAGAATCCTATACACACCCAGTGTTGCAATGCGTCATCATGCTGACCGGGCCCAACTTGCCAGCCTCGGTGTTCTTGACTATCCACTCTGCGCCATGCTTTCCGATGCTCTCATTGTCGCTCACATCATCGACTAGCATTTGCTCAGCAGCGGTCACATACGCCTCCCTTACGGCCTCGCCATTTGCGCCTTCCTTGGCTGCGGCATTTTCTGTGATCTTTTGCAATTTACCAGCAGCGTCTGCAAGATTGACAGCCGTCGGCCGGCTAGTGACGAGGTATTCCAACTTTTCAATGATAAAGACCTTGACCTCTTCAGCGACCTGAGAGAGCTTCATGTTCGTCAGTTCAACTGCGAGGGCCAGGGCAGCAACAATGGCGATTGCTGGTGCGCCCCGCGTCCGCATGTCCTTGATGGCGTGCCATGCGTCAGTGCTAGAGTAAATGTGGTCATACTCTTCGGCATGCGGGAGTTTGAGTTGGTCGAGAATCTCGAGCTGGCCTCGGGAGTACTTGATTGCTTGCAGCACCATGTTGAATAATTTGTGTTTGGATGTGTTGGTCCAGCGACGCAGCAGAAAATTTCAAGATGGTGAGATTGGGTTGCAATTGCCCCAACGCGGGACCCTTGCGCTAGTCCATAGGTGCCATAACTGAGCAACGCCTGGTCACGTTTTTCAAGCAAGACGCCGGACGCATTGTGACATGTTTTTTCTGTGCTGCTAAACAGGAGCTGTCTCGACATTGCGCCCCCGCAAACTCGCGGCCCATTGAGGGCACTTCGGATGACGGCACGTGAAAGGACAAAGACTAGCCACATGTGGCTGCATGCCGAGGCCGCGCTCAGCCACTGCGGTACTCCATGGGCGATGTTGGCCGCAGCTTGGCTGTTAGTCAGAGGAAAATGTCCATGTCGAGCATTCTGTGCTCAAAGCTTCGAGCAACAATGGACATGACTGGCAGGAGTCGAGACGGGGAAGAATTTTAGCCTCCCTGTCTCGTCGACGTCTGTTGGGGAGGCGAACTAGATCCAGCCCTATGAGCCGCAAAACAAAACCAGGGACCAACACCTGCCAGGACCCGTGAATTGTCATGGTCATCGCATGACGGCGCCAATACCACGACGTGCCGGCCAAGTCGCACGGTGCCCAAAAGGCTATCGACAAGTGCCCTACTCCTGTGCCGGCATACTTTGTACATATATTGCTCTCCCTCGGTCCAGAAGCCGTTCACTGCCCTCCCGCTTGGTGCCGTCCAATCCCTGACACATTCGGTAACCACGCCCGTCTTTGGTTGCCCCGATAGGCGGAGAAAAAAGACCCACAGCTTCACTAATCGCCGCGCCCAACACCACAAGAACAGGACATCGCCCAGCCAGAGACATTTCCTGAGCACATGCAACAACCAGCCAATCGACTCACCCTGTCGCGCCTCACAAGACCCTCGTAGTCTGGGTTCGCACCAGAAAGAAGGACCGCCACGCGCCTCCAACACAACCCCGCCTAGCTCTGCGCCAAACTTGTATATCAAACGCCCCTCATGCCACGCTCAAACTCCAGTGTTGGCGTCAGCTCCGCCGTCATGACTTCGCAGGAAGAGCCTACCTACCGAGGTTACGGCACCTTCGCCTCGCAACGCCCGGCGCAACGCCAGCGGCGCCATTCGTGGCATACGCGCCCCTGCATGCATGAGGCGGAGAACTTCCATCTCTTGGTATGTACAACACCCTGCATGCTAAACCACTGTCTTTCAGAATGCTGACCCCTGTTATCAGCTTCGCAACTTCCTCACTGAACTCAACTGCCGCCTCGATTTGCTTGAAGACTACGGTCACCTCAAGTACGATGCTGGTGTAGAGTACGCCTACAACACGCTCCTTGCTGTTCGCGAATCATGCTCCAAGATATCCGATGGTGCAATCGAGGCGGGGCGGCGACAGGCTTCCGTCTTCGTCGAGACCCTGGAAGAGCGGTACAAGGACGCCTTGGAGCGAAAAGAGACGCTGGGAGAGAAGGTCCTCGAGGGGATAGAGCTCATGGACCGCTACCTGACCGACTTCGAGGCACGCGCATATGCGCTTGGCGACGCATCCATTGGCACTTATGCGCATGACTTTTATGAGGAAGGTCGGCGGAAAATGGACGAGGGTATTGAGATCGCAAAGGGGGTCGTGGATAGGGGTCTGGACAAGGCGCAGAGGGCACGCGAGAACATTGAGCTTCGAGTCGAGCACGCTGTGCAACGAGCGCTTGCCCAAGCTAAAGCGCACGGCCTGATCCGCTACGACGATTTACCCGAGCCATGGCGGGTCAATCCCCATATTCTCAAGGGCTACCGGTTCCAAGAAGGCAAATGGGCATGCGTCCGCTCCATATTCGGTCTGCACAACGAGCTTATCAACATCTGGACCCACCTCCTCGGTTTCGTCATGGTACTTGCTATTGCCTTTTATTTCTATCCCTCGAGCAGCAACTTCAGCATGTCGACCAAGGCGGATATCTTCATCGCAGCCATCTTCTTCTTCGCCGCATGCAAATGCCTGGCCTGCTCGACCATCTGGCACACCATGAACAGCATTTCGCACCAGACACTTCTTGAGCGCTTCGCCTGTGTTGACTACACCGGTATCTCGCTCCTCGTCGCGGCCTCCATCATGACAACCGAGTACGCTGCTTTCTACTGCGAGCCTGTCTCCCGCTGGGCATACATCTGCATAACAGCTCTGCTCGGTATCGGCGGCGTCATCCTCCCCTGGCACCCAACCTTCAACCGCGCCGACATGGCCTGGCTCCGCGTCGTCTTCTACTGCTCCCTCGCCCTAACAGGTTTCCTTCCCTTTGGCCAGCTCGCATACACACGCGGCATTGCTTGGGCACAGTACTTTTACGCCCCCATTACAAAGAGTCTGCTCGTATACGTTACAGGCGCTTGCCTATACGCCAGCAAGACACCTGAACGCTTTTTCCCTGGCTTCTTCGACTACGTTGGCTGCTCGCACAACATCTGGCATGTCGCTGTATTGGGTGGTATCATCTTCCACTACAAGGCTATGCAGGTCATGTTCACTCAGGCACTTACCCGGGCACAGACAAGTTGCTCTGTGTATTAGGTGGCCTCTTTTCTTTTCTTCTCCTTTGTCCACCTCAGCCTTTCTTCTCCTTACTTTCTTTCGTTCCACTTGAAGCGTTCGGCATTGTTGAGCGAGTTGTGTTGCATTTGCATCGGGGACAGCTGGTCTATAGACTCTCTTGGTATGTTGTAGATAGAGATGTTGAAGTTGGTGCGTGGGAAAACAAGACAGCGTAGGGGTGTCTTGCATATCTGTGTCAACCGGCGGAGGAAGCTGATGTTCCGGAGGTAGACGACTGCTCATATTTTACCCGACCAAATATTATCATTTCAAAGATTTAGGTTTACAGTGGTCGTACCTATGTGAAATTTTCATCAAATCTATTTGTGTGGATTGCTGCTAGCAGTCATGCGATGAAACGATATATGTACTTTTATCGGAGAATATCTACCTAGGCTTCTGGCAGAAGCTCTAGGTATTGCCTTTTGCTTTGACAGCCTTGTATTCACAGCCTCGCTGACATGGATACATCGAGCAAACAAAGAAGACTCTCCTCGTTGGACAAGGCGCTTACCTGTCCAGCCAATTTTATCAAGTTTGCTCGTAGCCAAACCAATGTTCCAAAATCACCCATTCCTAAACGCCGGGCGCTATGCAAAGAATCGGAACCACCCTTCTCCTTCTTTCTTGTCTTTTCTTTTCCATTTTACCTCCTTCACTATACCCATTGATGACCACTCCTTTGCGTTTAATGGCTATCAGGCACATCCGGCAGCCTCTCGATAACATATTTGCCCTTTGCCACACTAACAATCGGCACACCGGGAATCTTCCTGAGCCTCCTCTTCAGATCCCTATCGTTAGTCGCAACAAGATAAATTCTGTGCTTCTGCACGCGATCGACGATGCAGTCATCGGCATAGGTTCCCTTGTGGTCGCACTTGAGGCGCTGCCAGCGCTCGTCGCGCGCAATGCGCAGCGCGATTCGGTACTTGGGACCGAGTTTCTCCAACTCGGCCATGACGCACGTGGTTATGATGGGCGTGGCTTTGGCGTAGAGCAGGTCCATGAGGGCTTTGTCGAGCTCTAGCTTGGCGTGTACAGTGTGCGAGAGGAAGTTAGTGTCAACGAGGACGGAGTAGGGCGGGCCGAGAGCGGTGTTGGCTTGGAAGAAGAGGGCGGATGAGACTTGGGGACTGGGCGTGGTGTCAGCTGTATGCTCCAAGAGCGATGGAAAGCATGGTTCCCGCGCATGTGCTTGTGCACAAAGAAGTAAAGACTTACATTTCGCGCTTCGCTTTGTTCTCTTCTTCCTTCTTCTTGGCTTCTATTTCTCCAGCCATCTGGTTCTTCTTTCTGGAGAGCAATGGTTAGTGTACGAGTGGCGGAGCGGTGGAGTGTCTTGTCGCATACAGTCTCGCATCGCGTTGACCTAGAAGCAGACAGAAGTCAGTCTCTTATCTTTTTATGGGGTTGCAAAGCAAAGGAGAGCTTACCGACGATTCTTTTGGTTGTCGCAACCTTGCGAGTCTTCTTTGCGACACCCATGATTGCGGTGGGTGAATGTGTGCTCTGAACGTTATAATCGATGCGCGCGCAGCCGGTGTTACAGGATAGAAGATTTTGTTGTCTTATCCGCAACAGAGAAGTGTTGTACGGCTAGGGCGGGGTGCAAGGCGTAGAGCGTTCTGGTGGTGCTCGCAGACAGCCGTCACTAGCGCGATTCCTAACTTTTTGATGCCAAGACTTCGAGCTGTCGGAACGCGTCGGAATGCTCGGAACTGCAGCCAATAGCAGCACGGCTGTGCTCCGGCAAAGGCGATTCGACACTAAGGCCTAGTGGCGGGTCAGGCAAATCACGCGCAGGGCCCAGAATAGAAGCAATGTACCTGGCCTCTGGCGCCGGGCCTGTCACTACTTGCACGCCCTGCATACTTTTGCTTTTCGCCCGCAGCCCTGGACCAGCAACGAGGGCAAGGCGACTTCAACACCATGCGACCTGGCCAAAACACTCTCGACTCTCGTCGCATCCCGCGCTGCATGGCCTTTTGAAACGGCAGCAGGAGCCCCATCTTTGTCATTTCGTATTCCAGCCGCTTGGCTGCCCTTACAACACTACGCGAATCAGGCGCTCAGACTGCGTTTTGCCCCCGCGGGTCTTGTGGATTCCGCCCGCCCCTGGTGCCTCCCCATATTCAGCCCACTCTGCCAGCAACCTGTGCTCACTCTCCCTCCCTTGTGCTCACCCCGTCACTCGTTTCGGCGCTTCTCCATCCTATCGATACCCTCTACAATCGGACCATCCTTGTCTCCACCTCACATCGCTCGTCCTCTACCGCTCCCTGAAACTCTGTGCCTCGAATTGCGACACTCGCTTGATCCGCGCAGGGTCTCCTGAACCCTTTTCAGCTCTTCCAGCTGCGCGTCATCCTCACAACATCCGCTGTACCACCTTACACAATGCGTCCTTCCGTAGGCATCGTCGGACTGCTGCTCGTAGCCGCTCCGGCTGTGCTCGCCCAGGCCAACAACAACAATAACAATAATAACAATAACGCGCCCGACACAGCGACTGCCACGCAAACGGATAACACGGCTGCAACAACCGCACCCACAGAGAAGCCTACAGAGGCCACAAAAACAGCCGCCGATGACAAGACACAGACTACAGTCGCAACGACCGAGAAAGCCCAGTCCACAGAAACGGGCAAGTCAGAAACTACGGCTGCGGCGACGACGACGACGACGGCACCGACCGGATCTACAAGCGTCTTCCAGCTTGCTGGAGCCCCCACTATAGCCGGTCTGAATGTCCCTATCCCAAAGATTCCAGACACATCTGGCGCGGCCTTTATGCAGAAATCCAACCTCCCCGATGGAACAGTCTTCATCTGTGTCGGTGCTATCCTCGCCTTCTTTGGCGCGGCCCTGATGGCGTGGCGTGGTCTCGTTGCATGGTCACTGCATCGTTCCGTCAAGCGCGCAGCCATGACTCAAAACCTCGCTGATGTCAAGGCCATGTCGACTCTGCCTAACAAGCGAGGAATGTACAATGTTGTGGGTGCAAATTCCACCATGTCGCTGGATCGCTTAAATGCCGCGCCAATTGGCAAGTCGGCCAAGCCTTTCGCTGGCACTCCCAGTAGCACAGCACAGCGACCTGTGTCTTCTCTTTTCTTTTCCCCTACTGCTGGTGGTGCTGCTGGTATGCGAGACTCAATGGTCAACCGCTCCTCAACCTACCTTCCCGCCGGATACTACGCCGCCGGTAACTCAGCGGCTGCTTCTGGATCTCCTCAAATGCACGTGGGTGGTCAGAATCCCAACAGCCTGTCTGTGACGTCTCTATCCACACCAGGAAACCGCTTCAGTGCAAGATCCGGTATCTCACCACCGGAGTCGCCTTCCCTCCCCCCTTCACGTGGAGGATACCCACGTGCACCCCCATCGCGAGAAGGTCTTTCTGTGTACAACCGTAGCAGTGTTGCAACCCTTAGCCAACCGGGAAACACCAGAAGTGGCGTCTTTGGCCAAGACAACAACACCAGCCAGCTCTCGCTCAACGTACCTGGAGGCACCAATGTCCCCGGTGGCCGCACTCCCAGCGGATATCTAGAAGACTTGTTTGAAAACCACGGCAACAATGGACCAGAGCGATTTTAGTTGGATCTCGAACAGCAACCAGCGAAGCAGCGTGTGTCGAGTGACAGTGGCGTTTTCAGACGGCATTCATTGAGTGTGTATCGTGTTGCATATGCGGCAGGCATGGAGCATGCAAAAACATGGTTGACTGTGTCTACACCGCCGATGGGAGACTACTATCGACTTCGAGAGACGAGCGTGTGATAGAGGGAGAAGGAAAAAAAGAGGGGAAAAGAATGAGCATGAAAGAGGGTAAGAATGACGGAGAGAAAGGAGGATAAAAAGGGTAGCACAGTCCTACACTGTAAAGCTGCTCGCCTTGTTTTTATTTTCCTCTTTTCCTTCTTCCGTTCTGTTGGGGGCGCTGATTATCGTGGTACTTGGTTGGGCATGCATATCCACTATCGTTTTTTTTTCTTGGCGGGTTGCGAGGGAGATCATGTCGTCCTTCCCGCCGTTGTGATACCTTTGTACTCTTTTAGTTTCCTTTTCCTTCTCTCATTCTTTTTGGCTTCTTCTGTCTTCTTTTTTTCCTCTCCCATCTGCCATTTTCGGCACTCCATCCATCCTTTACACCGCTTGTGCTCTGTATGCAATGCATGTATGGTTGGATGGCTTTTGGCTGGGATGCCGACGACGCAGATGTTTCCATGTCTATTATCTTTTTTAACTTATTTTTTCTCTCTTCATCTTTGTTAGGCATTGTGGTGGTTCTCGTCCACTTGATGGGGGAAGAAGAAAGATCGAAGAATGCTGGCTTGTGGGGAAGGCGTTGATGACAAAAGGGAGGTGAAGGAGGTAATCTGTATGCTTGTTGGCTTAGCATCACGGCTAATAGTAGCAAGACAAGAAAAAAAAAACAAGAAAGAACTGTAATCAAATAGACTCCATGGCGAATATGTTTGATGTAATCCTGGAAGAATCAAAGCAGATAAGGAAGAAAAGACTAGACACCACTTTTGTTGCGTTGCATTTGTGTCATTTTATTTCCTCGCTTTAGATCAGATCTATTTCCATATTGTACATGCAACATGGCAAAAGTCCCAATGCCCATTCCCCGCCTTTTGTCTATTGACCGCCGAGCACAGATCCCAACACCTTTTTTGCTTGGAAACCTCGCACCAAGCGTAAAATCGACCTACTGAACACATTCAAGTGATTTACCTAGCCTTCTTGGGCATGGCTCTGCGCTTCCTTGCCTCGCCATTGAGGTTAGGCGCCGTAGCATTCTGAATGGCAACTTCATCCTCGGGGAGATCGGAAGAGTCAAGGAGAGGCTCGTCGACTAATTCCTTCTTGCCCAGGATACGTCCAACAGACTGGTTGTAGGCGAACTTGGGGAGCTTGAAGAGGAGAGTGTCGTAGATGGTGGGCTTGGGTTCCTCGTTGGGCTAGTGGTTGTTAGTCTGTATACAATCCAGTCAGGAGAGAGAGTCATGTACGTACGTCAATCAAGAATTCGCCCTTCTGGCCATCCTCAGTCTCGTGTTCCAAAAAGACGTTGCCGACAGAGTCGACGACTAGAATCTTGCCGTTCTCGGCGACGATGCGCTTCTTGGCTCCCTGGGGACCGGAAACAACCTCGGGCTCCTTGGGGGCGCTGATGCCATCGGTGCGCGCCTTCCTCACAGCTTGGACCTTCTTGGGCTTGCGGGCGTCCTTCTCCATGGCACGCCTCTCGCGGCGGTTCCTGGGAATCTGCTCGTCAGGGGTGTCCTCAGGCGAATCGTTCTCGAACTGCTGGGCATTGACGGGTGCAGGAGTGTCGTCGATGCCGGGAATGCCCTGAACGCCAGTCTCATCACCCCACGCAGTCTTGCGGGCCTGTCGAATGTACCTCTCGGCAAACTCTCTGCGGCGCTTCCACCCCATGACGAGGGCAAAGTAGTGGAAACCACCGCCAAAGACGGTAAGGAGACCAATGATGACAGAGCCAAGGCCAGGACGGAAGCGGTCATAGTAGTAGCCAGAGCCCTTCCAGGCGGGAAAGCCATTTCTCAAGAAGTGATCGTAGCGCTCGCGTTCAGGGCCCTGGAGCATCTTTGCGATGACAGACAGCCTCTGGTAGGCAATCGTGACCTTCTGCACATGGGCCTCAATCTCCCTGTTGGACGGCTGCTTGCCGACAGAGGAACCCTTCTTCTTGTGTTTTTTCGCATAGTTAGCGACAAAGGCCTGGCGGGCCTTGTCAGGGTGAAGTTCGCGCGACTTCTTGCGGAAGGCTTTTGTCAATTGGTCCTGGGACGCGTTGGGCTTGACACCGAGCAGATCGTAGAAGGTGACGTTTTGGCCTTGGGATTTGGCTACTTCGTCGCGGAGGCGGAAAATTTCATGATCTGGCATAAGCTGTCAGCAAATAGTTCCGCAGTCAGTCGCAGCTGGATGCGTCCATATGCAGCAAGGCGCATCCAGAGTGCAATTGAACGGGCAAAGGTGACGTACCCTCTTTTGTCCAGGCAGCGGCGAATGCTGCGAAGATGCACAGCACCAGTGCAAGCACCGCGTGAGATCTCATGGCTGGGCGAGTTTGTGGTGGGACTTGCTCGCAGGGAACGGGGGAGCAGATGTTCGGTAGTGCGGTGAGCCCGCTCGAGAAGGGGAACGTGGCCCAATCGCTCGGAGCCTGCAATCAACAAGACGCCTGCGTTGCAAGCTGGCTGGAAAGGGATAAATTTGCGCTCACTTGCTTGCACTGCTCTCCAGAGTTCTATAAAAGTCAAGGTGGCCTCCTCGTGCGCCAATGAAACCCGGGCATCGCAGATCCAGCTAAGGGGCTAACGGTTCGCCCTGTGGCTTGGTGAGGCCAACGCGACCCTGAGCCACGGGATTCGCGGCAGGGGGAAGGGTGAGCCAACAAAAGTTCCCATAGCGGCGACGACACGCAACCACTTCCTCTCTACATCACACTCTCTTGTCCACCAGCCCTCACGCCCCGCCGCGTCAGCCTCTCTCGTATTTCGCAACTATTTTCATTCCCGTAAGGCACCCGTCCGCTATATCTATGCCCCTCCTTGCCTTGCCCTGAGGACACATCTCCAGCCCGCTCGTCTTCTCATACCGTCAGCAGCTGACACTGACCTTGAAGATCTAGAAGCCTACCAGCACGCCCTCTTTCCTCCTGAAGACCGTCTTCGAACACGAAAATCCACTTAACATCACACATCGTCCAAAATGTCGCGCTTCAGCATTCCCATCGATGCGCTTACCTCGCGCATGAACATTGGCGGCCGCTTCGACAGCCTGCGCTCCACTTCCGTCTCTTCGCGCTTCGCCAACCTGCGACCCGTTGGCGAGTTTTTCGACGTCAAGCGCATCTCCAAGCCCGCCAACTTTAGCGAAGTCCAGAGCCGAGTCAACTACAATTTGGGCTATTTCTCGAGCAACTATGCCGCCGTTTTTGTCATGCTCAGCATCTACAGTTTGCTCAGCAACCTGATGCTCCTTTTTGTCATCTTCCTGGTCGTCGGAGGCATGCACGGTATCGGCAAGCTCGAGGGTAACGATCTCGAAATTGGCAGCTGGCGCGCAACTACCTCTCAACTTTACACCACACTGTTCGTCATTGCAATTCCTCTCGGCCTCTGGGCCTCTCCCTTCTCCACTGTTCTCTGGCTTATCGGAGCAACTGGTGTTACCGTCGTGGGCCATGCTGCATTCATGGACAAGCCCATCGAGTCAGCTTTTTCCGAGGAGGCGGTCTAGGTGGTCGGCCGCGAACTCCTTACACTATGCCCCACTGGGGAAGACCACCAGGGGGCTCGTCGGGTGTGGGGAGATACTTTGAGGGGATGGACGACGACGTGCATAGATTCCAAGAATTGTCTAGTGATGATGAAAAGGGCGGTGTTGTAATAGACCAGGAGCTTCCACCAGCATTGAATGGAAGGAATATGAACCCAGACGAGTTATACTTCAACGACATGGATATTAGAGCGTGGGAGAGCAGGACAGCGGCTTTAGCAGGACCTATGCATGAGCCTGTGCGTGGCTATGGAGGCTATCACGAAGAGTACTTTGGCGGACCGGCTGAAACCATCAACTCGGCTGAAATGGAAGAAGTGCTTTTCCGACGGGTTCTTGACAAGATCCGGGTAGCAAGAGCGGCGGGAAATCCAGATGTTTCACTCAGTGCAGAAGAACTCGACGCATATCAATCACGCCTCTATGGCGCACGAGCCTCTGCGGTACGTCCCGACCCGCAGCCTCGACCTACCAGTGCTTCATTCCCCAATGATACTGCTAGTGTCTTGAGTTATGAGACCACTGGCAAGCCTGACACTTCTTCCTCGCGCTCGAAGAGAAGCCAACAGAAAGCGTCCATGTTTAGCTCCAAGTCTAAGAAAGAAAAACGACCAAGTGGCCACAAACGTACGTCGACCGCGTCCACGACAGAAGGCCATGCACCTCCACCTGGCTTCATTGTTCCTGGCCCAGACGGGCAACCTACTTATGCACCCATTAATGCATATGAGGGCAGTCTGGCCCGTGAGCATGGGCCTCTGCATCCAATGCCCCGTTCAAATTCCGAGACTGGCCACCACGTAGCAGCGCCTATGCGTCCTCCCTCTATCATCAATATGCTAGGCTCGTTTCCGGAGTCAGAGTGCGGCTATCAGCCTTTAACGTCTCCACTACCGGACCATGTGACATCACCTCGACAATCAGCCCATGAAGCCGATGTCCCACTTGGCTCCCGCACTCGATCGTCCTCGATTCAGTCTTCGCGCCTTGTCCCGTTCCCTGTGGAGCCGTATCAGTACCACAACTTTAGCCCGGCTTCTTCATCATCATCACCGACGTCGCCTCAACCACCATACACTCGGAGAATAAGCTCGGCGGTTTCGGAAGCTAGCTATACATCATTGCCACGCCGTGTTCCTCAAGCGGCAGCTCCTGCATCTGCATCTGCACCAATACCGTTACCACGCGTGGTGAATGGCGGAGTTTCTCAAGACACGCACACGGATGCAACTGTGGCTACGCAGGGCTATAGCTCCGCGACGCCCGTGCAAGCCCAAGGGGCGGTTAAGGATGGTGGAGGCGGTCATGGAGGCGAGAGGAGGCGAAAGAGCGGTAAAAGTAGGAAGAAAGGCTGACGCTTGGTTGTGCTGCTGCTGCTGCTGCCTCGACACGAGTCTGTTCTTGTTTGTTTTCTCAATCTGGCCTGTCAGGCCCAGTGGTTTGGTTATTTTGCGAGGAGTGCATAGCGATAGATTGGCGTCAACGGTGGCCACGTATGTGGTGGGCCCTTGGTCTTCCTGTTGTCTTGAAAGCTATATGATTGATTTTCTCCACTACTTGTGTGCTGTCCAGACCAGTCACCTGATTTGAGGCTTGACAAAGTTCCAGGTATGTCTCAAGAGGGCAAAGGGCCCATGCAAGAACGCGTCTGCGGCCTCGATGGAGGCGTATGTACGATTTGTTGAATGCCATGGTATGCCAGGTGCATTTGCAACGGTTGGTCTCGACCGTCTTATCTGCAGTTTTGACCCATTCATGCCACAGGGATGTAAGTGTGTGTGGGCCTGCACAAGAGGCGATGATGCACAAGGATATGTTTTTTTCTCAACTACCAGACTCATTCAGAATACAGAGAGCATTTCTCCTGAGGGAAACGGGCAATTGGCATGGCCTTTTTTTCTTGCTGGTGGGCTTTTATTTTGCTCGTGCTAACCAGAGTATGGCGGGTCGTGCATAAGGGTTCACGCACAACATCACACATGTGCAGGTGCACAAGTGACTTGGGCTGGCGGTGCCGGGACCTGCAGGGATGAGCCGCCAAGTTGCCAAAGAGCGGTCAGTCAGACGTCCCAAGCGTCCTGCGAGTAGGCGACGATCATTCCTCCGCTCCACAAGTTCGCGCGCATAACTTTCAGCTGGCCATAGTACCGCCCGTCTCTGGTTACCACCCATTGCGTTACCCCAACCGTGCGAACAAGAGTATTTTATGGTCCCTCTTCCGCTTTGACGTGGTCCGTACTTGCTCACTCGTTTATCTATCCACCCGTTTTGCGCACGGTCTCGGGCTCCTGGCACCAACGGCCTTTTTTGCTTGGGCGACGATAGGGCTGTCACCGATTCTTCTTGTACTACATACTCGCCTCGTAAAAAACGGGGCTAGCTAGTCGAGGACCCAACCCACCGCCCAGGAGGCTGGAAAAACATTGGGCGACAGAAAACGAGGCAAAAACGGGCTCACAGGACGACAGGCACACTCAAGACAAAGTCGATTGAGGCCCAAAAAAGACCCACATTCCTTCACCGGCGTCACCACTTGCTGCTGAAACAAGGCCGCTATTCTGGGCTTTTAGTCACTCTCCTGCCCTCGTCAGCTCGCAACCACTGACAACAACCACACCATACAGTCATACGTGCAGCTACCTTTTTTCCACAATCGCCACGTCTCGGCCAATCCATCCCATCTCATCGCCACCTTCGCGCTTGAATGCGCTGGGCTGACAAGTACACTTTGCATCATCGCATTCCGCCTTCGGTTGCTCGAGCCCACGCATCTCAACAAGGTCCCGCATCAACAAAAAGCACGTTGCCGCTGAGTGCCTATCTGCAACCCAAGCCAACTTTGCTTCTTGCATCTACATTTTCTACCGCGCCCTCGAACAACCACCAACGTCAGCGCGCCACCACCACCACCACCACCACCATGGGCAGCAGCTGGAACCCCTTTTCGACATCGCCCAACCGGCGCTCCTCCTCGTACCGCCCCGGCTACGCCTCATCCTCGTACTCTTCGTCGTCGCGCCACCACAGCTCGACATCACGGTACAAGCGCTCACCCCGCGACAACTACATCCAGCACCTGTACAAGAAGCTACAGCACTTCCTGCGCGAAATCTGGCGCTATGCCCAGCGCCACCCTTACAAAGTCTTCTTCATGATCATCATGCCCCTCGTCTCCGGCGGCGTCCTGCACAAGCTCGCCCGCCAATTCGGCGTCAACCTCCCCGGCGGCGGCGGCCGCCACACTGCGCCATCGCACAGGGGGAATACTGCGGGCGGATACTACGGCAGCCAGGGCTACGGCCGCGAAACATACACCTCGAGCCAGCGCTCTGGCGGCAACGCAAACGGTGGCGGCGGCATGATGGCTAGCCTGCAGAACATCGACATGGACAAGGTGGCCGGCGGTATCGGCGGTCTGGCGACCCTGGCGAGTATGGCGTCAAAATTTGTCTAAAAGACATGAACAAGAGAAGGGTTGACGAGTTACCTTCTAGGAACGGCTGAGAATATTTTTACCATTGCGAGAGTCGTGGGCAACTTTTCCAGAGACGGGTTTCCGCCGCTTTGAAACCTGTTCTCTTACTTGTCTCTCTCTGTCTCTCTGTTTGTGTTTTTGGTCTGCTCGTTTGGCCCCAATGCGTGGGTAGAAGGTACTTGGTGTGCCTTGAGATGAGGAAGAGCTTTGGAAGATAAACATACGTGTTCGAAAAGAGTTGAGCGTGGAGTACGTGTTTTTTTTTGTACGACTTATGATATGGATACTTGTACGCATTTCGGAGTAGGATTGTTGGAGCATGTACAGGAACACCCATGTGTAGACTACGGTGTTCCTTTTATTTCTGTTCATCTTGTTTTATCTTTTTTCATCTTTTCGGAACCTTGTTCCCTTTTTTCTTTCGGTGCTTCAAAAAACGGCTTTAGAGATATCCCCCCTCTTGATCAGATAGGCTTTGGCTTACACTGAACCATGAGATGCAATTGCAATACATACTGATTCCTTGTTTATATGCGTTCGAGTATGCCGCTTACTTCTCCGCCGAAGTGTGAGAGACG
The DNA here is from genome assembly GCA_022457065.1 of Curvularia sp. ZM96. Taxonomy (NCBI): domain Eukaryota; kingdom Fungi; phylum Ascomycota; class Dothideomycetes; order Pleosporales; family Pleosporaceae; genus Curvularia; species Curvularia sp. ZM96. Next base: position 1,585,502 of record JAJGBQ010000007.1, on the reverse strand, counting down.
TGTCAATTGTCTTGTTTATCTCTAAACTCAATATCAAAACTAACTAAAAGGTCCGAAAAGGAACTCTCCAAGATACCGTCATTGTATAGTCATTGTAATCCACAAAACACTTCCCTTTTTCACTCAGCCCAAACACGCCCAAAAGTTCCAAGGTCTCAATCCCCATATCCTCAAGCAGAAACCACGTTGGCAAATACCTTCGACGCCAGATTTCCCAACATCTTTGCCTTCTCCGCCTGCGGCAACTCTTGGAAAACCGCATACACACTCTTCCCCTTTGCATCCCTCACTGCACCCAGGCGATTCCCCGCCACAGCCCCGGCCACCATACCCGGGAAGTTGGCTACTATGAAGCCCATGGCAGCGCCACTCAGCCCACCCACAAAGCTCCAGAACTTGCCTGTCGGGTGAGCCTCCTCATCCGCCATACCTTCTTCGCGCAACATCTCTTCAAAGATGCCGCCGAATTGCTCTTCAGAAAAGCGATTGTGCGTCTCTTCCGTTGTGCCCGCGGGCGCGGACCCAAAGCCAAATGCGGACCAGGGGAAGCCTTGGGCGAAGCCAGCACCGCCGCTACCAGCTTGATTTGGGATTTCTTCGTCAAAGTCGGGCTCAGGTGTTGCGGTGCTGCCTGTGAAACTGTTGTATGTGCGCGCGGCATCGTAGTCGCGGCGGCGGGTGGCGTCAGAGAGAGTGTAGTATGCGTCGTTGATTTGCTGGAAGCGCTTGGTGCGGCTTGCGCGCTCTGGAGAGTCGGCAGGGACGCGGTCAGGGTGGTGTTTTAGTGCTGCTCTGATAACGGCATCTTGTGTTAGAGACAGTAGTTCTTTCAATCGAGAGGGGGCAGGTGGGGAAGAAAGTACTTCTTGTAGGCATCTCGGATCTGCTGTTGTGACGCTTTAGGGTCAATTTCGAGGACCTTGTCTATGCTACTGTGTGAGATCCTGGCACTACAGGGCATTTAGGTCTTACAGTAGTCTACTGAAGCTGTTGTATACTGTCAGCTGGTGGTTCTGGCTGCTAGGCTACTGTAGGACTCACCCATGATGCTGCTTGGCTTCGTCGATAAGCAGTCTGAAAGTAAGACGTTCTAGAATCTAGGCGCAGAGCAGTTTGAGCAATGCGGTAAGTAAATCTTTTGGTTATGCAGAGTGGAAGATGTTAACGTGGCGTGTGAAGTTCAAGATCAGGTACGCGGGTTTCAGACAGATATGACGTAGACGCGAACTTCAGCCACGCTTGCACGTGAATCGAACAATCCATCCACTACACTCCAGGAAAACAGCCTATGGTTATCAGGCCGTGTAATTAATACTAGTCTAGCCTAGTCAAAGAAAAAAACTACAAAATGGAATATCCAGCGCAAACGGCTACAGAAGGTACATTCGTCCGCAATCACCAGCTTGACTGAGATGCGAACACTATAAACCACACACACATGTGGTGTCTATAGATGATCGCTCTCTACTGTGCGGGCTCAATAGAATGAGATAGCAATCATCGTCATAGGTAATGCGGTGCAGCTTTTACCCACCAGGTATCATACAACAAGCCCGTCCCTCAAACTTCCCAGGAACTTTCCTCAAACGCTCATTCAATATCCAATATTAACTCCTCCCAATATAAGGACAAAAACACCTACTTCAGTTGCATATCAAGATGGTGCGGCTCGGTGAGAACCCTCAGCGTCTGAAGCTGGAGCTCAACCCCGAAAAGGCATCAGGGGAGTGTCGCCCACCCATCAGTCCAGAAAAATCCACACTCTCGTTACTAACATGCCTCACCCCAGGCGTCTGTGCAGCCGACAACGGCTGACTTTGGGGCGCAGCGGACATGGCTGCGAATGGATTCGACTGGCCGGCTGCAGGTGCTGCAGGTGCCGGTGTCTGCACAGCCGTCGGTTGGGCTTGTTGCTGTACCGGTTGCTGAGGTGCTGCCTGCGGTTGGTTGTATATGGAGGGAATCGGAGCGTTCTTACCAAACGGGTTGGAGCTTTGTTGGTGGTACAACTGCTGTTGATTTTGGAAGCTTTGCTGCTGCGTCTGGTAATTTTGGACAGAGTTCTGGTTCTGATAGCCAGATTGGGCTTGCCAGGGATTTGCTGGTTGAGATGCCGAAGCTTGAGTTTGTTGCTGCAACTGCTGTGACCATGGATTAGGCATCTGCTGTTGAGATGGAACTGACTGTTGCTGCGTTGCCTGCTGATAGAATGATGACTGTCCAAAAGGATTCGAGTTTGCTGCGTCTCCAGGGGTGAACATCTGGCTTTGAGACGATCTCAAGAAGGGGTTTCCTGGGCTCGAAGGGTTGGACATGGACTGGTACTGTGGCTGCTGTGGGGCATAAAAAGAGTTGTACTGCCCAGCTGTTTGTACAGGAGGCGGGGTAAAGGATTGGAGATATGGGTTTGTTTGAGCGTATGGAGCAGGCTGTGATTGCCCGTGGCCACCAGTCCGGTTTGGAAATAGAGGTTGTTGTTGAGGCTGCAGGCTCATACCCTGGAAAGACTGTTCAAGACTCTGTTGTTGCTGACCCCAAGGATTCTGCTGATAACCTATGCTTTGCTGCTGTTGCTGTTGCTGCTGCTGCTGGGGGACTTGTTGCTGAGCGTAACCTTGGGATACCTGCGATAAGAATGGGTTGTAGGAATTCGAAGGATACGGTTGCTGCTGCTGCTGAGCCTGAGGGGCCTGCGCTTGTGCGTCTAAAGCGTCAAAGGGATTAGTGGACGACGAGGCGGTCATCGTGTCGAAAGAAAGGCCGTTGTTCGCTGGCTGCGTAGGCGGCGTTGGCGTGCTACCTCTTGATTTCACAGAATTCTGCTCGCCCAGTCGAATCAAAGCCTCCACTGCTCGGTCCAGATTGCCATTCAGTCCCTTCAATACCGTGGAATTACGCTTCTCGTCTGGGAAACCCATGTCGCGAAGAGTGGCCAATTTCGAGTCCATACCGTCTCCTGAGGTATTCACGTTGGAGCCAAACACCCTCGAGGGCTTATTTACTCGTGGAGGCGAGGTTTCTTGCTGGAAGCTCTCCAGTCCTGGAGAGATGGGCGGCGTTATATTACGCGGAGAAGTTGCTACTTTGCGCAGTCCGAATCCAAAGCGACCACTGGGCTTGGGTGGTAGTGGCGGTGGTCTGTCTTCTGAGCTGGTGCTTCCCGTATTTTGTCGCGTGCCTGGTCGTGAATCATGCAGATATATCCTCTGCTCGTATTTCGCCCTTATGTACCTTTCCATGGCACTGTCTACCTCGTCGATATCGATGGGTATTTGCGGCTTGATATTACGTGGGTTGTATGTCTTATTGGACTCGATGTTGCCGATGCGCTTCATGTTCTACAAGCATTGATCAGTACTCGTGCCGGTCATACTGAGTCTCACGTTTCTTACATCTACCTGGGCATTGTCCCACTTGTCCATGCTCAACGACTTGACTTTGGAGATGTGCGTTCCCAGTTTGCGATGTAAGGCTGCGCATCGCATACACAGAAAGATGCCGAGCTAGATAGTATGTCAGTCTCAGGTTCGCGGTCGGCGCATCGACGACGGTTTGGAGAGTAGGAGAACTCACGCTCCAGCTTGCCCATCCTGCATAGTCGTGGTCAGTACGTGATGAGGAGAATGCGCCTGGGGTTACCTACCTGGATTCCGCGCGCCGCAGTCTGCGCAGGTGCTATTGCCAGGCACAGTCTTTATCAGCTCCTGCAGTGTGCGCTCGTTACGCGCCTGCTGGCGTTTGTTCAGGGCAGACGCCATGGTGGTGTGTTGTGAGGAAGCGGTTGGGCGTCGGAGGACGGAGTCGGGGGATTGATCGGTTGAAGGTGCACGGAAGCAACGCGCGGGGAGAAAGGGGGCTCGAGAGCGGCAGGTGGCGCGTGGGTTGGATGGCTAGAAAAAGTATATTTCCATGGCAAATGTGGACGTGAGCAAAGAAGGGGAGGCTGTGAAGGGGGTGTTAGTTCAAACACGATGACGAATAACCCGGCTGTTCCATCTCGACGCATGGCATCCCACGAAGCTCGAACCCTGCGTCTCGGCGGTTCGGGACTATATACAGCAGCACGCCCCTGTCTGAGCTTGCCTACACTCGACCAGAGGCTTCGTCATTGTGCCATGCGTTTGGGCACAGGGCGATGGAGCTATGGGCAGCACAGAGACAACGGGTACACACGCCGACACGTTTGCTATGGCGTTTGGTATGCCCAAAGCCCACACGCCGCCAGGGCTGCCGGCAAAGCTCTACAAGGGCCGTTAGGGGCAGACACTGGCAGGGCAGACACAGCAGGTGCCGTTTCTTTGTCAGCAACACGAACGCTTCAGCCCGTCGAGCCTTTGACTGCACACGGGCGCTGGGAGCAAAAGAAGGTATGTATGGTCACGCAGGTGGCTTCAAGCAACATGGAATTGGTAGCAAAAAGCCTAAAAGTGCCGGGTTCCTCTAAGACGCAAATATGACAACTATAGAGATGAGAAGCTCATTATAGCCGTTGATTAATCGTCCAGTTTGTATGATTGTGTGTAAAGAAGGAAAAACGAGGCCGAGCGGCAACGAGAATTTCAACTGGGCGCCGCCAAGCCTGCTGACAAAGCCGGGGCCCGAGCGGGGAGGATTTTTACCACCTCAGAAACCCGGCGCTCTGCACTTCTGCCCACAAACAACAACAGCTCTCGTGTGCCGCCCTCAGCACGTGCCTGGCATTGCGAACGATTCATGTCTGTCGTTCTCGGAAACGTTGCTGCTGCCGGTGCTCACGATGCTCGCTGTCAACCCACCATTGCCTGCTCCCAGGTTCAGCTCTCTATGGCCTGGAAGCAACATTTTCTCTCGGTGGAAAATTGAAATTGGTTTTTAGCAGAGCCGTGTCTTCTCCACCCTACCCATTGCCATCTTGCTAGATGTGTAGGACTATATTTTGACATACATTCCTTTCTTCATGCGTTCCCCGTGTCGCGTCGAGCTTGAATTGGCGAGGCGCCGGTCAGCTATCCTCGTTGCTCCTACGGCGCTGGCTTCTGTCGAAAGTGCTCCAGCACATCAGGCCATGATGCGCGTGGCTGCGTTCGAGGCACCTGAAAACGCTTCAGACGAAAGCGGTGATAAGCTGCAGATGCAAGAAGCTTTGATCCAACCGTCCTAACATGTCGCAGCAATGCAACGGTTACTTTGCCACGGCATATGTGATATCAAAAGTCCAGCTCGTCAGCACTCACGGTCACGTGCTCGTGCCGTCTTATCGAAACGTATGCGATTCGACCACACGGCGCATGGTAAAGTCTCTTAGCAGAACCACAGGATTACTCTACAGCATAGCAGGACCCGCATTCTGCCATCTCAAACACGTTGAGCTCAGCGCCAAAACAACAATTACATCATGTTCTCTGGCGTTGCACCTGGCCTTGCCAACAAGGGCAGGCGAATGTCCATGATGTGGGGTCAGTATAGCGGCCTGATGAGCACGGCGGTCAGGACACACTTGAGCCGCATCTAGTTGCCATGGCTGGTCGAATCAGAGGTAATTGCGCGTCTTAGTCGTCCATGTCAGGCTTAGCCAGTTAAATACCGACCGCAGCTTCCACCATGGCTGCCTACCGTCTGTTCCTCTATGCATGGCCTTATACCGTTGGATCTACTCGTATCAAGCCGATTGCCCTTACCGTTCCCGCCCTTTGCTTGTAGCCCATCGGCAATGGTATTGCTAACAAACTCATGGACAATGAGGATGGTCGTTACAGTTCGCCGTCACACTTCCAACGTGATATTCTGCTCAATGTTTTTCTTGTCATACTTGCCACGTTTCTGAGCAGGGTCTCGCATCCGTATGACGTCCAGGGCTGTAACAATGTACTGAGAGGGCCACTTTGCATCCCGAAAGCAAGCATGGGGCTGAAATACTACGGACATGAGAGCCTCATTGAAGCCCTTGTTTCCCATTGGTTTACTTGGATCTGACCTGCTACCTCGTATACGGCGATCCATCGCCAAGGCGGCTGCTCTGACATCATCTCTTGACCAGAAACGATATAGCACCGACTTCAGCAGATCCCTACCTGCTTTTTAACCACTGCGTTTAGTATAATGTACGCAAGCGCCAATGGCATTTTAGTGGCTACTAAAGGATTCCCGGTCGTGGATTTAGGCATGAGCACTCGTATACGATAATTACCGGTTCCGTACTAGCTGGGCTGACTGGTCAAGCTGAAGTGGAATGCTCAGCTTCTACGACGGTGACCCTTATTCTTCTAAGAATCCTTCAGCAGTTAGTGAAAGAGTTGCTCTCCACAATTCTCGTATTCAGAGTTTCTTACTACCTTACGCACCACTCCGTTCCGAAGACATGGAACCTTCGACCAGCGTACCCGCTTCCCAAGCCATGGGCTTCTCTAGGCTCCATCAATGGATACCGACACTCGATACTATCCCAAATAACCCGACACTAAACCCTATATAGCCCTGGTAGGCGGTTATATCAGCGCCGAACCATAATACAAATACTCGCCAGGTACCCGAAGGTCGCAACGCCTCGTACAGCACTTCACTTCGTCGGATCATCAACCACACTAAAGAACAACTGGCACAGATTGATCAAACACATATCCGTTCACGCTTTTCCCTGGCTTGAACTGACGCAACACACAAGTGAGCTTGACGTCCCAGCGATAGACAGACCCAAATTACCTCAAGGTCGAACAGTTGTGCTCTGCTCATGTATACCGAAAAAATAGGGCAGGGTCAGCAATCCGGTTCTCAACAGCCAGTATCGTCTGCTAGAGAGCAGCCTGGAACTGATCAACGGTCGTCAGAAATGGACAAAGACACCTGGTCAGATGTGAGTGACCCCAAGGAACGACGGAAGATACAAAACAAATTGGCTCAAAGAAGACTCCGTAAGCATTTCCCTAAAACCTAAATGCATTCCGCTAACGGTACTGTAGGTGATAAAATCAAAGAGCAGAAGGAAGAGGCAGAACGAGAGTTAGAGAATCGACAAAAAGCGGGAAGCTCATATGCACCACCGGAGCTGGGAAGCATCGACACAAACCAAAATCTTTCTGGTCTACCCTGGGGCGGCTTCTCCATGAGACACATGGCTGAACAAGGAAAGCGTAGCCATTGAAACTCGCCAAGAGACATAGACTATGGCTGTATACAACACAGCGTGTCCTTCCTAGAGATCAAAGACAGCAGACAAGATCACGGCGTGAGCAAACCTTTTTCGATTTGTGTCCGAATGCACTGACTCTTCAGGCTGAACTCTCTTCTAAAGTAGCAAGATATGGGCAAATCAACCTGATAGATTTCGAACGACCGAAACATTGAAGAATCCAGAACTCGTCACTGGCTTGAAAGTCTCGGGCCTCCTATGCCACCTCCTCTCCCGTAATGAGCGCAAACGTCAAATCATGGGCACTTTGGAGTTGTCATGGTATGACCACCCAGTGTTGGAAGGATACGAAGATGCCCGCAGATCACCAACTCTCCACCAACACACCTGCCATGCCGAACAAGTTGGGGGCTTGTCTCAATTCGGGGCTTACATACATGGTCGCTCCGTTGTCGTCGTTGTTGTTCTGGGGCTGTTCCGCTTCGCTCTTACGCGCGGCGGTTACTCGAAACGTCTGAATGGCCGACTCAGAGCCTTTCTCCGCAAGAGGCGCAAATCTGCCCCGCTTCGCTAAATCATAATATTCCCGGATACCAAATCCCTTCTGTGTTGGAGTTTGTGAATCGATCATACTCTGAGGCGTGAACGGTCAGCGCGCTTTGATTGATAGGCGACCTAATCCTCGGTCAACCGCGCCATGGTCCATATCCTAATGAAACATGGTCTCGTTGCTGAGCCACTCTCTACTTCTAAAATAAACACAACCATAAGGCGCCAGTATGCGTCATGAGCACCTCAGCTTGAGTGGGAACTCAAGAGTTGCCTAGGCCTCCGATGTGCGACCCAAGGCACCTTCAGGATTGTGGACATCGCCGACGAGTGGCATGCATCGAAACTCACTGACGCGGCCAGAAGCTTAACCAGAAGTGTATTACTCCTGCCACTTCAGTCAGCCTTAGACAGGCTGAAGTTTAACTAGCAACTGATGGTTGCAGGGTTTCGGTGCCGCCGCAAGGCTGAGCAAAAGCTAGTCTAACGTCAATGCCTGGCTTGCTGCCATCACAGACCATCGCTGCCTACGACCTCATTAAAACTCGCGGCCGTGTTCTCCGTTTTGCTGCTTATCCGAGGCAACGAGCACTTTCGCGTATAGCCTCTTGGCGTCGCATTCGCGTGTGTATCAACTGTTGTTCCTGCTGCAAGCTTGATCACGAGCCTCGCCCCCGCTGCGGTGCGCGAAAGCTGTGCCTTGCATTATCACCACAAGTCAGCCCGCGATAACTGAGCTCGACCATTTAGCGGCATTTGTGAGATTAAGGCACGGCGGTAAAACACGATAATTGTCTGGACAAGGCAATCCCTCGCTCACAGCCCGCCCTTAATTTAACCCTAAAGGGCTAAAGCTGTGTCGCTTCGAAGCAAGCAGACTGGGCACCACGCCTCCTGGTGCGGCGTAATTGGTGCGCGCCGAGGAATTTCCACCAGAGAGTGGATATTATGCCAGTTATGATGTCTACAAGAAGACAAATTGACGCAGCAAAGACACCAATGTATGCGGCTTTGCGGCAAACACCCGTCATCATGCCACCACACTCGCTCTAGTACGTCAGGCAGAACTGCGGCGTCGACATTTTCTCTCCTCAACTTCGGCTGCCCCCGAGCAAGCCACATCCGCTCCATACGTCTCAACGCTCTGAGGCACGGATGGGCCTCCTCCTTAAGCGCCGTCTTGAGATGGGCCGTTTGTTCTGCCTACACGATGGATCAGCTAGGTTGTGGCGTGGATCTGGGGATGCTGGATTGGTATATAGGTCCTCAACTGGACTTCCGGTATGAACGTATTCCAATACGAAGGCGCTCATGTCAGCAGAGCAATTCTCAAGACTCTCTCTTGGAGAGGACATGGTAACTACTCGTGCCAGAGCTGCAAAGGCAGCAAGAGCCAACTCACAGTCGTCGAAATCAGAGGATTCCAATCAGGACCAGCCGCTACCATCTGTCGAGCCTACAGCATCTCCTACGCCCTCACTTGTCATATCCACCAAGAACCTACAGTACAATGTCTCGGCTTTCGACAATGATCTACGCAGGAGGGCGAGGAAGGGACTCGAGGGCAAGGACATCAGAATGAAGTACTGTGCCATGTCGGAGGACGAAGACAGTCCAGATGGAAGCTCCAAGAAGTATTTTTACCTTGACGACGACATCACAGTAGCCATAGGAGGAGCGTTGCAGACACCAAGGTGTTCGTGTGGCGCAAACGAGAAGGGAATTGCGTGCAAGGTATGATTTTTCGTCCATATGGCTCTGAACAACAAACTAAATGTTATCCGAAGCACATATATTGGGTCGGGGACCAGATCATATCAACTACCTCCGACAGCATAGTGAAGACGCCTCTTCATCTTTCACCAGACGGCTCCAAGATCGAGGACATAAAGCCAGATAACATACTGGACACCAAAGGCCTAGCAACTGTTGCCAACGATCTGAAGTGGGTTTACCAAGATGATGAAATCCCCGAGGATGATGACGACATGAGGAATGCAATCACCGACATGCTTTCTTGCTTCGCCCCTCAAGAAGCCCTTCCAGGAGAGTTCAAATGCCCCGAGTCACCATTGACCTCTGAGCGCTCGAAGAAGTACCAGGATTTCGCGGATCTTATCACTGAATACGCAAACAGGGACCCCAGCTTGTATCTCCGAGTGCGCAAGATCATCGATCCGGATTTTGAAAGCCGGGTTTTCTTCGAGAAGATTGACAACCGCATCATGTTGACCTTCAACGTTTTGGAGGAGTACATTGCCGAGGGGCCAACGACGAATCTGTTTCCGGGCACACTGCGCTTCGACGTGCCCAGCTGTGCGAAGAAACTCAAGTCACTGGTGTATGCTATTGACGAGTTTTACCAGAACCAATCGCAAGTTGAAGATGTTGCCGTACGGGCAGCCGCAGCTCTCATCAGGATCCTCGACCGCGTCACGGACCGCAACAAGAACGCATACGAGAATATCACGTGGGAGTGGGAGGCGCCCTCTGATCCAGTCCAGAATAATCTTTACATGGCGCTCATCGGAGCCTATGTCGAAGGCGAAACGCCATTCGTCCTTGACGCCCTTGCGTCTTTGCCGCAAGAGGACGTGTATCGCAATCACTGGGAGACCATACTGGGCATCGAGAAGAAGCTTACTGATTCCGGTGCGCCATCCCGTTATATCAGCACTTTCCGCAACATCGTTTATGAACCCCGCAAAAGGCCGGGTTCTGCGGTTCGAGAGCCAGAGCCAAAGAGAGCGATGCAGTAATGGCTGTGTTCTGACAAAGAAACCGTCCTTCTACAATTCCACTGACAGTCGAAATTCGTGGATTGGTGGAGGTAAGTTGTCTTTTGAGTTTTGTTTTCAGCGTAATGGTGTTGGCGGTCTACTGCGTGTTTTGCACTTTTTCCATTCCTTTCTTTGTATCCTCTTTTCCCCTTCACTTTACCACCTTCTCACCTTTCCTTACGAAGCTACGACTGTTCGCAGTCGTAGGTTCATTACTCTGTTTCATTCTTTGAGGGTCGTCCGACTTTGGTCCGTCTTTACAACCTTCTCTTTTCCGCTTTCCCACCTCTTCACTTTCTGACCAACTGAATTCGGCGTGCAAACCAACCGAATGATTGAGCCATTGTTTTCCTCTTCTCTTCTATCCTTTACCCTTTCTGGATGCTCACCAGTACCCCTTCTTTGGCCTGCTTATCAGGTGACTCTTGTTGGAATTTACTTCGCTTCTCACACTCCTTGTATATACTTTTGAGCAAATTACGATGTAACCTTGACTTATTCCCACTTATATCCACTGGAGACCTATTTTAGTGAAACAGGCAAGTCTTTGATGGCGTCAGCTCGGTTTTGTCGTTTTGAAGTCTTCGTGAGGTGAGGATGGGGCGAGATGTTGAGCGATATCAAACAACCGTGTCTCAGCATAGAGCATGACCATCAGGTGATCGCGGACTTTGTGTCCGCACCGTACCGAGCTGCAACGCACGAAGCGGCTCCGGTGGATTGGGTGTTGAATCGACTGTTGCTTTTCTGCGATAGTGCCAAGACACTCAACATAGAGCTGGTGCCGTCCATGGTTGAGCACCCTACTTCTACCTATGACTATGTGCTCAAACGAAAGCCGAAGTTTATGCAGTAAGGGTGATATGAATCGTGGCTCGCTGCAAGCTATCGTGTGAATAGGTTTGGTAGGGGTAGTGTAAGCTCAAGCACGACCTTAGCCCAAACGTGGGTAAGCCAGACTATCGGCATAGGACATCTACACGAGCCAATCATTGAAGATTCGGCTATGTGTAGTACCGCTACTTCGTCATAGGCATATGTAAGTGGCCGGCCAATCCGGTTTACTAACCAATGGTTGACACTAGGCGTTTACGTGATGTTTACACCAGTACTACTCTTACTTTCTGCATCAAAAAAGGAGGCGATATAGCGAGGTGCCAGACAATGCTGAGCATGCAATTCGTTGTCTGGCAGGAGGTTTTGACGATAAGACGCGAAGCATCTGACCCTGGTCTTCCAATCCAGCCATTCCACCCTTGCTGCATACCCCCGCAGTAAGCGATGTGTCCGAAAGGATGCTTCCGTCAGAAGTTCCGCGGTCCCCGTCAATATGGCCATTCAGGTTGACCGCATGACTTTCCCCCTAGGAAAGCCTCCTGAGAACCATGCATGTCTGTTTCCATTGGGACGGAACGATTACAGGGCAAAAAGCAACGGAGGACAAAAAGCACACGTAGCCGAAAGGTGACCGACCCGATACAGATGGGAGGAACTAAGAGGAGCATGTGAGTGGCAAGGTAGCCCGCAACCAAGCTTGCACTTGTGCCAGCTAAGAACTCACTATGATGATCGTGATAGTCGTTGTGGACACCTGAAGGTGGGCCGACTGGGCTCGACTGCGGGGAGCGGCGGTTAGGCTCGAGTTGCCTGTTGACGTGGTTGGCCGTGAGGTGAATGCACCGCACCCTTTATCCACATGGCTTGTCCAAGGACTGCGGGGAAACGAGATGCGCTAATCCGCTTGCGCCACTAGCGTAAAGGCTATCTTCTCGGGCTACGCAGCCAAGACGTGCACTGCTGCTCCGATATTGCTCTCCTGTCTATCATGCCTGCTTTTCTTTGCCTCTTCAACCCTCTTCCCTTTGCCTGTTCTGTTAGCCTCCTGTCACACTACGTTGCTTCAGTTTGCGATTCCCCTGCGAGAGAGTGATTCGCTTATCACGCCATTGACCCCGCTGACGTACGACACTCGGAGGACCCTGTCTGTGCGTCTAGTGGCATATCAACCATCCCACCCTTTCTTGCCTTCCCCCCTCTATACTCTTTGTTCTACTCTGCACACTACCCACGCTACTCGATTTGCTACACTCTTCAACCACACTCACACATACAAACACACACGCACATCCCCATAAACTGACCAGCATCGCCTCGCAACAATGTCTTCCAACGACCGGAACTCCCCTCCTCTGCACTCGCCAGATCCTCGCCGACGGGCCTCAATCACCAGCCAGACTTTCCACGACCTCTTTGGCCGATCAAACAGCATGGCAAGCCTGCCAACGGTTGGACAGCAGTCTTCTGGACCCATCACCACAGCTGCTGCCAACGCTCAACGACGACGGCTCTCACTGACCACCATTGGTCTGGGAGCCTCCCCTGGCCAGACGTCGCCCTTCCTGCAGACCCCAAGGACCCGGACCGAGAGCATCTCGAGTGCCAACTCTGGCTCCGTCGATGAGAGTCCTTTCGAGGACGACTTTGGTCCTTCCAGCAGCAGCAACCCGGCAACTCCGTTTGCTCGTCGGCTGAGCTTTGGAGCTCGTGCAATGCGGGATGTTAGGCAGGGCAACGGAGGCGTTGGGAACCCAAATGGTAGACCACCCATCCATAAAGCTTCCTCTCCCCCGACTGGTCGAGGTCGAGGTCTGTCTTCATTGTCGCAGTCATTGCCCTCATCCTCTTCACTGCTCCGCCCCTTTACCCATTCCCATTCGCGGCGATCCACTTCCATTTCGCACATTTGGCCTTCAACTATTTCGGAGCATGCCGAGACTGTACTTGGAAACTACTCGCTAACATCGGCTTCAACAGGCGAAGGTTACAATTTCGCTGAGAACCTCCGATCACGAGCCGAGCGGGGATCCATTTCCGGCCCCTCTTCGTCGCTGGGTGCCATGGGCCCATCTCACCACCGTGCCAAGAGCGTTACAATCATGGAGCCTCCGGCCCGCGAGATGCCGAAGCCCAAGGTTCCCGATGCTATGCAGGAACGGATCCTCAAGGGTGATTTTTACATGGACTAGTTGATGCACAGATGTTTGCATCTCAACATCTCCGGTAGGTCTTCCAGAGTGATTTCATGACCGTGCAGTGAACTGACGTTTGTTTTCGTCAGAGCCATCTACCTGACAGATGACACGTGAGAATTATTCCGCGGCCTTGTACCACTACTCTTCCGTCTGCGTAACTACACATCTTCCATGTCCCAGGATCCTACACGCATCTTACCGTCGTACCAGTCATTATCATGACTGGTTCAACGGCTCTAACGATTGTTTTGAACCAATGTAAAGAGGTCTGCAAATACGCTCACGCACACATCCCGAGCAAACCTAATGTCTCGGACCCTGGCAACCATATACTTTCGGCCCCTTCTTCATAAATAACTACTGCAGCACGTTTCCGGTGCTTACGGTCGTTTGACCGCTATTCACGCGTTTGAGATGGCTCGGTTAAGCTGTCATGAACTCTATGCTTTTGCATCGCGTACTTTGGTTTATCAGACACATCACACATTCACGTTTTTTTCTTTCTCCAGGCGGAATGATTATTATTACGACACGCGCTTTATGTTTATTCACGGCGCAGGGATGGGGCGTACAGCTTTGCAGGTTAACGAACCAGATTGTTAAGCTGAACACAACAGAGAGTCAACATTGGTGGGATAAGGGACTTCGGAGTTTGACGCACATACTATTAACGCATGGTAAGAGAGGGCAAGGCATACTGCCCAGTAGGGTGGCACTATTACTGTATCCACACAAATTGCTAGAACCAGGACAGTGTACGTAGTACAGCATCACATGAATGCGATAAACATGGTTTTGCACATAAGTGTAAGAAACATAGTTCCCAAATAGGGTTATTCCCCCAGTGAGATATGTCGGCACACGCAATCAGTTCCACTTTTTTGATTGACACAAGATGATCGCACCTCGTGATCGGCGTTGGATGGTGGCATGTCGATCATGCCAGCCGGTGGCGGAAAAATCATAAGGAAATGGTGCCATGTTTGGCATTGACACGTTTTCAACATCACACAAGGATGCACACAAGCAAACAAAGTAGATGATAATGTGGAGTAAAGTCTCACGTTGTGCTCTCGTAAATGCAACTACATAAATTAAGAGAGGAAGAAATATGAAGAGGAAAAAAAACATGCTTGCATACAAATCATATCGTATCATATCGTTTCTCCCTTCTCGTCTCCCCAACTCCATCCGGTTTTCACGTCATCTTCAGGAATCCCAACCGTTCAATGCTGTCGTGGTATAGTAGCCGTCCCGCGCGCAAAAAAGGAATGACGCCAGTAAAATGCTTTGAACAAAAAAGCTCGCTCGGGAAGACAGGACCACATTCTGATGCCGCTGAAAACGAGTTCAAAACAAATCAACTCAAAAACAAGTACGGGGAAAATGGTGCTATAAGCAAAAAGGGCTCTGAATCTCATATCTCGTGTCCATCACGCTTGTAGAAACCGTGGTGTATCCCATATACCCCCTCCAAAATGCTAAATGAATGTGCAGTGCTGTAACAAAACGCCAACAAAAAAAACAAAAAATAGAATGGAGTTTGGCCGTAGTCTTTTTTTCTTTTGTCTTCCAGGAAACCCCATTTTTAGATAAGAGGGCCCGCCATCATGGGACTCATATTCGTCGTCAATGTAGACTCGTAAGGTGCTTGTGCGCCATTCAGAGTGCCCTGCCTAGGACGGTAGTAGCTGTTGGAGTAGGCTGGCGCAGGGCCAGTATATGCTCCTTGCGTCGGCGAATGTAAGCCGGGAGAGGAGGGGTTGTGCAAGTTACGGTTGCTCCGACGCCGACCAAGCACGGGTGATGCGGAGCCGCCTTGCACTGTGCCTGTAGAGTTTATGGACTCGTTTGAATTGCTTCTCACATGCTGCGCGGTTGCTGGCTGTTGCATCTGAGGCGAGCCAGTAGGGTTGGCTGGACGCTGGAAGCCTTGGGTGAAGGGATTGGTACGCGCAGGGACACTGTTCTCGCGTTGTCCAAGCGCCTGTCTCCTCGTCTCAATAAGCTCACGAGCTCGCATGTTGCGTTCGTCCTGCGTCAGTCCGGTTGGACGAGCAGCAGGCTGACCAGGGGATTGAGGGTTTTGGGTGGGCGAAGGAGGTGGCCTTCCGTGCTCACTTGCCCGCAGAGTTCGGGTCGAAGCTTGAGGATTGAGCTGACGCCTCGATGGCTGAGGTCTGAGGTTGAGACGTGATGGTTGAGGTCTTGCACTTGGTTGCTGAGTGCCGGCTTCTCGAACGTTGACACGAGAGTTCGCCGGCCGCAAAGTGGCTACCGAAGACTCGTTTCGCAGGAGTTGGCGCGAGTTGCGGTTTCGCACACCACGTGCTTGGACAAAAGCAGCCCAAGGATTACCTCGAGCCGCAAAGGGTGGGAGAGCCGCGCCCTGAACATGCAGTCCCATGCCAGCGTGAGGAAAAGCATTGGCAAAATTTCCAGAGTTCCTCCTACTATTTGCTGAAGAGGGGCGAGCACTGACACGGCTCTGCGGACGGTCAATCATGTCCATAGCCGCAGCAGCTTGTGTCTGTGCTATGCTATCGATGGAATGTTGAGACGTGGGAGTAGATGAGCCAGGGGTCAAGATGGTAGAAGTATTGCTATTTGAGCTAACAGAAGGAGCACGATCAAACCTGCTCATGTTGCCGTTGTGCGCCATGGCCGGGAATCCTGGAGACATGGCGCTTCTCCGAGGCGGCGATATGGGCATGCGAGGATCCATAGCAAGGTTTGACGTGTTGTCCATCAATGGTGTCCTGAGACGTGCAGGGGGCAAGAAGGGAGAGTATGCCTGTGCCGGGCTGGGTCGATTCCTGTTCCTCGTGCGGGGACGAGAAAGCGGAGTAATGGCTCGTGGCTCGACGTCTATCAATGCTCCTGCCATCTGGTGCTGTTGGAGAGCTTGTTGGTGCGCAGCAAACATCCAACTGATACGCGGATCGTATTCTCGGCGCTGCACACGAGGAGCACCACGTGCGTGCCCTTGTGAAGTGTCCGAGTTATCATCAGTATCCCCTTCGTTTGTCCCGTCAACCTGAGCAGCCCCGCGATTGACCAAGCGAGCAGTAGGGTTTGAAAAGGCTGCTAAATTCCGCATATGAGCTTGTGAGCGGCGTGTCCGCAAAGTGTGCATAGCCAGCTCAACGTCACGATCTTGATCCGAGTCATCGTCGTCTGCTTCGCCATCTTCGTAAGGGGCTGCCGAGGTAGGGGGAACAGACGGTCTTCGACGCAGGCCACGGGAGGCATTCAAGACACGAGTGTTGCCGGTTCGTGAAGGCGGTCGGATGGGGGCACTAGGCCGAGGACGATCTGCAGTAGGTGTTAGAGAACCGCCCATTCGGCTTCTGTCATTTGAGTTCGCAAGCGGTTCCCACCCAACGGTCGTTCTTCCTCCATCGCTGTCTTCTTCGTCTTCTTCGCCCATTTCATCGTCATCGTCCCGCTGCAGCATCCACCCCTCCTCTCTTAGCAAGGCCTGAGTATCTTCGTCAAGCTCCTCATCGTTGGAGACGTCAGTAGACGCTGACGAAGCTGTCTCATGGGAGGATCTTGAGCCGTTTGCCCGGTGTAGAGCACGGGTCTGAGCGGGGTTTCTCACACCTCTGCGAATCGGCCCTTGGTCCTCTTCGTCCTCGTCCTCGTCCCCTTCAACGACGCTCGAGCGGTTAGACGACGTCTCGGACTCGACGATACGGCGTGCTCTGGCATTTGGTCGTGCTCTGTTGCCTGAAGGTTGAGGCATGGGGCCAGGTGTGGAAGACGCGTCGCTTGGTGAACTCGAGGCTGGTACCTCATCATCGTCAATAAAGTCGTTCATGGAGGAGTCCTCATCCAGGCCTTCTTCGTCTTCCTCTTCGACCGTGTCCATCTCATCGCCATATATGTCAGAGACTATACTTTGAGTGTATGAACGTCGGCTGCCGGCTTCGCTGTGGGAGATTGGGCGGCGTCGAGCGAAGGCGGCTGCATGTGGGGGTATTCCGGCCTCGAGGAAGCGGCGCATCATGACCGAGTCATCAGGGGGATATCCCCAGTCAGCCATGCCGTCGTCGTAATCGTCGTATTCACCGTGCTCAAAGTCCATCTCAGCATCGATATCTGTGTCGTGCTCTGACATCTCATCCATGTCGCTAAAGCCCGAGAAGCTGTCACCCCAGGAAACTTCGCCAGTCTCATCGAATATCAGTCCGCACTGAGTGCAGCCGCCATCTTCCAGTTCCCAAGTGCAAACCGGGCAGCGGTCAACTCCGTCTTCTTGGTCACGGACGACTTGAAGCGAGGGACCTCGTTGGTGTTGGGCGTGCCGAAAGCAGCCTTTGAAAAGGCCACCAGTGCGGGGATCCTCATTGTCTTTGTCCTGCTGCACGGCATCGGCTTCGTCTTTCTGCCACTTCTTGTGATCGTCGAGGCTCTCCCCTAGCGGAAGCAGCTCGGCGCGGGCTATGAAGACGTTGGTCATATCCCGTATCTAGACATGTGTGTTAGAGAGAGTTTATCATGGACATCTTTGGTTTGGCTTGTCTTGACTCACCACATAGGCGGGGGCAGGCAGATCCTTGACGACAATGCGGCAGTCGGGACATGTCTTGCGAGCCTTGTTGCTAACGAACCAGGTGCAGAGGCACTAGACACGTTAGATGTTGACAGATGCGGTGATACATGCGCTTGGCTTACTGTGTAGCAGTACGTGTGTCCGCATGATATGGTGAAAGGCTGGTACAGCAGACGGTCACAGATCTTGCAGGTAAGGTGGGTGCGAAGGCTGTCAAACTCGACCTTGAGGGCTTTGAGTTGCTGGCGGATGTTAGTGCTCGTGGCCGTCGGTGCGGTGAGTGGGATATCACACCTCTTCTGCCTTGTTCGGCTGGGGCGTCTCTTCCTTCTTCAGCATCATCTTCTGCTTCAGGCTGTCTTTGCTCGCCGCGCGTGCCGGCTTGTCGCCGTCGCCCAGCTTCGAGGCAGAGCGGCTGGCCGTCGGAGTGCCTCCGCGCCCGGGCCGTGACGTCGAAGACATGCCGGCCGACTGTGAGACCGTGGCGGCATGTGAGGGCGTGCTAGAGGATGCGATGGACGAGGATGAATTCTTGGAGCGAGCGGTGGGCGGGGTCGGCGACGCTCGATTGTCCATGGCGGCGGGCGATGGGTCTCTGTGTGGGCGGACGACGACGAGGGCAGCCGGGAGGTTGGAAGATGGAGCATCTGCTCACATGGGACTTTGCCCTGGTAGAGAAGGACTGCGAGTATGGCTGGCAGTGGTTATGCATGCAAGTGCGGGCCTACTAGTCGAAGTTATGTTGGCGCTCGGTCACCACTGCCCTTGCTCCCGTCAATTTGCCGCAGCAGCCGTTCACATTCCACCCTCGCCCTCGTTCCGTCTTTAGCGCCAGCCCCGAATCCCCGTCGTCCACCACCGCCAACCATTCCCTTGAGCCATGTCAATTCCATACCATGGCATTATCTCATTGGCCGCTCCTCGTCCTTACGGGTCCTCAACACCAATGACGTGGGCACGCGACTCGTAGCGATGCTCCCGACATCGATCCAGCTTGACCGGACGCCACAACGGCATCACTGTGGCAATATTTCAGAGAGCCTTCAAAACGCTTCAGCCTGGCTCTGGGCAAAGTCTAGAGCACTGCTTGTCTATAGCCGCCGCTATTGGTGGCGAGAGGATTGTCGGTGCTACTTCGTATGTACATGGCTCGGTCAGACTACAGCACAGCTCACGGCCAAACCCTGCACATACTACTTGGTACTGACGACAACACCAAAACATTGGCCTCGTTGGTAGCACCTCTAGAGCCCGGTCTCCTCCATGATCAAGAACCCTAGATGATACTGGATCGAAAGATACTTTTCTGAACCGTGGTCTCAACCGATATCAGCTGGCCATGGTGTACCTAGTATACTAAATTCGCGATTTTCGCAGCCACAGGTCTTGACATGAAATGTCGGTCATGCATAGAGCCAAGGCCAAGCTATGTTGTTGGAGCAGCTCAGCCTTATATAGGTCGTGCTCACAGTGAATGTCAAGTGTGGCGTTGCGTTCGAGGGAGACACTGCAGTCAAGTGGAGATGATTGCACATACCACCCTTGTGTGACGAGTTCTGTTGAATGCATAGCTTCAGCTCCGTATTTGTTGCCATACGGAAAGCGCACACTCCTCAGGTCGAAGCCACCCTGGAGCCCGTGCTGGCCGGAAGTCCGATCGAATACCAGGCTTCGATCTGAATTAGACTGCCATGACACGACGGGCTCTGACCATGTTTTACAGCCTGACCAGCGCTTAGCACGATGAGATGTCGCGTGCGTTTTATGTGGTGAAACTGAAGGAGAGTACACAATACCGTCATCCGGCAACCAGGAATATCGGGGCAAAAGAAGCAACAAGCAGAGCTAGTTAAGCCTACAGTAGGATGATGCCATGTCACTTGCGTTGGGTCCCGCTGTACGACAAGGAAGTCCATCACACGTCCCGCTGTGGCCGCTGCCGTGCCTAGGTAACCCGCTTATCGATAACACACCTCCGCGGCCTCTGTCTCAACCATCTGCTTCGACGTCTGGCTTTGCGCAACTCATCCCAATAGGCACGATTCACTCGAGATCCAATTGCTTTTTTTTCAGAGTCGCACGCTATCCTAGACTTGTTGCAATGCCAGAGAAGCCTACACCCTCGAAAGCGGACGAATGGTCTGGCGACAAAGCCAGAAAGTTCGACAAGTACGCCACCCTGCCAATTGAGCTGCAGCCCTATTGTGAAGAATGAGAATAAAGCTGATTCACTCTCAAATCAGCAAAGCGTACAGCGAGTACTTTGACCCGTGCCAAGAGGCTGCAGACAGGAGCATACGGTGTTTGAAGAGAAATGGTGGAGAAAGGGCTATGTGCGCGGACTTTTTCCAGTAAGTCGACAAGGAGCAATGCCGCAGCCTGAGGCTGTAGCCGATGGAACTATGTAGGAATATCTGCTAACAGGCATTTGACAGAGCGTATCGGGAATGCAAAGAGCAATGGGTACGTTGCGCCTACCGACTGTGCACCGCATGCGCTCCTGCGATTGTCCTTCCACGACCTGTATCGACATTGATAAACGGTTACTAATATATATGCAGCAAGCTGCGAGAAAGGAAGCCAGGAAGAACAAGTCGTGGTTTGGGTGAACCGAGCATGACGGAAACTCGAGTATAAACAGCTGTACAACATCTCCTCTCTGCATAAGCATGGCGTTTGGGTGTGGTGCTCTGATTACAGTGACACCAGGTGATTGCAATTCATAGCTTGGTTGGGTGATTGGCATATGTGGATATTTAAAATAGTAGTTGAAGGCCCTACTGGGTAGTCAGATACTCTTGGCCTGAACAATTCTATGGAAACTGGCAAATTATCAGTCTGCCAATAACCCAACTGGCTCTGTGATTTATATGGTAGTGAGTCCAAGCCGCCAAAAGCATCATCCAGCAGCTGCACTTGTCCGGCACTCTGCACCAAAGCATCTCCTACACCCACACCTTGACAAAGCAACTACACAAGCCTAGGGTCCCTAACTTAGTCAGAATCACGCCATCCTCCACGCATGCAAAACACACGCCCGATGTACTCGAAACGGCAAAGACGTGCTCCGCCCATTGGCTGTGGGCGTCGTACTTGCCCTTGCATCATGTACGAGGCTGTGCACCGGCGATCTGTACCCCACTCCACCACCCCACCAGAGCTACCCCTCCATGGTACCCTCTTTTACTCGTCCCCAGCAGCCATCCTTCCTTCACCTTTTTCCTCGCTCCACACATGAGAAGCATCTTCAGCCCTTCCTCTCTTAACCGCCTCACCACTCGAGCTTTCACTTCGACCGCACGCGCAATGGGTGTCACCAAGACCATCATCCAGGAGGGCAACGGCCCATCCCCACAGAAGGGCGACACAGTCACCATGGAATACACTGGCTGGCTGAAGGAAGGCAGCTCCGACAAGGGCAAGCAGTTCGACAGCACCACTGGCCGTGGTCCTTTCCAGACCAAGATTGGCGTTGGCCGTGTCATCAAGGGCTGGGATGAGGGTGTTGTGCAGATGAAGCTTGGCGAGAAGGCCAGGCTGGACATTACCAGCGACTTCGCCTACGGATCCCAGTGAGTTGTTGCTGTGAGAAGAAGCTTATGTTCATGAATGCTGATGGATATGCAGGTCATTCCCTGGTCTGATCCCTCCCAACTCTGACCTTATCTTGTAAGTCATTGCTCCGTCCGAATATGAGCTTGGAGCACGATACTGACTTTATCATAGCGAGGTCGAGCTGAAAAAGATCAACTAAATCACGGACAAAGGATAATGGCGGTGGTGTGAACATGGCAGCTACATACAGGTTCACCAGGATACAGTCCACGGTTGAATAGAAGTTCTGAGCCTGCGATAAACAATAAGACAAATTCGCAGCAAATATGCTGTGGTGTCCCGCCTAACTCCATGATTTCTTCACACTCCTTCGTCCTCAGTCAATCGCGCGAGCGGATTGTTCCCTTATCCGACAGCTGAACTCTGTGCAACTATGCCTACTACCTGCAACACTAATCGTTTTGTCGCTTCGGTATCTATATTCAGTTTTGAATTATCTTCGATGCTCCACTCTGTTAGATATTGTATGGATGGGGTAGTTTGGTAGGCTTGGAGCATAGTAGACAGGCGTTGATGAACCAACACACCTGCTTAACATCACCTCTTGTTACTGCATACCAAACATATTGGCGCGTTTGTATTCCCTTCATGGAATAGTTTGGTGAGCTCTCATTATGTGCCTTCTTAAACCCCACTGTATATTGGGAAGCCCCACCAAAGAGCTTTGGACGGTGCATACAGTGACATCACCACTAATACAGCAGCTGTGTTATGCAGCGCATCGGGCTTCGTTGAAGATGCGGTAGCACAACAAATCGTCCACGTAACCTGAGCAACCTGGCATGCTTATATTGCCTCGAGTCTTCTGCACATCCCGCATTGCAATCCGTCACACTGCCACTCGTCCGCCACTGACAGCATTGTTGAAGCATCCTTCTATTCTTGCTACCCCGCTATTCACCATGTCAGCCAGCACACTCAGCATCAATTCGACTTTCGACTTGCCGAATTCAAAGTACAAGATTCCAAAGATTGGATTCGGTGTCTACCTCTCGCCCAAGGACGTATGCGTCAAGTCGTGCAAGAAAGCCTTTGAGGCCGGCTACCGACACATCGATACAGCGCAATACTACGCCAACGAAGAACAGGTTGGGCAGGCAGTGGCTGAAAGCGGGCTTCCGCGCGAGGACATATACATTACGTCCAAAATTCTGAGTCCTGGCGAAGATGTCGAGTCGGCGTACAAGAAGATTGTCGACAGTGTCGAGAAGCTTGCTGGAAAGGACGGCTATGCAGATCTCTTTCTCATTCACAGCCCAAACGAAGGCAAAGAGGCCAGGAAGACAATGTGGCTGGCATTGAAAAAGGCAAAAGAGCAAGGAAAGGTGCGAGACATTGGCGTCAGCAACTATGGTATCCAGCACATCGACGAGATTGCTACCATTGACAGCAAGGAAGCTCTACCTGCTGTGAACCAGATCGAGGTGTGTCACACTCGCTGTCAAGTTGCACAAAAGATCTAACAAACTTCACCAGCTTCACCCATGGTGCCAGCAACGCGAGGTTGTCGACTATTGCAAACAACGCAACATCGTAGTCGAAGCGTACTGCCCCATTGTCCGCAACGAAAAGGCCAACGACGAGACGCTCGCCAGCATCGCCAAGAAACACAACAAGGAGCCCAACCAAGTCCTCATCCGATGGAGTCTCCAGAAAGGCTTTGTGCCCCTCCCCAAAAGTGACACGCCTTCTAGAATTGTCAGCAACGCCGATGTGTACGGTTTCGAGCTGGACGAGGACGACATGGCGAAGCTCGACGGCCTGGATCAAGGCGCAAAGGGTGCTATCGTGATGGCCGTCAAAAATGCTTAAGCTGATGACCGATACTGCGCAGAACTGTTAACATGGATGTAGGTCAATAACTGGTCGAGGAACTTGGCCGGCGCATCGGTTGCTTAGATCAGGGCGATGCGCGCAATGCTAGAGAGAAATCACAACATATGTTCGCCTGTCCCTTTCGATCCGCCTTCTATGGAACTATGCAATTTGTCAATTACATTACCTTGAGGATTCAGAAAGCGTGAGCTTAATTCATGGTTCGCTGGGACATGGCGGACTGTGTCTCATGTAGCTACCCCACCCCTTGAAGGAGCTTCAACACCACTCAGTGAAAAAGGTTTCACCATATCATACGACTTTGAATACGATTGAGGACCTGCAAAGCAACTAATGGCTGCACTAACAGTTCTCGACGTTCTCCGACATGGACAACGCTGTCCTGCTGTTGACATGCCCCACCAGCACCATCAACCCCACCATCCCCGCCATAAGAAATTTTCTTCTTCGCACTTCAGAACAATCAAGAGGTGACGTTTCTTCCCATCAGCTGTACACGAAAGGACGAGCAAAGCTTTTTCGAGCTCGTTTTTCTGTGAAATTCCCTTCGTCTGCTATATATATTTTGTAAATTTTCATCCCACCATCGGTTTTGTAGTGTAGCGGTTATCACTCCGGATTCTGATACAGCGTCAGAGTCTTCCGGCAACCCCGGTTCGATTCCGGGCAAGACCTCACAGTCTTCCTTTTTTTGTCTCTGTATGTGCGTTGGAGAAAAAGACCTCTCCATCATGTATAGCTTTTTCCTTTTTGTTCTCTTCCTTTCCTTCGACCAACATGAAGACAAATTCTCGGAGTCGGGGACAGAAGTCTCTTTTAATCTTTTTTATTGAACATGTATATATTCAATTTCCTCCCTTTTGCCGAGTCGCATAGCTTCTCGGTAACAATACAGTTAAGACTATTATAAGTTTTTCGTCTGTTGTAAGTATACATACATGAAGGGAGGTGGGTTAAGAAGAAGAGGTTCGCAAGGCTGCGCAAATGCCGAAGGGGGGAACAGCATGCCGCCTGGTACCACATAGGAGCACCGCAAAACACAAAAGTAATAGAAGAATAAAGGAAGCCTGTCAGGCGCCATCGCTGGAGTAAACAAAGACAAATAAGAAATGATCATGGAAGAGCAAGGGAAGAAGGTGATAATGATAACCATGAAGAATAAAGGTGAATGGATTAGCAAAAGAACTTATAAACCTTCTTCCACTTGGGCCACTTCTTCTTTTCCTCACGCTCTTCTTCAATCAACGCCTGGATGTTGAGTTCTCGGATGCCCGTGACGAGATCCATGTTGTGGGATCGAACGACCGAGGTGCGGAACCAGAACTTGTAGGGAAAGTAAAAGCATAGGATGACGGGTAAGGCTAGGTAGACGCTGAAGAAGCGTTGCAGGCGCTGCGATGTAGATAAGACGTCCACATCAATTGGAGTGACAGAGACGTAGAACTGTGCCACGAGAACAAGCATGTTCAGACCAAAGCCGATGTAGGAGCCGATCAGGCCGGGCTGCGAGCGGAAAGCAAGTTCGCTGAGGCTGTGGCCTTGAACTTTCCAGCCCTTGCGGAAGCGGATGTGGGCGAGACAGATAGACGCCCAGGTAAATACAGCAGAGAGAGCGGAGAGGGCAAGCAGCCAGTTGAAGGCGGCGTCTTGGAGGCGGCGGTCTGCACCGGCGAGGAATGCAAGAAGGCCAAGTGAGGAGGCAAAAGCAATAGAGACGAGAGGACGCCCTTGACGGTCAATGTATGCAAAGATCCTAGGGGCTTGGTTCTGCTCTGCCAGCGCTGCGAGGGTACGCGAGGAACCGTAGATGGACGAGTTGCCGACCGAAAGCACAGCAATCATGATGACGGCGTTGAAGACGGAAGGCAGGACGTCGATACCAGCATTCTGGATAGCAATAACAAAAGGGGAGGCGATAGCGTCGACGCTGTTCTTGTCCTGCAGAAGGCGCTCGTTGTTGTAGGGCACTAAGAGACCAACCACAGTCAAAGAGACAATGTAGAAAAGCGCGATACGCCAGAAGACTTGTTTGACGGCCGTGGGAAGCGACTTGCGCGGATTAGCCGTCTCAGCAGCAGCAAGACCAACCAGCTCAGTGCCTGAAAAAGCAAAGGCAGCGTTGACAAAGACACTGCAGAGGCCTTTGAAGCCGTTGTTGAAGGGACCTGGGTCGCGCCAGTACTTGCCACCAATGTAGCCACCATTTGGGCCGCCGCCGATATTGATGATGATTCCAAGAATGATGAAGCCAATAACGGCCGTGATTTTAATGATGGCGAAGACAAACTCGGCCTCACCATATCCCTTGATACCAAACAGGTTGATGGCGACAATCAAAACCAAGAAGACGGCGACCCAGGCATTGTTGTTGACCTTGTCGCCGTTCCAATACTCAATCGTGAAGGTGGCCGCGACAATCTCCAGTGGTAGCACAACGAGCCATTGCAGTGCATAGTTCCAGCCCATGGCGAAGCCCCATGCGGGGTCGAGGAAGCGAGTCGAGTATGCGGAGAAGGAACCAGCGACAGGGAAGAGAACCGCCATCTCGCCCAGGGCATGGACGGTGGTGTAGAGCATAACACCGACCAGACAGTAGCAGATGACGAGTGATGCTGGGCCGCCATTTGCTAGCGCCTGTCCGGAGCCGACAAACAGACCGGTACCTGTCATGCACGGTGGTTAGCGACCGAGACATTGTTGAGTGGGGTGGAGCGAGTGCATACCGATGGAACCACCGATTGCTATCATCTGCAAGTGGCGCCCTTTGAGTCTCCGGGCGAGGGGCGAGTTTGCGGTGTTTGTTGCTGCCGCCTCGGGGTCGAACATGTTGCTATCCGCCCCACGGGTCGTCTTTGGCGTCATGGCCATGGTCATGGCGAAGTTGGGTTCCCGCTTGAAGCTGTCGAGGACGCGGCGGCCTAGTCCTGCGTGGTAGCGGGACGATTCGCCATAGTAGTCGGATCCTTGGGACGCTCGTCCAAAGCTCTTTTCGGTTCCGTACATGTCGTCGTCCATGGTAGGCAGGGCAGCAGCAAGACAAAGGCAGGCCGAGCGCAGAGCAGTTCTGCACGTTGCCCTGTGTCGCTGCTAGAGTTTAGGTGACTTGCTTTTTTCCAGGTGAATGGGCCGGGGCCGGGTTATGACTGCGAGGGCGATGGCGCTGACGACTGGGGCGGGCGAGCCTAATCTCAACCGCGGACTAGAGAAATGGAATGGAAGCGTGCAGGACAGGGTCAAGGGGCGGGCCCAGCGTGCCGGGAGAGGTGGGTTGACCAGGTAGTGGGGGTTGGTTGGCCTTGTCCTTATCCTGGCGTCCATGTGGGTGGATGGATTCAACTCCATGATGCAAGCACGGCACGGAACCCCTTCACTCGGCCGCCACGCCACAACGTCCTCTTCCTTCAACCATGACCACACGACCTGGCCATCTGCCAATCTGCCAACCCGCCAGCCGCCAACCACCAACCCGCCAGGCCACCGTGTTGCTGACACCTAGCCACCCGCAGACTAACGCATCGCGCAAGCGACGCTTGGCTGCTTCGCCTCCACTCCACTCCAGCCGTTCGAGCGGATAGCGCCAAACAGCCAATCTCGGCCCCTCTAGCTGAATTCACCCATTTGCTCCAGAGACCGACCGCTCGCGTGGCTACCGGCGTTATCACAACCGCTCCAGTATCCGTACTCGAGCCCCAACTGCCCGCCTCCACGTCCAATAACCGTCTGCGACCGCCCTCGCCAACCGCGCCACCAGTCACTGCTTCCCATGTTCATCTATTCTGTTTTTCCAGAGACCAGGACGCGTCCAGCTGCGTCCAGGATGCTTCTTTGTGGCGTGCCTCGGTGGGACGGCTAAATCAGGCTGCGTCTTGCGGCCGTCATCACATGCAGGTACAGACCGCAATAACTCAGTCGCTGGTCGGTCCAAAGCGCTCTCCCGCTCCAGAAATAAGCCACCTATGTCCAATGTCGTGCCACAGTCCATCTACCTCTCCTGCCGTACTTGCAGTACGTCCGATGACGGCCCGGATGGAACAACAAGAATCAACATACCCTCCGTGTCAGCCCCGCGCAGCCTCGCACAGCGACAAACACAAGCCTCGCCACTGTATTACCTGGCAGCCGAGTAGCACTTCCTCCTTCAGTCACCCATCTCCGGCCATTCAGCGCATCCACTGTCTCACTATCTGCGAAGGGGGCCTAACCGTCGTAATGCCTTCTCGTCTCCCATGCCGCTGACAAAAATTAGTCAGTGAGAGAAGGTCTAGCTATCGGGTGCAGAACGTTGCTCGGCAGGCTGCATGAATCAGGCGCCAACCGGTTTTGGCTGGCCTTCCCTAGCTGGTAAAGTCAAAGACACGCCATGTTGATAAGGCAAGCCACCACCGCCGACTTCCCTCATTCCCCTCGCAACGTCTCCGCTCAGCCCTGCAGATAGCTAATCCCATTACGTGCCTTTACCACCGAAGTGCGCGTGTGAGCACTGGAATCATGTCTCAGGAGCATGTCACTGCTGCCCCTCATCCGCTGCTTCCCACAATGATCGACAGCCCACCATCCGGACTTGCTTTTTGAGCCCGCTGTGCTTTGACGAACACAGGCGTCAAGTTTATGCACTGATGCACATGATGCTTCTCTCCCCCATGTCTCGCATCTTCCCTAAAGAAACACCTCATTCGTCGCATGTGGCACAGCATACCGCCACGTTTTGTCCGTTGCATATGATGCCTGTCGACACTGCTGCAATAGAAATCCGTCGAAGAGGATACAACACCACCTTCAACACAGCGACACAGAAATAAGCTTCAATACTCGATTGGATTCCGAGTCCTATGTCGATCCTTTCTGCCCTGTGCTGCCATGTTCTATACGTATCCCAGAACAATACTTCTTCCGAATTCCAGGAAAATTGCTGCTCCGTGCTCCTGTTTTTTGCCGCGCTTTCATGTGCCACCTATGTACAGGAACGTTACCGCGGCGTGGCTACCAGCAGAGCCCATCACATGACAGTTTTTGTCCCACCACCGTCTTGCAAAGCCGGCAGAAGGACAGTCCGTTGCACAACGCGTTGAACGAGGTTTAGATGCGTTTGACTGCTGCCACTGTCATCAACGCTCGTCTCATGCTTTGACAGATCAAGACTGGCCAAACACACTCTCCCATATCTTTGACCACGAGTCGTTCCTCCAGTGTTGCATGAATCAATATCGTGTTGGTGTTTCTCGCTTCTTTACACCCTTTTCTATCTTCTCCCTTTATCTTCTCCGAGGACCAACGTCAGGCGCTGTTATACGCCTCGTCGCACTACCTCGTACATAGTAAACCTTCTCCAACTTGGACTACAATATGGCTGAGTCAATACTCTCACACCGCCTCTCTTTAGACCAGCATGTGTGGGTGCGAGATAACTACGGAGGGTGGCTTGTACCGGTTATAATAGCAGAAGCACGTTAGTCCGCTCGTGGTGGCGTACACTAACTTCTGGACAGAAGCGAGATAAGAGCGGGGAAAAGATAAAAGAAGCACATAATGCAGTGAGAAAAGGAGAGGTAAGATAGATGTGGTAACAATGTGTCCCAATGCGTATCTGTGTCTGAGTACGTATCAAGATCAACAACCATATCTAAAGACTCGAAAATGAAAGCACACTGCCGAACCAAGGCATACCACCAGAACGGACGAGCAGGTGATAGCGAAGAAAACAGAATCGATATCGTTCGGATATCCAAAATTTTAATGACAATAGTAATAGGAGTAGTTAATGGTAATGAGAGAAGAAAAATAAATGGCTCAACTACATGACATGATATAAAACATCTCCAAAGCGGGGGAATATATATATGAGTGCGGGGAGAAGCGAATCAAGGTAGAAATGAGAGAAAGGAAAAAACTTTGATGCCGTGACAACAAGGAAACGAGTCAAGAAAAGAAAAAAAGGCTGAAAATCCGGCATCCACAACCGAAAAAAGAAACGAAATTCCAATCAACCGTCGTCTAGTTGAATCCAAGAGCGAGAAGAAGAAAAGGTTGGTAAATTCTCTTCTCTTCTCTTCTCCTTCACGTTCAACACCTCAAGCACCCCCATTTTTCTCCTCTTTGTCCTCCTTCATAGGCGGCGTCAAAGGCCCCATGACCTCCTCGACAAACTCTCCCTCACCCAATCTCCCCCCAAACGTTTCCACCTCTTCAATGTCCTCCTCCTCTTCGTCTTCCTCCGTGATACCCAAAATCTCTCCACTCCTCCTGCCCTGCGAACTTGTTCCCCGACTACCTGAACCCCCTTCGCTGCTTCTACCCCGCCACCCACTATGGCCTGAAGAACTGCTGCCAACGCCTGTATTGACGTTGAGCATGGGTCCTTTGAAGACGCTACGTTTGCGTTTGGCGAAGACGAGACCGGGTGAGTGGGGTGGCATGTTGCCTCCGTTTCCGAATGCGGCGCTCGACTCGCTGAGACCCGGGGGGTATCCCGAGCGGACGACTCGGATGTTGGATGGGAAGGACGACGAGGTCGGTGTGGCGGGAAGGACTTTGATGCTGTTGTGTGGCGATTTGGATAGCTTGTGCGAGTGACCAGATGTAGAGACGGCGGGAGAAGCAAGCGAAGCTGAAGAAGTCGACGAGGCTTTGCTGTGCGAGTGGTGGTGGTGTGGCATGCTTCGAATCGACGACACAGATGATGAAGTGGATTTGCGGCCTCGGAGACCACCAGAGGAGCGGCGATATGAGGATCGTGGTGTCAATGGCGCGGGAGATGCCGATAGTCGCCTCACAGAACCTGACCCGTGTGTCGAGGTTCGCGGCCTGGTTGACACTGGTGCCATTGGTGGAGACTTTGGATTCGTGTATACGGATGACCTGTTGGCGGTACTCTGTCTACGCCTCCCGTCTGGAGATTTATTTTCCGGCAACTTTGGAGATTGTACGCTGCTAGCTTTCGAATTCGGTGACCGGGCTCGCTTAGATGTCTCTTTTATCCAATTTCGAAGGGACAAGAGGTGTCCAATTATAGGCTGCTTGCGACGCGGTTTTGGGATATAACCATTGGGCGAAAGCAGGTCAGGGTTCGTAGAGACGACGTGCAACATGCTACTACGTGATCTCCGCCTATCTATGTCTTTTGCAGGAAGTGGTGGTCGTGACGCAGAGCGGGATTTGCGACCCCGAGGAGGATCAATTGGCGGCAGAGGTTTGTCGTCGACAGTGAGATTAGGAGAAGTGAGCGATTCTGGCAGACGTGGTAGTTCTGGAGCGCCTTGTCAAGGTTAATACTGTTTCTTTTTACGCCTGTAAATACCGTGGCTCAAACTCACCATGTAAACTGCTGCGGTTCGCAGTTCTGCCGCGACTTTTTGGTGTTTGTGGCAAATGGAAGCCTTCTTCGTCCGTCTCTCTGATGGTGGGCGCAAGTTTGTCAAGACGGCTACTTGCAGCGCTCAATCGCCTGAGGCTCTTCGCCTCTGCTTCTCTTTCTTTTCGTTTGCGCTCTCTCCTTTTGGCTTTCCGTTCTTCCTTTTCGAGCAACAGCGCCCACCAACCGGCCAAAGAATCGCATCGCTGCGCCAATACATTCTCAATCACCATGTCAATATCCACTCCCGCGGCGCGCATACGTTGCAGAACCTCCTTCTCTAGCTCGGTGGAAAAGGGAGGCGGCTGTTGCAGCTTGAGTGTCTCCTGTTGGCGAGGTGCATGTTCTGACAACCAAGGGTTTTGGAGTATGTCCGCCAATGTCGGACGTAAGATGGGCCGTTTCGAGAGCAACGACTGGCAGAGCTCCTTTGCCTGAGGCGGGAAACTGTCTGGATAATTGGGCTCCTCTTTTAGGATTTTTGTCTTAGTGACCATCTCGTCATCATCGTCAAAGGGCAGCTCGCCCACCAAAAGGGCATAAAGAATAATACCCAAACTCCAGACGTCTACTTTTTCACCCGCATACTTTTCGCCCTTAAGCATTTCTGGAGCGCTGTAGCATATTGTCCCACACCATGTCTGCAGATAGTTGGACTTGCCCTCGTATTCGCGGGTGAAACCAAAGTCGCACAACTTGACATCGCCATGCTTGTCCAACAAGATGTTTTCGAGTTTGAGATCGCGGTGGACGCACGATTTGTTGTGGACATAGGTGACGGCGCCGACGAGCTGGGTGAAGATGCGCTGGACCTTGGCGGGCTCGAGTGCGCCCTTGGCCAGGAGGTAGTTATACAGTTCATCGCCAGGGCAGTACTCGAGCACCAGCCAGACCAACTGTTCGGTGACTATAACCTCGTATAGGCGAGCGATGTGGGGATGTATAAATTGGCGGTGGTGATGAATCTCGCGCGCGAGGTTGGCGTCATCTTTTCTCGCGCTCTTGAGCACGACCTGCGTGGTCGTCAGCATGGTGGCCGTCAGCATGCAGCGATTTTCCACCAACGCACCTTGGAGCCATTACTGAGTTTATGCGAGGCCAAATAGACCTTTCCAAAGCTACCCTTGCCTATAAGTTTACCGACGGTATAGTTCCCCACCGTCTTGAGATCGGTTGCGGCGAATTCACTGTTGGGGCGTCAGAGTCTGAGTGCCAATCCAACGCGCCGGGAGCGCGCATCATGTCAGTGGAGACCTACTCAAGGAGCTGCTTATACGAGTTTGCAAGCTGCTGTACGTTCGACTGTCAGCCATCGTCTCCTTGTCCCTTTCTCGCTGCCCGCCTGCCTCTGCAATTTGCGCCTGTGGGTTTTGCTTGTTGCGGCGCACAGGCGTGTGCCCGGCGCGGGAACGAACGGAGCGTTGGATAGATTTGATGACCTACCTTCTTCCTCTGGGCCTGAATCTCAGCCTGGGCTCTGAGATTTGACTGCATGGAATGATGCGCCGCTGCTCCGTGGGATTGACTGCGCCCCCAGCGTCATCTATATGCAGGAGTGTGGTCTGGCGAGCGCGCCGCGGATGGGGAGGAGGGATGAGACGTGGATGCGGTAGAGGCCGTTGGTAGCGAGCGGAGACGGACGGAAGATGCCAGGGGCCTGGTTCGATCGAGATGGGCGGCGATAAAGATGCTAGTGCTGGCTGGTGGGAAATTGGTGAAAGGTATTAAGTTGTGAATGAATATCGCGGAGGGGACTGGACAAGTGCCGTCACGTCTCTCCTGAGCTTGGTCACAACTGGTGCTGCCATGGGTCGGGGAGCGCGATCCTGGTCGCAGATCTCCGAGATGCCGTCCGCCTGCAAAAGAGCGCCCCTCTTCCCCCAGAGAATCGCGTCGGTGCGGTTCTGCTTGCCGATCCATCTGTGGTTGCTTTTTGCTCTCTTCTGGCGGAGCGAAAAACTAACGGGTTTGAGTTTGTAGGGTTTCAGAAATGCTGGCCCAGAGACGGCGAGGCTTGACCGGTTCGCTTCCGAAGGCGACGGTTGCACAACTTGTATTCATCCCGTCTACCAAACCGAAACGAACAAGTAATTCAAGGGCCAATGCAGCCCTACGAAACACAAACGCTACAAACACAGTTAAGCTCAGCGACTTTGAAACAGGATTAGCCCTCCACACCGTGTCCTCTACAATTTACTACTCCCTCGCCCTCCAATGTATGTCTGGCCCAACTTTAGCATATCAACCGCCTCCTGCACCATTTCGTCAACAATCTGCTTTGCAGGCTTGATGTCTTGAATCACACCCGCAACCTGGCCCATTAAGAAGGGAATGTCCACGTCCTTGCCGTCGTCCATGTCCTTTGAGATGGGAACGATGCCCGCCTCAGTCAGCCTCTTGATCTCGTCCTCCCGCTGGTGCCACTCCTTGATGTAGTCGTTAAACTTGACCCGCAAGGGACGACCACTGACAACCAGAGTGCGGCCCGTGTCTGTGAAATCGGCCGTGACCACGTTCTCCTTGTGCATCTGAGAGCACCCGGCCTCAGTCGAGGCCACAAAGCGCGTGCCGACCCATACACCCTGTGCGCCCTGCATTAAGCTGCTGGCCAGGCTGCGGCCGTTGTATATGCCTCCTGCTGCCACCACCATGGCGGGCTGACCTGTCAGCGGGCTCTTGTACCTGCGCGCAACGTCCACCACGGCCGGGATCAGAATGCTGTTTGCAATGTCGCCCGTGTGGCCACCGCCCTCTCCGCCCTGCGCGCAAACAATGTCCACTCCAGCGTCCAGCGCCTTCTTTGCATGCTTGGGGTGTCCAACCATGTTCATGATCAAGATGCCGGCTTCGTGAAGCCTCTTGATGGTGCGCGCCGGCGGCACCCCGACAGCACTGACGAACAGCTTGGCTCCATTCTTGATTGTGACTTCGATGAGTTCATCGAGGTGACCGTGCGTATAGTCGTGGTTTGTCTTGCGCGCGCTGCCACCCACTTGGGGCAGGGCAAGGTCGACACCGAAGGGGAGGTTCTGGTCATTGAGGTTTGCCTTGAGGTCGTCGATGATGGACTGGAGCTGCGCGGGAGTGTAGCCCAAGCCACCAATCACGCCCAGACCGCCCGCATTGGAGACGGCTGCCGCCAGAGGCCCGCCAGACGTTCGCGCCATGCCGGCTAGGATGATAGGGTACTGGATGCCCAGCAGCTCCGACAGCGGCGTCTGTAATACCGGTGGTGCCATATTGAAGAAATCGAGGATGCTATTTGGGGCTCCATGGCGGGTCTGGGGAAGTGGATGCTAAATAGCGGCTGTAACTGGGCTGTCTGTGGTCAAGCACAAGTTCCTTGCGGGGAATCTCATCTGCCCTGTGAACCGAGGCATCTTGATCTCACCTCCCCAACCCCCAATGCTCATTGCCGACAATCACCCGGTGCACAACACGTCCAGACAGCGTATCGAGGA
The DNA here is from genome assembly GCA_022457065.1 of Curvularia sp. ZM96. Classification (NCBI taxonomy): domain Eukaryota; kingdom Fungi; phylum Ascomycota; class Dothideomycetes; order Pleosporales; family Pleosporaceae; genus Curvularia; species Curvularia sp. ZM96. The sequence goes on along the minus strand of JAJGBQ010000007.1, from coordinate 1,551,218 downwards.
AGACGTTTCCCAGGGCATTCATATTAAACGAAAAGTATCACCAGTAGCAGAAATCACAGGCGCACGCCTAGACTATAAAAATGACCACACAATACGAGCTGCAGCGGACAAACTCGGGATCCTCAGGGTAGCGAAGAGCACAGCACAAGAGATCTGCATAAACACCCCCTTCTCACCACACCGCCCTCTATACCAACAAGGCAGTATTAAGACGCCCCAAAGCTGCGCGCAACCCTGTGCAGCGGCACACTACCTGGTCTGTATGCATCTCGCCTGGCCCGTGGCGTACGCATGCCAGCTTATCGGATTACTTAAGCATTAGGGGTATTGCCGTAATGGGACACGCAGGTTGGAGAGCCAATCGCGTACTCCATACGACTATTGAAAATGAGCAAAGTCACTGGCCATGTCTGCTCCACCACCTCCGCGGCTCTACACTGCTCGCCACACAATCTACAAAATAGGAATGTTGCCTAAAGTACAGTTACCTTTGGCCAGATCCAGAGGCGCTGGCGGCTAGTAGTAAATTTTCACCTGTGTTATATATCAAACCATCATGTCGCAGACATATTGGGCGGAGAGTACGCCGAGCCCTCATGTCGACCTTGTTCAAAATCGCGACCGCAGTCGCAGTACTTGCGCCTAGGGCCGACGCAGCACTTTACTACCCCAACGCCCAAACGCACCTCCTGGAACACATTCTCGTCGACAACTGGGGCGCCCATGCATCCAACTTTTCGTCCGCAATCACTCCGTGTGACCGCTATGTGACGCAGACTGGTGATGCAGCGCGGACCAGCGGCCGCACCACAGCAGCGCAGTGGATGCGCGTTCTTTTCCACGACTTCATTACGGCGAATGTGAGCGCAGGTACAGGCGGTGTGGATGCAAGCATAGGGTTTGAGACGGCAAGAGAGGAGAACAAGGGAAGTGCCTTCAATGACAGTTTCACTTTTTGGAGACCGTTTGTGAATGGCGCTGTTTCTAGTATGTTTTTTTTTTCGTTTTTCCTTAATCTCGGCTGTCTAGACAATATGGTTTACTGACTGAATATTCTCCCAGTGGCCGATCTCATTGCGGTTGGAACCGTCATGTCGAACAACCTATGTGGAGGAAACAACATGCCGTACCGTGCTGGGCGTGTCGACGCTCTCTCTGCAGGCTCCACTACTGGTGTCCCAGCACCAGAGACAAACCTCGAGGAAACACTCGTCTTTTTTGAGCGCGCGGGCTTCGACAAGGTAGACGCTATTGGTCTCACAGCATGTGGCCACACTATGGGCTCTGTGCATCACGGCGGCTTCCCCGATGTCGTAGATGAATCGTTCGTCACCCCCAACAATACCAACGGTGGCAGCAACTTCGACACTACGCGTGGTGTGTTTGATCCACTCGTCGTGGGCGAATATGTCCACTGGACTGGCAATAAGGGTGGCCCATTGGTCACTTCGTTCAATGACTCGATGAACTCTGACCTCCGGCTCTACGAAAGCGACAACAACGCCACCATGCGAGCTCTGTTCGCCCAAGGACCAGCATTCCTAGATACTTGCGTCGAGCTCATGGGCCGCGCCATCGATACTGTGCCATCTGGTGTGAAACTCGGCGATGTCATTACGGCCATTCCTGTAAAGCCCGTTAACGTGACGTACGATTACTCCAAGACGGACGGCAAGTTGACGTTTTCCGGCAAGATCAGGGTACTGACCGCAGCGGGTGCCAAAGCCCCAAGTTCACTCACGCTTCACATGGGCAAGCACGATACCACCACCCATCTTACTGCGGAAGCGGAAACCGGACAGTCTGTTTTTGGTCGTGGTGCTGGTGGATACGGAGTGACGACGTATTTTCCTTTCTCCGTATCTGGACCCTCGATCCAAAATGCAAGCTCCTTCTCTGTGCGTGGCGGAGGTATCAAGCAGGATTTTGCTATCAACAGTCAAGCATTTGTGGTGCCGAGCTTGACAACTTTGGAGGGCAAGGGACTCAATGTCACCGTTGCTGTAGCGGGATCTAGCTCTTGCAACAACCTAGCTGTGCGTGTTGCCGCTCCTTTTGCGCAGCCCTTGACTTTGGCACCAAAGATCAGCAGGAAAGATGTCGTGGTAAGCGCCATGGCGGGAGCATTGGATGGTTATACGCTCTGTGGTGGCAACATCTTGCTAGATGCTGTGCCAACCGGCTTGCTTACAATAGAAGCTTCGCTAGGAGGAAAAGCTGTAGACACACTGTTGGTAGATGGAGGACGCGCAGGCTGGTAAAGCCTTGCACAATCAACTCTTTCTCATTTTGAATTTACTTCATATCTGGCATACAACAGCCAGGGAAACCGCAGCTTTTGAACTGGGCACATTCTCACACCCTGCCCACGGCCCAAACACTGCCTAACTTGCTCCACCTCGTGACTACTAATGCAACTGTACCTGCACTCATAACCCCCACAGCAAAAAGCCAGACACCCCTGAAATTCTCCACTGCTCCATTTCCTTGTCCCTTGATGGCACCCGCAGCTGGGTTCCCCAGCAGCCCACCGAAAGCAGCAACAAGGTATGCCAAGCCTAGTCTCACGCCAATCTCTGATTTTGTGGGCGAAAGATCTGTAATAGTAGGTCCGGGGATGATGATTACGCCTCCAGATAGGAAACCGTAGACGATGCTAACGGCGATGAGGCCATTGAGGTTTTGGGCCAGCGGGAGCATGCACAGTGTGACAATGCATGCGATACTCAGTGGTAAGAGGGTGTTGACGCCTCCGTATCTAATCCACAGTCAGCTGACATGTTTGGGTTTTTCGTGAAGGAGGAAAACAGCTGGGAAGAAGGCGAAGGAAAAGAAGTAGCAAAGAACCAAACATACCTGTCCGCCACGTAATTCGGCACAAAGCGACCGAAGATATTCGCCGCGTTCATGACACTCAGCAGATTAAACGCCATTTCCTTCTCCACTCCCAACTTGATCGCATACTCCTGGACAAAGAAAAACGGCACAAACGACGACGCCACGAAGAGTGCAAACGCTACCACAAACACCGTATACGGCGCATCCTTGAAGTGATGGAATCCGAATCCCGAGCTCTTTCCCTCCCCCTGCAGCGGCTGCAAGCGCATGACCGCAAAAGCCACAGCATTCGTACATAGAATGACGAGCGCAAAGATGCGTACGGACCATACGAATCCTACGCTGGTAAACAGCGCGCGCATAGCAATCGTATACACGATACCTGCTACACTTGCGCCTGTGGATGCCAGGCCCGTGGCTAACATGCGCCTGCGCTCGAAGAACATGGCGAGCACCGCGACGGGCACAAGGGCAAGCAGCCCGCTACCGATGCCCATGCAGACGCCTTGCGCAAAGAAAACGGGCCAGTAGCCGTGGAAAAAAGACGTTAGGAGTAGACCTAGCAATTCTAGCAAGGTACCTGCCAGAATGATGCTTTTGAGGTAGCCTTTGTCGATGAGTACGCCACAGGGGAGACACCCGATGGTGGTGAAGAAGAGCTGGATTGAGCCAATCCAAGATATTTGCGCTGCATCTTGACCTGGCATTAGTGTGTCGAGGTAGTATGTTTGGAAGACGCCGAAGGCGTTGGGTAGACCCCTTTTTTGGTGGTCAGTTTAGGGTTTTCTAGGTCACATCGAAAAGTGAGGAATATACCAGCTGTTGGCAAAGAGAAGGAAGCCGCCGAGGACTTGCATCCAGGCTACGCGGCCATGGTCGACAGGGTACCCATTTTCCGGGTTGTCCTGTGTGCTGGGCGTGGGCTGCTGGGCTGCGAGTAATTGCTGTGCTCTTTCGCGCTGCTCGTCGTGGTAGGAGGAGAGGAGAGGTGCTGTTTCGTTGGACATGGTTGGCGAGAGTAAAATCAAACAACACACTTCCCGGATTAAATGTCTGGCTCGGGCCGGGTAGTTTTATACCGGGATTCTTTGTGTACCCTAGTTATTTTCGCCATGGCGTTTTTTGTTCGTTTTGTGTCTAGGTCTACCGGGAACTGTTATCCTGCAGCAAGAATCGTCACTTTTAGTCATAAATAGAGGGTGCAAGCAGTGGGTCCGAGCGGTGAAGTTTGGCAAGGTTAGACGCGGTACGTCATTTCAAAGCCCACCACCTCCTTGCTTTGGTCCGGTCAACGTCTGTCCTACACAGAAATACAGGTATAACAATAGCACGCAATTAATACGCCTCTTCATCAGTCACTCTGCAGAGTTACCGTCTTTAACAATGACCTGACGCAGCTGACGACTGAGTACTCTTCCTATCTTGCACCTTCATCGATCAATATTATTGTGTGAACGACGTATACGGCATCCTGATATGTTCCTAGTCTTGTACCAGAAACTCGTCAACGCCGTCGGCAATCGACTTTTTCATCATTCCAAATATTCATCACGTTAACGACACACGCGTATCATCGCAACTTGAAACGATTCAGATCACTCAATCGATACGACCTTTGGCCACGGCTGCGAGGCAATTTTGCAGACTGTGAAGAGGACGAAGCATGAGTGACTGACATTGCTATTAGCGTTTGACTCCATTCATTTGCCCGTTGACCTGTTTGTGCCCATTGACTTTACCCTGCGTAACCGGCTGTGGTTGCGGCGGTGGCGGTGGCACGGGACCAAAGGGCCGACGTTCAGGTGCGGGTTCAACGCCGTCTTCCTCTGTATCGTCATCGTACTCTGCACTATCTTCGTCCTCGTACTCGTACTCACTCTCGGTGACCTCCTCATCCTCTTCGTCATGCTCCTCGTGTTCCAGCTCGTGCATTGGGACTTGGCCGCGACCCTGTGCTTGCATCCCGCGGCATAGCGTCTCTAATCGAGCAATCTTCTTGCGCTGCTCCTCATTTTCCCTCGTCTTCTTGGCGAGCTCCTCTTGCATCTTCTGGCGCTCTTCTACCATTTCGCCAATATTTCGATTGGTGATGTCTTTGTGGCGCTGCAGATTCTGGTTCTCCTTCTCGAGGCGCTTCGTCTTCTTAGACATCTCCTCCATTTCCTTGCGGAAGGTGAGAAAGAGGTCGTTGGAATTGTTGAGGGTTTCCTCAACCTGCATCTGGTCAGTATTAACCATGATGATACAGACCAGCTAGGGGTAGAAGGACTAGACGTACCTGTTTGAACTTTTCCACATAAATGTTGAGCTGGGTGCGGAGCTCGGTTTCTGTCTGGGAAAAAGTCGAGACCTGGCGGGTCAGTTGATGCGACTTTGATGATTCGGCTTCTTGTTGCTTGCGCTGTTGTTCAAGGCGGGCAGCGTGGTACTGTATTTCGAGCTCCTTGAGCCGAAGCATGGAATGGTACTGCAGCTCGCGCAACTCGTACTGGTCGATGAACGACTTGAACTTTTGACGGAACCTAATTGTCTTAGCCAATGCCACACGCAGCTTAAACAGCAATTAGTAGACTTACAGCTCATCCAGTTCTTGCTCAGCCTGATTTTGCGGTTCTGGCCCGTTCGCAGCGGCTATGCAGTCGTCTACGTCGTTGACAAGATGCTCGAGGCGCTCGTGTAGCTCTTGCCGGGCGGCAGACTCGCTGGTTTCGAGTTTATGCAGTTCGTCTTTGAGTTTCTTATTCTCCTTGGCAAAGTCACGCGACAGCTTGTCCAGCTTGTCCTTCATAGTGGTGACCTTGTTCAGCTCCGATCTCTGCGCATCCTTTTCCTTTTGCAGTTGATCGCCACGCTTCTTCGCCTTTTGGTGCTCGCGCTCTGTGCGCTTCATGTCGGACAGCAGCTCCGTATATCGCTTCTGCACGACCTCGAGGCGAGACAGCGGGCCGTCCATGTTGGAGAGGAGCGAGGAGAGTTCGCGGTTTGCTTTCTTGACTTCGCGTTCTGTCCATGCCATGGTCAGCCAGAGATTCACGAGATAAAGTCCGGGTTCCGGGCGATGCAGATGCAGATGCAGACATCAAGTGCGCGACCTAGAGCATCCCCGCCCCCACCACTGCATGGCAAGACATTGACGCACCGATTTCAAGTTCCTGCTCCTTATCTCCCGCCTGGTCGAGCTCAAGCTGGGCAATCTTGGCCTGGATCTGTTTCTGCTGCTCCGAGGGGTCTGCGGCCTTCTTGCCCTTGGCCTTCTTCGCAGGCGCAGGCGCAGGCGCCGGGTTGTGCTGAGCGGGCGCCATGGTGGCGGACGAGGGAACAGATGCGCTGCTGCGGCTTGTTTCGTGGTGTAATCGAGATGACTGGGCAGATGTTGGCTGGCGCTGTTGGGCAACGGTTGCCATGAAGCCGTGGCTCCAGGTTGATGCAGCGTTGCCGTCGTCGTGGTGCCGCCTCTGAGGATCCTCCGCCTCTACAACCACGCCCCGGTCGAGTAAGTGTTCGAAACGGTGATTTTATGCAGCCGAGTTGCGCATCCGGTATGCAGCAGCGGCAGCAGCAAGCACTGTGGGAGCGAATGCGCGCCGGGCGATGGTGGCCGTGTTTCCGGCGACGTCTCGGAACGGCGTGCACAGGGTGGAGGCAGACTGGCAGGCTGGCGTCAGAATGGGGTCGGGCAACGGGTTGTGGTGTGTGTCCAAGGGGAGGGTGGAGGGGAATGAGGGGAGCAGCAGGCGGTTGATGTCGTCGTGGATGAGCAAAGCAGAGGGAAGGGCACAGGACACGCTCTAGCCAGTCTCCACCACGCCCACGAGCTTCAATAATGTCGGCCGGCTCTCTTACGCATCCGCAGCCCATCCAGGCACACTCACTCCCTCTCCCGCGCCTCGTCGATTTTGCAGGCTAGACCCCTTTGGGCCACAAGCCGCTCTCGGCCAATCGGTGGCGGCACAGGCGTCATCGGATCCTCTCTCACATTTCTGGTCCCGCCTGTGCGAGACAGCGTTGCGACGTCCTCTCATCCCGCCCCCCGCCAAACCACTCGAGAATATGCTGCGCTCTGCTGGTCGGCAGTTCCACGCCTCTCGAAACGCCGCCGTCGCTCCGCACAGGCTGTCGACCGTCCCCCGACGCTGCTACGCCGCCGTCACCCATGTCGACAACTTTCCCCAGGTCGGCGAGCAGCTCCATGGCTTCACCCTCAAGCGCGTCAAGCAGGTGCCGGAGCTCGAGCTGACGGCCCTCCATCTCCAGCACGACAAGACCGGCGCTGAGTACCTGCACATTGCCCGCGAAGACGCAAACAATGTCTTCTCAATTGGCTTCAAGACCAACCCGCCAGACGCCACCGGTGTGCCGCACATCCTCGAGCACACCACGCTGTGTGGCAGTGAAAGGTGAGCAAATCCTCGCGAACCTCTGTAAATTGCAAAAGCGAAAGTGTTGACAGCTCAGGTACCCCATCCGCGATCCCTTCTTCAAGATGCTTCCCCGCTCCCTGTCCAACTTCATGAACGCCTGGACTTTTGCCGACCACACTGGCTACCCATTCGCCACGACCAACGCGCAAGACTTCAAGAACCTCATGTCTGTCTACCTCGATGCGACGCTGCATCCGCTGCTCAAGGAGAACGATTTCACACAGGAGGGGTGGCGGCTAGGGCCTGAAAACCCGCTGGCGAAAGAAACCGACGACCCAGACGCAAAGCGCATCGTGTTTAAGGGTGTCGTGTACAACGAAATGAAGGGCCAGATGTCGGATGCAAGCTACTTGTTCTACACCAAGTTTCAGGAGCATCTCTATCCCGCCATTAACAACTCTGGAGGCGACCCGCAGAAGATCACCGACCTTACTTGGGAGCAATTGCGCAAGTTCCACGCAGACCACTACCACCCGAGCAACGCCAAGATTCTCACCTATGGAGACATGCCGTTAGAAGAACACTTGAAAGAGGTGGATAGTCGCTTGAGCAGCTTCGACAAGATATCTGTCGACCAGGAAGTGAAGGCGCCCATTACTCTCGACAGCCCCAAGGACGTCACGGTTACCGGGCCCCTCGATCCGTTGGTACCTCAGGACCGGCAATACAAGACTTCGGTCACTTGGCTCATGGGCGACACTGCTGACGCTGTCGAAAACTTTGCCCTTGGTGTCCTGAGCAGCCTGCTCATGAGCGGTTATGGATCGCCTTTGTACCGCAACCTTGTCGAATCCGGGCTCGGAGCAGACTTTAGTGCGAACACTGGCTATGATAGCGCAGGAAGGCGAGGAGTCTTCTCGATAGGGTTGGATGCGGTCAAGGCAGAGGATGTACCCAAGGTTCGCCAAGTCATTGCGGACACTCTGCTTGATTCCCGGAAAAATGGCTTCGACAAGATCAAAGTGGATGGCATCCTGCACCAACTGGAGCTCTCATTGAAGCACAAGACAGCAAACTTCGGCATGGGCATCCTCCAGCGGCTAAAGCCGGGCTGGTTCAACGGCATCGACCCGCTCAAGGCTCTTGCCTGGCAAGACACTGTCGATGCTTTCCAGAGGAAGTACGCTGAGGGAGGCTATCTGGAGAGTTTGATTGAAAAGTACCTGCTCACGGACAAGACCCTGACCTTCACCATGCAGCCTTCTGAGATATTCGGTCAAGAGCTGGTAAATGAGGAAAAAGAAAGACTAGCAACAAAAATTGCAGAGACTACTAAGCAGTTTTCAAGCGCGGAAGAGGCGCAAAAGTATCTGGAGGACCGAGAACTCCAGCTGCTAGAAGTCCAAGAGAAGGCCAGAAACGAAGACCTGAGCTGCTTGCCTACCGTTCATGTCAAGGATATCCCACGAGAGAAGGAGAGGAAACCACTACGTCACACCGATGTGGATGGTGTAAAAGTCCAATGGCGCGAGGCTCCAACAAATGGCCTAACATACTTCCGTGCTGTGCATAAGCTGCAAGACCTCCCAGACGAATTGCGAGAAATGATCCCCCTCTTTACAAGTGCCATTATGCGTCTTGGTACCAAAGACAAGACAATGGAGCAGTTAGAGGAGCAGATCAAACTCAAGACAGGTGGCATCACCGTTGGTTACCACTCATCCCAATCGCCGTTATCGCTCGATGCTCATGAGGAAGGTATGGCTTTCTCCGGCTACGCATTCGATCGCAACATCCCCGACATGTACGAGCTTCTTCGAACCATCATTCAAGAAACGGACTTTGATGGACCTGAAGCGGAGAAGAAGATTCGGGAGCTGTTGCAGAGTGCCGCAAGTGGCGCCGTCAGCTCCATTGCAGAGTCTGGTCATTCTTACGCCATGCGGTTTGCTGAGGCTGGTATAACTCCCGTGGGGCGTCTAGCAGAGGAAACCGGGGGTCTCACTCAGATCAAGCTCATGACTGCCCTGGCCTCGCAAGAGTCACTCAGTGAGGTCATACAGAAGCTTAAGGCCATTCAGTCTTTTACCATCGCGAACAGCAGCCAGCTCCGCGTCGCACTCAACTGCGGGACCGAGAGCTCAACGCCCAATCAGGAAGCGCTCAGGCGGTTCCTAGACACACTACCAAAGGGTGTTTCAGTTCCAAAAACGTCACAGCAGAAGCAGTATCCCCGTAACGCAAAGTCGTTCTTTCCTCTCCCCTACCAGGTCTACTACTCCGCTCGTGCTGTTCCCACAGTGCCCTACACCCACGCTTCTAGCGCTCCCCTCGAGATTCTCTCTAAACTCCTTACCTTCAAGCAACTGCATCCTGAGATCCGCGAAAAAGGTGGCGCCTATGGAGGTGGCGCCTACGCCCGCGGCCTTGGTGGTGTATTCGGCATGTATTCGTACCGCGACCCTAACCCCCAGAACAGCATGAAGATCATGGCTGAAGCCGGTCAATGGGCACGCGACCGCACATGGACTGCTCAAGATCTCGAGGAAGCCAAGCTTAGCGTATTCCAGGGTCAAGATGCCCCACAGAGTGTCAGTCGCGAGGGCATGCGAGAATTCCTTTCTGGTGTCACGGACGACATGCTGCAAACTCGGCGTGAGCGTTTGCTCGACGTGACAGCTGAGCAGGTGCAAGCCGTAGCAGACGAATTCCTTGTCCAGCGTGCCCAAGAAAGCAGCATCGCTATTCTTGGCGAGAGGAAAGAATGGGCTAAGGAGACAGAAGGCTGGCAGTTTAGGGATATGGGCATGTCGGAAGCTGCCAAAGCAGCACAGGAGGCAGAGGGTGTGCCGCAGAAGGAAGACGATGTCCCAGCAATTGCCAGCTAAGGCAGCCACGTTTACGTTTTTATGACCATGTAATACTAGATGTACGATATGCAAAGAGGCTAGCATTACTGGCGTTGGCATTGGGTAAGTGAAAATGCATAGCGCCGTTCTTCTTTTCCTCTATTCTTCTCTCACTTCACTCTCACATATCACCAACCGCATCACCGTCACGCGGTCCGAGCTTCCCCATCAAACAGATAAATAGCTCTTGCCCTTTTTTCTCTCCTACCTCTTCTTCCCCACACACTAAGCGCAACGAACAGATCTCCTGACGCAGACGGCCATTGCATCTCCGCTTCCATTGCTGGCCGGCTCTGTTTTCTCTCTTTCGGTTTCGTTACTGTTGTTTCTACCGCACTGAGAGACCCCAAAATGCGCAAGAACAATCCACTGTTTTCGTTTCTTCCCTTTTTTCGATCTATCCAGTCCTCTTCTTGCCCTGTCTCCTTCGACACTGTGACCTCGTGTCGGGTGTCGTTTGGATGGAGGGGTGAGGGAGCGAACTCGGGCAGAGAAGGATTGAGGGAGAAATAGAAGGCGTGGAGCACCTGCTTTCAGACCTGCCTGATGAGTGAGACTCTTCTCCTGGTAGACTAAATGTGGGGGTACATTTCTCTTAAGAATGGCATCGTGATTAATATGTTTTATATAGTTACATATATAATCTATAATTCAATCTGATCCTCATGAACAGCATCACCACGTAGCTCCTTTTCGCGTACTTCAGTGGCCTTGAGGACAAGGCGGCGGTAGTCGAGAACGGCTTGCTCAAGCTCCTTGCGCTTGAGGGCTTCGTGGGCGGAATGCGCGACGAAGATGGAGCCAGGGCCGTACAAGTATCTCTTGTGATCGCCCGAGAGATTAGGTACGTCTGTACCGTAATTCACGGTCATTGTGTCGAAGCCTTCAATGTCGCAATCAATATCTACGACGCCGTAGCCTTCACTACCCCATGTGACCTCCAAATCACCGCCCTCCTTTTGCGCAGCTGCCTTGACGCTCTTGAGCGTGTTCATGATAAGTTCACGAACGAGCTTGGGCGTCCCAGCCGCAAGGCGCGTAGCAATATTCGCCGTCGCTGTTTCCGCAACAACGTTTGCCGCAACTCCGCCTGTGACCCGGCCAAAATTCATAGTGGTATTGCCGTACTTGTCGCTCCACGGAAGATGCTGTCGCAGCTTGAGCAACTCACCCAGCGCTTCAACCATGATGTCGTTTGCGCTGACGCCCAACCACGGGTAGCCTGAATGCGCCGCCTTGCCCGTTGCCTTGACCTCAAAGCCCAGCATGCCCTTGTGCCCGCAGACCAGCTTTCCCTCTGTCGGCTCCCCGAAAATAATGATTTCGTGCGACGAGGGCCGTTTACACCAGTCGCTAAACGCGCGCATGCCATCACCGCCCGTTTCCTCTCCTACCACGAAAAGCAGCGAGATGTCGTCTTGTAGATGCTCTCTTATTCCTTCCGCAGCTATAATCATAGGTGCAACGCTGCCCTTTGCATCGACACTGCCGCGCCCGCCGATCTCGTCGCTCGTAGAGTTGTAGTAGTACGGCCAGTAGGGCGGCACGACGTCAATGTGCGAGGTCAAGAGGATGGTGGTTTCACGCTTGTGGCCGTATGCGAGGAGGTTGTATCGGTTTGGCGATACTTCCTGGCGCTCTACGGTCCAGTTGTGAGACTGCAGGTAGGTGGCCAGCCAGTCGCCGACGGCTTTTTCATTGCCGGTTATGGATTCGGTTTCTACGAGGAAGCGATGGAGGTCGAGGAGAGCTTGGGAGTCGAATGTGGAGAGAGTAGTAGGTTCGGCCTGAGGTAGGACTGCGGCGAAGGCGCTGAGCGCCGTGGCGAGGAGAGGGAGACCTCGGAGTATCATTTTGAGGGTGCGTTGCCTCAATTGAGTGGTGGTGTAAAAAGTTGAGAGCTTGGATAGCTTGAGGTGAGCTTATCCGGCTATGATGATCGTCATCGGTGCTAACCACCCTTCCGCATATCGGCTATCCGCCTTGCACAAACAGGTACTCTAGCGCTAAAGTTTGCGTCCTCCCATCGTCCGATTGACGTTTGATCACTTCGCTATGTGCAGCAAAAGATGTGAAAGGAGTCTAGACCACCATCTGCGGGTGGTAGAATCTTACACGGCCCGAACAGGTACCAACCGTATGGCTGTAGCGCTTAGACTCACGACTTAGCTCGCTGGAATATATCACGGGCGGTTCGCACAGAGTGCTGAGCCACCGAAATGATCTTCAAGCTGTGCCACACAAGACTATAGAGTCAAGTCTGAATAAGAATGTGTGCGGTCAGGTCATGATGTGGAATTCAGTTCTAAACGCTATGTTAAGATCCTGTAGCCGCGCGGTTGAGTTTCCAGCCTGATGGTTCGAAACCAACGATGTTGTGGATCATAATCCTTCATCCGGCTATAAGAGCAGCCTTTCTCTGGGCGATATCGTATTGACCTATATTTTCCATTTATTTCTTCATGCCTTGTATCATCTTCTACTGCTCTTCCTGGCAGCAATAGTATGACTAAATCTACACTAAGATTCAGTCTGACGCATGTTCTGACTGCTGTAGCATACATCCAAATTTTCCCTATAGTCTCAAAGCCCATTGTCATCTTCTAATACAAAGAGAAAATGCCAAATTTTGCTTCCAACACAAAGCAATTTCCCAGGAAAACGAGCACTCTTAGAGATAAACTCCCAAAGGGAACACTGCATGGTCGAACCGGTAGACGTTGGAGCAGGATCTTCTCCAAAACAAGAGACTGTAACGACCGCGCCGTTTCCGAAGACCACGTTAGCTGGATTGATGTCGGTGAAGATGTGAATGAGCCAGAGGGTGATATCGATGCAACAAGCGACGTTATACGGCAGCCGGAGGACAGAGAGCATCGCGCGTCTGAACGCGAAGCAGTAAATATACTCTTCGGAGATTTGGAGGTATCCAATGCTTTATGGGAAACCAAGGCTCTTGTAGAATTTCTATCACGACGAGAAGATGAAACATTAGTGGCTGAAGATGACCGAGCATGGGCATGGGTAGATGATCGAGAAATCTCTGCTGGACGTAGTCGAGATTACTCACGCAGTTTCGATGCACGTGGTCTACAAGAGATACTAGAAAATCCGGTTCGTATTCCACTGTCATTGCTATAGCAAATCTAACTCGATGTAGCGCTTCGGGCATCCGACGCTTCGAAATGTCGACCAGCGTATGATGTATGCTATGACACTCCATCTCTCGTTAAGCCATAGATTAATGAGTGTTAACATTGGAATAGCTACATCTCGAAACTAACCCCTAGCTTCATCTCAAGCTTGGCCAAGACAGATTGGTATCACCAAGTGGAGGCATTGCGCGACGCAATTCGAAAGCATGTGGCTTTGGAAAGTTCTATGCGCGTACATGTACCGGTATATATCACTCTAAAGATACAAAACACTTTCCATAACTAACAGACTCGTAGACACTTGGCTTCGACACATATAGACTTGAATTTCACATGGCACATTTACTTTTAAGACAGTCACCTCAAACGACAAACCCCAAAACTGATGGCTCTGTAGCAAATCTCTCATTCCTCAATCTAGCTAACCCCGATGGTCAAATCGTTCCTCATTCAATCTACCAAGGGCATATGAGTCTGGTAATTTGTGGCTGGAGCGACTTGCAGTGGACAGGCTACGCTTTCACCCGAGACGAGAATAGTGAAAAAGAGGTTGTTGAGAGCGATGAGTTGAGAAGACACAGAGCATCCCAATATGGCTTTGAATTTGCGACGCCTGCCCAGTCTGCACAACCCTGGGACGCAAGAAGATACTGGCTGCGTTTAGTAGCGCATCGTAGTCAGTATGTGTTCCGAGAATGGCTGTATCTTGTACGAACAATTGAAGAGAGTGTAGAAGCACGGGTACGTATCTTCTCCGCAAATTCGCTCGGTCATGGCTAAGACGTCTCAGAAATCACGAAACCCTTGCAACGATGTCACCACACAAAGCGGAGCGCTTGATGACGATATCAAGAAATCTTTGGCAAAGACTAATCAAACGATACAGCTTCTGCGCCAGCTACGTGACACACTTTCGGTTACTCTCCGAGCATACAAACGCTTTGCCAAATCAGGTGGAGACAAGTGCTACTTTTTAGACATCTCCGACTATTCTTCTATATTGAACAGCATTTCTGAGTCATTTGACAAACTCGAGGATCTGTCGTTGAGACTTGTCTCACTCGACAATTCTTGCAAACGCTTCGCAACGCATGTATGTGAAAGAGAACAAGGAACAATAGCTATGCTAACTACGAGAATAGTTGGACCATATGATTGAACTAGAGAATAATCGCCTGATCATACAAAGTCATCACTTGAATCAGGAGAGAAACACGCACCAAGCGGCCAGTCATCGATTGAGCGAGCGCATCAACGCGCTTAGTGAGGAAAATGTCGTGCTCACCAAAGAGATGCGCGAACTAAGCCAAAGAAGTGCCGAGGCGGCATGCGCTAATCAAGCAGAGGCTATGAAGACCAGTCGCAGCACACAGGTGAATATCGAGGTATGTTAGCTTGAACACTGTGAGGCCCACTATATTAACGTTTTCCAGTTGCTTTTGTTCACAACACCCCTGGCTATGGTGCTACAGTACTTTAGCTCTGTACAAGAAATTCTCTTCTTTAAGCCAAGTCCAATGACACTCGTTATCGCAACACTCGTTTTGATGTTGCTGCTTCGGGTGTTGGTTCTGGCAATTCCACCTTGCAGTGCTTTACTACGCCGAATTTTCCGTAACGCTGTTGCTCACAAGAAAGCATCTCAACCGCCAAATAGAGACCAGGGAGATAATTTTGAGTTGAGGGAAACAAGGAACATTTGATTCCAGCTTAACAGTAATTTTTGGCTACGTAGAATCCCAATGCATATTTCTATCGCGTGATAGTTTTTGTTTGTGTATCCGAATGCTCTTTGGAAAACGGACTTTTAGCCAAAACAGCCCATGTACATCATTTTTCATGCCTACATGATGACTGCATCTAGATCGCTATCATAGCTCCTATGTTTCGAGATATACATGTTTGCCTAACAGGCTTTCGAGATGAACCAGGATCATCACACATTACTGCATAAAACACTACATGGGTATGGTTTATCCTGGCCTCAAAGAGGCAGCAGAGAGCAGCAAATGTACTTTCTTCCACGTATGTAGTCGAATATTTCAGCAGCTTGACTGAGTAGCGCGCTAAGTGCTTTACTGAGAACGATGCAAACTAAAGCGATTACGAGAGAACGCCAACACTGTTCGACGGCTGATCTCCGTGTACAAAACCTGCTAAGTCCTGCTTTTAATAGCCGCTTCAACTTTACCGAAGAATAGATGCAGTGGTAATCGCATGCGAAGTTAGTACTTCTAGGGTCCCATTCTCTTGTGTGGCTGATTGAACGGGAATAGAACCATTCCATACTTTCTACGTCACCAGGAACCACTCTTGCAACTTTCTGAAAGGTTGTCTAGGATATTTTTTCGCAATGATATGGGTTTTTTTGGGATTCATGCAAGTGCGGTAGGTAGCGTGGTTCCTTACTGTGGGTCCGACAGACTTTGCGAGCTGAGGCGATATATACCGCAGACACTTCTAGCCCTGTTTCTCGATGCAAAAACGGATTAAGAAAGATTAGAAACACTGCTTTCCTGTATTTTTTTGTGTTTAGATTATAGGTTTTGCTTTCGTTTCGTCTTTCATCAAATAACAACATCCGATATGGTCTAGTGGCTAGGATTTGCCGCTCTCATCGAGAGTCAGTTCGCTCAGCGCCGGCAAGGCCCGGGTTCGATTCCCGGTGTCGGAATCCATTGTTTTTGCGTTGTCTGATATGTGGTGTGGCATCCAGAAATTTTCTTTTGCATTTTTTTGTTGGTGGGGGTGGGAGGACGATCATGACTGGCGGCTCGGCACATCTTGTGATACCCGGCCCGGCGAACCACTGTGCATGGCGCTCTTAAATTTGTTTATTATCTGGAATCGTTGCTCAGTTGTTACCCTTGAAGAGGTTGCGGTGTTACAAGCTTTTCTTTTGAAGTGTTCATATCAGGGGTAAAAGTTCAGCGCAAACCAAAATCATTTGGATAGCATGAATGTTTATGAATATATCGCAGTTGGTGAAATGATTTACAGGCGTAATCTGTATTAAAGCGCACGGGATTTTCGTAACGGAAACAACTGAGATATTGCGCGATCCGGCGGATACAGAGATTCAACACTGGTAGAACATCAACGTTCGGTATGCGCAGGTTCCGGGATTGACAATACATACACAGTATTTTTAGAATTCGCAGAGCTTTTTCAATGCAAGCCGCGGAGACGTGGTCCAATCTGCATTATCGAAATGAAATTATAAGTTGACGATGCTATGACTAGGCCGCTGTTTCGAGACTGTCTATCTCGTCCAAATGACTGAAACATCAAACAAAATTGTATCCGCGGAGTAGTTCTGTAGCAACTTTCTAGGAATGCAGCCAGAGGATTCATGTATGTATCAGTGATCTAGCCATGATGCTCGCACGTATAAACTAGGCACTATTCCTACCCTTCCACCACGAACAGTCGCATAACACTTGAACAGTCTACTGTTTCCAATCTATAATTCACCATGTGCCCCTGCAAGATCTTGCTCATGATTTGCCAGCCATTGCTAAGCGACACGCCACCCCCTGGAATTATTAAGCGCCATATGCAGTTAGCGTGGCATATAACCACTCACATTTGCTGATGGATCATCACCAATGCAAGGCACAACGACATCGTGACTCGGCGTAGATCGGAAAGGATGTGGCTTTTGGGGTAGTACGGTTTTCTTTTTATAACTTTAAATAGGGCGTTAGACATGTAGCACATATCTCTATCCCCACGTTCCCCAGACTCACATTCCATCTCTGCTGTCTCATTGCACTAGCTTGCTCATCACCATGCGCTCCTTCAACTACGTTACTTTGTTTGCAGGCGCTGTTCTCGCGCAAGAGTCTGCTACAGTTCTCAATTTCTTCCAGTCTGACAACACCCTCACCGTGGTGGGCTCCGACGCAAAAGCGACCACGTTCCAGAACGCTTGTCCATCAAACTCAGCTGGTATCTCTGCAGTACCATCCAACTTGCGTAGGTAGCATCTCAGTCTCAATGACAGTGACCCTGCTAAACCCACTAGGCCCAACTCCAGACGATGCGTCGGCTTCACCAGCACCTACGCCCAAGCCTCGTATGCGCCGTCAGAGTGATGACGACGAAGATTACACCTTTTGCGAGCCTTATACGCTTATCCAAGGCCCAGAGACATACGAGTTTCACCTCACCGACCCGGTGCCTGGTGCCTGGACCGTCGACATGAAGTGCAGTTGGAAGGGTGAAATGACAAAGGCGGACTTGACCTGTGACGCTACTCAAAGCGGATACGTCCCTGGCGAAAGTGCGCAGACTGCAACAACAACCGTGCTTGCTCAGAGCGAGATCCAGGATATGGAGGCCTTCCAGGTTGTAGCTCTGGTGACTGGATCTGGCGCGTCTTCGCCTGCTTCGGCTTCAGCAAAGCCTACTGCTAACCCGACGGGAAGTGCTGCGAATGCGCCTTCAAAGTCTGGATCCGACGTCACTCCCACGGAAAGCAAGGGCCTTGCGCCTGCTGGGCCTCTGCCAACTGGTGCTATGAAGGTTGTTGGAGGCGCTATTGGTGCCCTGGCAGTCGCAATGGCGCTATAGGCGAGTCGTGCTCTTTGACGAAACATGTGTTAGGTCGATCTTATATACCCCTATAAATTGTAATTATCTTCCTTGCTCTTTCCGATGATCAATGTTGAATTTCTGGCTCAGTATATATTTTCTAGGTCTTGGTCGAGATATGTTTGCTCGCCTGAAAGTTGAGTCTGTCCGCGCCTGCACGTGAGACATGAGACATGACGACACTTTCACCCTCACCTTCACTAACGTTATCGGATCATTTTGAACCTGGATCACAATTATTCAACACTCACGTTTGCCTCTCACTTTCATACAGTTTCTCTTGCCATAAATACCTCGCCTCGTCGCGTATACTCAACTCAAAACACGATAAATCAGTTTCATTGTATATCCAGCATCAGCGTCAAAGACCATGCCTATTGCTCTCACTGAGACCATGTCGCCGACGACAGTGAGAGCGGATTTATCTATGATGAAGGACCATGTCCCCGTCAACATATCTTCCGAAACGTATCCAAGAAGCGAGGGAAACCCTATATCAGGTAATACACACCCCTTGCCAGCCCTGAAACCACCCTGTTTTGCCCAGATTGGAGCAGAACCTCTTAAGAGAGTTGTCTTCGGCAAAGTCACTGGCAAGCCGCCTGCGCCGGGACCGAAACAACTGATGTTCACAAGATTTAGAGCAAAAGCAAGACCTTGAAAATATCCACAAAGGCGTTGAAGACCAGCTACGTCTTGTCTTGAGATCGAGAAGCGTCATGCCGAGCTCAAAGCACAGTATGACGAGGCCATATCAACTCAAGTCCAGCTCTCGATCAAGCTTGAAGCACTCACGACCGAGCACAAGAAGACGGTACAAGAACTAAGCGAAGTCAAACGAAGAAACACCTTACTAAAAAAACGACAACCGAGCAAGGGAGCAAGTGCATGTGCACAATCTCCGGTTGAAGGTCATTCTGCAACGATATCTACAGCGAGATACTCCTTCGGCAGCGACCCACACAACCACCAAGGCCCTATCCGATTTCCAAAACGCATTAAAAGCAGCCATCGAGCGTATCGAAGACCTAGAAAGCAGGGGCAAGGACCTGCTCCACACATTAGATTGGCAAAACACGTGCTTGGAAAGCAATGACAAAGACAAAGCCAAGGGCAAAGCCAAAGCAAAAGCAAGGGTATCCAAAGCCAAACTCGCCTTCCGCGACACACTTGCAAAGAGGTGGTCCGTGAAGCTAACGTCGAGTCTGGACAATTTGCTGCAACAAGACTGAGAGAAGTGCCGGTGTCTCCACTTTGTCTCTTTTTCTCTCGAAATGCCGAACAAGGGGTCCACACAAAAAGCGGCACTTGAAATTCCCGGGGTCATACACTGTTTTACAAGTTCCTGACTAATGCGACAAGAAGATTGGAAATTTCTCGCTTATCGCAAGGCGCGGGTATTTATTACTGTATGGAGTATGTTAGCTCCGTTGCCCATGTGTACACACGAGGTATGACGGCATTCCGAGAGCCTGGATGCAGGGGATGAAGATGTGTGCCGAGGAAGACGGATACGCACGTGTTTGCTGCTGGATGGATGGGGGGCCCTTTTTTTCTCGAAACAGGGGGGGGAGGGAGGACAGCGGTATGCGTAGTTTCGTTATGTGGGGAGTAATGAAACGTAGTTATACTAAAAATTATGGAATACGAGTCAGTCACGCCTCATCAATGTACGCGTTAGTAGTCTTCTCATAGTGGAGAGCAGAAACTCTCACCAAGTTGACTGAAGTTTGACTTATCGTCTATCTCTGTGTCTGTCGTGAGAGTTTGCGCTGCAGTCCGATTTATCAACGAAATTGGATTCGTCTTCAGCTAGAATGCAGATTATAGTGTGAGCGACTAGAGGGTAGAATGAGAGACGGAGCATACAAGCGTAGAGAAAATGCAGAAGATGGAAACAATGTACTTATATAAGAAAAGGCCACATTTATGACGAATAGTCTTCACTTAGACTTGCCCATGGGAATAAGTCTCACCAATAACCTGGCTAGTTTGTTCCTAGATCCTCCCACCTACTCACTTTGTAAAACCTATTCACCATCCGAGTTTACAAACTTCATTCTTATTCAGATACAGTCCCTAAAGCGTGAATGAGTTGAGATGAGATTCCTCATATCACATGTAGATATATTCACACGCAAAACCAGAACCCTAGGGTAATATAAAAGAAAAGGGCAAGTCTAGCAACTCGCAATTACATTTTCATCTAACTACCTAACAAAATATGTGTGGGAGCACAATTCCAAAAATGGGGAGGGGGTATCTCTTATGTGCTATATAAGCGTTCTCTCATTTTTCGAAGAACCAATCTGCAAAACAAGCCACCCATTTAGTTTGGCCCTGTAGACTGCGGGCCATGCATGTGAGGATCTCCAGGCATGTTGGGGACGCCCTCTGGGCCGAGTAGACTGCTCATATCGTTCCAACTCCAGTCGTTCATATTGTTGATGGTAAAGTCCATAAAGTGCATTTGGGTGTTGCGGTCGAAGCGGCCGCTAGGATGCATGGTGGGGCCAATGTAGGCTTGGTCGGGATAGATGCGGCTTTGCATGTCTTCTGCAAACATGTAGGTGCCTGTTGCCGGTGGGGATTGATGGTACATGTGCGGCACAGCGTCGGGTTGTGACAGCTGCTGAGTTTGGATTGTGGGTTGCTGTGGAGGGTCGTGCGTCTCTACTTTTGGTTCGGCGATTCGGACAGGCGAAGCCAGCGAGTCGGCCATGGAGTGGAGTTCGGGAACGAGGGAGGCGAATTTTTCTAATGTGCCAGGCATGAATGGGTTTCGGCGGTGTCGTTGGGCCAGGTCGGCAAGCTGAGACAGCAGAATACGGGATTCGGACATGTCTGTACCGTCTAGTTTGTTCAGGCAAACCAGATCAAGGACTAGTGCTGAGCTTGAAGCGAGCATGTACCAGACATCACTCGTAATAACAGCATCGAACCTCCCGATGCTATCCAGCTTGAGCAGCACCTTTGCCAGCTCGCGGCCAGATTCCGAGCAGGCGTCGGCCATTGCCACAAGTGCTGCGTTGGTAGGGTCTTGGTTCGTTTTGCTTAGCGTCGAAGCACGGGCGAGTAGTGCCGAGCGACACAAGACGATAATGGTGTAGTGATAGACACAGTGCATGATGAGCAGACCGCGATGGAAGACTTGTGGAATGGCATCGATGGCATCTACGTGCAAATGCTGGGGAAGCGTCTCTTTCCACCGGACCAGGTCGCGCAGCACGGAAGAGGCAGGAGATAGCGGGCCAACGTAGGACTCGTCGCTGGCATTGGATTTGAGCCACCTGGGAGCACGACAGGTGGCTCCTAGTAGCGTCCACAGACGTACTGAGCAGGCCAAGAAGCCTGGAGGGGTGCCCATGATCTTTTCGTTGGGACAGCGAAGCTTGGCGGCCGAGGTTTCGATTGCGCTGGGGCGGTCATAAGACGATACTTGCATGATTTCAAAGGCGTACAGCGTCCACCAGAGTACTCTGCGCAGTTCCTTGGCGAGGGGCGTGCCTCCAGTGCTTACGCCTTCTTGATGCAGGCCGATGGCGTGGGCTATGCGGACAGCGGCGCCGGTCAGATTCCAGCAGGCGTCACGGTGGTTGGTGTTGTGGAGATGCAAGGCGGCAAGCATCAGGGCCTGGACGGCTGTGATGCTGGAGGTGAAGATGACGCCCGGAAGCAGCTTTTGCACACGCTGCCACCACAAGCGCTCCTGGTCTTCGGGAAAGGTGACGCTGGCGGTGCGGCGAGCGAGCAGCAACATGCAGGTGAAGCAGCACAGCCAGGCAGGGTCGGCATTGCGGGGATTGGCCAGCCAGGCCTCGTAGGCCTCACGGAAAGAAGGTTCATGCAGGATGGGGACGTCTGGGTGGACGCGGTCGAAGAAGGTGCGGATGAGGAGCTCCAGGGTAGGGCGTTGGTTTGGGGCCGGGGCGGCCACAGCAGCGGCCGAGACGGAGCCATGGTGGTGCTGGTGGGGGGTGATGTCGCCGGAGCCGGGCGGGTTGGGAGGGAAGGAGCGCTGGGGTTCAGTCTCGTCTGGCGACGCGGAGGCAGCGGCGTTCTTGCCAAACAGGACAAACTCTCGCAGAGGGCCCCTTCCGACGAGGGTGCGCAGCTTGAGGTGGAAGGAGAAGGAGCTGCCGGGGCCGATGTACTGCACCTGGCCCTGCTGGTCCGGCAGGAGAGACACGGTGTCGTCGCTCTCACTGTCGCCGCCATCGTGGTGCTCGCCGCCGCCATCGACGACGGCCGAGTCAGGCAGCGGGATGCCATGCGATGTGGCGAGCTGGCGCAGCGATTCAGTGCTCGAGACGTCGGCCTCTGGCAGCAGTCCCTTGACCAGGGCCTCGAGCAGCGCCAGACGAGTCCCCAGGCCTTCGACGCTCCCGTAGAGGCGCTTCTTGCGCGGCTGTGTCGTCAGGCACTCGATGTTGTGGACCAGACAGTACCGGCACGCATCCTGACCCGGCTCTTTGCGGCATTTCTGCTTGCGCGACTTGCACTTGTCGCAGCTCGTCTCGGTGCGCTTGCGTTTGTCGAGAGGGACACGGCGCGAGTGGACGGTGGGCGCGGGTGTCGACGTCGAGGTGGACATGGGCGTGGGCGGGTGGGTGCGGGCGAGGTTCACGACGCAGGGAGAAGAAGCATGGTGTGCATGTCTCGACGCCGCTGCAAATGCATCCAAAAACTGCCGCTGCCAGTGCGAGATGCGAATGCGCCGAACTTTTCAGTGGTAGTGCAGGGACTCTATCACGTCCAGCCCGCCCATGGCATGCCATGGCATGCCATGGTGCTGCTGCCCGGAGCGTCGGTAATTGAACCACCATCGTCTCCTCGCTGGTGGGCCTGAGCGCAGCCAGCGCCAGCGCCGGCCCAGCGCCGACCCAGCGCTCGTCTGTCTGTGCCATTCCCGCCCAAGCCTCGTCTCGTCGCGTCTCGTCGTCGTCGCCGTCGTCGTTGTCGTGGCCTTGTCGGCTCGCCTTGTCGCTCTCCACGCCCGCTGCAGCCAACCAACCAACCAACCGAGCACCTGCACGCCTCCCCAGCCTCACTCTCCTCTGTCCAGCGGAACCGGCCAGAGTGCCGTCTGTACATGCTCCGTACATACCAATGCGGCTCGGGGCACGCAGCTGCAACACTGGAGCCCTTGTTGCGCCACCGTTTGATGCGGGGGACGCGGATGCCAACCGACTGCAACTAGGAGCACCTATCCTCCACCTTACCACAAACGGCGCCCACGCTCTCTCTTTCGTGCTGCTGCGGGCATGACTCGGATACGAATTCCTGCACGATCGATTGCACAGGGGATGACTCGACGTATCTGAGTATCCCCTTCCCGCTGCCTGCTAACACGTTGCCCAGTCCCACCCGTCCCCACCAGCCCTAGCGTCGCGGCATGTTCCGGCCACCCTCTCCCCACCACCATCGCTATTCTTCCCTAGGTCGGCAATACCGCGTTTCGCCCTAGCCGCCTTGGGCCTGCACGTTACCCACGACTGTCTACTGCTGAACATGTCGTAGCAACACTACCTCCTCCACCACCCAACCCACGCCGCGTCCGTGACGAGACGCCTTTCGGGCCGCAAAGTCAGGACCATTCTGCCCCATCAGTTCGTCCCCGGCGGCAGAGAAGCGTACCACATCTATGCATGCATTGCCACTGCTCGTGATGCCCAGGCAGCTGCCACCAAGCTTCAAAGAGTAGGCCTGCCAAGAGCCGTCGACGTGCACTAGCCGACGCCAGTTTCGAATCTTCTCTCGACTCGGTCGCCTGGCCTGGAGGGATGCGAATGGCAGAGGTCATTGTATACACTGGGGGCCTATCAATCACACAGATCGTCGCTCCGTCTCGAGTCTGGACCATGTTCAGACAACATAGGCCCGAAAACGATCCACATTAATTCTTGGTCGTGTTCCGGTACAGCTTCCGACTGCCGCGCAGACGTGACAAGCGTACCTTAACCATACAGATTCCTGTATCCTCTATACGCACGGCAAGGATATGCAACGGGCGACACCTGCCCGGCGCCCCTGCTTTCAGCATGATCGCCTTCTTTTCTACGCGCAGCGGTCTGCTATTGCGCCATAGTGGCTATCTCTACATACTCTAGATTCGGCTCTGGCCGACCCAGTGCGACGTCATAATGCGGCCTTGAATCAGTCTCACGCCTTATCCGATGCGGCTCGGATCCGCCTCAATCTCTCAACTTCTCTCTTTGCATTTCTGACGAAGCACGTCGTTTCACAGGCCAACCGCGAAACGACATGGTGGATTGATCATCGGAATGTGGAGAAGAAATTCGGAGCCGTGACGCAGGGGTAGGCAAAGCCTGTCACTTTAGCGGTCAATGCTGCTAATCAGGAAACATATGGAGTAGTAATAGCGGAACGAGACCCAAGGACCTTGAACATGCTAATCGAGAACTTCCTACATGTGAAGAGATCAGTGCTAGGATGATCGCAATATCTTGGGGCCATGACCCGATATGCAGGGGTAGGCTATGCCTTGCTATGAAGTCATCTCACAAGTACGCCTAGCCGACCACGCCTACAGCTGGGTAGGGTAGTCTAGGGTCTCAATCTTCTCCGGGTATACCAAGCCCCCCTGCTTTCTTACTTCGTCCATGACCTCCATGATCAACACACTTTCGTCCAGGCCGAGGAACCTGCCCTCCTTCCTCCCATTGATGACAGCGTCCGCCGCCTCATCTGCTTCCCAGAACATACCCTGGCCTTCTCCTTCTGATTGCAATGAGCCACCGAAACCGTTGTACCATCCGCTTCCCTTACCTGGGCCTGGAATAGGAAATTCCTTGGTCTCGACCTTGCCGTCGGAGCCGATAATCTTGGTAGAGAGAGGGCGGAACGAGTGCCCAAACACTTGAATCTCGCCCTTGGGTCCCTGGATGCGGACAAAAGGTGCATCCATGTTTCCTCCGGGAGAGGTGGCTACGCGAAGGGATGTCGTAGCGACGGCATGCGCCTCACCACCTTCCTCTTTGGAGCGCGGGAACCGCAGGATCATGGTGCTGTGCTCATCTGCCTTGCCCGTCGGCTCATAGTTCTTGACAAAGGCTAGCAGCTGGGGTGCCTGGCGCGTCTTCTCCGGCTGGGTGTGGTACATGGTCTGGAAGACCCAGGTCAGAGCGTAAATACCGAGATCGAGCAGGGCACCGCCAGCCAGATCTGGGTTGACCATGCGGTTCTTGCCATCCTTGAAGTTGTTCTCGGGGTCGAGCGCCATGCTGTTGTCCGAAATAACACGTGTGATAGGCCCAATGCGTCCAGCCGTGATTTGCTCACGCACATAGATGGACAGGGGAAAGTAGCGAGTCCACACTGCCTCCATCAGGAACAGGTTCTTTGACCTCGCGACCTCGGCCAGCTTGCGTGCCTGGGCGGCGTTGACGGTAAACGCCTTCTCACACAGCACATTCTTGCCCGCCTCCAAGCAGAGCATGGCATTTTGGTAGTGGTGCGAGTGCGGTGTCGCAATGTACACAATGTCAATGTCGGGGTTCTTGACAAACTCCTCGTACGAGCCATATGCCTTTGCGTCCGACGGCGCGCCCACCTCCTTCAGGAAGTCCTTCGCACGCGATTCCGAGGCCGACGACGCGGCAGCAACAACGGTATGCTTGAGATGCTTTACCCCACGTGTTGTGGGATCGCACAGCAGGTCTTTGGCGCTGTTGTCATTCGTGTGAGTTTGTAGAGCTATGGTGGGGTATGGTGTAGCACAATGGCGGGGTAGAAGCTACCACTTACAAGGTGATGGCGATGCCTCCCGTGGCGAGAATGCCCCAACGGACGGTCTTTGGTGACGACATTGTGAGTTGTAGTCAAGTTGCTTTCTCTTCTTCCCGAGCAATTGAAGGCTGATGCGGTTTGAGAGGAAAGAGGCGGAATTGGAAGGCCGAGAGTTTTGTTGACGATACGGTACGGGGTAGCTGCAGAGCTCAAACGTCATGCAACGAACAGCTCACGGAATGCCGGCGCTGGGCCGCATGTCGAACCCCACTTTCTTCTCGCTCACCTCTCTTCCCCTCCATTCGTGGTACTGGTATGCTGCCGGTGCTTAAAGGAGGACGGGCCGTGGAGCGTAGTGTAGTGGGGCTTCGATAGGACGCGATTGTATGATTTAAAGTTACTTGATGCGTTGAGCGAGGGCGTATTGCCTTTTATTCCTCGGCTTGACGTTTGCAGTCAAGCTCCTGCTGCTTATATGTGTACACATATAAATTGAGGCTAACATAGGCGACAGGATGGTGTACGGAAATAGCTAATACAAGCCGCTTGTGGAGCTTGTTCACCTGTACACTCTCAAATGATCATTGCCAACCAAACGTAGTAATATATATCCCGTCCACACACGGTATTGCAGACAATTTCAA
The DNA here is from genome assembly GCA_022457065.1 of Curvularia sp. ZM96. Taxonomy (NCBI): domain Eukaryota; kingdom Fungi; phylum Ascomycota; class Dothideomycetes; order Pleosporales; family Pleosporaceae; genus Curvularia; species Curvularia sp. ZM96. Next base: position 1,524,966 of record JAJGBQ010000007.1, on the reverse strand, counting down.
GTCCGGAGTGCGCCATCTGCTGCCAAAGACTCAAGTTACTTCTACTAAAGCCCCACAAGAGTGGGACTTCTACGTGTAGTTGCTACTCAGGGACTAAAACAATGCCGGTGGTTAGTAAGCTAATACCGTTGCAAAGTACCTTTTATCCCGCGGTTGATTGGGTCTGGCTAGACAGGAGAGAGGGCGTCACGTGAGCGTGCGAGAAGACCCTAGGGTTACACAACCCTAGGCAGACAACGTCCTCCCACGTTCTGGGATTAGCACGGAACATTGCACCAGATCATAGACTTGCGACCCTAGTGCATGATGACAACCGACTTCCTGAGCACTAACTGATTTAGTCCCGCTGAGGCAGCCTTGCCGACGTTGGGACCAAGCTTGCGGCATCGCTGTGCAATCTACCTCCGCGGACCACCCGCCCTGTGACAGCAACGCGGCACTCGCTAACTACGGGAACCAGGGCTGAACCCAAACTCTACAAAACAAGAAAACAAACAAGCTTCTTTGCCAAGCTTCGGTTCTGGGGGATTCGACATTTCGGCACGTGGGCGTCTCCACTTCATATAAACATATTGCTTTCGATAGCCCCTCCACGTAATATATGAACGGCTGGCTCAGTGGTCTCAAGTCATGGTTGCTACGACAAGGGTATAGGGGCTGCCATAAAAAGTATGCTTGCGCTACAACGGACCGAGTATGGCGAGTTGAGCTTTCAAGTGCTGTCTGTACGCAGTCTTTATCAATAGCTGGATGAGTGTAAGAAGGGTATGGCCTCCGACTAAGACTATTCCAGATATCGGAGACAGCCACAGTCGTTTACCCAGGGCCCTGGAACCTTTGGCAGACGGAACTATTATCCGATAGTCCTATATGTCAAGTGCACTATATACAGGCGACCCACTGCGAAAATGAGGCCTTTGGATCACTCCTGAGCCGAGGATTGGGCAGACCACGCGTTGCAGACGAGATGCTGCAGGTCGATTAATTTCCACACCACAGCCATTGTACCACTTGTGGATGACTGGACCTGGATCCCGGTGACGACAAGCTTTCTCTTAATATACATCCAAGTCATCCGACCTGGTATGGCGCCAACTAGGACGTGGCGGTAGCAGCCTGGACAATGTACTGGCAGTGACGCGCAAGCGACCATGTTGCAGATTTCCTGGGGCGTCAGGTCAAGGTATAAAGACGTCACAGGATTCCATGTACCATAATTTTGCAGAGCCGGTTACAGCAGTCGTTGCAGTTCCTCACTGAGCCAGTCAAGCAATATCACATATATCATTATGAAGAACAAATTCATCCTAGCCAGTGTATCAGCCTTCGCCACGCAGGTTGCTTCCCACGCAACTTTCCAAGATCTGTGGGTTAACGGGGTGGACAAGATATGTAGCCTGTGCGAGCGTCCTTCATCCAAGACTGACATCACTATACCAGTCCACATGCGCTAGACTGCCCAACAGCAACAGTCCCGTCACCTCCGTAACAAGCAACGATGTCCGCTGCAATGCCAACCACGGACCGGCAGCCTCCAAGTGCAGCGTCCCAGCTGGTGGCACTGTGACTATAGAAATGCACCAGCAAAATGGCGACCGCTCTTGCGCCAATGAAGCCATCGGCGGCGCTCACTACGGTCCCGTCCTTGTCTACATGTCCAAGGTCTCTGATGCTTCCACGGCCGACGGTTCAGACCCCTTTTTCAAGATCTTCCAGGATACGTGGGGGAAGAATCCTTCTGGAAGCAGTGGGTCGGATGACTATTGGTAGGTATCAGTACTGTAAAACTCTGCTCACTCGATTAACTGACTTTTCAGGGGCACAAAGGACCTGAACAAGAACTGTGGCAAGATGGATGTCAAGATCCCTTCGAACCTAGCTGCAGGAGACTACCTCCTGAGAGCCGAAGCCATTGCCCTACACGCCGCGGGTACCGCGGGCGGCGCACAGTTGTACATGACGTGCTACCAGCTCACTGTGACCGGCGGCGGATCCGTAGTTCCGTCTGGAGTATCGTTCCCAGGTGCATACAAAGCCACCGACCCCGGTATCCTGATCAACATCTACCAGAATCTCAAGTCTTACGTCGCGCCCGGCCCGGCAGTCATCGCTGGCGGTACGGAGGCTATTGCTGGTCAAGCCGGATCAGTCGTCACTGCTACGGGAGGGCCAGTAGTCACTCCAACACAGGGAACTACGATGAAGACTTCAGTGGTTACGACTGCGGCACCCGCACCGTCAAACGGGGGTGGCTCTGGTGGTGGCTGCTCGATCGCCAAGTACGGGCAGTGTGGTGGGAAGGGATGGACTGGATGCACGACTTGTAAGTCAGATTGAATGCGCATTAGAGAACATTGGTACTAACGACATCAAGGTGCTTCGGGATCAACCTGCCAGGCGACCAACGACTTCTACTCGCAGTGTGTGTAAAACCAATAACCAAATGATGTCCTCTGTGGCTTTCTTGTAGATACTTGTGTACCTCATGTTCTTATATACACATCCATTCGCTTCTCTATCTTAGGATAGGTACAAAAGACTAGTGCATGCACCCCACTTAGCCCGTAGTCATCCCTATGCCGATACAAGGCCACACGCACACAATAATGTCTCTCCCGCACCTAGCGCATTATCCATGTAAACATGTGAAATTGTATTCCTGCCCTCTGCGCATCGGAATAAATCCTACATGGCATCTCTGCAGCGCCCACCCATCAAGGTAGCCGCCACGATATTTCCATTCCGACTCCGAATCCTACACCCACACCCCTGTCTCTCCACTCATGCCCTCGAACTCCGAACCCTTCCCACCCCCAAATTCCTTAACTTTACCAAGCTCTCGGAATACCACGCTTAACCACATGTCCCTTCTCGTCATCTGCTTACCCCAACGCGCGCACAGCACTACGCGTAATGTGTGTCGTCGGCGTTGGATGCCTTAGACTCGTGACGGGGCCTGCTGCCTGATCTGCGCAGCGGTGCACCAACGACAATGGCCGTTGGATGCATGGTTTTACCTGAGTCACAGGCAAGCAGCTTATTCCGAGGAGAGAGGGCAATAAAGGGCGTATGCATTGCGGGATGTGATTTGTCGGATTAGTCGGATGTGTGGAGGGTGGTGAGGGATGATGATGGTGCAGGCCATTCCGAAGGGCGGATAGATGGATGGGAGGTGCTGGTGTCAGCGCGGGTGGTAGTAGAGGATGAAGAAGAGACAAGATATATAACGACGCGGTCGTCAGCACGAAAAGAAGCATTTCATCAGACAAGCACAAGCATCAGCATCAGCAAAAGCTTATATCCAGCCGTTACAAACCCCCCTTTTCGTTGAACAAGAGTACTCTTCTTCTTCTTCCAAGCCAACAGCAAACTCCACCACAATGTCTTCTTCCACCTCAAACTCCACCTCCACTTCCCCCTCTTCAACAGTAACACCGGCACACCTACCCAGCTACACCCACTTCTCGCCTCCACCACACGTGGCAACACCCGCTTCATCGTACGCGCAATCCATAGCCTCCTCCAAGTCTTCCTCGTCAAAGAGCCTGCTGGCCAGAATATACAACAAGAGATGTAAGTCTGAAACCTCCCTCTCCCTTTTTTTATAACCTTGAAGGGGCGGAGGGTGGCTAACGGAAAGTGTAGCTTCTTCTGAAACTTTTGCAACGGGACAAGACAGGCAGAAGATGGCGCAGGAGAAGGAAATCAGGGCTGCGGCGAGGGCGGCGTATTTTACGATGAAGTAGGGGAGGGGAGGTATACTGAATCAGTTATATGGATGAGCTTTTTTCTTCTTCTTTCTAGCCTCTGGAATGGGCTGAGACGGCAATTGAGCCTGACAGATTTTGTGAAGACGAGGTATTTTCAGGGATAATTGAATGGGCGAGAATGTGGAGGCTTATATCCTCGTTTTTTGGGGGGGCAATGTGGTGTATGGAGATTTTGCTACTAAGGCTGCGATATATAGATCTTGGCAATACGAATATTGTATTTAGTTGCAAGTATCGACTGTTAAGTAAAAGCACAGCGCAGTATTTTAAACGGTACAAGATGCTTCAAATGTAAGCAGCGCTTGACAGCATTCGTTCTCGGTAAAAAATAGAAAAAATCACAATCCTCGAATCAACACTACTTCATATTAAGATGCTAATTTGATACAATACTTTCAAGACCCAAAAGTCCCATGTACTCCATCACTTCCATACCATAGCTTACAATTAACAAACCCGGCAATCTACGTCTACGGCTGCATGATCTTGATGCTAGCCAGATGCTCACTCTCATCTGTCTTTGTTCGCTCAGGGGGGTGTCGCCTGACAAAGCACTCGCCCACTGGATGCCCCTCCTCGCACGCAACTATCCACTTACCTATTCCATAGTCTTCCGGTGCGCGCCTAACGCCCCTGCCGCCACCGCCCACAATCAGGTTGCCAGGCCGATAAGTAGGGTCTGCGATCATACGCTTGATGACGCTATTGTGAATGATTGCGTTGGCGGGCATGTCGCGTGTCTCGCCCTTGGGTAAAGGCCAGCGAATGGCTTTCCAGGTACCGTCATCTTGGAGGTCCATGCGTCGGAAGGGCAGATACTCCATTATGTTCCAAGACACAACGCCAACGGCGTTGGCGCCGTTGTGGAACTGTAGCACATCGTGGATGCTGCCTTGAGTGGCTGCACTATGGAGATGTCTATGGAAGGGCGTATCTGGGTATTCTTTGTGGTGTGGCAGAATATTTGCGTGGTCAGTGTAGGTCGTGATGCCGCTTGATTTGTTGGAATCCTCATCAATGCCTAGTGGTGAGGCAGGGTCGACTTCGATAGTCGGCACCTGCTCATGAGTGTGCGTGACGTTAGGCATGACGTCTTCATGGCAACAACTCAGTGCTTCAAGCTTCTGTTCGTCGAACTCGAGGCCAGCCTTTTGGGCTTCACGCACCATCCAGACGAGAGGTACGTGTGAGAGCGCAGCATCACCATCCTCGAGGGGCCAGCCGCCACCAATGTCCTACTTCATGTTAGTTTTCATGAACATCCAGCGTCGTGAACAAGGTCATATTTACAGCATGGCAGCCTGGAAACCAGACTTCCAGAATGTCTTGCTCACCCTCTTCTTCTCCCGAGTTTTGGGTCCCTTGGACATCAAAGGATCGCATGGAGGGAGTGGGTGAGCGACAATCCCCATTCAGGTGATCGTATCCTCTGCTCGAACTCCGCACGCCCGCGGTGTCGTGAGGGTTTGTGAATCGCTCGGGAGGAAGCAGGGTATTGCGACGACCTCTGTCCTCCTCCTCGTGATCAGCTTTCTCATCGGAATGTCCTTTCCCAGCATGACTTTGAGCTGGGCCTCGTGTTCGGTGCATATGTTTATGGCTGTGCTTATAGAACATGGAGGTGTCTGGCTTCTTCTGAGAGATTAGATCTTGTCGAAATTTTGCGCGGCGCTCGTCTATTGACACAGCATGTCGAATAACACGTGCGCTACTTCGGGCAGTGTATGGAAACTTGTTGCGCTGCATCCACGCATTCTCAAAGGCCGGCACACTGTTCACAGTATCGAACAGACCAAGGAAGCGGATTGGCTTGACAGGACGACTAAATGTCTCCCTGAAGGCGCACATGAACTCAAGGAGTTTTTGCCTTTCTGACTTCTCTCCTGGCTTTTTCTTCTTCTCATCTTCTGGGAGTCGACATTGCCATTTCTGAAATGTTCTGGAGAGATTGGTTAGCAAGATATGGGGGTATGCCTAAATATCACTTACTTCCACGCGAACTGGCACATCTCCTCATTACCCGCCTATAGAGGATTAAATTTCCCACGCTACTCCATAGTGACCAAGTACTTACCGAGAGAAGGCCAACGTGATCCAGCATTTCTGCGAGAAAGCGCGCCGTGTAGGCGCCTCGCGAGAAACCAAAGAAGTAGATGTCGTCACCAGGGCTGTAGTATCTCATCAAGAACTATAGGTGGGTCAGTTAGAAAATTCATGCTGACGCGAAAAGTTGGATTTTGAGGGCTCGGTGCACTTGTGCTATAAAGGATCTTGCCAACATACCTTGTATCCTGCCATAACGTGCATATCAAAGGACGTCCCTGGTGGCGTTAGTGGTGTAAGCTAGCGATAAAGGTCAAACATACCGACAGCACTGTCTTTTGCTTTGGCATACCATGATTGGAATCTTTCCCACCGGCCTGTTCGGGTCATGGAGCCATTGGCCTTGGTGATGTACGTTCCAATACCAGGCTGATAATAATGAAACTGGTCGTCGCCATTACGATCAAGCATGCGATAGATCTTGAGAATATTGCTGTCAGAATCCGTGCCGGAGAACTTGTTGCCTGTACCATCGAAGCACAAGACAAACTTCTTTGTCACATGGCCGTGGCGATGGGGCGTCGCCCCGTAGTCCATGGGGTCTTCATTTTGTGCATGCGAGAGTTGGGTATTCTTGGGAGCCATGATGGCCAAGTCAAGAACGTGAACGGGAAGGAGTCGTAGTTCGAGAAGGAATCAGCCAGGTCTTGGAAAGTGGGTATTACAATGCACAAAATGCGCAGGGAAATATCTAGCGACACAAGGCCACATAAGGATAATGTGCATAACAGACATGTGCGAATCTCATCTTTCACGGATTGCCTAGCGCATGGGTTCCAGGAATGTCGATGTGTAGATCATGGCGGCTAGCGCAGCGTGCATCGTATTGCGTACGCCTCTGGTTTGATGGGGGGCTGGACATTGCTGAGATTGAGCCGTCTCCGAGCCAGTAGGAGATCAATGATGAGTTTTGCTGTACTCCTGTTCGTCACATGCACTCGATTGGTATGCAGTGCGATGGGGCAGGCTAGTTTTGTCGAGTCCCCACCTGCCGCATGGGTAGATAGGTGGCGCCCATCGCTCAAGCTGTGAAGCTGTGACTGCGACTATCGGCAGCATGCACGGTAGAGATACGAGACAGACCGCCTTGGTCTTGTGGGACACATGAGGTAAGAAAAAGCGACGAGAGGAAATGTGGCTGCCGTGCAGTTGGGCCGGTGCCTTGGCCGGCCGTGACGTTTTGGCGAACAGGATGATGGCAACGAGGACGGCACGTGAAGCGCGCGAACAGATAGTGCGAGAGAGCGGCTGGCGATGATCTGTGGAGAGTCATAGAGTGCAGTGAGTCGTGTCGATCCGTGATGGGTGAGGGAGGTCGGCGAAGCTGAGAGGGGAAAAGCATTTATCGCCAGTCGTCCGAATGGGGCAAGGAGCATTTCCCTGCGGGCGATCCTTTACGGCCCGTCCTTGATGCTTCCCCACATGATCCCCTGTCGGACCAGCTCGTCAATCGATCGCCCTTCTCCCTGGTCCTGGTCAGTCTGTTTAGTGCACACATACTACGCACCGCTTACAGTTCCGGTCAATAGACTTTTGCATCTCCGGGACAGGCCGCAGCCCACGGGTGGCAGCCGCTCGGAGCGCACTCACACTCGACAAGGTGGTGTTCACGTGCTTCCCGCCAACCTCGTCATCGGGTCGAACTTCGGTCCCATCACCTCTGCGATCAGCACTACGACGGCCCACTACCATGGACTACGTGCATGCTCGCCCACTCAAAGGTAGATGCTTTGTAATACGATGCACCTGCAGAAGGGTACGCCTGCCCGTCCATGACCCGCATGTTTCTTTTCCTTGACATCTCACCGTTTCATCAGGGATAAAGCAGCGAGCAGTGTAACCTCGTCTCCCAACCATGCTCGTGCTGCCCCAAGCGCACAGAACAGGCCATATTCGGGTCTGATCACCGCTGTTTATGCATACCATCGAAAATCCAAGTGTAGTGCCCAGCATTCTTCCGTCGTGGATTAGCGACCGTGCTACAGCATCGGTTACGCGCCACCATTCACATGGCTGAATCTTGCCAATCAGACCTACAGCTCTAGCATTCATCTGAGCGCCGACCAGGCGAGGGGTCCAAAAATCATTCCGTACACTACCCACTCACGCGTCGCGCCGAAACGCCCACACAAGCTATCTGGAAACTATTCACCGAACCTACATGCTGATCACCGCATCATGCCTACAAGCGATCGTCGCCAGATTCGGCGCCTGCGCCGAGAGTACGACACATGTCAGTGCTAATTGCTCTTTCCGCAAGCTGCTTGGTGCATACCTGAACATGTCCCCCGCCTGATAAACATCTCCTCCCTCCCTCTCTTCTCTCCCCTCCATGCTCATACTATTCACTATTCATAATGCCAGGTCAGTTGTCGACATTGATCGAAAAGATCAGAAAGAAGCCTACGCGTGCCAGCGATGGCAGGTCTGCAGAAGTTGCCAGCGGCGGCGCCCATGGCAATAAAAGGACAAGCGTCATGAGCGATGTCAAAGGCATGGGTGTCAAGAACGCCAAATTTGCTCTGGAAGCCATCACCACCCTGGCTTCGGGCGAGCCTTTGGATGACAAAGACCTCCTTCTCGAGCACGGCGTTGAGATGCTTCAGGGCTTGCCCTTGGACAGCGGTCTGAGCGCAAAAGTTTCCGATGGCTTCATTAGCATGCTTTGGAATGACTTGCCCCATCCAACTCTCACACATGCTGGACCGTCAGCGCGGTATCGACAGCATGATGGCTCAGGGAACAACCCTCATATGCCAGATTTTGGAAAGGCAGGCTCACCATACGCGCGCAACGTGCCGCCCATGAAGACCAAGGGTATGTTGCGACCAAGCAGCAGATATTAGCGACTTGCGACTAACAATCAATTTTAGGACCCAACCTTCCTGATGTCGAGGATGTGTATGAGTCGCTTCTGAAGCGCAATGGTCCTTTCCGCGAACACCCATCAGGTCTCAATCGCTTGTTCTTCTCTTTTGCAACCATTGTCATCCATGAGTGTTTCCAGACATCGAGAACAAACCCTTGGATCAACGAGACTTCTAGTTATGTTGATCTCAGTACTTTATATGGCAACACAGAAAAAGAGCAGAAGCGTGTAAGGACATACAAGAACGGATTAATCTACCCAGACTCCATCGCTTCGGAGCGCATCATGATGATGCCGCCTGGTGTTGTGGCAGTTCTCTTGTTGTTCTCAAGAAACCACAACCACGTTGCAGAATCGCTTTTGGCCGTGAATGAAGATGGCAAGTACAAGCCATGGGATAGCCTTGACGAGGAAGGCAAGAAATGGTAAGCCATTCCGCGGTATCCGGCTCTATATCATTTCTAATTCAAGCCAGGCAAGATGAAGACATCTTCCAGATCACACGCAATATTAATGTTGGCTTTTTCGCATCGGTAGTACTGAAAGACTACGTTGCCGCCATTCTCAATACCCCAAGAGCCAATTCTGAGTGGTCTCTAGATCTCGGCAAGGAGATCAGGCAAGGTTCCGGGCGCCTGGAGCGCGGAACCGGCAGCCACGTCTCAGTGGAATTCGCCGTCTTGTACCACTGGCATGCAGCCCTTAGTGCCGCAGATGACAAGTGGATGGAAGACATTATCAGATCTGTCATTCCTGATCTTCGTCACATTGATGATGTCACCATTGAGATGTTCCACAAGGTGATGAAGGTCTATGGTCATGATCTTATGAAGAAGCAGCCCAGCGAATGGACCTTTGGCGGTCTTGAGCGAGGCCCTGATGGCAAGTTCAAGAACTCAGACCTAGCTAAACTGATCAAGGACTGTATCGAGGAACCTGCCCATGCGTTTGGTGCGCACGGCACACCTGCTAGTCTGAAAGTTGTTGATCTCATGGGCCAGTTGCAAGCGCGCGAGATTTTCAATGTTTGCACGCTCAACGAGTTCCGTCGCTATCTCAACCTGAAGCCATACGAGACCTTTGAGGACTGGTGCTCTGATAAGGAAACTGCACGTGCCGCCGAACTATTGTATGGCCACATGGAGAACATGGAGCTGTACCCTGGCTTGATGGCAGAATGCACAAAGCCAGCTATGCCAGGAAGTGGTGTTTGCCCTGGCCAGACCACGGGCAGAGGTATTTTGGACGATGCCGTGGCTCTGGTCCGCGGAGATCGTTTCCTGAGTTACGACTTCAACAGCAATACTCTGACAAACTGGGGCGCTGCTCTTCTGTCCGAACCCACGCCCGGCGCCTACGGCGGTGTTCTTCCCAAACTCATTTTCCAGGGTCTTCCTGGAGATTTCAAGGGCACATCGAGCTATGCTCTTTTGCCGTTCTACACACCCAAGGCTGCTCAAGGTATTCTCAAGGGCAACGGAGTCATTGAAAAGTATGACATCACTCGTCCTCCGAACGGCTATGACATTGTCAGTGTACAGACTCAAGAAGGCTGCAAGAAGGTCTTTGAGGACCGTGAAGCTTTTGCTGTCATGTATCAAGCTGCCATCCGTAACTGTACTGATGGACACGACTTCATGATCGGATGGGATGAGCAAAAGAAGCACGACGAGCGATCGAAGATTCTGCACCAGGTTTTCTTCGAGGATGGGTTTGAGAAGAACATCACCGAGTTCTTTACCACGAACGTGCGAGACTTGATCAAGAAGAACTCGCTCAAAGGTGCAAAGGGTAGGATGTCCATCGACATTGTACGAGATGTGACCAACATCACACCTATCCTTTGGCTCGCGGAACGTTTTGCATTGCCACTCAAAACAGAGAAGCAGCCTCGCGGCTTGTTGACCATCCACGAAGCTTTCCTAACCTACCTTGTGCTTTGTAAGTCAACATTGTTCATGGACATCGTACTAGTCTACTAACAGCTTTACAGTCATGTACCAATCCTTCAACATTATGCCCGCAAATGAGTGGAAGCTTCGCGAAGGCGCCATGAAAGCTGCGGCACCCCTTCGCAAGATCTTCGAAACCCACCTCAAAACCCAAACCGGACGTCTTGAAGGCGTTGTTGACTGGATGGCCAAGGGCTCCGCCTTTGAAGTAGGCCCACACGCTGACCGCATCTACCACGCATTAGCTGACACCAAGCTCCCTATTGGTGATCTTGTTGGTGACTGCATCGGTATGGGTGCTCCTGTCGCTGGAAATCTGACACAGCAAGCCTCCCTGCTCATCGACCTCTATTTGAAGCCCGAATACGAGCAATACAAGAAGAGGATTGTGGAACTATCACATATGGACCCCAAGGACTCTGATCGCGAACTCCAGGGTTTCGTATACGAAGGTATGCGTCATGTTGGTGTCGTACCCGGTCTCCCTCGTGTTGCAACACGCGATGTGACGGTTCAAGATGGCGTCCGTGGCCCTGTAACGGTCAAGAAGGGCCACACAGTGCTCATCGCTACTTCCAAAGCTGCAATGGACCCTGTTGCTTTCCCCAACCCAGAAATCCTCAACCCTCACCGCTCGTTCAAGGAATATACTCTCCTTGGTCACGGTCTGCACTTTTGCTTCGGAGCCCGCCTCGTCGGCCCCTCTCTCGCAGCCACATTACGCGAGGTCTTCAAGCTTCCTAATGTGCGTCGAGCACCTGGTAGGCAAGGCCATTTTATCACAACGGAGCATCAGCTCGCAGGTATCACCATGCGTCACTACCTCGACGCATCGAGCAAGGAGAGCCCTATCCCGACATCCCTGCGCCTGCACTATGACAGTGTGGATGCTGCCGTGAACGGCGTCAATGGGCATCTTACCAATGGTCATGCCAATGCCGGCAGGAACAATGCCTACACGATCGCGCCATAATTGAGTCAGGTGTTGTAGTGCGCGTCTACGTCGAGTCGAATCGCCTTGACGGACCGTTCCGATTTTTCCGAAATATGCAATGCTTTTGTTATGCAGCAGGGTTGGAAAGTAATGAGAAGCACGTATTAGTCTGCAGAGAAGGAAGAAGGAAAGAAACAGATACTCACCATAATGAGACAGATCAGGTGGAGGCTGTTGGTTTGTTTGTTTGTTTTTCTTGATACCAATCACGACTTTTTCTAGAAAAGTAAAAATCAACATCGATTTCTGATACAACACTACTTTGGCCATGATAACAACACATGAGAAAGTAAGACCTGCATCTGAGATGCTCCGTCAGTCATCAACAGGTCAGCTGATACATGTTCCCATCAATCTGATACACACATTTACGCGTTCGTCGCCGTAAAACATGCCGACAAAAAGTAACACTCTCAAAACAAACAATAAAGCAAAGTTGAAGCAGGTGATGAAAAGTGACATCTAAAAGTGCAACGAAAAGAATAAAGAAGTGCAAAGCCTCACGTGCAGATCTCTGCTTTTTCCTTCACACCATCTTCACTGTTTGCTTCTCTCAGATATCACACTCACACCATCTCTCTACACCCTACAAGACTAACGAGAACCCTTGTTTCTTGCAACACATGTACAAGCATCCGCACACACCACCTTGGCAGCCCTCGTGTTGCTGGCACACAACGCATACATACTACAGCATGACGATTGTGCCCATCACGTGCTGTAAATCTAAATCCACATTCCCTCCCATGACGGCACTATGGCCCTGCAACCAACAAAAACGTCGACCCTGCTGACCCTTTGCGCTCCTCTCTCTAGCTACCCATTTTGGTGTGTACTTTGCTATCTACCCACCTACCCAGATACTACACATCCCATCTCCACCTCAGTGAATACATACAAAAACACAAAAACCTCTTATACCATCTAACTATCTAAACCGAGGCTCACAATATATCCATCTCACTCACCTCACCTCACCCCTCCCCGTTTTTTGTTGCTTCCACTCTAGTCTCACACGTTTTCGAAAAGGAAGAGAGAAAAGGACTCGCAAAAAGAGCCTAGGGGCGTGGAGAGGAATTTTTAAGTTCATCACACACATATGTACATAGGGTATAGTTAGGGTATAACTATACTTTTTGCATAATTTTGGATAACTATAGGTGAAATAGGACAGGAAGGTGGAGATTGAACAGAAGAATGTGTGTGTGAGAGAGAAAGTAGGAGGTAGGGGAAGATAGGAAATATGTAGCAATTCCTCTCTTCACGTTGTTGAAGGAGAAAACAAGGATAGACGTGACGAGAAAAAAAGTGTGAGATTGATATGCTCTCTCTCGGACACTGAATGCCACTTTACATGATAGTCAAGAAATCCTTACCCTGTTTCCCTTGGGAAGACATGTATTCCTTACCCCCTAGTGTCACACAAAATACGTATTTCCAGTACAAAAACAAATCACCATCACACAAATCAAACAAATCATTTGCAAGTGTCATAACGCATGCATTGTACAGACTGCGCATGTCGGCAGGTTATGCTAGTCTATCTAACTAATCATCTGGCTCGAAACTGTTGCTTTTGTGAGATTCCTTCCACCCAAGGTCACTGGGGAGGTCCAGGTTCGCATGTTTGCTAACGCGAGAGCGGGGGTAGGTGCAAACCAAAACTACCCATTTTTGTACGTTCGAAGTCCCACCGTCGAACTTGGCTTTGAAAAAAGACAGCCACCATGACGGTTACCACAAATCACCGGGGTATATTCCTTCATTAAAAAAGGTTGGGGAGGGTCGTGGCTAAACCTTCATGAACGCCATCTATGCAGCAAACTTTTTCGTCGTCCCGACCAGCCAATGCTGCTACTCTTCGCATGTGAAGAGATCCGAGAGACACAAGGACGACGAGAAAGACGTTGTCGCCGAGGGATATGACCGGGAAAAAAGGAATCGCTTTTGTCGTAAAATAAAAAGGAAATGCTGACTATGGTCATCCGCGTGTGGATGACTCGGAAAAGCGAGAATCTATAGCTCCCCAAGCAGCATGCTTGCAGAAAGAGCGAGGGCGTGAAATGTTCGTGATGCATGCCTTTTCAAGAAAGGCGAAAGTCCTGCCGTCTATGCTTCGAGCTCGACGGATATGCGTCGAAGGGTATCGTGTGCGAGAAGAGCTCGAAAATAGGCAGAGCCGCAGAAAAACAGTCGCTGTCTATATGCTGGTTGGGGTATAAGATTCCAGATTTCCGCATCGATCCGTGATAACCGGAAAAGAGGTGCAGAAACAAAATCAGAACTAAAGGAAATGAAAGAAAGCCGTTAGAAAAAGCCACACGAAGGCCCAGGTTTCGGCCGAGAGGAACCATGCCCTGGACTGGCTACATCGTGAAGCGGTGGTATGCGGATTTACCACCAGGAGTTGCCGCCAGGGCCAGATGGGTTGCCGTAGCCACCACCACCGCCACCGTAGCCACCGCCACCGCCGCCGTAGGCAGGTGCAGGAGCAGCGTAGCCGCCACCAGGGGCGCCGCCAAAACCACCTCCGTAGCCCTGAGAACCGCCCCAGCCGCCGCCGTTGCCGCCGCCGAAGCCTCCTCCACCACCACCGCCCATGCGACGAACGTCACGGGTAGCAGCATTACCGCGGCCACGACCACCTCCACGGCCACCACGGCCGCCACCGTAGCCAGAGCCCTCACGAGCAATAGACTCAAGGAAGCTGGGAACTTCCTGGTTCGCCTCCTTCAGCAAGTCGATTAGGTCACGGACAACACCGCGGTTGCCACGGTTGAAGAATGCGGTTGCGATACCAGTGTTTCCGGCACGTCCAGTACGACCAATACGGTGGACGTAGTCGTCAATGTCAGTGGGCAGGTCGTAGTTGACGACGTGCTTGACGTTGGGAATATCCAAACCACGAGCGGCAACGGCAGTGGCGACAAGCAGGGGGCAGCGTCCAGAGCGGAACATCTCGAGAGCCTTTTCACGCTCACGCTGTGTGCGGTCACCGTGAATGGAGGTGGCAGGGAAGCCCTGGTTGATGAGGAAGTCGGAGAGCGAGTCTGCCATGCGCTTGGTCTCAACGAAGATCAAGCTCAGCCCGACACCGTGCGTGTGGAGGATGTCAAGAAGCACGGAGCGCTTGTCAGCGTCCTCGACGTACTCAATCTTCTGAGTGATGTTCTCAGAAGTGGAACCAACACGACCGACGGAAAGGAAGATGTAGTCCTTCAAGAAGTCGCGGGCGAGCATCTGGATGTCGCGAGGGAAGGTGGCCGAAAACATGAGAGTCTGACGGCCAGCGGTAGGAGGCATGTCCTCACCCTCGACAATACGGCGGATCTGAGGCTCGAAACCCATGTCCAACATGCGGTCAGCTTCGTCGAGAACGAGGTACTTGATGCTAGCAAGAGAGATGCGACCACGCTCAATCAAGTCGACCAGACGACCAGGGGTGGCGACAAGGAGATCGCAACCGCGTTCGATCTGGCGAAGCTGGGAACCAATGTCGGCACCACCATACACGACACAGGGACGGACCCAAGAGCGGTAGGCGAACTTGCGGGCCTCGTCGAAGATCTGGGAGACCAGCTCACGAGTGGGGGCGAGGACAAGGGATGTGGGGTAAGCCTTGCGCTGACGTCCGTAGCCACCTTGGGCAGATGGAGGAGGGGGAGCAGGTCCGTTCTGGAAAGCCTGGGCGAGAATAGGGAACAGGAAACCACCAGTCTTTCCGGAACCAGTCTGGGCACAAGCCATGAGATCACGGCCGCCCATGACAATTGGGATGGAGTATTTCTGGACAGGGGTAGGGACCTTGTACCCAGAGAGCTCGATGTTGCTCAGCAGGTGATCATCGAGAGGCGGGTTTGTGAAGCGTGTAACTGGCTCAGGCACTCCCTGACCGGATGCCTCGACGGGGATGTCATCGTACTTCTCGAAGTTGATACCGGTGTGCTGCTTCGAGGGGTCGTTGGGGACACCGAAGAGATCACGCTCGAGACGCGGGTTGGGCGGGCCGGGAACGTGCTTGCCATCTTTCCAAGAGCCATCACCGGATCCACGGGCGTGACCACCGCCACCGCCAGATTTTCCGTAGCCGTTGGATTCGAAGCCACCGCCGCCGCCGCGTTGACCGCCCCATCCACCGCCAGGGGGACCACGAGGGGTGAAGTTGGGAGCGTTGGCCCAGCCGCCGCCGCCGCCACTGTTGCCGTTCATGGGAGCACCCTGACTGTTGCTTGTTAGTGAGCGTTTATGAGTGCTGTATAGATTGGGTACTGACCCTCCAGGTCCCCAGGCGCTGCCACCGAGACCGCCGTTGTTGCCACCGTTCATCATGGGAGGACCATCCATAGGAGCAGGGCCTGCCTGAGCGCGGCCGCGGAGGTGAGGGGGAATGTAGGCAGAACGCTCTCCGCTGAAGCCGTTCTGAGGGTTGTGCTGAGACTCGTTGATGTTGAGACGACCCATGTCGAGTTGTT
Organism: Curvularia sp. ZM96; assembly: GCA_022457065.1. NCBI lineage: Eukaryota > Fungi > Ascomycota > Dothideomycetes > Pleosporales > Pleosporaceae > Curvularia > Curvularia sp. ZM96. The sequence goes on along the minus strand of JAJGBQ010000007.1, from coordinate 1,508,806 downwards.
CAGCCATGGTTGCGACGATAAGGTTGTTTGGCAACGGTTCTATGTGTTTGTGTGTTTGCGTAGTGTTGATCGATAAGTCGAAAAATTACTGTGTAGCAGACTTCGGCTGGCTCGACGGTGAGCGACAGACGAAAAGGAGCAGGTCAAAGTGACGAAACTGATAACTCGCAGGCGGGTGCCTGATCCTCGTTCTGTCAGGAAAGAAGGGAACGCCTCTGTCCTGAGAAAAAAACGACAAGTAAAAGAGCGTGAAGGCCAAAGGAAAGGACTTCACACGGAAATGTGATGTTGAGGTTGTGTAATACACACAGGAGGTTTTGAGAGTGGGTGGTGAGGGAGGAGGGAGGTGGCAGCTAAGTTAAAAAAGCGTCAGAGAGAACCCTTTCCTGCTAGACCGAGATGGGACTAGCTCGCAGGCGTCCCAAGAGCCTCGCAGCGCTGTGGCGAGTGCGGAGCGGTGAACGTCACAGCTGATGGGATATGCTGCCGGATGCTTGCTTTTCGATGCACAGACGTACTTACAGTGACATACGCATACGTACTACTGACGATGGAGATAGCGGAAGACTTGCCGGAGCAGTCGTGCTTGCTCTGTGCGGGACACTAAGTGTAGACAGCTGTGATGCGGCCGCCTGCTTCAGCACGCACACGCCGGATTGCTTTTTGCCACCTGCTGCAATATTCGCCACACGTTGGATTTGCTTCACAATCATATGCAGAGCCTTATCAGCATCGCCTTGCTTACTCAATCTACACAAAAGTCAACATACACAGTCCGCCGGGATGGACAAGGGGCGTATCTGTGCACAACAAGCGCGTCTTTGGCACATGAAACCCGAGTAGTTTGAATGTAACTGGAATCAATCAAAACACTTGACACATTCATGTAGCAGCACGCGAGATGCTGCCACTCAATGTCACTCACACACCAGGAACCATCTTGTAGCATAGCAAAGCACCACGCAACACAAGCACAACCAAACTAACTAGACAACAAAATTTCGCATATTGTGGTAGCCTAAGCCATGCTTTTCTCTTTGAGCCCGCCCTTTCTGGAGTTGAGGAAAAATGCACAAACGGCGACGATGATGGCAATGAAGAAGAACTTCTGGCCCAGGGACAAGCCATCTGTGGAGCCTGTAGCAGAAACAGAAGAGGCCAGCCCCTCAATCTTAGCCTTGGCGCCAGAAGCCTTTGAAGGCATTGCGATGCTTGCGACATCGTCGCTGAGTTTTGATGGTGTGACGTCGAGGTTGTCGCCGGCAATAGCGGGCTCAGCAGCGCCATATAAATCTTGAAAACGAACACACTATCAGCAGCTCTCCAACCTAAGGGGATTGACACAACAGCAAAATGTGCATACTGGTGTCTAGAGTTCCGCGTGAATACCTTCCGCTGGTACCTCGAGCTCGCCGCTCTTGGCAATCTTGACCGTTTTGGTGGGCTTGTCTCCGGGGCTCTTGGGGACGTTCTCGATCTTCTCGACGACATCGTAACCCTCAAGGACCTCTCCGAAAACAACGTGGCGGCCATCGAGCCAGCCGGTGACGACAGTGGTGATGAAGAACTGGCTTCCGTTTGTGTCCTTGCCCGAGTTGGCCATGCTGAGGAGACCCTTGCGGCTGTGCTTGAGCTTGAAGTTCTCGTCGGGGAACTTTTCGCCGTAGATGGACTTGCCGCCGGTACCTAGAGGACATTAGTATACCTGAGGTGGATTCCTCGCTCGAAAAGACTTGCCGTCGCCCTTGGTGAAGTCACCTGTATTGCCGTTAGTATGTAAAGGACCCTTGAGAGTGTACGATGTCCACTTACCACCCTGGATCATAAAGTCCTTGATAACGCGGTGGAAGGTAGAGCCCTCATAACCGAAGCCCTTCTCGCCAGTAGCCAAAGCACTGCCACCTGTCTTAGTATATCGAGCTGTGAACAATTCATTCCATATCGTACCGGAAGTTCTCGGCGGTCTTGGGGACGGTCTTGCCGTAAAGGCCAATGACGATGCGACCTAGCTTCTCATCGCCGTGTTCAATGTCGAAAAAGACCTGGTCAGTCTGTCAGAACCTTGCCCTCTAGCTCCCATTCGAATTTACACACCTTGTGGGTGACCTTGGGGCCCTTGGCCGCCTCAGAAGCCTGGGCGAAGAAGACAAAGGTGATGGAGAGGATCAACAAGAGCGAGATGACGGCTCTCTGGAAGGAAGCCATTGTGCCTGATGAAGGACTCGAAGGCAATCGAGGGAATTGGGAACGGTTATATAGTTTAGAAATCCCCCTGCCAAAGCTACCAGTGGAGGCGGTATTGAAACGTGGTGTTTTAGTACCGCCCGCAATGTCGCACCTTGAGCGTGCCAAGCTCCGCGACTGCCTAAGTGGGACTAGTGGACTGTGGAAGTTCGAGATGGATGCGGGCGTGTTGCGAACCACTTCACCACGCGAATTAGTTGTCGGAGGGTGCGACGCCATGGTGGGTTCTTGATGCTATGGAATGCGATTGTGCGTAACGGCTAATATTTTCTAGGTGTTCGTCAACGGCTTCAGCTTCACGGAAGCCACGCTCGTAAAGCGGTCTCTCGAATCCTTCTTCGGCATTGGGCCATCGGTCTCGCAGCGCATCATGGCAAAATTCCACATCCAGCCTTGGGCCAAGGTCGGCAGTCTGAAAAACGCCACGGTCATGGATCTCACGGCAGAGTTGGCCAACATGAAGATTGAGAACGACTTGCGGCGGCAAGTCCAGGACGACATACGGAGATTACGAGACATGGGCACATATCGGGGAAGGAGACACGCAATGGGTCTGCCAGTGCGCGGACAAAGGACCAGGACACAGGTATGTGTGGTCTCGGACACGCTCAAGGAGGAGTCTGCGTGGTGGGGGAAACTGCTAATGCCGACAGATTGCAACTGCACGACGACTGAACAAGATCGAACGTGGTGGTACTGGACGAGTGTCCATGTGAGGTGGGAGCAACGTTATGCGTGTATTATATTGTACAGTCTGGCAGCACACAAGGGCATCTGCAATCTCCATAGAAGGAATATCATGACCAGTCCACGATCAGACCATTTACGGATGCCATTGGCAAACACGCAGCGCTGAAACTTTTGTGCCATCCGACCTCGGCGACGATCTTTTTCGTTCATTTTACTTTTTGTACCAAGTCTGGGCAGACGCGAATTGGCAATCCAATCTATTCAGCTATTGCGCCTCGCAGCACGCGCATTGGTCACATTTCAGGATACCAGGATCATGGTAGATTACTTCAGCATGGCAGTTGATATGTATGCACGAGAGCGACTCAGGATGGGGCCAGCGCTGGAGATATGAGTTCTTGGATCGACAAAGCAATTTGCAGTTGTGTGGCGCACTTAATCTCACAGCTCCGACGAGGGCGTTATTGATGTGCTGCTTGGCACTGATAGCTGAGTGCAGACATGGAGCATCGCGATCTTGTTTGCAAAGAGGTATACCCTCGGTCTATGCCGAGACGGAAGCGCGGTTTTTGGCTTGGTATGGATGCGAAACTGCCATGGGCCAGAGATTTGGAGTAGGTTTGGAACAGGGCCCCAACTGTGACACCAAGGCAACGTCTGTGCAAAGCAGTTGTCTGTAGGAACGCAGTGTTCCGACCCGTATGCAAGTAAGATGACGGTGCTGTGGCCTCGCATGTGGGTAAATTTGGCATGCGGGATATTATTAGACGGGGGATTAGAGATATGTGCCGCTGTGGTGGTCTGGTGCCTCAGGTTGAGACTGCATATGTCGGCGTATGTACTTGAAGTGTCGTCAGAGTTTGTGGTGTTGGGCGAGGGACATCAGACGGAAGATGCCGGTGGGTGCGGGAGTAGTATGGACGGGCGAAGTCGTTGGTGTTGGTTGTTTCTTGTCGCACTTTGTGCTTGCCATGGATCCGTAGGTGGTACAGGCTCGTGGCCAAGCAGCAGCGAGAAAGAACAAAAGGCGACATGTCCATGGTACCAACCTGGCCCAGGCAGGCCCACGACGGGTTTCTGGTTGCAGGCCCCCCTGATATAGCAGGCGGCGAAAAAGCAGGCGTGGGATAGGGCGGAGGGATGGCAGCGCAATAGCGGAGGAGCTATGGGCGGCTCCCTGCAGCGTGCTTCGCTTGAGCACGGCGGGGTTTCAGAAGCATGGCCGCTGGGAGAAAGTCGTACGATTGCTTTTGCTTCCAAGCAACATGTGTTCCAGCAGCCACGGGAGGGTAAGCAGGCTGACGGCATCGACGGCAGCCCGTCGTGTCGTGGCGGTACGTCGCATGTGTGGTGCAGAGGCAGCGAGGGGGCGCGCACGCGGACGGCTAGTGTTTGCTAGAGGCAGGGAGGCGGCCAGGGACGAGAGACGACTGATCGACGCGCATGCGGGGGGTGCAGTCTCATTTCGGCATGCCAAAAGCTTCTTTGCTGCTGTCGAACTCAATCCGTGCGCCGCGATGCAATTTGCCTGGGCGCGAGTCTGCTCGTGGTTGCTGCCGTGGTGGTGCTGGTCCTGGCTGCGGTGTGGGCAGCCGTGGTGTGGGTGAGGCAGTTTTCTCAGCACACCCTCTCTCTCGTGGCCGTCATCATCACGACAACCAGCGCGGCCAATCCGGCTCGCCCGCCGCCGACCACGCGCGCCCTCGCCCTCTGCTGCCGGCCGCCAGTGGTCGACGGCGTTGGTGATAACGGCCAGGAAGACTCCGGGCGCAGGCCCAATCACCGCGCTGCACGGCGCCGTGGGCAGAATCCCAAACCTGAGCGGAGGCCTTTCGAGGCGATCATGGCGACCAAGCGCCGCTCGCTTCTGCAGGAACCGTGCTAGCCCTCGACGACGAGGCGTCGACCTGGCCCCCAGGCGCCTATGCCATGGCGCCGTCCGCGACTCGGGCGGGCGACGCTGCTAGCAGTCCAAATCTCCCTGCTGCGCTGCTTGATAGTCTCCAGCCGTTCCTTCTGCCAGACTCGTCTCGTCTCATGCTGCGCTGGACGCTTCGGTGCTGACGACACTGCCTCGCCCTCGCCCGACACGCTGCGGCCCCCCCGAAACACGCCTAATCCCCACTAACAGGCTGTTATACCGTCCGCCATCCTGGTCGCCCGGCTAAGCTGGTTTGAGAAGTATGAGGTCCAATGCAGCCATGCTTCAGGAAAGAGCCAGCGCCCATCCGCTCCCCCAGCAGCATCCTCCCCTCCACCACGCTGCGTCCTTGCCGTCGCTCGCAGACAGCATCCGCTCTCTTCGCGACGACTCGACGCGCCCGCCCGCCCTGCCCCCCGCCGCCGCTGACCTCGCCCACACCCGCCGCCGCAAGCCAGTCCCCAGCCCGCTGTCGCCCTCGACCACCACCGCCAGAGCCCAGCACTCGCCCTATCAACTGAGCCCACGCTTCGACGAGCCACGCAGCCCCCGCGAGAAGCTCGACGCTCTGCTGGCCGAGGAGGACCAGCGCTTTTCGCCCATTCGCCCAACCCAGCCAGCGCATCCGCCCCCGACACCACCCAACGTCCCCACCACCTTTACCACCCAGCCTGCGAGGCCGTCTGCGTATGCAAAGCTACGCCAGGTCTCGTCTCCCACGCTGTCATCGGCCGGCATTTCCCCGCCAGCATCGCCCCTCATCATGTCTCCATCCTCGCGGCCGAATCGCACAGAGACTGCAACACCAACCGCACCCGTCCGCAACCCCTCCATAGACTCGGCCGCCTCTTCTCTCTCGTCCAGTGCGTCCCACAATCGCCTTCCTGCAAACCATGCTCCCAGACCATCCCAAGACACAAGTACGGCCAATCCGCCAGACATGGCTGCTCTCATATCCAGTGCAGGCTCACCCGAGGCGGCCATGATGGCGTTGTGGAAGGACAAGCAAAACACATCCAACCACAATGCACAGCTCTGGCGGTTGGTCGAGAAGCAGCGAGCCATGATCATTGGCCTGCAGAAAGATCTGGAGCGGGCATTGAAGGACAAGGACCGCTACCGCCGCAAGTTCAAGGAATGTGTCGAGCAGATGCCGCCCGGCCCTGGCCACCTGCAAAAGTCCGACACCTTCAATTCGATCATGGAACACGAGCCGAGCGAGTCGCCCGTTACCAGCGAGCGGCCTGACGAGTCTGCGAGGTCCGCCGATGCCAGAATCGCCGAACACAAGTCCTCGCCTTTGGCGCAAGAGCATCCGGCACCACAGATGATACCAGACTCACAGTTGGCCACATCGCCTTCCCATTCTTCCGCGTCAAACACGACGTCAGCTATGCACTCGCCCACAGATTACTCTGTGCAACCGCTAAGCCTTGGTGGGAAAGGCCTTGGTCTTGACAGTGCCGTACTTCAATCTCACAACAATGCTACTCAAGCGCCGTCAATACAGGCCCCGAACCCAACAACACCTCCACAAAATAACTCGGATGCAACGTTGGCCCCAGCTAACTCCGGCCTCCAGCCTCCCGAGATATCTCTCATCCAGGCCACCCCTGTCATTGGCGGCGATGGGTTTGAGTCGCCTCCCAGGAAGCCCGCTCAACCTTTGCGCAAGGCTCCGCCAGCTCCTCTCAATCTATCGAAACCCGCAACAACCAGCGCGCATCTCCACCAGGCAGTCCATGGTGACGATGTCGATTCTGACTATGACGATACCCTGGAAGTGGATGAAATACCCATTGTCGAGCGAGGAAGGAGAAAGACCCGCGAAGAGGATGACAGGGTACGCGAGGCCTTGTACATGAAAGACGAGGAAGCCCGGAGCAAGTCGAAAAAGAAAAGCAGTGAGAGCAACAGCAAGCAGGCGGCACCGGCTGAAACAACCGAGAACGATGAGTCTCAACCAGTCCCTGTACCTCTGTCGCCGCGTCAGATTAGTGCTCTTCAATCCGGCCTTCCTCTCTCTCCCCGACACCCGCCCGCAAACTCGCTGAATGCTCTGCTCAGTCCTACCAATTCCGACAGTTCTATGATAGCCAACCGAAGCGTTGCCTCGCCGCTCCTCAGCCCGCCGCTCCTCAGTCCTGGCCTTCCATCCAGCCCACGTCCCACCGACAGACCTCTAGGGTCACCATTGCCCAGAAACCCCAAGTCGGCACTGGCATCACCACCCCTGTCGCCGAGTATCACGAACATGTCAGCCACACGGCCCGGACAACAGCAAGTCCCATTTCCACCAAACACGCCTCAATCGTACCAATCACCGCCAGCGAGCCAGAACCAAAGGAATGCGCAACCCGGTAAAGAATCTTCCACGGGTCTTTTGGCAGTGCCAGGCGCGCAAGCCAGTCCAGATTCAGCATCAAGCAGCCCTACTTTGAACGACATACCCGATGCAGAGCATGTCTACCGCGGCCTCGTCTCGGATCAATACCCAGGCCTTCTGCTTCCCCCAAATGCGCTTCCCTCTATCCAGGTCAAGGTATTCTCGTCTCGACTCCGGCCATCGCGTTTGAGTTTCCTGGCCCCGAAGCCCCAGGAGGAGGATCCAGTTTTTATTCTCGCAGTCTACGCTCGGTCCGACAACAAGCAGCTATGGCGCGTAGAAAAGACAATTGCGACACTGCCCACCCTGGATGCACAACTGAGATCGCTATGTGACTTTCAGGGAAAACTTCCAGATCGTGCTCTATTTGGAGGTCATGCCCCCGCCAAGATTGATGCTCGAAGAGTTGCCCTTAATCAGTACTTTGACTACGTCTTGGAAGCCCCTACAGACGAAAGGACAGCGCGCATCGTTTGCGAGTATCTGTCAACTGATGTGATTGGCGCGCAAGCGGGTGATAGGTTAGCTCCAGAGTCCATTTCAGGACCCACCGTGTCGACTACCAAGTCCCAACGCAAGGAAGGTTATCTTACAAAACGTGGTAAAAACTTTGGTGGCTGGAAGGCGCGTTTCTTCGTATTGGATGGGCCCGAGTTCCGATACTATGAGAGCGAAGGTGGCGCGCATCTTGGAACCATCAAGTTGCAGAACGCACAGATTGGCAAGCAGTCACAACAGCAGTCAACACAATCACCGCAGCGAAAAGATGATTCCGAGGACAATCAGTATCGTCATGCTTTCCTCATTCTCGAACCGAAACGAAAGGACTCTTCAAGTCTAGTTCGCCATGTCCTTTGCGCCGAGAATGACGAGGAGCGAGACGCCTGGGTTGAAGCTCTCTTGCAACACGTTGACATTCAGGAAGAATCATCGCCAACTGAGGGCCGTGCGTCTACCAACGCTCCTCGTTCTCAGAAGCATCAGGCTAGCCAAGATTCCTCACGTTCACAGCGCAAAGAAAGCCCCGATGTAATGGAACAAGATCGTGTGCAAGGTCTCAGTTATGAAGACACGGTCGCAGCGCAAGCTCCGATCCGTGGACCTAACCATCGGGAAGCACTGGGAGAGAAGCCCTCGCGACCATCGCCCAAGGACACAAGTTTCCTACAAGATAGTTCAGGTCACTATCCCGCCATCTCTGGTCCAAGCAACGGAGCTCCCATCAAGGACATGGAGAATTGGGGCAACAGGTTAACGCCCGCACCCACAGCTGTAAAGGACAAGAAACGTAGCATATTTGGTTTCAGAGGCCGTGGAGGCTCATCTGATCTGGCACCTGTTCATATCAATGCTCCTATTCAACCCCCTGTCGAGCATCGGATGCCTCAGAACCGCAGCATTTTTGGCATCCCGCTCATGGAAGCAGTGGAGTACACTCAGCCCGACGGCGTCAATGTTGCCCTACCTGCTGTTGTCTTCCGATGCTTGGAGTACCTCCGGACCAAGAGGGCGATCAATGAAGAAGGAATATTTAGGCTTAGCGGGTCTAACATTGTCATCAAAGGGCTCCGCGATCGCTTCAACACTGAAGGCGACATTCGACTTTTGGATGGACAATACTACGACGTTCATGCGGTTGCCTCGTTGCTGAAGCTGTACCTGCGAGAATTGCCCGCGTCCATCCTCACCCGGGAGCTTCATCTTGACTTCCTCAAAGTTCTCGGTAAGTTCCTCATAGATCTTGGTAAAGCGAGAGACATACTAACGTTACCTAGACATGGATGAACGGACCAAGAAGATTCAGAGCTTCAATGTCCTCGTACACAAACTGCCACGACCTAATTTTGAGCTGCTAAGACACTTGTCGTCATTCCTCATTGAAATCGTCGACAACTCGGCGGTGAACAAGATGACTGTGCGCAACGTCGGCATCGTATTCGCACCGACACTCAACATCCCAGCGCCACTGATTTCGTTCTTTTTGACTGATTTCTCCGACATCTTTGGCACGGCTCTCGACGAAGCTAGTTCTCCGATCCATGAGATCCGAAACGATACTTCGCACTTGGGTGACGATGCTATCCGATCTCCACGGCGACAGATGTTCTCGGACCTTCCTACGCCTGGGTACAATGACACGAGCTTTCAGCAGCGAATGGATCGGCCAGGCCAGCATTATCAAGGCAATAGTGCTCCAAACTATCCACCACCACAACCTCCACAGCAACAGCAACAATATCAACAACCACCTCCGCAACAACAACTGCAAGGGCAGTACAGTGGCTATGACTCTGGTTTTATACCGATGCGGCCTAGCTACGAGGTTCCAGCTTACGAGCAGGCATACCGATCTGGAGAGGGATACGGTAGCCTGAACGGAGCCGTACAATCAGGGAGTGCTCGAGAGCAGCGACAACGAAAGCGGGAGAGTGGAATGCTACTCATGAACATGAACATGGGCATGAACATGGGCGGATCTCGCAAGGGATCCACTGGTTCCAATCCACCAAGCAATCGCGGACACTACCAACATAATCCTCTCATGGTTCAAGAAGAGACAGCATTTGACTGAGCAAATCTCTGGTCAAATGGCGATACGATGATAGATCATGATCTACTAAGATTCTGTCTAATATTTCTTATTATTCTGATTTTATTTCTAATGCTGGATCGCAGATTCGCATCCTTCATGGTTTGCAAACAGGGTCGGCATACTAGTGGGTACGGGTACTTACACTCGACGACTCCTTGGCGTTCTTTTCTTTTTATTCAATAGGGGTTGGATACGCCACTGATATAGGGGATGATTCTTTCTTTTTCTTTTGGCGAACTTGCTTGCTTGCCGCAGGCCAAGCTGTCTTTTGGTGCAACAGCATAGTTTCGGCTCGGGCGTTGGAGCCTTACGTGTGCTCTTGGTTCATTTTGTTTGAGATATCCTGGTTGTTCTTCTTCACTGTTCGGACTCGCAGCGCAGCGTGGAATTGGATTCAAGTTGATAGTTTCGGCACGATGGCCTGGACTGCTTGGCCAGGACCAAAAGCCTTCTGTTTTAGTAAAATACATAGCAGAAGGCGTGTGTATGAAAAGACCATGTTTCTCGTCGCACCTTGATATTGTGGAGCCTTGTCGGCCAAATGTGAGGCAAAAGCCGAGCGGGCGTTCGCGATGCGATTGCGTACCGTGGACGCAGCCGCAGGCGTTAGCGTCAGAGCTCGGGCTTACAATGCGATGCCTCGTCGCTGCCATGGCGCTCCATCCTCGCGATTGACGTGCTACCGTCGCTGCTGGACCTGCGATATTCTCACCTTCTGCTCACTTTACCTGAGCCCTACGGTGACAGCAATTCGATAGACGCGATACAACACGGCCTGACCCGACACGCGGGTTACGACGCTCCAGCGCGTTCCAGGGCCATTCCAGGGCCACTCGACCTCCCATCCTATCGCATCCCGCAGCGCACCCAGCATAGATTTGGTACCCAGTCATCGCGCCCTCGCTATGGCTGACACGCCCACGGCTGCTACTCCCTCTGCGGCTGCGGCTGCTACGGCCTCCACCCCAACCTCTGCACCTCGCATCGAAGAGCCCGACTCGCGCAACAGCTTGCGGCACATTCTGGCTGCTGACCCACAAATGGACGACTCCAAGCCCTCGACCTCGCAAGGGAACACGCCTGCCCCTGAAGAAAGCGAGGCGGGTGGTGATGCGCCCGAAGCATCCAAGCCAGCTACCGAAAACGACCCTGCGCGACCGCACTATACAGCCACGACCACAACCACTCGACGCAATGCAAACGGGAGTGTATCGTCCGTCTACAGTGGCAACAAGATCAAGCACTTGAAAAAGGACGATGGCATACCGCTGTGGCGCAAAGACATTCAATACGACTTCCTCAAGCTCGTCTTCGAGGATGACAAGCGCGTCTTCACAAAACAGTCAGACTCGACCAGCGGACATACATTTGCCGACATCTATCTCGACGCCATGGCGAAGAGTAGCAAATGCAGCAAGATCCTCAAAGACAAGCTGTTGACAGAACGCCCAGCTGCAATCAACATGGCCATGGTTTGTTTGCTGGTTAACGTCGGGCGCATGAACACAACCCTGAACTGTGAGGAACAAGAAGCCCCTCTCCCAACTCCCGTCTAACCTTGGACAGTCTTCCCTGAAATGCGCGCCCAACTGCGAACATACCATTCGATCCCCTCTCTCCAAGCGCACCAAGACCCCAATGCCTACAAGCAATTACAAGATGCGCCGCGCCTGAAATCTATCCTCAAGGGAGCCACCGAAGACCAAGAACAACCCAGCACAATTGAAGAAATCATGGCTGCCCCGGTTCCGCGCACCAATCCCGTAAACCTCATCTTCGTCCTCTCGCAGTACGCGCCCAAGATCTCAGAGCTACACTTCTTTCCACCACGCGACTTCTTCGACCTCGTCATGCGTTCAAATCTCAGTAGCAAGAGCAGAGCCACAGCCTTTTTGTGGCTCATGTGGTGGTACCTGGAAAGCGACTTTACCAAGCAAGCCGCTGAGGGGAATCCTTTCGGCCCTGGACAATTTGGACCGGCAGACGACCCAACTACAGCCGAGTTTCCCATCAAGTGCCCGCCGTTCGAGATTCTGACCCCTGAACAAGAGGCTTTGGAGAATGTCGACACGCCTGATGAGCAGGCATTTGGTGAGGTCAAGCGAAAGGAAAGGACGGCGATTCTCGCAAGTGATATGGCGCCTGTTGTGACCGGCCCCAAGCGTACGAACAAGAAGGGTAAGTGGCTGTGAGTTGTCCTGCATAACGCCAACAGGTTCTGACTTTACTATAGGGTTCAACCAAAATCCAGTCTTTTCGATTGCTGCCGACGACGGTGCCTCGACGCCTGGAAGAGACCGGCAGTCGCCATCACACGGTAAGTTTCACAGCGTATTGACTAGAGATGGTCTCAACTTACAAGCAGTAGGCTCTGCACGGGGACGTGGCAAGCTAGCGAAATCACTGATTGAACGAGACTACCCCTCAGATACTGACCGCACCCGCTCAGCGTCACCACCAAACAGCGTCTACAATACAGCCAAGAAGATGGCTACACCCAACATGCGAATAAATACACTCCTCAACGAAGACGGACCCGCCTCGGCGTCCCCTGCACCCAAGGGTCCTGGCCGGGGCAATTGGACCCGTAATCGGCAATCCGGTATTGGAGCCAGTGGCGGTCCTTCCCGCAGCTTCAAGGCCAAACTCGATGCAACAAATTCACAAGATGGCCAATCACCCTCGACATCAGCCCCGACCTTCAACGGCCCTCACGGCTTCTATCTCCCCTTGAATGGCTCAGATCCGTCGCACAAGCGCACTCGGCCACTGACCCAACATCAGCTCGCCGTCGAACAATATCGCCGTCGCCGCGTCGACGTCATCCTCGACCGCGGTATCCGCATCGAGTACAAGACAGCAGCCAAGCGCCGCCGCAAGACCAACTCCTTCATCCGCAGCTGGATCCGGTGCAAGGGTATGGCCGACGACTACGATACCGACGAAGAATCCTACGCACAACTCGGCTCATCAAACGGTCTCGTAGACGCCGACTACCCATCTACCGGTGGTGGCGGCGGTACCAAAACCCCTCCTCCCATGCCCTCAGGCCTCGTTCCCCTAGACTTTGGCGGCGAAACAAACGACCACGGCGAGGAATCCTACTACCGCGCCAAAATGCTGAGTCGAGCCCTTCGTCGCCTCGAGCGCTGGGAAGAAGGCAAATCCGCACCTCGAGCACGCAAACCCAAAGGTGAAACCAATAGCAATGCTCTGGCCATGGGTGCAGGCGCAAAGAGTGGCATGCTGGAAAGTGGGGATGAGGAAGACGACGAGGCGGAGGACATGATGGATGTGGATGAGCCTGAGGATGTTAGTGATGATGATACAGAGGACGAGACGATGCTGGATGCTGTTGCGCGCAATCAGGTCCTGCCGGCTTTGCCGAGAGTGGCTTGAATTTGCGTTGCCTAGTTCTCATTTGTCTCTCTCTTTGTCTTTGTTTGCTGTTCTGAACATGTTTTTTCTCTTATCCTCTTCCTTTGGAGGATGTGTATTATAAACGCCTTGTCTGTGTTTGTTGCTGTTTCATAGTATACAAAGAGTAGTAGCATGGCGCTTGGGCAAATTTGGGTTGGGTTGGGTTGGTCTGCTGTGGTAAAAATCAAGCGTCGGGATTATTATGTCTCCTCTTTAGTTCAATCACTGTGTTCCTTTTTTTTTATCAAGATATTCGGACTACTACTAAGGTCGTGGGGGAGTTGGCTGGTACTATCAAGGAGAGAGGGGCAGAGGACAACGAAAGTATGGAATTTATTTTTTAACAGACAAAAACAAAGATAGTTGACAGGTTATGTGAAGGAATGGCTAGGAAGTAGATTGAAGTGAATAGGTACCTATGTGCTGTCCTTTCCCTTTTCTCGTTCTCCCTCTCTCTCTCGCTGTACGAGCGGACGGTGCGACTTTGGAATGAGTATGCTACCTACTTACGTACGCATGCACATGTTCGTCAACTAAATTCTTTTATTCTCATTACTTCTAACGTGAGCACATATATATGCGTAGGTATTTCATTACATCGTAATCATAATTCCCGAACTCATCCTCCTCCCCCTAAAGCCCACTCAGTCCATCCAGCAACGCCGTCAAACCGCCCACGCCTAACAGCGTCCCAGCCGCCTTCCTCCCCACATGATTACTCTTCTTCCCATGCTTTCCATTGTCGTTATATCGATCTGTATACCTGGCTCTACTTCTCTCTCTTTCCCTTCTGCTGCGCCGCGGCCGTTCAAACTCAGAGTCCGAGGTTGTCAGATCGTCGTCGTGGCGTCTGTTGGGTGCTGAAAGCAGTGATCCGGGATAGCTGGGAGGAGGGTTGCTCAAGTAGGAGGAGCGGAGGGGCGAGGCTTGCATGGGGTGGCTGTTGTTATTGTTGTAGTTGTAGTTCATGTTGTAGGCTGAGTTTGAGGGATGGAGGTGTGGCGTGCGTGGTGACATGGGCGGGGCCGTGTTGGAGTATGAGTGCGGTACGTTTTGTGCTGGCGATTGGGGGTAGTAAGGTGGAGCGCCGGTGTTTATGGATTGAGATGGGTAGCCGTTCGTTTGCGGTGAATGCATTGGAAGCCGAGGTGCTTGAAACTGTGATGGATGATGTTGGCTATATGGTTGGTGAGGGGGTATCGGGATTTGCAAATTCGGTGTGCGCGGAATGTTGTTTGGTTGTGGCATTGGGGGAACAAGAGTTGGGCCTGATGTGGACGATGAGCGATCCAGAGAGGGTGGTGCCGAAGGGGGAGGTGGAAAGTTCATGGAGCTGCTCGCGCGATGAAGTGGTGGATGCGTATTTCGGGCCATCGGTGTGCGATCTCGGTCATTTGGTTTGCCTTTCTGAGCACTGGAGGATGTTGGTGGCTGTCGGTGGAAGGAAGAAGTCCTGGGTTTGGGTTCGGATGGTGGAGTGGGCGGTGCGTTTTTTCGATATATCTCAACTGTGCGTTCCACAAGTCGCTTGACTTGGTCAAATTGTAGCGGGCGCTCAATGCAGAAGCACGTCTCGAATCTCGTTCTCCTGCGGTCTTTCTTTTCCTTTTGTACTTGAGTGAATGGCAGTCGGGCTTCCTGAATGGCCTCTTTGCACACCCAGCTCGCCGAGATCTCAGTCCAACTACTACGCTCCAGAAAGGCAACCGAGGGTGCTTGGTCAGTATTCGAACCGACCTGTCTTGCATCGACGAACCGCCAATAGTATTTTCGTGTACACAGTTTCCACGGTATCTCAAGATCTAGCTCGGAGTCTTCTTCCTTAGCTTCAACAGCAGCGGCAGCTTCAATTGGGAGACTTCCAATGCTCGTTCGTGGGGAAGTAGAAGAAAGATTTGCGTAAGACGTGTGGGGTGTGTCAGCTGGTGTCGGTGGTGCTGGGGGGCCGAAGTGCTTCTCCAACTCTGGGCTGGGTAAACTGTTCTCTGCAAATAGCGGCTGTGCATCCTTTTCACTTGGTTGTTGTGCACAATCCCTTGAGATCTTGGCCCTTCGGCTCTCTTCTTCGCTATCCGACTCGACGGTAGCTTGCTGACCCTGTTGCCTCTGCTTCCGTTGTTCCAACTCTTCTTCTTGAAGGCGCCTCTCGAACTGGGGTAGACTCGTCCATCGATCCAGCAGGTAGTCAGCATGTGATCTTGAAATTTTGCATACGGAAGACAGTCTTTCGGCTTCCGTGTCTTCTAAAGTTTCAAGGCTGGATAGTCCATGATGTCGGTATGGGTGCAGATTGGATGGCTTGGGCGATTGGCTTCGCTCCTTCAATACCAAACTATGTGAGTAGTCTTCTTCGGTTAACAAACGCGCATCTGATCGCGGCGATTGTTCAAAGATATTCATGGCAAAAAGAATCGACAGTTGCTGTTGGATGATGAGTGTCTCAAGCTGAGTCTTCTCGTTATCAACAACCTTAGCGGCTTGCTGTGGCGATACCGTGGGCCGAAGTCTGCGTCATTGTTAGCCTTCTTCCAAGAGATTTCGACACATCGATTGATTTAGGACGGGAAGGCGACAAATAGTTTGGAATTGAGAGGCAATGAAAACAGCCCACCCGTCTGAAGTAAGAAGATTGACTTGCCTTGACCACATAACACTCTGTGCGGTATATAGCGTTTGAAGCAGTACGGACAAAGTTGTGCTCAGAACTTCAAGATGAGCCATGAGATAGGTCAATCTTGCCGTCGTGGATGCGTCCGGTTGCAGTCGGCTACTTTCTACAGAGCGAGCACTATCTCTTCGGCCATTGTTTTGGGTTCCTCCAGTCAATGTGACTAGTTCGAAGCTGTCCATAACATTCTGTGATTGTTCAATCACATCGTCTAACGCATCAAACGCCTATAAAGTATTAGTATCACTGCTAGCAGGTGAAACTCGCCTTTCTCGCCATACACCTCCTTCTTGAATGGCCGCCTCCTCCCCTTGGTATCGCACTCGTGATATCCACTATAGAAGCGCTTTGCAACTGCTTCACCGGAAGCTCGGATGTCATGTGACTAGCACCCTTGATTGGAATCGGGACATACCTCTGGCGATGGTAACCGATCATCCTCCTTGATGATGGTTCCGACTTGCTTGAGAATACTCGCAAACCCATTGATCTTGTTTGCAACCCCAACCAACTCCTTGGCAGCCTCAGGAGATGCCGCAGCTGCCTTAAACAGCTCAAGCGCAAGAGCTGAACTCCTTGAAACCACCGGTAAAATAGCTGCGAGTACTGCCATACTTGTAAGAAACTCACTCGAAGGGCGAGTATCCAAAAATTGAAGTAAAGGAAAGCGTGGCAATTTGAGGGTTGAAGTGGAGCCTTGGAGGGCGGGTATCTCAGGCAAAGTGGTTTGACATGTATCAGTGTGTCCCTAACTAACCAGTGCTCCTAGTTAAGGTGAGGTCATAGTATAAGTTCTAGTGCAGGGCTCTGACCGACGACCAAAGCCGGCGAAGATCACAGCTGGTTGATTGGTCCAAACCCACGGCTGAAGGTGCGAACTCGCGAACCGCTGCATCCATGCAAACGTTTTCCAAGGGCTCGGCGAAAAGTCAGCACAACGCGGTACATGCATGTCATGGGTACCGGGAGGCTGTGCACTCTCGTCATGCTGTAGTTGGTGATGAACGCCGTCCAAATATCATTTCGTTTTGTGCTATTTCTGCAAAAGCAAAACTCGACTGAGCATAGTATTCGGTACCTACGTGTGGATTTTCAGGAACTAGATTCTGCGCGCCGTGGATCTTGAAGGGTTGTATTTTCGTAGTTCATCCGAAGCGGCGCCAATTTTGTGGCGTAGGATGACGCCGGCTGTGCGGATAGAAAATGGCCACATGATGACCTTTGAGCCTCAAGCCGATGGCACGTACACGGGAATACGGGGGCAAGTAAGTGTATGCTGTTGAATCCGCCTTGAGCTCTCTGCATGATGCACTTGTACCAGTGGTGTGGGAACTTGTCCGGTGAGGATCACAGTCAGGCTGCTCCAGCCCCAAACCTGGCGTCCATGTTGTTTGCTGTGCCAGAGGTCAAACCAAATGTGCACTGCATTTCGTACCGCTCACTCTCATATGTGTGTGAAAAAACGCCCGGGATGCATGCATGGGTGCACAAGGCCTGGCGGGAAACCGGGTGGCGGCAGTGGCGAGGGAAGAAGATACGAGAAACGAGTGTCGTGCATTAAATTGAACATTCTGACTGCTTTAGGAAACCACTAATTGTCCAGCGAATGAGTATCAGAGGAATAGTTCGCATTCAAATGGTAATTTTTTTGAGGGGTGTTCCGGCGTAATACATCTGGACTACCTAGTGCCTTGTCCATATTCTGTGTACGCAATACCCTGCCTTGTGGTACTGTGTTTCAACACATCTTATACATATATAATCTACATGCAGTGTACAGCAGCTTGGTTATGAATCAAACCCCTCAAAGCTCCACTGTTGCCTGCCCTGGCCTTGTCTCGGCGACAGTGTTGTGTATTGCTCCACCATGTTCCAGTCGATCCTGTCCCACCATGCTTCTAGGAACTGCCTCTTCCCCCGCACACCATAGTCCTGCAGCCATACATGCTCCCAGGTATTGACACACAGCAGCGGTACAACGTCAACACCGCCCAAGGGCTTCTTGGGCCCTTGGTTCTGGTTCGCCGCAGCCCCAAACGCTCCAACCTTGTTGAGCGCTTGGTGCGAGTCTACATTATGTGTGTTCAGGTCGTGCGACTGCCGCCTATAGTGGGCTCCCGAAAGCGGCGATCCGGCGAGGTAGGTGGGCAAAATGCGGAGGCTGCCAAAGGTTGAGTCGTCGGTCTGCACCAGCCAGACGAAACCAGGCCCGAACATGGCCTCTGCTGTCGCAAGGAATGTCTCGCGTAGCGTATCCATGGACGAAAAGTCCTTGTTGATCTGCATCTGAAGCGCCTGGGACGGCTGCGATTGCACGTTCGGATTTGCGTTGATACCACGGAAGAAGAAGTGGTTGTTGAAGGCCATGCTGGCGACATTGAAGGCATATGCTTTGGTCGGGTCGCGGGCGAATTCAATGACGAGCGACTTTGGCTCTTGATTCTCGTACCCTTGGCCTACATTCGCAGGATCAGTCTCAGCCTCCGCCTCATTTCGCAATGGCACATGGCGTACCGTCTGTCATAGTGTTCAATTCGTCAATCATGTGTTGCTGGTAGTCGGTATACGCCGTCTTGAAGCCTTGCGGCGTGAAGAGCCGTGGAATGCCCTTTTGCTGTATTTCCACATGGTTGTCAAGCGTAGGAACGGTGTATATGCTGCGGGCGAAAGATGGTAATCTCTATTCAGCGTCAGTCTCCCACTCCGACAAAACCACCTCCACCACCGGCATCAATGCCAGACATACCCTCCAAGCCCCAGTCGCAGACTGAATGGCACCCGGCCGCCGGGCCAAACACTGTGCAATCATGATATGTGTGGATTAACCGGGCGAGCGATCGAATTGTCGGACCCAAGTCGTTCCTCCAAGTTCATCTTTTTCCCGAGCCTTGCGGGATTCGCGCTAACCCCGCCGTCCAATCACGACGCGTCCTCGCTACGTCCACTCAAAACTCCAAAACTGCAAGCGCCCGCATTCCGTTTCATCCACTTAACTGCTGGCGAACGCAGAGCCACACGACCTAGAGAGCCGCCTGCCACTGCCAACAGTACTAGCGAGACCGTACAGCTGTCCTGCCAGCCATACAGTGTCTATTGTCCACTCGGCGCCTCGAATGCTCTATTTGTAGAACATGGCCGGCTGCGGGCCAGCGTCACATGCGGCTCATGCGTCTTTAGTTTCTTTGCTGGTAAATATATCCAAGGTAGGACGTGTCAATAGTTTGTCTGCTCCATTTGTTTCGTACATCACTATTTCTATATGTTTCTCGGCTCGTTTCTTTCATAGCTGTCTTGTTTCACTCCAAGTCACGTTATCGAGTGTCGCCGGTCCGACCTCTTCACTATAGTATCCCCAAGATACTCTTCTTATTACCAGCACAATGGCTCCAGTCACACCATTCCCAAGGCTATCGCGGATTTCCATCCTATTTCTCTTCGTTCTGTTCATCACAACCACTCAAGCATCCGCTCTCTTCCTCCGACAAGCAGAGACATGTGGAGGGAACACAGATCTTCAACAATGCGGAAGTGACTTTCCTTCTTCCTTTTGTTGCCCCAAGTCTTCTACTTGTATGAGCCTCAACGGCGGCTCCATCAAATCTGTCATCTGCTGTCCAGCTGGCTCAGATTGCTCTTACATCCAGCCAACCACCTGCGATGTCACCCAGCTCAACGCCACCCTCCACCCAGACAACCAGATGCACCTCTCTGAGACAAATGGTATCGAGTTGCCAAAATGCGGTGACAAATGCTGCTCTCTCGGCTACACATGTCAAGGCAGCATGTGCGCCAAAGATCCCTCTCCCGCACCGTCGCCATCTAGTCCCTCCACTGCAACACCCTCATCCACTACTCCTACTACACCCACCTCTGCGTCCCAGACCTCAGATTGCCCAAACTCTGTCCCGGTGGAGACCAAATCTTCTTTCGACGGCCGTTCCTTTGTTGCAGGATTTTTCCCGGGCCTGGTCATCGGTGCCCTGAGCACCCTCGCTCTCCTCTGGGTCATCCGAAAGCGCCGCGAATCGCAGGAGAAAAACCGATATTCAGGTGACTTCGGCCATGTTGCGCGGCAAATCAGCGATCCCATATACGATCCCCAGCTCGCCGCACGCACAGATTTTATGCGGAGAGGAAGCCGCTCTGCAGCCTCTTCCCCAAACTCTGTCGACAGGATCGCCCAGGGCATGAAGGAGACCAACAACAACACTGTTGTTCACGGCTTTACGCCGAGAATAAAAAGCATGTGGGAGCGCACCCCTAAGCTGAACTTCGGCTTTGGTTTGCCTGCGAATCCCGCACCTCCTGCTGTTCGTGCCGGGAACCCTTACAACGACCCTTACCAAACTCCCCCGCCAAAACCCAAACGCATTCATTCGGCGCGACGGACAAGCTCAAGACGCACAAGTTCTATACCGCCTCATGTTCAGTCTCAGTATCCGCAAGGTCGCTCAGGTGCTCTGCGCGCAGAGAGTTCCGAGACGATTGACGTATTGATGCCCACTGGAAGCGTGGGCGTGTATCCTGTGAACCACAACAACGATTCTGGCTTCCTCCAGCCGCCCAAAGCACCTGGTATGAGAGGCGCGAACCGCTTTACCGCTGATTCGGGACACACCACCTTTACAAAACTGATGGAGCGCGCGGGGTTTGACGAAGGCCCAATGCAGGAGGTAAGGGATTGGAAGACGCCTCGCATCTAACATTCTCTTTCCTCTCCTCTTCACACAGTCCTTCTTTTAGTTTGCTTTAGACTCTTCCCTTCCTTTCGAGTACATATCTTCTTTTCTTGTTTTTTTCTTCTTCTATCACTCCTCACTCCTTTTTAGCACTGGCGTTTGTCAAAGACTGGGTCTTCTTTTTTCACGGATACCTGCACGTAAGACTGACTGGCTTCTGCATACTTTCGGCGTTTGACTTCATCGCATTAATTGGGCGTCTTTCTTTGTTGCATTTAGTTTGCTTCTATGATACCACTACGAATCTGGCAGGTCCTTATTGTTACGACTCTTCAGTCGCTTTATGAACTCATGACGAGTTTTCCTTGGTTAGAGAATATCAACATTCACACTACTGCTGTTCGTTTTTTTATTTGATGCGTGCCTCCCCGTACTGATGCTTCTATGCATCTTTCATATTGCTGAACCCGTGAAGTCCGGAGGTTCAACGTCAAGGCTAGCCTCAAAAGCGCTACATATGATGTTACTCGATGTTCACTAGATTCTGAAAATGCTTTATGATGCACCAGAACTATGACATATCATTCAAGATACGAACGTGTATCTTTGCTTAAATCTAGGAGCTCTACCAGCTCTACACGAGGGGTATATGTCCACGCAAAGACGCATCTACTATGCCGTTGACCGTGAAAACTAAACTCGAAACTCTTTTCGCTTCTCGATCCCTGAGATTGCAATGACTTCCCAATCAAACCGCACCCAACTATACATCCACCATCGCCTCATCTGCTTCGGCAATTCTTGCCTCAGCAGCGCCCGCCCTCAACTCCCTATCTACTTCGTTTTGAATCACAGGCTCCACAGCACGGCGCCACTTCTTGCCAAATAAGCAATGCCAGAGATCATGCTCGGGAACGACCTCGCCATCGCCCTTCTTTCTCAGCAGATTCTTCAACGGCGCAGCCTCAATCTCAGCCGAATTCGCTGCATCGAGGGCATTTTCTCCTAGAATATTGAGAGATTCTGTGTTGGAATCCGCTGCACCGTTGCTCTTGTTCTTGCCGGAAGACGAAGACGAAGACGAAGACATATGCTCAAGCCTCCTCTTGACACTAATGTCATAAATCGCTTCTTCCACAGTCCCGGCGACAAGGTACATGAACACCGTTGTGCCTCGCTTCTGTCCAATACGATGTACACGACTGATGGCCTGCAGCTCAATCGCGGCATTGATGAGCGGCTCACACAGAAAGACGTATGTGGCATTCACAAGTGTCAGGCCCGAAGAATCGGACTTTGCGTCGAGGAGAAGACACTCGATCACAGGATCTGTCTTGAAGCGTTGGATCCCGTCTCGCTCGGCAATGCTGGTGGCACCGATTTTCCATTTTCTAAAGGCTTCGCGCAGCACAGAGAAGAAGTCGCTGAATTGGGAGAAAATGATGGATTTGGCGCCGGGGTCGTTGGCTCTAATCCACAAGAGGTGTCGTGCAATCATGTCAATCTTTGTGCCATAGGAGCCGTCAAGATCGATTGTTTTGATTTGCTTCATCGTGGAGGTGCTAATATCAGCGTAGATGGACGGGGGCACTGTTCCGGACGAGGAGCCAGGAGTGGAGGAAGAAGATGACGACGAAGACATAGCCTGCACTATATTATTAGTGTTCGCATGTGTGTTCTCTTCTTGCGCTTTGATTTCCGTGGGTTTGAAGCTGATATCCTTAAAGTCCGATGATCCGAGTTTTTGTTTGCAAGTTGGACAGGTCCGGTGAGTATGCCACCATTGGTTTATGCATTCTTTGCAGTATTTGTGGCCACACGCTGTTAGAACGCCAATCTCAATGTCTTCTCTGCAAATGATGCATTCGGCCGCTGCATCCTTTTGGTTCTCACTTCGGAGGTGCTTGAGGTAGGTGCACTTTGTTTTGAAACCCGCGGCAATTTCCTTCTTCTTTGCTCGTAAGGATTCTGTCTCATCAAAAGCGCTGACATCGAAAGTCTCATCAAGGTCTTCTTTGTACTTTGCAACCGTGTCTGAAATATGTTGAAACTGTCGGTAGTATTCTAAGCGGTGGTTCATCGTGGTTCGATACATGTCCTGCTCCTTCTCTAATTCCGTAATGGCCTTCGATTGGTCCGTGGTAATCGCTTGAACTTTGTTGAGTTGCTCCTGGAGTATGCTGAGTTCTGCAGCGACACGCATGTCGCCATTGTCTGCCTTCCACTGCATGCTGGTGATGAGTGAGCGAATGGCAGATACCACACCCTTCAAGGATCCAGTCTGCAATGTTCCTTTCAATTTGCGTCGGACGTTTGCAACTTCAATTACCAGCTCGGGCGCATGACCTCGATCTTCGCCTGGATCTTTCTTAAGGGCCTGCTTTTCAGCAGCCTTTATTTCATGTTCAGCAAGAGCATCTTGCAGGCCATGCACAGCAGCATGACGGTCAGCGACCAAGGTGCGAAGAGCCATAATGTAAACATAGAGCTCATCTTGAGCCTTTAAAGACTCATCATACTCCTCACCGGTGGTTTCTTGGTCGTCATCATCATCCATTAAACGTGTGAGAAGAATTTCGACAATCTTCGAGCGCCATACATGTATCTGCTCCGCTTGTGCGTTGAGGAAGTCGCTGACATTGTCCATAGTATCGAGTATCCTCCGCGCTTCGATACCACCCAGATCGGGAAGATCATTGATTTTGGGTATCTGATGAAAAGGATTCTTAGAGTTGACTTTTTCCATCTGCTCTTTAGCCCTGTTCTTTGATTCTCTTAAGAGTTCACGTCGGATCACTTTGGCTGCCTCGTAATAATTTGTTTCAGCCCTATCTTTCTCATGCCAGTCTTCTGAGCCTGGCTCGGTGATAGCTGGGTCTTCTTTCATTTGATGGAACGCGGTAGCCGTGAAGAACTGCGCAGCGTGCTCGAGTTCCAAGAATGATCGCAGAGACCTTCGTAAGATGGGAATGCGACCCATGTTCTCCATATCTGTTTCCTCATCTTCATGGCCATCGCGGACATTAGGTTCAGATGTTCGGCCAAGTTTTTCTTGCTCCGCTGCTAACTCAGTTCTGCACAACGCGACGTATGACTGTGCCTCCACTCGCGCGGCGCTGTAGTATGGAAGTGCAGATCGTGCCCTGTTGGCGAAGTTTCCAGCATACGCTTGAATATGACCTTGTTTGAGTAGACAAAGGATCATCTCACGAGCTTCCGCCTTCCACTTGGTGTCGTTTTGTTCGATCATGACCTCCAGTACTTCGTGTACAGTGCGAAGAGCACCGTTCCTTGCACCCAAGGCTTTCCGATTCTTTCGACCTACGTTCGCATGGAGACACGTCTGGCGTAATCTCACCAACCAGTCCCGCATTCGTTCAATCCGTTCCGCATCCTCTAGATCACGGCCCTCCTCCAATGGTAGGCCCTCTGGTGTGAGCCAGCAAGCATCACACATTTGACGCATCATCTCATCATAGTGCTGTTCCTCGATGGTAGTAAATGGAATGGTTATGACAATGCGCTTCTGTGGCGGCAGCTGCAGCTCATCACGGATCCTGTCTTTGGTATTCCGTACTGTTATCTCGTGGAAAATGTCTCTGAATGACACTTTGTCGAGACGGCCCCAAACCGCTTTGCTGTTCGCATAAGCATCGCAACGAAGGAACACCAACAGCCCACGTAAGTCCTGAACATCTTTGCGTAGAGGAGTTCCGGACACGGCCCAAGCATTACAACGTGGTATCATTCGGGCTACTTTAGCGGCCTGACTCACTCCATTTTCGACCATCTGTGCTTCATCAAGGCACACCCTCCACCAAGATATGCCCATGAGCGGGCTGGTGCGACGCTCGTGACGTATTGAACGTCGAGAGCTACGATCGGGAGGGGGCATGGCATGATGAATTTCTCGAGAGAGAACCTGATAGGTGGTCACGACTACATCGTGCTGCATGAGATAATCGACCGTCGCGGTTGCATGGCGGTCCTTAGGCGCTGATGCGCGAGGCAGTCCCATGTAATGGCAGACCTTGAGCTCAGGTGCATGGACGTGTATTTCGCTTATCCACTGCTCCAAGATAGAGGGCGGGGTGATAATCAGGGTAGCTCCAGAGGGTTTCACATGAGCCCCCGTGTATGCATCGCAGACATTGTCTTGAGGGACATTCCGCGTGTGTAGGGCCATGAGCGCAATCAGCTCAACAGTCTTGCCTAGACCCATCTCTTCAGCGAGAATCCCGCCTCTCAGTGATTGAAGCGCATCTTCAGTAGTCGCAGCCAAATCGTCTACTACCAAGCCCCGGAGTTGACTCTTGTAGCACAATCGTCCTGTCGCATCATGTGTTGACCTGAAAGATGCCGGCGGAGAAGTGCTAGCAAAAGGTTCGAGTATCCCAGAAGAAGAGAATCTGACGCCTTCTCGTCGAAGAAGCCAGTCCACAGTCCGCTCTTGGAACGGCAGCAACGATGTCTCAATCAGAGCCTGTCCAATACGTGGTGAAACCTTGAGATCTCGTGGTGGTACGTGAAGCGAATCGTAGAAATCGGACAGGGCCCATGGCTTCTCGTCCTGTGCGGCTGGATTCGTCATGTAGGTAGAGAGAAGCTTCAGATCTTCATTCATGTAATGGCCACGGACGTCCTGCTCTTCAACCACGGACATGCCCAATGTCCACCGTATCTCGATCTCTAACTTGTACGAGCGTTGTTCGAACACGGGCGGATGTAACAGACAGCGACCAAATGCGGCGCGGGACACGGGCCTGCATCCCTTGCCGCGTCGTGTGGTGGCAAGTGTGGCAGCGTTCTGGAGATGTGGTAGTATCGTGTGCAGAAAAGGAGCCGGAGTCGTAGCGACTATATCCACCCCAGTGTTTCTGGCGACATTGAACAGTCCGATATGGAGAGACGACTGCGCGGGATCTCTTCGGAAGGATTCCAATTCAACTAATATAGGTTCTCGGGATTCGGTCGGAAAGTTCGTCACGCTCGCGTCTTCATGTGATGCATCAGGTATGTTCTGTAAACATCTTAGTTTTAATATAGTGGCGATGAAGTCTATGTACTCACCAGACAGAGAGATATCTTGAGGAGAATAACACTCCCCCGATCGTTGGATTCGACTACTGGATGTACGGCGACAGCATTTCCATCGCCAACTTTGCGCCGCTTTGCTGGTGGCTCTTCAGCTCTGCGCGCCCCAGACGTGGGAAATAGTGAATATATTGTACGGATGCAACTCGAGTCATTATGTGCGTGAGAGAAGGGCTTCTGGCTGGACTTTTGAGCAACGGCAGGCGCATATAGACTTGCGCTCAATATATCGGCGCTTCCCTCGAATGAAGCCATAAAAAGTAGAGGTGATGGTGGGAGGAAATGTGGAACAGGAACAAGTTGAACGCGGAGCGTGAGCGCATACTGTAGATCCCCGACGCGCTAAGATAAGTGATAGACCAGGATCTCGCCCCACCGCGGAGTGACAGCGCCCAGGCTCCGTATTCCACTCCACTATTCCCCTCCACATACTCGTTACTGTACTCTTTGAAGTACTACCGAGTCTTCCAAAAGATTGTACACGGATGAGGTAGACGGAGAGACGATAGTCAAGGCACGATACAGGAAACATGGAGATCGCGTCGTCATGTAGACTATATGAATTCAGTGAAAACTACTTGTACTTCTAGGCTACCATGCCGAGCAAACATCAGAACACCATGAGCTTTGAGGACCTCAAATCCTCTTTTATATCACCTGGTGATTGTGTGGACCAGCAGATCTTTGGAGCATACTCTTGCTGTGGCAACAGTTGCCCGACTTCTGATGAGTGGTCCTAGCGGCTCTAGGGTGTGCTTCTAACTTTGGCTGTGAATATTATACCGATGGCGAAAAAAAAGTGCCCTCAATATCTGAGCAAATCGTAACAAGGGTATTCGTTGACACTTCACGTGCGTCCGACCTGTCCGTTGTAATCCAACTTGGTCTGCCAGTCAAGGCTTCCGTCGACCCTCCTTCATACGTCTTTAGGCAGCAGTATTCGGTGGCTAACCTGTCCAATAGCAGTCGATATCGTATGGGTCCAATGCGATGGCTACAGGTTGCTGTAGGTTCCCTCTTTCGTCATGTGTCTCTTTCTTGAAGACATTCACACCCTGGGAAAAGCCATTTGAATAGCCTAATGACTTGCGCGCTCTTTCTAGGAATCCAGCAGTGACCGTTTACTCTATAGCAAGAACTTTCTTAATCGGCTCAGCAGCCTCGATGAACTTCTCGACCATAGTATCAAGCTTGGTAAGATCATCCTTGCCCTTTTTGACCTCTGCGATAAGTTTCTGCTTTTGTTTGAGCTTCTCCTGCCGCCGCTCTTCCAGCTTGAGGCGAACTTGGTGCTCGTGTTCGATACGCGCGGTCATGAGATCGTGCTCGGTCGATTCCCTGTGCTCGGGGAATTCTTCAAGGAACTGCTCGAGAGGTATGAGGGGCAGCTTCGTGTACTTGTGACTGTACGTCCGTCAGTAGTGTAATGTAGCGGTTTGAGAGAAACATACTCGTAGTTCTCCGCAGCAGAGATCTCTGAGCGCAGCGATTGCTCTTCATACTTCAGATTGTGTAAACCCAAGATAAGCGCATCATTGACGGCCCTGTCATCTGATGTCTTTGCCTTCTCTTCGCGCACCTTGAGCACACTCTGCCTATAAAGAGTCTTAATGATAGACAGTTGCGCGCGGATGTACTTCTCCCGCTTCTCGATTTCTTGTGTTGCATTTCTCTCGTTATCGAGATCTTCGCGCGATTCCGCCTTCGGATTTTTTGGGTGAGCAAGCTGATAGTCTACTAACTCGTTGATGAGCTTCTTGAGGTTCTGCACTTCCTTATAGAGACGCGCATTGTGCGGCGTCTTTATGAGGTCAGCCATGTTGAATGTCGACAGGTCCGCTGGCATGGCGTCGCCAGATGTCGGAAAAGAGACTTCTTGTTCGCTCATGACGGATTGCTTTGTAGATGGTAGGCGCAACAGTTGGTGAGCCGATGCTGGGCTTTGTTACGCGCGTGTTGAAAGGGCCGTGCGATTTGCGCGGGATGGTCACGTGAACATGTGTCCGTACCGTGTATCAATCGCGCAGTGGCGACCTTTCCTCATATTCCGTCACGACTTCTGGCGACACCCCGATATTGATCGGTACCCCAAGCACTTCCTGTATCATGTCAAATCCCTTGCTGCACCCCAGATGGCCAGAACGCCCCAGAACTGTTGCCAGCAAGCCTTGCCCGGGAGGTGACACTACTCCATTGCAGCCACCAGAGTCTGGACCTATTGAACTCGAACTCGAGCGCCACATCCATCTTCGCTTATCAATCAGGAGCCACGTTCATGATGTGCGCACGGCGCGTCAACTGCAGTTGTGAGGCAGGGAAAGCATTGGTCATGTGTTCTGTTGGCCCAAGAGCGACCGCATAACGCCTCGCCACTCAAATACGCACTCTTTCTTGATTTCAGATATCTGTACTGGAAACTAATCCCTTCTCACGGATATTGTATTACAATCACCCTTGAAGCGACTAATTTATGGGTTTGGTACGACCCATGGCTATGGAAACTTGAGCCGCATAGAGCATAACGCCACAGATAGCGCAATATTGCAATCACGAAACTTGACAGCATCGAAATATTGCCTCTCAGGGAGTTCCGGTGCTATTGCGGACATATAGCTTATCAGACAGCAGATTCTTCATGTCATTGCTCCTGGCTTGGCTGCTGACTCGTCCACTGTTGCATTTCCAACCTCGTGTTGTCGTGCCGCCGTTGGCCACACGTCGTCTTTTCTAAAATAGCGTCGGAGTAAAATCAGCTCCATAGGCCACCTCCTTTCTTCTAGCATTTTTTGTTCTTCTAGCCAAATGAACCAGAGTCCGCCACCGATAGGGAGCCGTCATAGAAACAGCGCAGACGGCGGACCGCTCAAGACCAGCCTAGGTTCTTTCGCTATCTTGAGGGCATCCCTGATAGCGTCCATGGTGTGCCGGTCGTGTGGTCAGGGCCAGTGCTGATGGTGCCTTAGCGTGTGCTTTGGCCAAGAAGGGCCCAAGCCTCATTGCATATTGCGGAGGATTTTCAGGACTCGAGGGCGCAATTTCTCTGTGTAGGGAGGACCTTGTCAAGTATTACAGAAAATAACATCCATTCAAATCACAGCACCCGTAGTTACGCACGCAAAAACGGTACGGAATCCTCAGCATACTCCGGAGCCTCCTAGTCAGAGGCCTTGACCGTCCCTCGGCAAGAGTTTATGTACCGTATGCTTGAGTTGCTGCCTTCGGTTTCGCGTTTTGCGCCTTGCTGCCGAAACCTTGCCATGGTCTAGCGCCAGTGGCTATGTGCCTACCAAAGAGTATCGTGACGCTCCGAATGCCTAGGAGCTGGCCAGGCCTCTAGTTCTTGGACAGCTAGGGTGCTAAGACCCACTTCAGGTATCTGAATCTATGAAAACTGCCGGGGAATATTGCAGCCCTATCGATAGAAATCAGCTCGCCCTTTACAGGACTATGGTCAGCGCCTCCCATCCCAGCTACTGCGCACGCAACCACGCCTGACTCAAGAACACGGGATGTTTGAGGAAACTTCACTTGTTTTCTGAGCAACCCCCACTGCATCACCATGTCACTGCATATGCCAAAACACGCCGGCTGGTTTATCCGATGATCAGCCAGGTGTACTGACGCGGTGCCTTGGGCTGAAGCAACGATGGCCCCCGGCTCGGCACTGGTTCGGCTAGAGGCTATGGAAATGCTTTGAAAACGTTATGCACATGGAAATCGCATTCGCGGGTTGTGGCGTTCACCAAATTGCTTCTTCCCGTTCCAGGTCGATGCCCCGCTCGTTGGAGATTGGCGACGCATACACAGCGGCTGGCTGACTGTTATCCTTACCTTTGAGGGGTTTTTTTATCCCATGGAGTAGCTGAACAAGCTGTTGTGAATGGGACAACAGATCACGGTGATACAGCACAGATAACAGTTTACGGACTATGACAAAGCTTCTCTAGCTGCATTGTCAACTTATAGTTCACATACACATGCAAGTGACAGCACAAGAGGCATGAAAAGTGTAGATCAAAGTCGCGGCTATCATTAGTCCCCCGCGCCAATACCAAGAAGCACATTTTCCCGACGTTTGAGATTGCCATCGGCTAGAATAAACCTAGAACAAACTGGACTGACGTTTGGGCGTGCAAAGTGCTGGGATGGGGAAGGGGTTCGTAAAGACATTAAAAAAACCAAGTCTCCTTAACCGATTGGGCCAATCTGTGGTTTGCCTTCACGTGGCAAGGCGGTTGCTACACTCAGGGTATCCTTGGATGGACTGCCACTTGCCAAACGGATGGCCGGCTTGGATCCGGAGCAAGCGATTAGTCAAACCTTATTTCAGACCTCTCGAACATCCACTACAGCTTTTAGAGTTAGGGCATAACGCGACTTGTTTGGATACGGGCGTCCCTGACTCGGCGATCACACGGGCTAGCAAGCGAATGGGCTGGCTTACCGTGGTACCTGTTGTTGTTTGGAGATAGGCTCAGTCTGGGCCGTCTTGTGGTGCACTGTAAAGAAGCTCCATTCACCCGCCCGTTGGTTTTCGTTTTTCTATCCCCAGTCCTCTTTCGTTTCTTCTTTCACAGACTTCGTCATGGCTCCGGTAAAGGAAACATCGCTTGAGCTATGCAAGCGTGTCAATGTACAAGGAAACACCATTGCAATCCGCATGCTCGAATACTTGAGCACCGCAAAAACACCCCTTCACGGCTTCGAGCAGCTTTCAAGAGAGTTTATTGCACTCTGCCAGGTAGGCATTCATGATCAATCTCTCTTGCGCTAAGACTAATGGTGGTCGTCAGGAATTATGGTCTATTGAGTCTGGCGTTGAAGTGACTAGCAAAACACGCGATGGACTTCCCGTTGAAGTGTCCCAGGAGCTTGACAGGCGGGTCCGTCAAGTTGGCGAAGAGTTTTCTGTGCTTGCTCAGATGGTCAACAAATGTGAGTTCGAGTGTTGCCTCATATTCTTTCTATGTTTCAAGTCCAGACACGTTCACTGCTACGACACTAACATAACATATTGCAGTCGTTGACAAAGAGAACCACAAGGGCGGTTTCGGTATGAAGTTTCGGATGATGTTTGCGGATACTGACGTGGAGAAAATGCGCCATACACTGGCACGGAGTCGTGATGCTTTGAAAGTCAGCTCAGCCATGTTCCGATGGACAATTGGCGATGCCAGAGCGGATGCTTCTATGGGAATCGGCTACGCCGGACTGATCGCTGCATTGGAGCGTCTCAACCCCAGCAAGTCTTCGACTCTTCCTCCTGTGCATCCTGCTCCCACAGCAAATCTCCCACCAACGCCAATGAAACCTGCCAGCCACCACAGCGACCGGGATCCACCGGTCACGCCCGCTGCAAGCCGCCTAGACAGGCCATCTCTGAACGAACTGCGTCACGATGAGGGCTTCAATTTCCACAGTGAGCGTTCGATCTCAAGGCAAGACGAGAGCGGATTATCATCGAGTATCGTCGATCTTCACAAGAACTGGCGAGCGGCGCCACCAAGTGCCCGTTCGAGTGAGTCAACCAGAGAAACAATGTATCACCAAAATGGTCATTACAATGACAATCCTCTCTATGAGGAGGTCGTCTCGTCATATTCTGGTCTCTCACCTATTGATGAGAAGCTCCGTTCCCTCAGTGTTAGTGAGCGCTACGACGACCACCCAATGTCATCTAAAGTCGATTCTTTGGTAGCGTCTCAAAACTGGGGCCCGCGCCAGAGTGGAGGTTCGAAGAATGTTGGCGGCAAAGCAGCACTATTCAATGCCGTTGAACAGCGAAGACACCGATTACTGGAGCAGCTGCTCGAAGGCGGCGCCAAAGCAGAACCACATATCGAGTCCGCCATGCTTCGGGTGGCCGTACACAACCAAGACGTTGAGTCCGTTGCACTGCTTCTACGATACGGCGCGGATGCGAATAGCTTCGATCGCGAAGGCGTCACACCTCTGTTTGCAGCTACCCGTGGCCAGTCCCTCGACTGCGCGAAAGTATTGCTCAAGCATGGAGCTGACCCAAATCTTTCGGCTGGGCCCGATTCGGAATCGCCTTTATCCGCGGCTGCATCCCAGAACTACATTGACTTCGTCCAACTGTTCCTCGATAACGGTGGTGACATCGGGTTTGTTATGGAGAACGGTTCTACAGCGCTGATCTCCGCGATGAACAAGACAACATCTCCAAAATGTGTGGAAGTATTGCTAAGCGGGAAGGGAGACCCCAACGCGAAGAATGGAGAAGGCACAACGCCCTTGTTCCAGGCCATCCAAGCAAACCGTGTCGACTTGATGACGGTACTACTGGACCATGGCGCCAACCCCAATCTCCCGGGTCCTAAGCATCCTTTGTGGCCATCGACCTATAAACCGAAGGCCCTTCAATTGTTGCTTCAGCGTGGTGCTGACCATAAGAAGACACCGGGTGTCATGGAGTTGGCTGCCAGTTTGAAGAAGCTTGAATCTATCAAGATCCTCATGGAAGCTGGCGTTTCGCCCAACGTGCGCAAAGACAACGTCTACACACCACTTTGCTCGGCTATTCGCGACAACAGTCCTGAAATTGTCACCTATCTGCTCGATCACGGCGCAGATCCTAACTTCAACGCGGCAGAGTACCCAGCTTTCAAGTGTATCACTCACAAACGCACACACTTCCTCCCACAACTAGTGGCAGCTGGCGCGGACCTGAACAAGCCCAAGGGCATCATCGAAACGGCCGTAAAATTCAACGACAAGGATGCCATGATCTACCTGCTCGACCATGGAGTCAATCCCAACGACCGAACACCTGAAGGTTGTACAGCACTTACAACCGCCATCCGGGAAGATAGAGCCGAACTCGTCGACATTCTACTTCAACGAGGAGCTGAACCCACGATCCGAGGCGAGGATTGGCCTCTTTGCATGGCCGTCAAACGCCCTGATATTCTTAGGAAACTCCTCGCCGCGACCCCGAACCCACGTGCGTTCCGCGGTGTTGTCGAAATGGCCGTCGTTGCCAACCAGCTCGAGAGTATCAAGCTCCTCCTCGACGCCGGCGTTAGCGTCGAGGACAAGAACTGTGGTGTCTTCTCACCCCTTACAACTGCCATCCGCGAGGAACGCAAAGTCATTGTCCGCTACCTTCTCGACGTCGCCAACGCCGACCCCAATGCCCCGGGCGAACACCTCCCTATCGTAAAAGCCCTCCGACGCTACAATGGCGACACAGAGATCATCCAAATGCTGCTTACACGCGGTGCAGACATCAACAAGATGCACCGCGGTTGGAACGCCATTCTGCAAGCTGTCGAGAACGGTGATGCTGAGATTCTCAAGCTTCTCCTTGACATGGGTGGACCCCCAGATCTACAAGCTCTTGATGAATCTGGCCGTCCTGTAATAGACATTGTGGCAGAACGCGGCTGGGAAGAGGGTCTCGGACTGCTTTTCCCTAATGTGGGCGGGCGGCCAAAGCAGTAGGTAATTCCCCCTACTGTCTCTTCACTTGCCTCAGTTATAGTACAGAATGGGTCGACTGACTACTGCGACAGTAACAAGAGCTTCTCCATTAGTGACTGGAAATGGATGAGTGTAGAGCTGGAGAGGGAACTGCGGAGTCACAAGTACGACCACCATGATGACGATGTGGCGGACGATTGTAGTCAAGCTTCTA
The DNA here is from genome assembly GCA_022457065.1 of Curvularia sp. ZM96. NCBI lineage: Eukaryota > Fungi > Ascomycota > Dothideomycetes > Pleosporales > Pleosporaceae > Curvularia > Curvularia sp. ZM96. The sequence continues at coordinate 1,475,454 of JAJGBQ010000007.1, read as the reverse complement.
GTATGCTCCTCCATGCATGATTCTTCACTCTTTTGCTTTATATGGTCATGTTTCTTATTCTAATACCCGGTTTTGACTACTGTACTACGACCTGGAACAAACGGCATGGGATTTGGGAGTTTCCTGTTCTTCACGGAGTTTGACGCCTATACCACTTCGCATTGGAGCGAAACTTTCCTTTATATAATTTTCTTTGCTCTTTGTTACGTATTCTACATTTACAAATACTCAGCTTCTTCACACGAGGAAGTAACGGCAAACTACTTAGTCGGTCCTACAAAATATGCAGGACATACCCTACATTTGCATGATCTCATTCACATGGGTGGCCTGCCACGCATTGACCCCTTTCCCATCTGACATCGCGTGTACGTGATTCCGTGCCGTGTGCACCCTCCAGAGTACGGCCTTAGTTTCGGGCCAACCCTAGTCCATGCTTACGCACATTATACTTTGGGGCCTGAAAACCACCTGCACGCCACACTTACGCAAGCCTGTCGCTGCCATGTGCCGAGTACCCCACTCTTCACTTGCAAACTCTCTTCAAGTACGCCTAGGCAAAACCTTACCCATATCCCAGTTCAAACAAGCCCGCATCAAATTCTCGACTTCTTATTTGGACTCAACTTATAGCCAAGCTGACAAAAGAGGGGTTGACACCGAGCTCGCCTCTCTTTCCTTAGATACGCGGCGAGTTCCTCGCGCCAATCCGCCGAGAGGTATGTACAAGAAATGCCTCTTCCTCAGCCGCAGCCTAGATCTCAAACCAACTCAAGCCTCGCTTACAAAATGTGCATACGTGAGCGGCTAGCCTGAAACCTTATATTCAGCAAATCGACGATCGGCAGTCAGGTGCTTTTGTGGTGCCGAGGTGAGGGTGAGGAGTCTGTGAAATACTCTTAGATGCGCACTATCCACTCCCTGCAAGGAAGGTGTTTGTATACCATTTCAGGTTAGGGCAGGAGGGGTGTCCATCTGAAGAGGGCTGGTTTCTGGACGCATCTTGTTGCAGGAATGTTGTACTAGTCAACTAGCTCATTTTCAGAATAAGGTTAGTCGCTGGTACGGCCAAGAGGATCTGTAGTTCGCAAAACCCAGCATCTGAAACGATGACTACGTCCATGGTCATGGATGTAGACGGGGAAAGGAAGAGACAAGGACAGGCTCTTCGGTATATGAATTTTTGTTGGGATAGCATCGTTTGCGAGGTTTCACAAACACAGTGAGTGAACAAGCCGGTGCAACTAGCTGTGAACCGACATGAAGCGTTATCTAGTGTCGCTGGGCGGACGTGTGAGAAACATGCATACATCAGAACTTGAAGACACAGTAGAAGAGGTTATCATAGTATGTCTTCTTGGTTGTATTGATCAGTACCAGAACAGTTTAGGACACTATCAGCAATCAAAGCCTCTCGCAGACAGGCATCTCATTGAGGAAAAAGCTGCTGGATTACGAGCATTCGAACACGCTGATGAGTATAAATCAATTATCAGAAGTGATTTACGAAAATTTGTTGATTGTATAGTACACGATGCGGTATGTCGCAATGGTTTCAATACTTGCTGCTGTTGTATGTCCTACTATAAACATTTGGTGTGAGCAAGCAACTACACATACGTATCAGAGCCTTACCAGCTGCGTACTCTAAAAATTTGTATTCCAAGTATAACATGAGAGAATCGTTTGCTGTTTAGATCAATACCTCCATGCCATGCCTTTGCATACAAAAGTTTTATCATATATGTATCAATCGGGTATTTCGCCATACAAGCAACTTCACGTAGAACTAGCCATTACGGGTGATACTAAGCTTAGTGCTATTAATACTGCAGAGGATGGGCCTCCGCTAGTACTGAGGACTCTGATGGCGTGATATTGCCACTAGCTGGCCCACTGAGAGAGTACCTATCGATCGGCTGGAAATCATCATGTGATTCGACAGCGTCCAGAACTATGTTATCAATAATGACCTCGAGTACTGGGGCATATAGACACCGTGCAAAATTCTTGTGAGCATTGATATTGGATGATTTTCTTTTGCCAGTTTGAAGATACAACATTACCAACATTATCCTCAGGCCGTGACACCCGAAGCATTGTTCACAGCACGCTCTGAGACCATATCGAAAATATAATTGGAATCTCGGCAAACATGCTCAACACCCCAACCACTCACAGCATGAGAGATCTTTCCATCTATAAATTCTGCTGGTTCCAGTGTCAGATCGCCAGCGCAGAGAACCGCCTGCAGAAGCAAGATTAGCTTTCCGAGATTCAATCCGTTATTGATGATAGTCTAAATTTACCTGTCGGAGATACTCAACACAGTGATGGGAATGCTCGAGCTCAATATTGCCGAGCAATGTCACGTTCAGTTTCGAGAAATGTGCTGGGCGATTCTCTGGATCTTGCGCTTCGATGATGGTCTTCTTCAAGACAGCCTATGAAGATTTAGCGTGGGGTGTTCCCATTCCATAATTGAAAATGGAGGGTATGCTCACGATGCAATGAAGCTGGTGATACATTGACACCAGATAGCCTTGTTGGCCTGGGAATTCATCTCCAAGGGGAACGCCAGGTGCTAGATCATACTTGATTGGGTCGGACACCCTTACGAAGCCTCGGCCGGCTATAGTTGTTTGGTGTGAATAAGCAATTCGGCCAGCAACAATATGGCGATTGACATACCCGGTATCAGCCCTTCCCATGGTCCCTTATCGTCGTGCGGATCCCCGTCGAAAGAGTGATCATGCTCAAAAGTTCTTGCAGACAGCGGAACTGGGAACAGTCAGTATACGGTGAAACCGAAGCAGGTTTCCTTACCGTGATTAAATGTACGATAGCTTGCCACGTTATCCGGGCTATGCATATGTTTTGTCTGGATTAACAAGAGAATAAAAGCAAATAAACTCAGAACGAGATTCAAAGCAAGCGAGATGACAAGGACTTTATGTCGGACGATTCTCTTGACCGTGGACCTATCCTCTACATTCTGCTTCGTACCGTAGTTTGGCAAAAGCGACTCATCTTCCGAGTCGGTTCCATTGCTTGAAGTGAAGTCCCGGTCGAGTAGCATGATTATCCAGAAGTTGATTTAAGGGATGTCTAGAAAGCTAGAAACCTAATCATTCGAAGAAATCCAGCAAAATAGATACTGGACAGATTAGGGTCCGCTTTTCACTTGGTCTTTCTTCCGGATAGTACATACCGATTATTCAGCAATACACATGCTAACTGAGCAATATCTCCGACATGGTGTTCGCCAAAAAGCGCCAAAAGGACGAAGTTGTGAAGTATAAAAAGATTCCTTCTAACCCCCAAAATCATAGTCCAAGCTCTGACGCTATCTACTGATTTCATTCTTTGGTGGCCAACGACAACTCCTCTGTAGTATTTCACGCTCAAAATACTTTCGCAACATGACTCGGCATATCCAATATGCTCGCCCAGGGTTTTACGGGGTAGCTCGGTTGTTGTTGTGCCACGCGCTGCTGACGAATATGGCGCTAAACCCGAAATTTGGCTAGTCATTGTAACGAACGGATAATAAGAACGACCGCAGGGTTAGCGTAAAAGCCTACTCTTATTGTCATTGGCTGCTTATGGGAACATGCTGCGTCCAGTGCTATAAACAGCGAGCAAACTACAGGCGTTCCTCTTTGTAGTTGTTTAGCCTGGTCTTTTTGGTAGATGAAGATCTGAACCCCGAAACTAGACCTTAGATTCTGCTATTTCGCCCCATCATGGTATGCCTGATTAATGAGTAAGCTGCATTCATGTGCCAAGACATTATCCTGACGAAAACATCACCGCTGCACTGTGTGAGAAGCCATCATGTCTAGCGGTTGTCATATACACTGACATTTGGGTTTCACAATAGAATGAAATTACGAATGTTCACCAGGGGACTTACACAAGCCATAAAGATCGGAAACTGTGCTTCTCAAACAAGTCTGGCCCTTTCTTAAAAAAAGCATATACCGAAGGGTGTCTAATGATAGCTAAACTTGACCTGATTCATTGCTACGGACTTCAATGTAGATCGACGTTTGCTAAGCATTATGTCGGACCGAAGCTATGCGCTGTTCACAAGACATTTAGCATGCTTTCCTATTGAGGAGCTTGATAGTCTTTACAGGAATTCTATAAGAATCAACAAGAACCCCAGGCTATTCTACATCGCAGCATCCAACTCACCAAGCAAGCTACGCACTCAATCAACACTTCTCAATCTATACAACCCACCGTATGTAAAAGTGGTGGTCTGGCACGAATCCCTTTCAACAAAACTAACACGGCTCTCCAGATGAAGCTGACTTCCATCACCATTTCGGCCCTGGCCATCGGCTCTGCCTCTGCTGCCGGCACCATTCGCTGCAAAAGCGGAAGCCTCAACGGAGGACGCGGCAATGTGCCAACACACACCGCCATCTACAGTTTCGACAACGGCCAGACTTTCATCTGCTCTGCGCTCGCTGGTGCTTGCGGCCAAGTCAAGTCCTTAAACTACCAGAATACATATGTGACATGCCAGGGGGACAAGGGCGGGTCAGAAAAGGCGGCATTCTGGGTCACTAAGGATGGGTGTTACAACATTTGCTCCGGAGGAAACCACATGTATTGCTGTGGCGCCGATAGCAACAGTGGTGGCACATGCCATCCCACTTCGTTTGGGCCTGGCTGCTAAGCAATGGGGGGATTTCAAGCACCTTATCGTCTAGATACAGCAGCGTTTTCAAAACTTCAATTGAGCATGTACATAGGCAAGCCCTCTCTTGAGGCTCAATTCCAAAGTATAACGTACATGTTTTCGAATCGCTTAGAATAGTCATGTGATACCGTGATGCTAACGTACAGAAAGCCTCGAGAAAAGAGCATAGATCTTCAATCTTGGTTTGTTGGTACTTATCTTGAACATGTTAAGACGTAACACCTTCGTACGATAGAAATTTTTTGCAATGATACGACTTCATTATAGTAGATATGTTGCGTTACATGCTCATCATTCGCTCATGTCATACCGAACTCGAAGATGCTGAATCTCTTTTCCGATGCACAAGCAAATGCTGTTCATAAAAAAACAAAAAAGGGTATAAAAACATTGTCTCGTAAGGATTGAAACATTGAGAAGAAGTTGGAGGTCGTGAGTCGTATATCGAAAGGGCACATGGCGCGCCACATATTTTTGTGTGTAGAGCGAAACAGAGAGGGTATCTCTCTGGTAGATCCTGCCGTTGCACACATAACGTCGTGAGAAAGAAAGTATACAAAAATCTTTTGACGCAAAAACGCAATAAAATCAGAACAAAGGCCACGGCTGGTGCACCGGTCGCAACAGCATTACACGCTTGGGAGCCAGAAGGAAAGTAGAAACTGCGCGACAAGGCGTGAGGTATACTTGGTCTGATTTGCAGGTGAGATGCTCACTGCTTGTCTTTGTTGCAGGAAATCGACTGTTGTTGGTTAGCACATGTTCAACAAATGTTCAATTGCAACGGGATAGCTCACTGTTTTCCTTCACCAATTGCGCAGTCTGCCTGACAAAGTTTACACTGGATGCATCTCCAAACCCAACCTCCTTCTCCCAGTCAAGATCTGCATCACGCATAGGGTTACACTTGCGGTTGTACTTCCACCGGAAGATCTGCTGCACGAAATGTATCCTTTGATCAATCTCGCGACAGGTAACATCCGCCTGGTCTTGCGCATCCCTTGGGTCAATGCCTTCGGTCTGAGCTTTGGTCGACATGACAAGGTGGATAGTCTTCTGCTGGTCTTCCAGGGCCATGCACATGCCCAACACGGCAACGAACGCTGCAAGCCATCTATCACATCCTTTAGATGATTTGAGAATTTGTTGTAGCTTGTTGAGAACGTTGGCTTGAATGGACCGTTGGAGGCGTGAGAAAAAGTACTTGAGCTGTCGATTCGTCATGCGTGGCGATGTGTAGTTCTCTACGTAAGAGTTGGGGCCACCGTATGAATGCATACGTGACAAAGTCGCAACTTTGGTCTCCTCGGCGATAGTGAGCGTGTGTGACATGATGAATGTGACCACAATAAGGCGGAAGATTTCGCGAAGGAGCTTGGCTTCGTCGTCCGACTTTGGCTTTACGCGAGTCATTAATTTGAAAAGCTTTTGTTGGAAATCATTGTCGTCTTCCATCCAACAGAGCTCACCAAAGGCATCGAGGTGGTTTTCGACAATATCGGAAATGTACTTGTCATACTTCTTTTCCTCATTGTGATTGATGTGTACCATGCCCAGTGCTGGACTTCGCTTCTTGACCGGAACTCTTGTCTGGGTTCTTGGGTCGAGTCTGTATTGGATCTGCACTAGCAACTCCTCTCCGCGGGGAACAAACTCGTAAACCTTGACAGGAATCCTAGGCATGCTGTGCTGACCACATGTCATGTAGACCGTGAACTCGTCGTTGCCCCACTGTTGAATGTATTGGGTAACGAAGCGGGTAAGGTTCGAATCTTCATGCATCTGCGTGACCAGTGGAGGCAGAAAGTATGGCGATAAATCAATAAGCTTCATTCGGTTGCATCCAAGACCGCAGTCGGCGTTGGGCCGCTGGGATCGCTTGAAGCACCGGTCGCAGATATCGCCAGGACCGCACTTGTCTCGCTGCAACACACAGTGCCAGCATGCGACAATTTTGCGCATATCGTGCGCTGCTTTGGCGACCGTGGGCTCCAAATGAGTGCCCAACGCTCTGCCACCAGACTTGGCCGCCATTGCTTTTTGTGCTGCACTTCGGGCTGATTCCGGTTCAGGAGACGCATCGAAACTCATTTCGGGTACACCACTGTGAACAGTGTGGTCTACTTTTGGTGCTTGCATCTGCGGTTGTTGCAAGTGTTCATATTGCTGCGTCTGAAACTGATCGACCATTATCCCGGAGTCCGAGTGCTGGTACACGGAGTATATGCCGTCGGAACTTCCCGGGCTAGGTGCAGATGGGCTGATAGCTGGCTGGAAAGGGGATTGTGGGTGATAACCGGCTGAGGATGCTGTCGATGGCGACGCCGAGAACGCATGGCTAGTAATGTAATTATCTGTGAAGAGACTGGAAGACGCATTGTAGTTGACAAAATTCTGCTGATCGGGTGGAGGTGATGACCTTCTCTCCTGCATATCTACAGAACTGCGGTGCTGTAGTGGCGTCTGTGGGACTGGATCGAATGCGGGAGCGAGGTTTTGTATCGGTGAAAAGTACATGCTCTCGTGCATGGGGACAGTGGGCTCGTTGGGTGAGACGAGAGACGAAGGATCCGTGTATTGCGCTGCCCAGGAGTCCACATCAATCAAAAAATCAGAATAGTTCACCGGGTCGCTCGTAGCATCGAACATGACATGACCGGATCTGGGAATCATCGAAGACGGTGAATGCCCCTGTCCATTCCACGGGTCGTGGTGGGGTGGCTGGGTGGTGTAGTTCTGGTCGTACATGTTGTTTTGAGCGTGCATCATTGACATTTGTTGTGCTTGTTGAGTCTGTAGACTGTACTGCTGCTGGTACATTTGCGTTTCAGCCATTGTAACATTGAAGGCGGCTTGAACGGCTATAGGCATGTCAGCGTAGATACGCAAACTGGTAGCATAGAGGCAACATACCCTGGTCGCTAAACGTGCCTTGCGCAGTAAACATCATGCTAGAGTCCATGGTTGGTAGGCGATTGGGAGTCGTCTGCGCTGGCATGGTATTGCCATTCTGGTGGTAGTAGTTGCGCATCGATTCCGAGTCGAGCATTTCTACCTCGAACGAATCGCCATCTGGTGTCCGTACAGAGGTAGGAGAAGTCGAGGAACTGCCATTGTCCCATAGCATGTGCTCAGGATCCTGAAGAAGCTCCGGCTGCTGCGACGGGCCCCGACTCAAAGGTGGCGTGGTCGTGAGTGGGCCAGGCGAGAGCCCGGTATGGTTGACCAAGGAGTCGGTTGGTGTCTTGGACCGTTGTCGGGCATCATACTGGCCGCCGTAGACAAAAGCATGAGGGTCGACGAAAAGAGGTTGTTCCGAGTACGCGTAATGCTGTGAGTATGCCGACATGGCGCGCAAGTGGCCGCCGAGGGCCAAACAGGAGTTAGAGTCTTCCTAGACCCTGCGCACCCTCTGCTGAAGAATGCCAAAAGCTCGATCCACTGGCCCACGAAGATGGTGAAGAAGCTGTCGCGAACGGCTTGTGCGCGCGTAAAACAGCGATGCGCAACAACGAACGCGGGCAAGGGCGATCAAGCCGATTGAGAGCCTCCCAACACAACTCGAGAGATAACGAGCAGGAAGAATTTGTCTCGGGGCGGCTGATGGTCAGAAGTTCAGATGGTGACGGCCTTCAAGCGCATCTTACGCTGCCCCGCGAAGACCGGTGAAGAGCAACCCGGCAAAAGCAAGCTATTGGCTTAGCTGCATGCTTTTGCGCAACATTTAGATCACACCAAACCGCAACCAACCTTCGCGCCGCCCCGCGCTGCACTGCAAATCACCCATTGTTTGAGCTTGCGAGTTAAGTCGCAAGTGGCTGGTCGCATTTGTTTTCTGGGTGTATGTTGCGCTTTTTGCATGTCCTTCACGCGGTCTTGGGGTACCCGACCTTGGGACGTAGCCGCCGGACTGCCCCAGGCACAGACTTATGCAATGCACAGCTAGCTGCGCCTTGTTCGCTAACCCATACCTCGGCCAATAGCAGTGTTGGCGAAATGAAGGGCAGCTCGAGGTGACGGTAATGGGTGGCAGAGCAACGCCGATTGTTGTTCTAGTGCGGCTCTGCCATGTTCACCGGTGGTAAGGGCTGCCAGCTCATGCTGCGAAAAAGTGTCATCGGTACAAAAGCAGAGCCAGTTGTTCTACCAAGAACCATGTCGTCCCCATGTTTCCGTCCGGATACCTACGTGACGGGACGCAAACCCTTTGCGCAGAAGAGTCTGTAGCACACCGGCGCATAGATACTGGGCCAAGCAAAGTAGGCTGAGCTGGCGAAGCGGCTGCCGCGGAATGTGAAATCCTCAATTAGCTGGGCACCCTGCTCGGGAGACGGGCGGAGGCCTTTGCCGTCAATGCATCCACAGCGACCGGGTGAACGAAGGATCTGTGGTGAGAATCCATGTCGATTTGTGAGGTTTGCTGCTCAGCGGGTGTTTGTTGAGCTGGGGTGAGCTGGGAAGCCACCTGATTCGGAAGGACGCTACGCTAAGCTATAGTTGGCTTGCTCGATACGATGTTGTATAACTACAAGTTAGGGATCGATTCCTCATCTCGCGAGAATAGCCAAACCGAAGTGTCAAAAGCTGAAAGAGAGGCTGACACGAATGAGGTCGTGTCACGTCTACCTTGTTCCTCGTGCGTGTGACGGTGTTGGCTGCTTCGACCCGAGGGCTGTGTATCTCGATTTCGCCTTGCTGGACGCCCGACGAGTGATCCTGTGACCACCGGAAGCTGTGCAGGGTTGAACCTAGGAAGGCCGAGGCAGCCTTCAATTATGAGCGATTTGTTCCTGCTGCTGGCTGTATATAATGACGAGGGAATCTGGCCTACGACTGTACATGCACCACGCATCTAGCATGGCAGCTGTCGGACGTGGATTAAGTGCCCTGCAGGAACATGATGGATGATACAGTGTAGTAGTACAGACTCTCGTGTAATGGGAGGGCCACCGGCATCCTCCTAGCGCTCTGCATAGAAGCCAAGGCTGTCACGTGATGATGTGTGCATCCGGTACGACTACTGTCAGGTGCGAATTCGCTACCGGAACACGTCGACTTCGCTAATCACTTGAGATCACCATTACTTCTTGTTCCTGTTGCTAGGTGCATTAGGAAGTTTCAGAGAGCAGATACACGAATCACTTCATTCCCGCTTCCAAGCTGCCTTGGGGTGTTCTTCAACCCAAGTGAACTCAATTGGTTCTTTTAGTTCTTCAACACTGTTCCGAAAACTCCGCGTCTTCGGATATGCACTACCGGGTAAACTCCTTTGGGCGGTTGGCTCCGTGATTGGGAGCTCCGTTTGGATTAGTGCCGGTTGTTTAGTGCGCACACCAGAATTTCGGAGTTAGACGCAGCTACTCGGAGTAATGATAACGGACATCACAACATCTGAATCAAGATGTGAGATAAGCGCTACCATTGTTCCTACACCACCTGAATCGAAGGAAAAGTATACATGATGTTGCGGAGAAACGGAAAGCCGAGGTACGTGGCCGTTCCGACTGTCAATGTGCGGCGAGGGTTAGGTACACGCTAGCACTGGTGACGAGGCGCAAGGCCTGGGAATCACTCCGAAACCGAGCTTCTTCTTGACGACACTGGATACTAATCGTCCACAGGTCATGTGAGCCATGCCGTATATCGAAGATTAAGTGCGATCACACAACACCGACGTGTCAGAAGTGCCACACCCGTGGTATGACCGAACAAGTAAGTCGGCTTAACACTGGGTGCTGCAAGCATCTCTGATCGGACTTCCATCTTGCTATACGACAGCGCCAGGAAACGAAGACGCTCTCATCTGGTAGAGGTAGCTACAGGATGCTTCCAATGCTCATGAATCGTCCCAAGATGTCCTGAAGAGCTTCTAGGCTGGAATTGGTTTCATGAATGCTTGCATCATTTAGTGAAGAAGACCTTCATGACTTTTCGTTCTAACAATGATAAGTGTTTCTATCATCCTAATCCGATGACCAAGCCTGCGGGAACTCCGCGAAAGAAACCAGAATCACGCCGGCGAAGAATCGGAACACATTCTGCAGACAGAAGCCTCCTTAACGGACAAGGGAGGCTAACTTCATTAACATTAAGTCCTCCCACTCTAAGAAACGATGCAGATCCCGGAGCAGTTAGTAACACATGGCCTACACCACCTGAATCCACTACGAAGACTACTCAAAGTGGACCTGATCCGGCGAGAAACTTTTTCTTGGGTTCAACGAGCTATGCCTCCGTCTTCACAGAAGAGCAACCGTTACCCGAAACGGCGCATGAACAGCCCTCGGAACGGCTTACTGCATCTTCTCCAACACTGAGCAGAAGTATGGGACATCGGCATTGTCAGTTCGCCTTGGGCGATATGATAGTCTCATCGCTCTCACCTTTCAGTCTTTTCGAGAAATCTCTAATCATGTATTTCGAAACACATAAGGCTGCGCCTCTTGTTGGTCCATTGATACTCTCTGCACTTCCTCAACTCCGTAAAGACATGGAGCTGCTGAAGTCTGCTGACAGTGATGTGTACTCGCTGTACGCTGAAATAACACGGAATACCGCACGACCCATGAAGGTACCTGCAACTATGAAGCCGGACGAGTTTCACACATTGTTCACGGGAAAGAATTTGAGATGGGAAACCCTGGGCCTTGTATTGGTCCTCGCTGGCTCACAGGCTCAGTATACTTCCCCAAATGACCCGCTCTTCATCTTGGAAGGCGGCAAACAGATTAACAAAGACGAATTGATCGAAGATATCATGCATGCAACGAACATTTGCATCAACATCTGCCAAACACATGGTGCAGTCAACGATAGTAAGCTGAAGCTGCTTCCAAACAATACATTCGTATCATATTAACAACCGTAGTCATGGTGTGTCTTGTGTACATCACGGGACTGTTAGTCAGTAATTTGTACGGGGATAACTGTGCGTACGCGCCTGGACATATCGGTTGTTTGAGTGTTAACTGATGAACAGATCATGGTACATGGCGACGACTAGGCGATAGTATATGCGCCAGTTATGCTGCAGGCATACATTGTGAGGGCCCAAATTCAGAAGGAGACAACTCTGAACCCTTCTTTATGCGGGAGTTCAGAAGGAGACTGTATGCTGCAATGTACCGCTCAGACAAGACACTAGCAGTCTTCTACGGACGACCTCCGTTGATGGGTTGGAGGTATAGTGACCGTAAGATGCCGCTAGATATCAGTGACCAGGCTGTAGTCACAGAAGATGTGGCTATGCTGAACGCGGAACTTTCCAAGCTTGATAGTGCGGGTTGGAATACTGGGAAACACCTCAATTCCGCGACATTCATTAGGCTGAGGTGTCAACTCGCTGTCTTCAAGGAAAGGCTTCTAGAGCAGAGTCTTGCTGGGGAGAAAGACAGTAATGTAGTGCGGAACATAGAGTGAGTAAACCCTGCGATTTTTTGCACATCATCTAACGGTAGAAGGGCAATTTCGGCGGAATGCACAGCGTGGTGGTTAGCGCTACCGAGCTACCTTCGATATGAGACATATACAGAAGATTCTGCCTGGAGCGTCCGAGGACCCGGAACAGCTGTGCGGATGATCTCGTGTTATCTGGACTATCTGCATCTAGAGTTCCAGACGCAGCGTCTTCTTCACAAGATAACTCAACAGGCCCTTCCTGCATTGTTAGAAGTGTCACTAAAACTCCTCGCAACCTCCATCGTATCGACCATGCCCAACAACCGTGTTTACGAGACTCGACGCCACTTCCCTACTGTCACTCTTTTTTACTGTTCTCCGGCTGCAGGCGTGCTAGCCTTGGAGCTCCGCCGATGTACAATCAAAGGAATCCCACTTCCAAATACCATCTCGCGCGCAGATGTCATCCGGAATCTCTCCATACTAACCTCATGCCTTGAATGGATCGTCTTACCCGGAGATGGAAACCACAAGCTCTGCAGCGAAATCAATAAGATGCTTGCCTTGGTGTTGGATGAGGTTCTCAACTATGAGCCTCCTGCGAACCGCAATCAAGAAAATGGGGAAGAGGCGACGACTGTAATAGCTGGTACTGGTCAAGAGTTCTTCGACATGCCGATGACTGAGGGTCTGGAGCCAATACCTACTGAGGCGGAGGACTTTTTGAACTGGCTGGATAATGCTACGTGGAATGGTACAGTAAGTTGATCCGGTGCTGGACCTAGGTTATTGCCGGTGGGGTTTCTGACAATCATATAGGACCTCTGTTGAGCGACGAACAAGTGATTGTTGTGTCAAGACCTTGTTAGCGACTTTACATCCTAACAATCCTTGTGTATTACTCGATTTAGACGACAATGGTCCTGCATGAACTCGAGCGCTATGCTCCATTTAGACATACACATGTATACTAAGCTTTCAAAGCGTCATGGCCCCAATTCTTCAAACTCTTATAGCTCTTGCTATTCGTGTCTTGCTTGGCCTTTTCTTCTTGCGCAAGATGTCTCTTGCAGTACGCCACAACCTTTCTCATATGGTCAATGTCTTCCTGCTATAAACGCGAGAGCATGGAGTCAGTGTGCACATCCTACAAGGCCTATATGAATCCAAGGCTCACCTCATACTTGCTAGGATCTTTCTTTGGGTTCTTGGAAAGGATGGAAACAATACGTCGGCCCGATTCATGGCCCACCGTCTCGCCGCCAGATGAGGAGTCGTTGGTCCAGCCTGATGACTGAGACTCCTCGCCACCGAGCCACTCTTGGAGTTCGTCGGCGGACATGTTTACGAGCTCATTGAACTCCCTGGTGATAAGATGAGTACGAGGTACCAGGGCTCCATGCGCGGGTTACAGACTCAATCACGGTGTCGTTGTCCTTGACCATGTTGTGCAGTTGCTTTCAGATATAGTTATTTTAAGATATAGTTGTTGATTAGGTTGAAGATACTCTTAGGTTCCTTACTGCTATGTTATTGCTGTAGTTTCTACGTACGGTCTAGGAGTGGTCGTGACGTCACGATATTGCTGTTTCTGGTGACGATTAGACTGCTGCACGTGATGCGGCTGCGTGCGGCTCAAGCGCGCGGGCCGCTCGCAACGACGAGAGCAGCAAATATACAGATAATGAGGCTGCTGGATGGCTCGACAGCTGCGACACGTCCCGAGTCATGCTCGTCGGCTTCCAAGGCACTGTGCCTTCGCCTCTGCGCATGGTCAATCCTTCCGACGAACTAAACCATGGCGAGCGAGAAATTGCGAGTTGTGACTTTGAGAGCGTTCATTCCATGATTTCACGGATGATATAAGACGGCTTGTGTTCATCTCGTCCAAAATTCTGGAAAACACTTCTAACACTTCCATCTTATCCAACATGTTGGGGAAGAAGTGAGGCATCTCCAGGTCTCCACACCACCACACCACCGCACCTCCGCAACCCCTTACTTCTCCTCACCACACCACTCCACTGCCCCTCAGAATTTATTCACGCATTCCCCACGACTGCGGAACTGCCGAGATTATTTTTTTCCTCCTTTTCTCGTGCGAAGCGGAGCCGAACCACGTCAATGGAAAATTCTTGGTGGCTTCCTTGAGCCTCATGTGGGCTGGCTCCGCCGATCTGAGACCGAAACCTGGCTGATGTTGCATTTACAATGGGTCATAAGCTCGTTAGGCTGGAGTATGTCTATAAACGCCCGGAGATTGGAGGACAGAATAAGCGAGCCCATAAAGACTGGCCCGGCTCGAGCGGCACCTGCTTAAGAGGCGGAGAGAAAGTCGGGGGGACAGTGGGTGATGTTGAGGCAGCACAGACCTGTATTGGATTCAAGGCGCCCCCAGCATCCCCACCTCTATCGCAAAGTGAAGTATCTTTACCGACGTCCGACCGTCGTCTAGGTGTACACGTTGCCTTGATTCAGCGCGATCTACATCCCACGATAAACCGTCATACCTCTGGGAACCGGTTGAGCGGCACAACAGGCTCAAAGCACGCGACCGTTGTGAATGGGGAATGAGCATCAGAGGCGCTAGGGCACACGTCGTCCAAGCCATAGTAGACCATACCAACCGTTCTTTGTCAGATGTCCTTATGGGAATCTGATCCAACTCATACGGGATTCTGTTAGCGGGACAATGATGATTGGTTCTCTCCGGGATAGTCGGCGGAGCGGTCTTGGCTGTCGAATCACGACCAACTTCCCCACATATGGGGACGTTAGTTCTCCAGCAGCTGTGTTGCGTGGACAAGCCCACTACTGCAGTTTCACAAGCCCAGACGGATTTCGTTTGGCTGTTGCGGAAATCGAGCCAAGCAGGGTAAGGCCCTGGGTGCTCGAGCGCCTTTGACGGCGTGGCGGCGATGACGTATAGCCCCGGAGTGGATGTCTGGGCGCAAAGCTGGGCACAAAGCTGGGCATTGCCCCATAGCCAAAGTCGGCAAGGGATTCGGAAACGATACATAAAAGACCATGCGGGTTCGCGGTGTTCTTGAACAAGCAATTCCAGGTTCTTTCAGCTTTCTCGCTGGGCTTAATCTGTTACCGTCAAGATGGGTTTGGGTAGAGTGTGAGTGTGGAAACTGCACACAATACATATGCATATCATACTAACATACAAAAAGTTCCGTTAAGATTCGCGGTGCCGACTGCGGCATCGAGGCCATCATGCTTGGTGTGATCACTTCGATAGGTGGTTTCCTTTTCGGTTACGACACTGTATGCTTTAACATGGTTTCGCTTTTGTCTAAACATTTTTTTGATCAAACATAGGGCCAAATCTCCGGTATCCTTTTGTTCCGCGACTTCATTGACCGCTTCGGACAAGACCAGGGCAACGGTCAGGTCGCATTCGACCCAACCATCTCGTCTTTGCTCGTCTCTCTCATGTCTATCGGTACTCTTTGCGGCGCGCTTGCTGGTGCATACACTGCCGACTTCTTTGGACGCCGCAAGAACCTTACCGTTGGTGTGATTATCTTCATTATTGGAAACACTATCCAGGTAACTGCCATGGAGAGCTGGGTCCACATGACTATTGGTCGTATCGTCGCAGGTGTTGGTGTTGGTATCCTGTCCATTGGTGTTCCCATGTACCAGTCCGAAGTTTGCCCTCGTGAGATCCGTGGCCCTGTCGTCGCCTCGTACCAGCTTATGATCACCGTTGGTATTTTGAGTAAGTGTTGTTCGATTCCTTTGCTGTGTGGCAGATACTTACATACTCAATAGTCTCTAACATTATCAACTATGGTGTTCGCGACAACCCAGGCCAGGATAACTCTGCATCCTGGAGGATTGTCATTGGTCTCGGTATCGCCTTCTCTATACCTCTTGGTTTTGGTGTTCTCTTCACACCTGAATCGCCTAGATGGTTGGCTGGCAAGGGACGATGGGAAGACGCACGCATTGCCATGGCCCGTCTCCGCGGTCTCAAGCACGACCCTAACAACGCATTGGTCAACGAGGACTTCAAGGAAATGGAGGATTCGATCAATGAGCAAAAGAGTGCTGGTCAGGGTTCGTGGAAGGAATGTTTCGCTCGTTCATCTTCCGGCATCCCACGTGTCGTATACCGAACTTTCCTTGGATGCGCCCTCCAGTTTGCCCAGCAGTGGACTGGTGTCAACTACTTTTTCTACGTAAGTCTTTGTGCCCAGTAACTGCAATGAGGCATTAGCTAACTGGTTTGTAGTACGGAGCAACCATCTTCCAGTCCGCAGGTGTTCAGGATCCCATTCAAGTCCAACTTATTCTGGGTGCTGTCAACGTAGCCATGACTTTCCCTGGTCTCTACCTCATCGAGCGACTTGGCCGTCGCATTCCACTGATCCTCGGAGGTCTCTGGCAAGCTACTTGGCTCTTGATTTTCGCCATCATTGGCGTTGTTCTGCCTCCGACAGAAAACGAGATCTCCGGTATTGTTATGATTGTCGCTGCTTGCATGTTCATCGCTAGTTTCGCTGCCACATGGGGTCCCTTCATTTGGGTCGTCATTGGTGAGACGTTCCCTCTGCGAACACGTGCTAAGCAGGCCTCTTTGGCTACGGCCTTCAACTGGCTTGGTAAGTCATGTCTCAATACAGCATGTTTTGTCTTTTACTAACAATGCTGCTTAGGTAACTTCTTGATTGGATTCCTCACGCCCTATGCCGATGATGGTATCGGATACGCCTTTGGCTTTGTCTTCTTCGGTTGCAACTTTGTCGCAGCAGCTATCGTGTACTTCTTCCTCTTCGAGACCAAGGGCCTGTCTCTCGAGAACGTTGACATCATGTACTCGGACAACAACCTCTCGGCTAGGACCAGTAAGAAGTGGGTACCTGCTGGATACTTTTCCCGCAACAAGCGCGACGACTCTTACTGGGAACGCCGCCACAGCGCGGTTGCTGCCAATGGCGGTGTTGAGGAGAAATACGAACACAAGGACGACAGTTCGCCTGAAAGGGGAATGTCGTTGCACCAAGAGCGTGTTAACTAGAAGTTTTGGATTTTTGAGTTGTCTTGCATCTCACCGGTAAAACGGTGTTCTCTTCTTTTCATATTGCGCGTTCCATATAGCATCATGGCAGTTAGCATTGCTTCTCATGTAAAATAGAAGTATCACGAAACGATACCGCTACCAACATGCGATATATGTGAAAGAAGTACCACAGTGAGGATACTCTCAATAAACAATATCTACACAAGAAGCCCTTGTCGTCACGTTACGAAACATCGCTCAGCCACAAACTCCAAGCTAATTTTAGCGTGGCGCATGTCACCAAAACGCGTCAGCTCCAAGCTGCATGACCCACCCCGCACATACTTCAGCCACAACAAACCAAACAAGCAACTTACAGCCAACTCTACTCATCCGTCCATCCAAACTTTCTTTCTCCTAAAAGTCTTGCTCTTCCTTTCGCTCGATACCGTATCTTCGCGCACCTCTATAACCCAAAGCCAAACAAACGCTTTGCTCCCTCACCGTTTGTCTTGTTTTGCTTCCCTGTGCGACACCACCAGCCATTGCCCGGACCACAACACTGAAAAGCGGAGAACCGAGCCATGGCGCCGCCACTTCCAGTCGACATTCATGTCGGCGCGTTAGCACAGAGAGCAGCGCTGGTCGCTTCATCTTATTCTTCCACTTCGTCACCGCATGCGACGCATCATTTTGAAAGGAGGGGGTTGAGCGTAAACCACACGCAGGGTGTTACGCTCGGAGTTATCGCGGCGTATGTGGTGGCGATTGCGTTGCTGTGGAATCTACCGTATGTGAGGTGGGTGTTGTGGCCGTTCAAGGTACGTTTTGGGGGCGGAAGATGGGATGAAAGAGGTGGAGATGGATGTGTTTTCCGCTGCCCTCGAGAAAATCTCTCTGGAGAAGAGAAGAAGGGTGGATGGTAAATGCTGGTCATGGAACAAAGCCCAAGAGTACGGATCTCCAACAATACCTTTTACTGACCATCTTTTCTCGAAAAACAGATGTTGGTAATCGCCTTCCATGAATTCTCCCACGCAATAACAGCATGCTGCACAGGCGGCCGCGTGGAATCCATCTCACTTGATCCTCACGAAGGCGGCGTGACACACATGCGCGGCGGCAAGCAAATCGTCACTCTGCCCGCGGGCTACCTGGGCTCTTCTCTCATCGGCGCCCTGCTTACCTTCTGCGGCTTCAACATTGTCGCATCGAAAGTTGCCAGCATCGTCCTAGGCGTGTGCTTCCTGCTCACGCTATGGTGGGCGCGAAAGGACTGGTTGACTATTGTAACGATTCTGCTCAGCGTGGGCTTGCTCGTGGCGTTTTGGTTCATTGAGCATGGCGAGGCTTTGAGGTTTATGGTCGTATGTTGCTCTTTCTCATTGTTCGTGTTTTCGTATCTCACGAAGCTAATCTTCTCCCTCGCAGCTTTTCATTGGCGTTATGTCCTCGCTGTATAGCGTCTGGGATATCTGCGATGACCTTATTCTGCGCAAGGTGAATTCGTCGGACGCCAGCGTCTTTGCGAAGCGCTACGGTGGTTCCTCGCAGTGCTGGGGCGTCATTTGGTCGATTATCTCGCTGCTGTTTATGGTTGGCGGTATTTTAGCGGGGTTGGCGGCGTTCAAGCAGAGCTTTGAGCAGCAAGAGAAGGATAGTCAGGGTTTTATTCCTACGAGGTGAGCGATGTGTTTTTGAGATAAGAGGAGATCATGTGGCGCGGAGTTATTATGAGAACACCATATTATTGGATTGACGTTTGATTTCGTAAGGAAATCTTAGGCTTGGGCTGGAATGCGATGGACTATACCCTTTTGCTTGTTTATCGACGATAGTATGAGCTATGAATTAAAAAATACCGTCATCTCCCTGTCAAACCGGCTGAAGGACACTGAGAAATCATGAACTAGTATTGGTATCTAACGAGAGAACAGAATAAGTCATAATGTTGCAGGGCCACGCACTCTCCACTCACCACATCCCGTCCTACCGTTCAGCTACATGCGACACATTCCTAATATCCTTTGTCTCGATCCTTCCCACCGCAGGATACATGTCATGGCGATCGATATGGCTGTTCGTCGTCTTCACATTACCAAGGGCTTGATCCTTGTTCTCCGTCGTCTCACTGTTCGCAGTCTGAATCTGCACAAGCATATTCTTGTCGAATTCGGTACCACCAGCACCGACACCAGCAGATCCTCGCTCAGGAAAAGTTTTGACTTCGCCCCCATTTTCTGCAATGGGGGGAATGGCGTCGCGCTGCTCGAGCGACAAGTCGTGCACTCGTGCATCGAGATCGCTTGGTGGAGACTGCGGTATCTCGGGAATTGCACCGACAGACTTGGAGCGGACGGCTTGCAGCGGGCTCATGTCATCTGTGATGTGGTCTGGTGTTTCGGTTGCGGAGAGAGAGCGCGGGGGATCTGCATGTGGAACGCTGTTTGAACGCTGTTTTTCTAATGTCGACTGTTGGTGCTTGCTGCTCTTGGTCCAAGATTTGAACTTAAAGGCGGAGAGCCAGCCCGGGCGCTTTTCTTTGCCTGCGTTGGGGTTGAGGGCGCGCTCAGCGGCAAGTTGGAGGTGGGATTTCCCTTCCGGTTTGCGAGTGGTTGGCGCTGGTGCTTTGGGGACGGTTGGAGTAGGAACTGGCGTAGAGCGTGTTTGTTGATCGGATTTCCGACGGGCTGCTTTATCTGTGTTCGGTTGTCCAAGGCCGAGTTCTGCACGGTGGTTGGCGAGACTGGTTTCCTTGAGCTCTTGGCTGATGTACTGTAGAGCTTTGTCGATGACCTCGATATATTCAGGATAGTCAACCTCACATGCTTCGCGAATCAGACGGAGCTTTTCCCAGTCTTGTCGTACCGTCGGACCGCTTAAATCGGGGTGCCAGCCCATACTCTTGAGATCAGATCGGATTCCACGGTCAACCTGCTCTTTTACGCCCATGAGATCAATGAGAGCGTCGACTTCTGTGCGCACTACCTTCACGTATTCGTTGAAACGTGTCGTGTCTTTGACCTGCCAGTGCGAAGTCGTCATGCTCATATTGCGCTTCAGGCTAGACCGCGCGCCAGTTTGTGTGAGAAGATCTTTCAGCAAGCCATACTTCTCGCGGAAGCCCTCAAGCCGGTTGCTGTCTAGGGCGGGGTATTCCGACTTGGAGAATGTCTTGGGGCTCTTCAAGCCATACACGCTCATCAACTCATCTCGTGACATGTTACTGGGTCGACCGGCAATCTCATGAAGCGCCTTCCTGATCTTTGCGTTGATAACCTCTTCATCGAGCCTTGGATCTCGAACACCAAAGTTGACTGGCAAGTGCGGGTCCGGGTTTGTTACTCCAGGATGACTAGGAATCATGTGTCGCGCAATGGTCGCAGGCGGCGCAGAAATGCCAACGGCATCTCCAAATATAAGTAATCTGCCTTGCTGTAGACCGAGCTTGGCAAGTGCTACCTTTTGGGCGTGATCGTGGTCCTTGGACGGATGGATGAGATTGAAAGCCTCAACACAAGTGCTGAACTGTGTGGCAAGAGAGAAGACATCCGTTAGCATCTGGGCCTTGGTCTTGGACCCAGGTGGCTCAGTCGATTCGACATAGTCAGTCGTGGGTTTGGTGGACATGGTGGTGAAGCGTTCTTGATTTTCAGGTGAATGAGAGGCAGTGGCAGAGAGACAATCAGGTGGAAGGTCGTGCTACGAAAGCCTAGACGCTAGCTTAAGAAAGACGCCGAATACATGGCAAGATGCAAACCAAATATTCACACCGACCCCATGTGCGCATGACGTCTGAGGCATTGTCCAATCTTCAGGTGTGGCGCAGCCGCGTGCACAAAAGGAGCGGGGCGCGGATCTGCAGGCCGTTTATCCTGTCTTGGCTTTACTTGCACACCCCTCATTCGTGAGAGACACTGGTACCGCAGCGTTCAAGCACTGCAAAGATGTATGCCACGCCTTTTGCTGTATGTATTCTGTCCATGACTGTGGCGCGGTGCATGCCGAGCATGAGCTCTCGAAAATGCCTCACAGAGAGCACGTTGCGCAAAGTGCACAGAGAAAATTTCCTGCCAGAATTTGCTGCCACGGCCAGACTCTTCGCTAGCCTGTTTCAAGCGTATGCACAACAGTATAGCTGCCCATGGTAGGTCAAAAAACATAACGAACAGAAGCTGAGTACTAGCGAGTTTTATTTGGAGCCTTAGTAGAGCGGTCCAGCCATTGCAAAGTCCTCAAGCCCTTCAGTTCCAGACTAAACTCTCCGGCTCCCTTGGCACCGCAAAAGCTAGAACTGCCGGAAGCTTTGTTCCGCAACCCGTAATGTATATGACTGTAACATGTCCGATTCGTAGCTGCGTACGTAGCTGCGTATCTTGGCGTATGACGCCGAACCACGGGGTTCTACGTGGTTACGTTTTCCGCCAATTGATTACTGACTCTAGCCATGTTGATTTCACCATCGATGCGCCGAGAGGTCAGAGTTGTGGCGCTGCACTCGCGGGAAGCGCCGTACCGTCCAAGTGGAACGCAATTGTTGCAGGAGACCCCCGTAAGCTTGGAAGTTGCAGGGCATCCAAGCCTCACCGCTCAATCTTTCAAAACAGGCAATAATGTATATCGAAAGACTCGCTCAGGGGGGTAGGCTCTGTAGAACAGCAGTCTGCTCTGCGCGGCAGAGGTGAGGCTGGCATAAGTGAATAGCGGGGGCGCTCCGTGGGTATCGGACTAGGCATGTCGGGATGCATCTTGAATGCGTCGTGTCATGAGAACGTACTTTAATGTCGTAACAAAAATCGAAGAGGCGAAGAGACTGTGCAAATCAAACATGATAATAAGGACTCTTTCCTTCAGGCTTATCCTCGCTGACGCTTCTCGCGGTGTTCGTATCGTCGCATGACATAGTCTCTGTCCTCTGCTTTTGTAATTCGTTTCGCTCTATGCTGAACTCATTGGTGACGAAGATGTCCTTACCCACGTGGTTCAGCGCACCAGGTCTGCTCTCTGGAAGCGCATCATCGTTGTCATACTGCGTTTCGTTCGTATGG
This sequence comes from Curvularia sp. ZM96, assembly GCA_022457065.1. Lineage (NCBI taxonomy): Eukaryota > Fungi > Ascomycota > Dothideomycetes > Pleosporales > Pleosporaceae > Curvularia > Curvularia sp. ZM96. The sequence continues at coordinate 1,453,280 of JAJGBQ010000007.1, read as the reverse complement.
GATATAGTGTTCGCGTGGCCGACTCCAGGATGGTGGTTGCTTTTCCAGCCCAGTGCATATGACTGACGCTTTGTATTGCCATTGCCACCTTTGTGAGAGCCGAAAATGGGTCCGAAAAGACGCACAAATGGAGCACGGAGCATTGGCAAACAGGCGCAGATGATGCCGGCGTTTGCCTCGATGACCGACCAAACAGTTGCGGGAATGGGGCCCCAAGTAGGATCTGGGTTGTTCGCGGATGTTGCAATAGTCGTAGCACGATAGATGGACGCAAAAGTCACGCTTTGTGGTGTTAGTAACGTGGCTTGAACAGATCTGCCGGCATACATACAATCCACCAGTGCCAAACACTAATGCCACTCCCAATTTCTCAGTTGTTCCCATGGTGAGTCTCAAGATCTGCCTGAGCGGCATTGCAAGAAGCACGAAGTCGGTGGCGATCTGGACGGTCGCATAGGATATCCACCAGGGCTCGTTCTGGAAACACTTTGAGCCTTTTATACTGTGGTCCCAGAAAGCGGCAACTGGAGTGCACTGGAAGACGGTAGCCAAGGTGAAAGCAACGCCGGTAGTGACGAGCCATACATCTGGGACTGGCTTAGCAGGCGGCTCCTATGCAGTTCGTTCCGAACACTTACTCATGGCATGGCATGCAATGCGGAAAGACTTCGTGGTGATGGCGAAGATACGATAGTATAGGCATACAACAGACATTTTGTTAAATAGAAGAACCACCTTATAAACGACTGTGCAAGTCAGCATGGCTGTCCAACGATACGGCAGCGCCACGCCTCAGTTGATCTTTTCTTCCTCAAGCAGACCGCAATAGGCGAAAAGATATATTCATTGGACGTTTACTTACTATTTGCCCCATAAAACCACTTGCGAGCAATGATGCGAGATTCTGGAGGCAGTGTTTTCCAGGGCCTGCCATAACCATGTACCACAGCTATATAATATTAGCGACTGTATGCTCTATAATCAGGTGAACTCACCCTGACACTCAGTAACCGTTAACAAAACTGAGGCGAATAGAGCCGCAACAATCAAATAGTCGTCCATTCCCATGCCGTTTTTCTTGAGGAATCGCTGAGCAATGCGTGCGCCGACAAAAAACCCAGCAAGCACGACAGCCAGCACACTGGTGAGCCAAAGGCCCCATCCACGCTCAACTGGCCCTTGGGAGCCCAGGCCGACGTTGGGAGCCATTCCGAGCGAAGGCGTATGGAAGGTGTAAGATATTTTTCTGATAGAACCAGCGGCTCAGGTACACCGGGACCTAGCAGCATAATTAGCTGTCCTGGATCAAGGTCGTATCTCCCGAAAGTCCATAGTTGGCGGTACGCTATATGCAGGGCGAGGGCCGTGGGCCGTCTGCCCTACGTACGGACCTGCCTTGTGGGGCAATCAGGGTTATCACGAGGGTGAATGTAAATCCTGCATCGTTGCCCAACACTACGATTGGATCTGGTACCAGTTACCGGGGACTTCCAAAGGTAGACTCTACAGCCGTGTGCGTGCCCTCATCGTCTTCCTTGCTAGGGCGAAGGCATTGTCCGTATACATGTAAGAAAAGTAAGGATCGGCTCGGTGTCATGTACGGAAGAGGTATGGCTACCTGTCGTCGAGACCAGGGCAGATGGAGATCGGCAGCAGTCCTTTAGATCAGTGGGCAGCGGCATAAACGAGCGCATCATGAATTTGAGACGCACTGAATCACGCTGTAATGAGAAATTATGCAAAAAATTACACACGGGAAGGATGCGCATCACGTCTCCAGGAGCCTGGTACTCGTCACGTTGTTGTAAAGACAACAAGGTTCCGTGTGGTTGGGAGGGAAGACTTGTCGTTTTGGGACTAGCGCATACATCTCAACTGTCAGTGGATACAACCGAGATGAACCTTCACCCGCAAGTACCGTCATGCCAAAAACGATGTCATTGCTTGTCCGTGCCGGTGCCCTGCCGCGCCCCCAACGTTGATCGATTGCCATTCTCTGCACGTTTGTCATTTGCCTCGGCCGGAGCTTCTCTCAACCCCATTCGCCCGGTGAATATCTAACACGTCGACGGCAACGAAGGAACATGGGCGGCAAGCTAGCCAACCTGCTCCCAGGGTGGGCAAGCGGCGAACTACAATGTGAAATTGTTCCGTTATAAGCCCGCTGCCATCCCTCGTCGCCAAATCAGCGACTGGAATCTTCACTGGGGCTGCCGTGGTTTCGAATTGACAAGATGCAGCATTTTTTCCTTGCGGCTGCAACCGTAGCTTCACTTTTCGGGTTGGCCGTTACAGCGCCGGCGAATGGTTCAGGTGTCAAGACGTCTAGTGGCACCATAGTCGGTCACCCAGCCTCTAACAAGACACACGTGACTGAGTTTTTGGGAATCCGTTATGCCGAAGCACCTGTAGGCGAGCTGCGATTTGCAGCACCCAAGAAGTTCGAAGCGCCGCCAGGGACCGTGTTCGAGGCGTCCGAGTGGGTGGGTGATCCCCACATTACAAACTCAAAAGCATATGCTAACAGCTGTAGTCGGCGTACGTTTTCACAGCATAATGTGGAAGATGTCTCTAATTATGTTGTAGTGACTGTCCTTTTGTCAAACCGCCCGTGTCCCCGTTCCCAAACTTCACACAACCATCTGGTTTGCGTGTGTGGAAGAACTTTGCCGCGCAGAGCAACAATTCTATATCCGAGGATTGCCTGAAGCTCAATGTTTGGACAGCAAGCACCGGTAAACCTAATGCGAAGAAGCCGGTGCTGGTATTCCTTCATGGAGGACGTACGTAATTGCCGTGTTGCAAGTCAAAAGGTGTTCCACTAACACGCTGTTCAGGCTTTCAAATTCCCGGCCCCTACAGCCCCTTCTACAACGGCCAGTACCTTGCCGATGCTGAGGACGTTGTGGTAGTGACTCTCAAGTAAGACGAACAGACTTTACATGCACATATACACTGACCATGTCAGCTACCGCTTAGGCATATTTGGCTTCGCCGGTGCTCCTGGTGTTGAGAAGAACGCAGCGCTCCGTGACACCCGCACTGCTGTAGAGTGGGTGCGTGACAACATCAAGGGCTTTGGGGGCGATCCTTCGCGCATCACAATCTTCGGACAAAGTGCTGGTGCTACTGCTGTTGATTATTGGGCGTTTGCCTGGAAGAATGACCCTATCGTTTCTGGTCTCATCTCCATGTCTGGTACTTCACTGAGCTTTATCCCAAATACTGTCGAGTACTCGCAGGCCATCTGGTATAATGTATCCCAGACTCTTGGCTGCGGTGGCCCCGGAGATGATTCTGCCGCAGTGTTATCTTGCGTTCGCTCAGCAAACATATCCGCTGTTATGGCAGCAGCAGCAAAGGTTCCCGCACTTCCTAGTGTCGGCTTGGCGCAACCACCTTTCCATCCGACTGTTGACAATATAACAGTATTTGAGGACTACCAGCGGCTTTCGGAAGCAGGCTCCTTTGCCAAAATCCCTTTCTTAGCTGGCAATGCTGATCAGGAGGACGGCTGGTATCGCATTTCCGGTTGGGCAGCCAAGCTCAACTTCACCAATTCTCAATGGAACCTGTTCGCTGAGCGTAGCTTTGCTTGCCCGACTGCCTTCTCGGTCGCGTACAGAGCCCAGCACAACGTTCCCACATGGCGATACAGATACCATGGCGATTGGGATAACCTTCGCCTTTACAATGGCAGCGCAGGTCTCGGGCCCCGAGGAAGCGCGGCATACCATGGCTCTGACCTCAGCATGGTTTTTGGTACGGCTCAGGACATCTCTGGCCTTCCAAACAGCCCTGCAGAGAACAATTACATTGCCTATGTTCAAGGCGCATGGGCTGCATTCGCACGAGACTCCAAAAAAGGGTTGGGCAAGTATGGATGGCCTCAGTACACGTCTAGTAAGTCAACTTACCTCCAAGGTATAGCAAAACGCTTATACTATGCAGGTAATGCTACGCTAGTAGAATTGGCCTACGATAACAGTGTCAAACCCAAGTTTGTTAACCCCTCGGCCTACGACGCATCGTGCCCTGCAAAGAACGATCCATTGCCCGGACGAGGCGCATTCTAGGCGGAGCCATCCTCTTCTCGCATAGTTATCATATTAATTCACACTTGAATGTTACCTATATTATTGCATTCTCGTATCAATAGTGCTCAACAATGCTAGGCAGCTGTCGCTGGTCCAATGATTTGAACCATCATCCTGCCGGCGTTTGACCTGCGCATCTCACATTTGGTCGCATTCGGCAGTTGTTCTTCGAGTATGACATGTTACACTTATGCTAATTATATCGACGCAATACATGTCCTTAGTATGGCATCGGCCATGTTGACAGAAAATGGCTGTCAATTCCGTTCAATGGCAATTTTAGACCTGGACAGTTGATTCTGGACTGCTCATGATTGGACTGTGGCAACATTATGCGTATGTGGCTTACGCACTGACAGGGACACACGTGGTGACGGCGTATCCTGGTCTTTCGGGTCTATGCATCCGATTATCACCCATACCTTGGAGTTTCCTATGAGAGTCTTCTTACATGGAAAGGCGCATGAATCGAAATTCCCAGTTATTAGAAGAAGATGGTTGGCGGCTGGTCCTATATGTTGTCTCTCAAGACTTAACTTACTACCTGCCATTGGTATAGTTCCTTGGCTTGCAGCAATCACAATACATGACTACAACAACTCGACAGTGGGTCTTTAAGCGAAACCAAGTCCTTGCAAATTATTTTTGGGCACTGCAATGTTATGAAACTTTGACGACAAAATCAATGGTGAAGAACGGATGGCTTAAAGAAGATCTCCCGTCTTGGCGATGTATACGCTCACCGATTAAAGCAAGGGTGTCAAAATAGGCCTGCCGGGAATAGAATCCTTTACCGGTATCTGCTAACCTACCCGAGCGAAATCGCTAGGAGGCCTTGCAATTACAGAGTAAGACTTACACCTAACACGAGCGTTTCCCCGGCTGTTTAGGTTTGTTCTCTCGAAAGAAGGGTTCTGCGGCAGCTAGGTACAAAAACCCAAGACAGTCCAGTATTGACCAAATACCTGGACTATACTACCTACAGCAGCTACAGAGTCAGCAAGCCTGCACACACTGTCCACGATGAGCTCTGTCAACACGTGGCAGTTCGCTCCAATACTTACCGAGTGGCCTACGAATGTTCTCCCTAACCTTGAGTATTGGAGTGCGACCAATGGATCCTGGGAGTATCAGATCCAGTTGGCATGGCCGTTGAACTGGACTTCACAGGAAGAGAGTTCGGTTGTAGAGACAATGTGAGACGTCCAGGAAGCTACAAGTGCTTATGTTTTGGGATCCCACAAACTCACACCAATGTTAGATACGTCCTGGACGGCAACGCCCTGGGCCTGACAGCCACGGAAGCTGTTCGTCGCCGTCGTCCTGTTGAGTTCAATATGCCAGACTGCATCGTAGTAAGCATTGGCTACCCAGAGACGATTGAGGATTCCCCCTACAGCATACAACGCAGCTACGACTACCAGCCGCCTGTATGCGACGATTGCCCCTTACCCGCCGCGCCCGGAGTACCCTCAAATGCAGGCAACTTCATTAATTTCATCGACACTGCACTTCGACCCTGGATCCGCAGCACTGTCTTTCCCAATGCCGATTTCGACCGCGACGCTCTCTACGGCCACTCATTTGGTGGTCTCTTTGTGCTGTATGCTCTCACTGTTCGTCCGGACCTTTTTGATACGTTTCTAAGCGCCTCGCCTGCGCTCTTCTTCAATGATAACTACGTCTTCAGCAACACAGACTTTCTCGCACCTCTCCTTTCGCACTCCTCTAAGAATGGATCGAATGAGACGGTGAAGCCCGCGTTTCAGGTCAGCTACGGCGCGCTAGAGCAAAACCCAGTGCAGAGACGAACGGAGACGAGCAAGGAGTTTGAGTTTAGAAAGAGCATCCTCGTGCCACAGCAGATGACTACTTTGTCACAGAGACTTTATGGCGCACTAAAGAGTAGCTCTGCACTAAGGGATATAAGCCTTCGCGAGTACCCGTTTAGTGACCATGCAGCTGTTGGAGCAGCAGCACTGGTGGATGGAATTGACTACTTCTTGGATTGGTGCTCGGCGAAGCATTGTTAGGGGTAAAAGGGGTCCAGAGAAACTGCCGTGTGATCCACATAGATGGAGATATGATTGGCGTTGAGCTGCATGATTGTCCCACTCTTTCATGACTGTGCAGGTTGCTGGATGTCACCTGCTTCAGCATGCGTTGGGCTCTACCTTGCGCTGTTTTTACATTGCCGTCCGCGGATTGACACTAATCCCCACATCTAGTTCACACGACGAGATGGGGTCAGAGTTGCTCTAGTGGTGGGTGGCTATTGTCACAGGTCCCATCAGGCCAAATGGCCAGTGAGAAGCAAACCGACAGACACGTAAAGGTGTACGACGGCACCTTGCAGTGCTCATCCCGGCTAAGATTGAGGTACGGCCAATTGCTGCTGGGAGCTAGCTCACACATCAGGCGAAGTCTCCGAGACCCTTCTGCTGTTCATCCACCTGGTCGTCTCAGCTGTACCATGACGTTTGCATGATGAGGATCCTATCATGGCACTCTGCCATACTACCTTCTGACTCGCCGCATGCCTCTGGGCCTCCATACAGATACGGAGTGCCAGCTCAACTTTTTCGTTCCGCGTTAAGCGGTGACAACAGCGCCATCAGCATGAATTGTAGTGATTTTTCTGCATTCTAAACTTTATCAAGATGGGTACCTGACCGGGCTACTTGCCAGTTTGGCATAGTAACGATGCTCCGCTTGACCGCTTTGGTTGACGTCGTGGAGTGGTCAGTACCGCGAGCATGTGAGATTGGTCCCTGGTCTTCTCCCGCGACTGGTGGAAACGAGCAAATTACCACCCCGAGATAGTGCACGCGTTGGGCGCAGCAACGGGCACGTTCAGGCACATGGGGTAGGATCGGTGATAGCAAAGAGTGGACATGTCCCACCGCTCATTGCGCAAAAGTTGGAGAAGGTGGTGCGGGCAAAAGACGGCGGGCGGCGCAATTGGGTGGCGGTGGTGGGGGCAGTGGGGACAGCCGCTGTAAGAGCCTCAACGGATGGCCATCCGGTGTTTGACCAGCGCAGAAAAAGATTTCGCCTAGGGTTTCCCGGGATACGTCATCTTGAGGAAAGAGAAACAAGGGTCCGGTGGGGGATGCTTTCGGATCCAATGGCACGCTGAAATATCAAAACCACTCTGGCGCCCGCCTGGTCTTCGACACAAGCGCAAGCATACCCTACCTATCCCATCACCGCTGGACGGCCCTGCTTGACCACTTCACCATCCTTCACCATGCAGCGAACACACACCACCGAGAGCATGCGCCTGCCTATCGCATCCAACATCTCTACTCTCAACCTGAACAAGGCCCCGCGCCCGGGCATTGAGCGCGCGCCCACATCCACCAACCTCACACGGCCGCTGCCCATCCAGCGCCTCGAGGGCAAGGTTGTCATGATCACAGGCGGAGGCGGCAAAGTCGGTGTCGAATCAGCTGGACGACTGCTCGTTGAGGGCTGCAATGTCGCCCTCATTGACATTGACCAGAACGCTCTCGAGGCCGCCATCCCCGTCCTCAAAGCTGCCATTGCAACTGGCGTGCCAATTGAGTCTCGGCTGCTCACTATTGTCGCTGATGCGACAAAGGAAGCTGACGTCGAGGCCTGTGCTAAAAAGGTCGTGCAGCGGTTCAGTAAGCTCGATGCTGCCCTTTTGAACTGCTGCCATCGGGGTGCATCGAAGAGCATTTTCGACGTTACCGAGGACGACTTTGACAGAATCATGACCATCAATGCAAAGTCTGGTATGTTTCTGCAACATAGCGTTGCGTCACACAACATGAACATGCGCTGACGCCCAACCCCAGCTTTCCTCGGCGTCAAATACGCTGCAACAGCAATGCAGACCACCGCCGGCGCCGGTTCTATCATTATCCGCTCCTCCATCGCCGGGCTCCGCGGTTTCCCCAACCTCATTTCCTACAGCGCGTCCAAGTTTGCTCTGCGCGGTATTGCGCTTACCGCCGCCGAAGAGCTCGGTCCTCTCGGTATCCGTGTCAACACCATCCACACGAGCATTATTCAGACGACTGGCTACAAGGATGGCTGGACTAAAGAGAGACTCGCAGAGCTGAAGGAAGAGACGGCACTGGATCGATTCAGCAGTCCAGATGACGTCGCTAGCGTCGTCGCGTTTTTGGTTAGCGAGGACAGCAAGTTCATGACTGGGGGCCACTTGAAGATTGACGGTGGATGTGTTGCTGTATAAAAAGAGATGGCCTAACCGGCTTTTGCATGGGAAGGAGAGGAAGCTTGCCATCAAGACGAACTGAATGATTTTTGCATCAATGGCGTTTGGGAGGTTTCAGCCCGCAGAGGCTTTCGTTTTCCATTTGTCATATTTCTTTCTGTCAGTCGATTCAGTCGTACTGTTTTCGTACATGTCAAGGATACTGGGTTTTCTTTGGTTCCAGGCGGTTGTGGGTCGGTACCTTCACGGGTTAAACGAAGGGGAAATACCTTGTTGTTTCGGTCGGGATAGTGGACGTGAAGGGTAAGAATAGATTTATGCTTATTGTCTTGCCACTGCAAGCTGGCTTGACACTGCCATCACCTTTCTGTATTACTTGCCTGTTCCTAACATGTGGAACCAGTAGCAACACTCAACGGGTGACGTCAGTATGATTGCCCCATCCGGCATCCCGGACTCAATTTGCCGTGTGTAGCATGGTAGTTGATATACAGCATAAGACGTAATGAGTCTGGTTTTTTCTTCCGAAGAGCTCCGAGGGTGGAGCTGTCTGCTATGGACTCAGTGGTGTCGCTGACGTAGTATGGAAAAACGCGTAGATTTACTCCAGATCCCAATAGTATACATTCCTGACAAAGTTCTCATTTTCTCGCATTCCAAATACCTTTTACAAATTTCAGATATCCAGGTGCTCGCCACTCACTCCATAAACATGTCTCCAAACCCCCCATCACAACCCAACTCCAGCTCACTCTCCTCACGCACTCCAGCCGAAGACGGCATCGCCTATGAAACCAGCGTCTACGAACGCGGCCTTGACTTCGAGCGGCCAGCCCTAACCTTCCACTCGACCCAATGGGAAGACCAGGCCTGCGCTCGTCTCTCCGCCGACTCAAAAGCGTACGTCTACGGGTCGGCTGGGCGTCGGGAAACCCTTGAGAAAAACCGCTCCGCATTCAAAAAATGGTCTTTCGTGCCCCGTCGGCTAGTCAAGTATGACGGCTTCCCTGACCTACGGACGACGCTCTTCGGCGAGCCGCTCGCCGCGCCAATTGCCCTTGCGCCTGTCGGTGTACTTAAGATCTTCAATCCAGAGGGCGAGATAGCGGCCACGCGCGCTGCGGCCCGCCAGGCACTACCGTATGTCCTCAGCACGGCGAGTAGTACGAGCATCGAGGAAGTAGCGGATGCGAACAAAGAAGCGGCAAATGCACAACAGACATGGTACCAGTTGTACTGGCCGTCACGAGCGCACGACGACATTACCATCTCGCTGCTAAACCGCGCACAAAAGGCCGGGTACAGCGTTCTGTTCGTCACGCTGGACACGTATGTCCTAGGATGGCGGCCAGAAGACATGGATAACGGGTACAACCCTTTTCTACGAGCTGATCGCATAGGCGTGGAACTGGGCATGACAGACGAGGTCTTCCGCCGCAAGTTCAAAGAGAAGCACGGGGTGGAGGTGGAGCAGAAGATGGATGCGGCGGCGCCCGAGTGGATGCGGGTGATCTTCCCTGGCGAGAATCATAGCTGGGAAGACATAGCGTTTCTAAAGGAGCATTGGAAGGGCCCGATTGTGCTCAAGGGGATTCAGAGTATCGCGGATGCGAAGAGAGCGGTGGATGCGGGCGTGCAGGGGATTGTCGTGAGTAATCATGGGGGGAGACAGGTCGATGGGGGCTCGGCATCGCTGGGGGTCCTGCCGCATGTCGTGGATGCGGTGAGGGAGTATTTGGCTGAGAAGCAGTCGGAAGAGGACTTCAAGATATTGTTTGACAGTGGGGTTCAGTCTGGTGTGGATGTGGCAAAGGCTCTTGCGCTGGGCGCTGATTGCGTTCTGGTGGGAAGGCCGTATGTCTATGGGCTTGCGCTAGGAGGGGAAAAGGGCGTAGAGCATGTGTTGAAGAGTCTAGTGGGAGAGCTGGAGTTGACGCTGCATTTGAGTGGGATTAAGGGTGTGGGGAGGGAGCATTTGAATAGGGGGTGTCTGGTGAGGGAGGATGCGCTTTATGAGGGGGTCAAAGGGGTGGGGTTGAGTTAAGTAGGATATCGAATGGATTAGTTAGATAATATACATGTAGATAGTGGCAATTGTGAGTAGAGTGGGAGAAGAACATTGGATGGCGAAGGTATCGACGTTTTTCATTACGAGAACACATAACAGAATAATGTACATGTTGACGAATTACATTACATCTGTTCGCGACAGATAAACCGGTGACTACCAGCCTAAGCAAAGCAAAAAAGCTATCTGATTACAATGCCTTACGCATAATTTCAAGCATCCCAGTCCTACACACCGACCAGTTCCCGAACTCCAAATTTCAACCCAGTCCACTAAACTTCCACTTCCTACCTCAAACCCTGACTTCCCCAGCACTGTTGTTCGCATCTCACTTCGCCCAAACCTCCACTCACACCTCCCAAACAGTCGCCCTCTCATGAATCCCCAAAAACTCCCAAATGCCAAACACCTCATTCACCTTGGCCTCTACGCCCTTCCCCTTCTCTACCTTGCCAACAGCCTTCCCACCCTTTTTCTCTCCCTTCTCAGCCCCAACCACCGCCTTCGCCTCCACCGCCTCCACGGCCCTCCGTCCCAACAGCAACAAATGCACATCAACCCTCAGCTTCAAATATCCATTCCCCAGAAAAATCACCTCAATCTTATATCCCTCCGCCATCGTCTGCAAGCTTGTAGTCCTAAAGCTCGCGTGCGGCGGGACCTTGAAGGGCGCTAGCATGTATGCCATACTACGCGGGGGGATAGTTAGGGAAGCCGTGTATCGTGCACCAGGCTGCGAGGAGGACGGAGCGACACGATGGATAGTGAGGCTACGATGTCCGAAACCGTATTTGTCTACGTGCACGGCTGTGTATGCTGGACAATAGAGTTTCCACTCGCCTTCGACGGGGCCGATGGGTACAGGGATGCGTGCCGCGAACGCGTGCCGGAGGAAGGAGCAAGCCTCCTGTGCGCGGCTGATGGCGGCGGAGCAGTGGGATAAGTCTGCGCCGCTGGGTTGGAGAGCATCGGTGAATTTCAGACGCAGAAGTTGCTCATTTTTCGGGGAGCAGCCCGTGGCTTTGTGCAGGCAGGGGAGCGGACCAGAAGCGCTGGCGGCGGCGAGGTAGGCGTCGTACGTGGCTAGATAGCTGAGTTCGAGGGTGAAGTTGATGGTGTTTTGGGAAGCCAGAAATACAGTGGTGAAGGTGCTTGCGTTGGCTTCTTCATGCTTACCAAGCGACTTCTTGGGCGTGTTGGACGGGAGGGTGGTGATGAAGGGCGAGGGCGAGGTACCGGCACGCTTGGGTATCCGGGCCAGCATCTCTTTGATGCTCACTGACGCTGAGAAGCTGCTGGATATGGTGCTGGCAGCTTCGGAGACTGCGCGGCTGCGGCTGCGGCTGCGGCGACGAGGTCGCGGTTTGGGTGTGTCGTTGAGCTTTTGCTTGTAGCTCATGAGCGTGGAGGAAGTGAAGGCGTCGGCTTGGCTGCTGGTCAGGGGATTGACTGAGCCTTGACTACCGATTATATACTTCTCAGCTTTTGCGAGTTTGGCTGGTACGAACTCCGGTTGCTCGGGGGGCGAGATGTCAATGGTAGGTCCTTTCATCCGCTTGGACTGCGTACTTGGTGGGTTCGATGTCCTTAGACTGAATGGGATGGGTGGCTGACGCGGCGTAGTGGCAGGCGTCTGGAAGATATGAGAGGGAGGTGTCTCTGTCACAAGGACTTCGGCTTCTGGACGGAGATCCTTTGCCTTGCCTCGAGATGGCTCACTCATGCTGCCGACAGGCTTGCGACTTAGCTGTTTGGGAAGCGGAACAGGCGTCGTCTTTACACTAGCCAGTAAGTCTGACGCATTTGAGGGGACGGGAACTGGAGTGTTGAGAGATTTCTTCGGAGTCGAGACAGACGCTCCATCTTTCTCAGACGCGCGTGCCTTTGACTTGACCTCGCCAGTGGTCAGTTTGACAGCAGCCTCTGTATTTGTGGCGTCAGCTTTTGTTTCCTCCACGGCGGAATTCTTACGCCAGCCCAACGGTCTTCCTCTCTTCTTGGGCGGTGGTTCAGTCGAAGGCTCAGTGTTTTTTGCGGGTTCATTGAAGGCGGTACCCAAATTACCCATAGCTGCCTTCAAACCGGACAAGAAGTTGGGGTCAATCAGCAACTGGTTGATGTTGACATTTTTGTCAGCGGCATTTGGAGTATCAGCATATGTATCGCTCTCCCTCTTACGCTTTGTCGCAGCTGCGGGCGTGCTCTGTGGAGCCTCGTCTCTTTTCTTGCGAGAACTGCCCTTGACTGGCACCACCGTCAGCTTCGAATCAGCCGGGGGCAAGCGCTGTTTCTTCTCTTCCTGCTTAGGCTCTTTCGTCTTTTGTGCCATCAGAAGCTCGTTTGCCTGTTTCTTCTTCTCTTTACGCTCCCGCTTCTCTTGTTTTCGCTGTGCTCGCGCCTCAGCGATCTTGACTTTGTCTTCGTTTGGTGGTGATGGCTCCTCATCTGCGAAGTCCATGCTGTTGAATGTCTGACGCTCTGAGCGTGGACTCTGGTCGTAAAGGTGATGCCGCGGAATTGGATAGAGTCCAAAGGGCGGCATGGCGGCGGTTGAAATGAGTGTGCTAGACAATCTCCAGACGCGATGGCAGGTACAAATTACTGTAAGGAGGAAAACAAGCAAGCGAGCAGTTGCGAGGGATCAAGCAAACAATCACTGACTAATCAAAACGTGGCGGCGCCGCAACGCGGCAGTGAAGGTGAATGTGAAGGCCGATGCTCGGACCATGCTCACTGCCAGTGCTCCGAGTCCCTCTCAATGTTCACCACTAACACTATACGATATGCAGGTCTCCTTTTCATTTATAAGATTTTCATTCTTATATTTTTGTACACAGTAAATACACAAATTTCTAGAACGTCTAACCAATCTATCTGATCTGTTCAATGCGCCGTGAGAAATTCCCAGAGCGCAATAAACTTTGACAGAATAGCCACTCCATACACGACCAAGACTTGCTCTCGCTTCGCCCTCCGCCTTTCTCTTCTGTAAAGTGCCTATGATATATGATACTCAGCTCATCCCTTTCTAACTAACTCTCTCTTGCTAAAACAGCGCAACGAGTGAAAAGGCAGTGAAGCCACAAATCTAGAAGACGCGGAAGGAGAAGAAAGGCGAGACTCGTCTAATCCTTCTTTGGCCTTCCATTCTGCACTCCGATAGTAGGCAGCTTCTCGTTGCCCTTTTGGATGAAGAACCTGCGCTCGAGGAATTTCAGAACTTCATCAATGATACTAAACACATCATTAGCAAACCACACATTTCGAAGGGATACTGTGTAAGAAACTTACATGATAGGCGCGCTAATTGCCATAACGGCCTTCCACTCATTACCGTTGAGAGGGATGACGCTGAAGAGACCTTGGAGGAAAGGAATGTAAAGAAGGGCGAAGTGAAGAGCCATGGACAGGCAAATGGCGTAGACGAGGATCATGTTCTTCCACAGCGGCAGCGTCAACAAACTCTCTGAGCTACTCAGTGCGTTCATAGCGTTGAGCATCTCGATCACGACCAGAATGCTCAAGCTGACAGTGGACGCAGCCTGGGCAGAAGAGTCGCTAAACATTTCGCAGCCGATTTCGGGGAACTGTGTGGAGCAGCGGTGGAAATGACGGAGGTGGTAAAAGGAGATTTGAGGACCCTCGCCGTTGAACATGAACCACCAAGCGTAACCAGCAACCGTTGCGGCGCCAACATATGTTCCGATGACCATGTAGCGGAAGAAGAGCCATCCACTGATGAGAGGTTCATCGCGCTTGCGGGGTTGGCGCTTCATGATATCGTGGTCGGCAGGGTTGAAAGACAGAGCGGTAGCGGGAAGACCATCGGTGACCAGGTTGACCCAGAGGAGTTGGACAGGAATCAAGGCCTCGGGCATGCCCATGGCAGCAGTGAGGAAAATAGACACGACCTCGCCAATGTTGGAAGAGATAAGGTAGCGGATAAACTGTTGGGTGTTGTTGTAGATGGAACGGCCTTCTTCGACAGCACCTTCAATGGTAGCAAAGTTGTCGTCCACGAGAACCATGTCGGCGGCGAGTTTGGCTACATCAGTTCCAGATCCCATGGCAACACCAATGTCAGCCTTCTTCAGAGCAGGGGCATCGTTGACACCATCACCAGTCATGGCAACAACTTCACCAGCCTGTTGAAGGAGATCGACGAGTTTGGACTTGTGAGTGGGCTCGGTACGGGAGAAAAGACTGGCGTTCTTGGCAGCCTCCATCTTCTCGGATTCAGAGAGATCATCGAATTGGCGACCGGTAAACGACTTGCCAGTGAGGTCCTCGTTGGCGCCAAAGACACCAATGTCACGACAGATGGCCTCAGCGGTGTTCTGGTTGTCTCCAGTAATGACCACGACACGAATTCCAGCGGAGCGGCACTTTGCAATTGAAGCACGGACTTCAGGGCGAGGAGGATCCAACATGCCGACGAGACCGATAAGAGTCATGTTCTGTTCAAGCTGGCTATACTCCTTGGTAGTCTTGGCCTTAGAAACAAGCGGGTGGGAAGCAATGTCGTCGACCGAAGCCACAGCAATGACGCGCAGACCACGGTTACCGTATTCGATGATTTCCTTGTTGATAAGATCGGCCAGTTGCTTGCTCATAGTGGCCTTCTTGCCATCCTTGCCGACGATAACACTTGTGCAGCGGTCGAGAATAGACTCCGGAGCGCCCTTGACGAGAAGTTTCTGTGAGTCGCCTTTCTTGACCAGGACAGACATGCTCTTGCGATCACGTGAGAATTCATAGGTCGCCAAACGAGTGTAGTGGCTTTCGTAGTGCTTGGTGGCAAAGTTGATACGTCCTTCGGGCGAAGTGCTGGCGCGGGTCGCATTGTGGGCAGCGTCAGGTGTGCCGACCTTCTCAGCGAGGACGCGGAGCGCACCCTCAGTCGGCTCACCAACCAGGTTGTAGGTGCCATTCTTCGAGTCATAGGCAAGAGCCGCCTCGTTACAAAGCGCACTCACCTCGCAGATCTGGCGTACAGTGTCGAATCTTGCAGCAAGGTTGTCCATGGGCTTGCCATTGAGTGTGACTTGACCCTCGGGCGCAAAGCTGGTACCCTCAACGTCAAACTCCTCGAGTCCACTGCCGTTGTCATTGATGAAAACCATCTTGTTGACGCTCATCTGGTTGGTAGTAAGAGTACCAGTCTTGTCAGAGCAGATGACACTGCAGCTTCCAAGCGTCTCGACAGAAGGCAGGCTTCGAACCACGGCATTTCTAGCAGCCATCTTGCGCGTACCAAGAGCCAGGCATGTTGTGATGACAACGGCGAGACCTTCAGGAATAGCAGCTACACCGAGCGAGACGGCAATCTTGAGATAGTAGATAGCACCCTTGGCGAAGCTTCCGTGAGACGGGTCGTTGAAGTTGCCAATGTTGATAACCCAGACGAGAATGCAGATAGCAGTAATAACCTTTGCGAGCTGGTCACCAAAATCGTTAAGCTTCTCCTTGAGCGGGGTAGGCTGCGAAATCTGGGCCGTGATGCTCTCGTGGATGTCTCCAATAGCGGTGTTGCCACCAGTCAGAACGACGAGTGCGGTTGCGTGGCCTGTGACGACCGTGGTACCCGAGAAAAGCATGTTAACCTGATCCTGCTTAACGGCATTCTCATCTTTGACAACCCTAGTATCCTTGGACACGCTCTCACTCTCTCCGGTGAGGATAGACTGGTCGACATTGAAGCTGTTGCTCTGGATGGAAAGGATCCTGCAATCAGCGGGTATCCTGTCGCCAATGGTGACCGAAATGATATCTCCAGGAACTAGCTCATCTGCCTTGATGCGTGAAATGTGTCCGTCGCGTACAACCTTGGCCTCGTTGGCGGAGTATTCCTGGAGTGCGGCAATGGCTTTCTCGGCGCTGGTCTCTTGCGAGACTCCGACAACGGCGTTGAGGATAAGAATGGTGAGAATCTAGAAGCAGTGTCAGTACCGGCAACGCGTCTCTCTCGTGGCGAAAGTCCTTACAACTGCGGGATCTACGAAAGCCGTCCATCCTTCTTCCTCCTCGAAAAGCGCGAGTACGAAAGATACGGCTGCCGATCCTAGGAGGATGATAACTAGTTGGTCCTTGAATTGCTCAAGAATGAGTTCCCAGATGGGCGTTGGCGGGTCTTCTGGCAGTGCTGTTCCCTCACATTAGCCCCTGGTCCCTGAGATTTGGACGGCGCCCAGCCTCAGAACGGCCCTCTTCGTGCACCACGTCTCGACGAGTCCTCACGTACCATTCTTGCCATGCTTCTCCCTTGCGCTCTGAACCTGCTGTGCGCTGAGACCCTTGTGCTCGTCGACTTGAAAGTGCCTCAACGCCTCAGCGGGCGTTTTTGTGTATGCATTCTCCATGCCCAGACTCTTTCCCCAGTAGAATCTCTCTCAGCGTACCACGAATTGGTTCGTTTGTCGCTGACTGTTGCGCGGTGGTGTTGCTAGCGCAGGGATGGATTTCGTCTGAGAAATGTCTCTGACCTATTAAAGTACCGACTGGATGTCTCTGTGTCTCTGACGTAAGTGTAGACCTCGTCTGCACCCTATGCCGTTCCGGCGATTACTGGTGAGAAAGAAATGACCGAATTCCCAGGTACGAGAATGGAATCAAGGAAGAAATCAGAAAGAAGTTTCTGCGGTTGTCCGCGACGAAGACGGCAGTAAGGCGGCGCAACAGCACTTGTCTCGACATCGGCGCGTCCCAAGAAATCTGTCCTCTAGATTGACCCGCATGCGCCACCCACTAGCCACACTTAGCCACGTTTTGCCGGTGTCACGTTCCGAGCAGGCAGCCCCTTATTCGCCCGGTGTCAACTTCCATACTCCTTTCTGTGCAAAGCACCCGACTCGAGAAATTGTGGCTGGTAAGGAGGCAACTCTGCACCGTTTGCAGCGTGTTCACAGGTGAAAGCGTCGCATTCCGAGACATTTCGCAGAATGCCAACTTGCCCCACGATGCAGAGCCAAGCCCCACTCTCTCGACATCATCGGTTTAATGTCTGCGGCTCAAGATGCCGTCCTTGTCAGAATGTTTCCTCAGCAGCCGGATAACCATCAAGTAAAGCCATGGTCGGAAAGGACACATATCGTGCATACTTCGTACAACATTTCGTATTATGTGTGAATACTACTACAGACCCATATTCCGAGGTCGTTCCTAACATTTAATTCATCAAGGGTATTATAGCCCGCCCAACCGCCCAAAAATATTCCTTTCGCCAAAACGCCGTACAAGAAGCTACCTAGAGGCTTCCTTGAATGCTTTCATGTTCGTGATATACCTTGCCCAACCCAGTCATGCCGTCCCGTGTCATGGCCATGCAGGCTGTATGTGAGTGACGTCGTCATCACATCAAAAAAAAAAAAAGGAAAATGTACTATTTTACTGGATTTTGCAATATGCTCGAAGCAATCGGGCAATATCGCGAGTGACAAAGGGTTTGGTGACAAATCCCTTCATCCCGCTTTTGACTGCTTTGTCGAGAGCGGAGTCGGTGATGTCTGCGCTGACGGCAAGGATCGTAGGCTTGGTTGCTAGCTCTGGCATGGACAGAATTACCTCGGTAGCTTGGAAGCCATCGAGCAACGGCATCCACAGATCCATGAGGACAACATCAAAGACTTCAGATGGAGCTCCGAGCGCATTGCGACGGACAGTCTCGACGGCGTCATTGCCATTGAAGGCTGTAGTAATATTCTTGTAGCCCAGTCTACCGAGCATGCTGACTAGGACGCGCCTGTTAATGGCATTGTCATCTACAACGAGAATGTTGAGAGGAAGCTGATTGCCGAGATCGGACGGGGCCAGTTCCTTTTCTGAAGACAAAACACTGACAGGTTGACGCCGCGGGGGTGACGATGTGCGACGAGGGGTAGGAAGGCCAACGACGGATGGTGAGCTTGTGTCCTCAACGGTGATGGCAGGTGTGATTGGGGCCTGTCGCTCGCGGTCGCTTTTAAAGGTATCGGAGTTTAGTGGAGGAGTAACGGGCCCATGGCTGAGATCTAGTCGGGGCACTTCAGGGTCCAGAGACATGCGGGATTTGATAGACGGGGTCGGCGATCCAAAGGGTGTTGCCGGACGACTGCAGATCTCACCTGGACTAAGAGGAACACGCATTTCAAACTCGGAGCCTCTGGCGGGCCCGGAGACATGGGAGCGAAGGCAGAAGAGGTCGCCACCAAGCTTCCTGGCGATGCCCTTGGCAACCATTAGGCCAAGACCCAGACCCTCACTCTGTCGTGTCAAAGAGTCGTCTTCTCTTGAAAAGGGCTTGAAAAGATTGGGCAAAAAGGCGGCCGGGATGCCAGAGCCGGTGTCCTTGATGTTGATGACAACGTAACGGCCCTTTGCACTGAGCGTGGCTTGGAGCGTAATGGACCCATCCTGGGTAAACTTGATAGCGTTCAAGGCAAGGCAGGATACCATCTTGGCGAGGTCTCGTTCGTCAATAAGAATCGTCTCTGGCACATCAGGGGAAACGGTCCACTCGATCCATTTTGTGTGCGCGTCTCCGTTGGAGCTGCGCGTCCGCACTTCGATACGCTCGCCTGTTTCCGTCGCCTCTGCAATGGCAGAATCTGGTCGTCCTCCTACTTTGAGGGCATCGTTGATAACATACTGTAAAACTTCTCTTATATTCGTATGTCGCAGTCCTGGTACCGTGGAGTGTTCGGAGGTGAAGATGGGAGATGTGGTTGAGTCGCATTTGCCAAGCGAAGTTCCGTGCGAGCAGGCGTTGTCTAGTTGGTTAATTTCCGCGGGAGTTGGATTTGGGGGACAAGATTTTGTGTGTCGAGCAACGGGTTCTTCAGACAGCGTATTGCGAACGCGCTGGCGAGCCTGCTTGGCGACTCGCGTCTTGGAGTTATA
The DNA here is from genome assembly GCA_022457065.1 of Curvularia sp. ZM96. Classification (NCBI taxonomy): domain Eukaryota; kingdom Fungi; phylum Ascomycota; class Dothideomycetes; order Pleosporales; family Pleosporaceae; genus Curvularia; species Curvularia sp. ZM96. The sequence continues at coordinate 1,434,034 of JAJGBQ010000007.1, read as the reverse complement.
GTCTGCCCAAGAAACCTCGTGCCTCCTTCTCTTTACTCCGCGAAGGGGTGTATGCATGCCATTGCCGGTAATCATCAGGTCAGGTCGCATCTCTCGCCAAAACGTGTTCCATTGGTCAGGCGTCTTGTCTAGTGGGGACAATGGGGTTTCGGGAACTCCCATGTTCATGTCGTAAGCATGAACGACATTGTCTGCTGCCTCGACGGCGCGCCTTGAGCTGTCTAGTGCACAGTTAGTATCGTTCCAGAATCGAGATAACAACGAGTGCTCGGGTCTGCTCAGGGGCAGCCAGGTCACAGGATTCGCCACTGACCTTGGACTGCTTCAATGTTCTCCTTGAGCGTGTGGAGGATCTCGCGTGTGCGTGGGTCTAGCTGGAAAGACTCGGATGCTTCCTTGACGTTTGCCATCATGACATCCAACATGCCAACCACGCCCTGCATGGGCGTCCTCAGTTCATGCGATAGGCTCCTAGCGTAAGGCTTGAGTGACTGAGCAACGGAGACAGCCTTGTGGGGCACAATCTTGGGGACTTGGGCGTCGACGGGTTGTGCCGAACTGGCGAATTCGCTGCCCTCGAGGACGCGCTCCAAGATCATGTCCTCGAGGCTGTGCATCATCATCTCCAAAAACCCCCAGCTCAACTGACGTCGCTCGGCCCCCTCTTTCCCCCACATAACGCCAAAGTGGGCAAAACACTTGCCCTGAGCAAAGAGCGGGATGCCCAGGTAGGCCTCGCCGGGAATAATGAGTTCGTTCGGGTTGTTGAGGATGAAGTCGTTGAGGCGTTCGGGGATGATGAAGACCTTGTCGTGCTTCATGTAGGCACAGGGGCACTGGTAGGCGTGGTACTTGAAGTTCCTCAGGTGGCCGGGTCCGTTGCCGGCGTCGTCGTTGATGTAGAAGGCCTCGCCCATGAGGCAGGCTCCGGGCTCGCCGATCGGAGGCAGCTCGACGGCGACATTCTTGTCGTCGACGAGGATGCGCTTGGAGACAAAGGCATACTGGGCATCGGCGATCTTGGCGAGGCCTTGGGTGAGTCGGACCCAGAAGGTATCGGTGTCGGCCTGGCGTAGAGATTCCTTGAGGAGGACGAGCTGCTCGGCGGCGTTGCTCTCGGCGGGGTCGAAGATGCGCGACAGTTCCTCTTTGAAGCTTGCCTCGCCGTGTTGCACGACCATGCCGGGTATGGGGCGGGAGAAGCAGAGGGACTGCCGCTCGATTATATCAGGTGGAATGGTGGTAGGTTCCGCCATGGCTCAGATATCCATTCAGGCTGACGAGGGAACGGGCCTCCAGGGTGGGTGCCGGGGTATTGGTCAGACGCAGTAAGAAGTGGGTAGGGCGGCACGCAAGAGGGCAGGCAGAGAGGGATGTGCAGAAGCAGAGGGCTGCAGCAGGAGCATTCAGAAGGGGCTTAGTAACGGCGAGGGGCGCTGCAGCAGCAATGCAAGTGCGAGGCAGGGCGAGGCAGGAGTGGAACAGGAGTGGGCAGGAGCGGGACTCTTGGGAGAGGGCAGGCGCGAGGGAGGATAGGGTGGTGAGTACAGCAGGAGCAGAGCAGAGCAGGCAGGCAGGACAGCAGGACAGCAGGGCAGGCGCGATATGGTTGGTTTGCCTGGGCGGATGGCAGACAGCGAGGGCGTCCGGCGGGCGGGCGATCTAGAACGCGACCCGGAGCAGTGGCTTTGCGAGCGTGCTGGGGGCTCCAGGCCCGCACTGGGTCAGCTATCGGTGGCGGCGCGGTAGTGGTCGTGGTGGAGTCGCGGTCGTCGTAGTCGTGTTAGTTAGCGGTGGTGCACCGTCAGTACATACATGAGAGACGGGCGGCCTGCTCGCGCTGCGGCGGCCACAGAGGCTCACGGCGGGCGACGTCCAAGGGGACCTGGCAGGCCTGGCTCAGCGGCAGGGTGGGGCGCGGCTGCTGGAGCAGTCTAGACGCTCTCGGCTGCCCGCCGCTCCTGCACGATGTGCAGCGCTACCCCGGCTAGCCCCTTCCGCTCTGGCCCCTCTGCAACCACCGCCCGCCCTCAACGCCGCACCGCATGCGAATTAAACTTTTCCATCTGCCTCCCTTCTGGATGCCTTTTCTTGGGACCGGCGCCGTCATGGCCTACTCTATTTGTGGCTTTTCCCTGGTCGCCGAAACATCCTGACAAAACACGCTGCGGCGGATATGCACTGCACTGCATCCGCCCTCCAACCCCGACGACGCTCTCCTCCCCCATCAGCTTGCCCTTGGCTTGACGTCAGCCCGTCCGTGGCAGCTGCACAGCATCCTTTGCCGGCGGCGCCTACGGTCCTCTACGTACATATGTACATGCGTGCGTGCTTCGACCAAGAACCGCTGCTGCATCGGGCTGGTCTGCCTTGGCGTTTCGTCTTACACCCGACGCCAGATCGACGATTGTCCGAAGCCGAACCTAGGGCGCGTTTGCTGCTGCCAGCCTGTGCTCGTCTGCCTTCTTTCTTATTTTTCTACCGACCCGCCAGCTGGCGGGCGGCGCTGCTTGCTTTCGCCCTCACCACCTCGCTGTTGCGCCGCGCGGCATCGTCGACGCGCCACGGCACCACGGCCTCGATACCAGCACACGCAATGCATCCTCCGCTTCACTTCGCCCTCGTTGCATGACTGAGCATGAACGTGTCATCTTCGCAGGCCCAGGCCTCGGCGCGGCGTGCTCGGCCCTTCGCTGCTCTTATTTCCCCGCGCTAGCCCTACCATCAGCCCAATCCAGCCCCGGTCCCATCTCCAACCAGCGCCCTGCTTGCGTTGCCTGTGTTTGCTGGCTGCCTCTCTTTGCCAGACGCCCCATACGTCGCGACCAACACCCACGTCCGCGCAACGTTACATGGTGTTACTCCCTACCGCTGTGTGAACGTCGTGCGTGTTTCAACCTCGAGTGGTGGGTGTCGTTGCACCAGCCGTCTCCGTCCCCTTGCTATCCAGCACATGATCGCCGAGCAATCGTGAACCACAGCTTACATAGGCAATGATGTGCGCGCCGCTCGTCAGCTCCGTTGATCGCTGCTTGTCAAAACCAGGCACTCGGCCAATCATCCCGCCATGTTTGCTTCTTTTTCTCACTTATCTTGACGTGTACCTCTAACCTCTCCCCCCCTGATGACAAACACCTGGAGTCGCTCATCGTCTACCGGGTGCATGGTTCTCCCACTTGTCAAACGTTAGCAGTACCGCGTCAGAGCAGCCTCCAACACATCAAACCTACCATACCCACCAATGTTGCTGTCACTCACACACACAGCGCTGGCCCGCTTCTCACCGGAACTGCATACGTAAAGAACTGCCCTACAAGGCGCTGTCAGTGAGGCTGTCCTTGCAGCGTCTAGACCCCAAAGCCAGCGTCGTCAAAAATTTCCCTCCGCGTTTCTGCTCGATCTCTATTCCAAATGGACCCACTTCACGGGTTTACTCGGACGTGCAGCCTGATCACGCGTCTTACAAGAATTGGCGCTGGAACAAGTACCCGAATCTTTGGTGCGTCTTCTAGTAATCTCTCACCGGCAAAGCACAACGAGGCATGCACATAGTAGTGTACACATTTCACAAGCTGCGCAACAAGACCTATCTGCGGACCTATTCAAGTGACCTGCTCCTATGTAGCACCGAAGCTACTGGGCTGCACTTTTCCGTCGCAAATCTGTCTCCAACTCTTGGTCAGCCTCTGGCAGCCGTTGAAACATGGACGACGTCTTCCACAACAAAACGGCATTGACGTCGTCGTCCCCGTCCCTTTGCACCATCCAGCTGCGATGACGACATGGAAACCCTTGCTCTTAACGGCAGCATCGGGCGTAGATCTGGATTTCTTGGCAACGGCCTGGGCCTTGCTAGCTTCAAGCCCCTTGTCTACCTCTCCTCTTTCCAGCCATCCAAAAAGCCTCGAGGGACCTTGCGCAACATGACTATTACATGGGGGACGGCTTGTATCAAACCAGCTGACTGCCCATAGGTCCAGAGCGCGCCTCGCTCGCCTGTTGCTTCAGGCTACTTGCGCAAACCCCTCCTTAACTGCCGCCAGCCAACCTTAAGTGGAACACACGCATCATCACCTGGGGGGTATTTCCGCTGCTGAAATGGGCTGCGGGACCGCTGTCCAGACACGCGGTGCCGACACTCTGCTCACATGCGGCGTTGGGAAGAAATGAGCTAGCTACGGGTACCCAGTACATTTGTAGTATGCATCATACTATCCACATTTCCTGCCGGCATTGAAATCTCTCGATCCTATATCTATACACTACCGCCGATAACGACCCGCGATATAGAGAGTGTTCCGACGCGCTATCCTACTCGCGGGAGACATTTATCTGACCTTGACTGCGAGCGATTAATTAACCACATACAGCACCGTACTAAAGCCTCCGCGGACCTTTGGACTCTTCGGACACGGATGCATAGCAGAGGAAATAAAATAAAGTATAGCCCAAAGCGAAAAAATATAAACAGGATCCGCCCCGACCAAGGCTTGGGTCCAGGCCCATCTAGATCTCCCAAATCTATTGCTATCCTCTCCTCGACGACATTGTCTCCGCGCTTGGAGGTCTTTTTTCTGCCTCTTACACGATAGGCTCCCAGATCACCCTCTGGGCTCCCGGAATTGTTGAGTGCCGACGTGCTGTAGTGGAGAGCTTGGACGAAGAGTGGTCCTGTTGTGTCATGTCGGTATGGAGGGCGCTGTATTCGTCGCATTCTGGCGCCTCGTATTGCGGTACCGAGTACGAAACACTCACCCTGAGGCTTTTAAGCACGGTTTGCGGTGGGCTGTTTAGTTACTGGGTTCATGGTTGAAGCCAGCATGCTTGTGGTGTCATTAGGCAGCTATGTACTTCCCAGTGACATGGGTAGGTTTCGGATGTTGACTGAGGGTAATTGTTCCTCTATCTGGTTTGCTTTGCAGCAATGGCTACTTGAGAGAGTGGGGCTTGATCTCAAGCGTGAATCGTTCAAAGAAGAAGACAGAAAAAATTGTCAATAGTCTTATGCACCGCTCGTCTTGAGAATATTATGTTCTTCATATGATTCTCTATGGTGATTGAAACAAATGCATCTAAATCAGCAAGACAAGTAGTAGTAAAGACTCCGATCTTTGTAGGTGACGTACAGATATTAGCTGGCTCAGGTAACGGTTGATCCCTTCCTCCAAATCCAACATCCAACGAAGAAAAATACTAAAGAAAAGAGCCTTGAGTACCATTCTCCTTCGAAGATGCTTCAAACCACTCCCAAAAAATGCCTCTACACATGATTTAAAAAAAAAACCCCTTCCCTCTACTCAAAAACCCATCCACTGTCCGCCAGGTCTCAAGAACAGGAATGTAAAAAAAACCTCCAGCCTCGAGTACCATCTTCTCTAGAAAACAATTCCAGAAGAGAAAAAAAACGAAACGAAATAATTTCATTCACTTCATCTCACAACCCGAACCGCCCTCCCCACACTCCCCGTCTCAAACACCTCGACCAGTCCCGCACCCACACACTCTCTCACCACCCAGTCACACCTCATGCCATAAAAACTCTTCCACTTCTTCGTCCGTCCCGGCAGTACACCCTTAAACTCGCCTCTTAGCCCTTTTCTCTCCGCCCTCTCGTCCCCCTCACTCACCACGCCGCCATCCCAGCGCTCTTGCAGCACACTCAGCGGCATCTCGCCGTGTCTGGTTTTCTTCAAAAGAGATACGAGATGTGTGCGGGCGGAGAGAAGGTGTTTTATGTACACGCCCATGTTAGGGAGGGAGAAGGTGTAAGAAGTGGCAGGGGAGGGGTGGTGCGAGGAGAGGGGTGTACCGCCATGGATGTGTTGTGTTGAGGTTTTCGAGGCGGCGGCAGCAGAGGGGGTGCCTGAGGCGTGGTGGGTGCCCAGGGAGGAGAGGGAGGGGCCTGTTAGAGAGGATGTTGAAGGGGAGGGGAGAAGCAGGGAGGTGGAGGTCAGGAAGCCGGTGGATAGCAGGATGGCGAGTTCAGGGGGTGTGAAGGTTGTGCCTGGGATAGAGGCGGAGGTTGGGTTGGTGGTCAAGGCGGAGATGTATTTTGCTGTAAGTGAAAGTTAACACTGGTGTTTTGCTACAAGGGGGGAAGTGAAGGATATACCTTTCAAGTCCTCTGGAACCTCTTGATGCGCTTGTATCAGACTCTGCCACTCCCGTACAGAAGCCACGCCATCGCCCACCGCCGCAGCACCAACACCACGATGCGGTATCGTGACTCGGCGCAAGATACCCGCTCTTGATAATTCGGCTATATCCCGCTCAGTTCGTGTTGGCGATGTGCTTAGTGCTTCTATATGCGCTATTGTTACGAAGGGCGGCAGTCTCTCTCTGAAATTAAGCACTTCTGCTATCCGGGTCGAGTTCATACCGGTTTTCGAGGGCATGGGGCTGAACATGGTGGTGCGGATGTATTCCATGTACTGGGGCACATCGCGGAAGTTGAGGTCACTGGCGAGGGAGGCTATAACGCCAGTGTCGTCGAGTGGTTCTTCATCGTCGTAGGTGGTTGATGTTTCAGATGGCAAGGATAGTCGCTTTGGGGTTGCGGTTGATGGAGAGGAAGTCTTCCGTCTTAGCCCTAGTGCAGCGACTGCGCTCTTCCGTCTGGGTTTTGTGATGCGGGATGAATGTGCTGCGGTGGCTTGGAGAGACATGGTCTTGTGAGTCCTTCTCTTTTGCTTCTCTTTTATTTCACACGGCGGTATTTCCAGATTTGTACACAAGAAAGGGTATACGGGATGTCAGTCTGGTGGAAGAGTCTTTCGAAAGACAGTTGCCTGGAAAAAGAGTGTCATTACCACTCAAGTAAGAACATGTCCTGATACTGGCGAATCAAAGAGTGGCGAAGTCGTGGATAAGGCTGTGAAGCCTCGGTCGGCCATGCGCCACACGTGCTAGCGCCCCACGACATTGCAAGAACTGCGTGCTCTCTACTCATGAGATGCAAGCATAACCCGCAGTAAGTCTCAGTGGTCTACAACCCGGCACAGCTCTCATCTTATAAAATCCCATCCGAGTCGTCTGGTCTGACATGTGATGGCGCGCTGTGTCGTCGGTGATCGACGCTGCCGGCGGTCCGTATTAGACTGGGGCTCCTGCCGCCACAGACAACGTCATTTCCACGCGGAATGTAATGCGCGCTATGTCACCCAACAAAACCCCAGACACGTCCTGACAACCTCGCTCCGAATCCACTGCTCGCCCAACTCGCTCCTACGCCCGTCCATTGCTAGCCATGTCGTTGAACCCCGAGCCCTCGGTGCCTAAGGAGCGCGCCGAGCACAACCTGCCCCCCAAGTCGTATGCGGACGCTGCCGAAGAGGCTCTCGAGTCGGGCCCACAATCACATGCTAATGGCACCACCGACGAGGTAAAGACCAATGGCATACATCCCACCTCGGACGAGGAAAAGACATCGCACGAAGGCGTGGGCCAGGACGGGTCTCCTAAAAGCCCGACAGCACGAGGCCATCGCCGCGTGTCGTCGCGCAGCTCTCGCAGATCCTCCAACCACACGCAAGACAATCAGCCGCCCAAAGACATGTTTGAGAGTCATACAAATGGCAATGGCGATGCGCTAACCAGTGTGAAACCTTCACAGGACGTTGAGCTCCCGGAGAAGGACAGAAGAATTGACCGCAAGCGCAGGAACTCGGAGCTCACGACGGGACGGCAGGCTGGCGCAGGATGGTCCAAGAGCAAGTGAGTCGACATGTATGCTCGATAGTTGTCAAGACGCAGTACTGACACCTCTAGGATACGATTTGCTCCCATGAACGTGCCCCTACAACGCCGTCTCCAGACCCTCGCCGTGCTCATGCATACGCTCAGCATCGTCGGAAGTCTCGCCATTTTCTTCTTCCTCTGCAGCATACCACTGCTCTGGCCCATCCTTCTCCCGTATACCGTCTACGTTCTCTTCTCCAATGCTGGAACATCAGGAGAGCTTTCTCTTCGGAGCGAATGGTTTCGACGACTACCAGTCTGGTCGCTCTTTGCATCGTATTTTCCAGCCCGTCTACACCGTTCGCAGGAGTTGGAGCCAACGAGAAAGTACATTTTCGGTTACCACCCGCATGGCATCATCTCACATGGCGCCTTTGCTGCCTTTGCTACGGAAGCTCTCGGCTTCTCCCAGCTGTTTCCTGGCATCACAAACGCCTTGTTGACTCTTGACTCCAACTTCCGCTATCCGATTTACCGCGAGTATGCTCTCCGTCTGGGCATGGCTTCTGTATCGCGCGAGTCCTGCGAGAACATTCTGTCCAAAGGCGGCCAAAATGGCGAAGGCATGGGCCGCGCCATCACCATTGTCGTTGGTGGCGCCAGCGAATCTCTCGATGCCCGCCCTGGCGTAATCAAACTTGTTCTCCGACGCCGCAAAGGCTTTGTGAAAATGGCCATCCGTACCGGTGCCGATCTCGTTCCTGTTCTTGCATTTGGCGAAAACGACATCTACGACCAAGTCGATACTGAGTCGCATCCTTATATTCACCGATTCCAGATGCTGGTCAAGAAGTTCCTGGGCTTCACCGTTCCAATCTTCCACGCTCGCGGTGTTTTCAACTACGATGTTGGTATGATGCCCTACCGCAGGCCAATCAACATCGTGGTTGGACGTCCAGTCAGAGTGGTGCAGGACCAACACCCCGATAACGACTACATCAATCAGGTCCATCAACAGTACGTGGATGAGCTGATGCGCATATGGGACGAGCACAAGGATACATTTGCCAAGCACCGGACGGGCGAGCTTGAGATTGTCGAGTAAATTAGTCTTCGTGCTGTCGTTTGATTATTTCTAGATAGATGACGTTTTTTCTATTGTGACAATGGGGCAGCAAGGTAAAGAGAATACCGATTCTTCTTATTAATCAGAGATACGGAGAGTAATGTGCTGTAATGGCTGGAGATAAACAAATAACAGCTTTTTTCCACATCTCTCTATTAACTTGCGTGATTGCTGAAGCCTAAATCGGACCGCCTAGAGAATAAATCACTTGCCTGTTTCCGCGGAGTCGATGTCTTCCTCTTGCACCGTAGATCTCGCTCCGTGGATCTTACTCCGTGGACATGCGAAACATTGTCTGAAGGAATACCACCTTATTAAGTCCTAAAATTGTATTAAGAACTTGCTTGTTAGAGATTGATATCTATATACTACAGTCAATCATCCTGTTGTCAGCCATGTTCATTCACCTTCAACTTCACATTCACCTTCACATGCAAAAAAGGCAAAAATCAAGCAATCATCCCTCCGCATCTGTTGCTCCAGCAACCGTCCAGATTCGAACGGAAGCCCTCCTAGCTTAGCAACCCATATTATGGAGGCACTGAGTGGGTTAATATTATTGAATGCTCTCGCCGGTAGCACTTTCACCCCTATGGGCCCTGTTAGCAGTCTAATGTTCGTTATTTGGTACCCACCCAGTGCCCTGCTAGGAGCCCACCCGACCACGGAGGAGACGATTGCTTGATGGTAAGATACAAGATATTACAGTATTTGTGCATGATAAAATAGGCTAGATAATTAGACTTGTAAGACTGTTTGTCCTCTTAGCTGTATCACGCATACATACAAACATAGAGTCATCGCGCAACCGCAAACGGCCCTCAGCAGCACAACAAACGACCGCAAAAAACCCTACCATATCCTATCTTGGTCACGAAAGGAAAACTAAATTCATAAAACACGTAACCGATCCTCTTTCGCCCCTTTCCCTGCACGCATAAAACACACGAGCACAAAAGAAGGACTCCATTCTCCGTGTCCTACACCTCCCACTCATACGAAGAAAAATGACGTTTCAAAACTCACGTTTCAAGCATGCACACGACGAAGCCGTCATGTATATCAACAGCCAAAAAGTAAAGAAAAAAGTGGCATGATCACGGCATGTATTTATAGCGCGATCGACAATCTGGTCAGCCCTGTATTTGTTAAACTTAGGGGAATTACAGCAGAGCACAGGAAACGCGAGAAGAAAAGAGAAGGAGCAAAACAAAATATCAACGGCATGGTCCGGGGGAAAAAGGCAATGTGACTGAAGGGGACAAGAGGAAACAAAAAGCAACAAAAAGAGTTCTTGCAACAACCGGATTGCGAAACGGTGGAATGGGGAAAGCCACCATCTTGACAGCCTCATTTTTTTTTTCTTTCTCTCCATCAGCCTCGTTCACCTCGCCTCACCAAAGTCACCTGAGAAAGACATGCACATATCTTAGAAAGGATTAAACACAAAGATATCACATTAATCGACTTATCAAAAGAACGACGCATGAGAAAAGTCTTCCTCACTCCGTGATTTCATCTAGACAACTTTCCTCCGCTTTCCCTCCATTCCACACATACAAAACACAAGAGAGAGTGAGGCTGATGACCTATGCAACATTCCACATTTGGAAAATGAACAAGCAAAAAGTAGTTAAAAAAAGGAACAAGAATGAAATTCCTAGCCGCTGAAACGGCTCACCATGGGACTCGCAGCTCGACTCCGGTTCGCCTGCGAGTCGGTGTCGTCGTTGACGGAGGTTGCAGAGGCAAAAGTGTGCATGCCATATACGCTGACTTCGACGGGAGCTTTGCCTTTACCCTTGTCTTTTTCTTTGGAACTGGTGTTGCTGGTAGGGCGCGTCGAGTTGTCGTCGCTGCTGCTGCTTTGGCGCCGTGCAAGACCCGTCTCGACGTCGTCGGTTGTACTGTTGCTGCTTGAGTTTTTCTCGTCTTCTTTTTCGTTTGGTACGCGGCTGGTGAAGAGGTCGTCGGGGTATGGGTACAGGGTGCGGCGGCGCGGCGGCGACTTGTTGGTTGCGGTCATCCAGACAAGCGCGGTCATGTCTTTTCCGAGGGCTTCGATCACGGGTGTGACGATGGGGAGGCAGGCGAAGAGGACGCCGTAGGAGGTTACGCCCACAATGGCGACGTTGATGCCATAGGTGAAGCCCCGGTCGGCCAGGAAGACCATGAGCCAGGAGCCGTAGGTCCAGAAGACGAGACCGTGAATCAGGTAGATGGTAAAGACGTGGGGGAAGAGGATGAGGAAAGGAGGTGTGGAGAGAACCCATTGGACGGCTGCGGAGAGCTCGACAACGGCTTGCATGCCACCGGCGAATAGGAGACCATTCAGACGCGGGGTGTAGTAGATTGGATAGCCGGCATTATCGGTGTTGAGAATTGGTTCGCCCGTTACGGGATCCGGGTGGATGTTTCGCTCCGCAGTACTGAAGTTGAAGGTTGTTTCGACCCAGTTGGGGATGATATTGGCTAAGAAACCGGCCGCGACACAGCACCAGAAGAAGAGCAGTGCAGCGTAGTAAGCAACTGGTCGGGTGGAAAGATACTTCTTCCACTTGTATGTCACATCAAGGTCTGTGAGGAACAAACCGAACCATAGGTACGTGCCCCACGAATGAGCATACCAGTGGTTGACGATACAGAAAGCGTAGTAGCACATGCGCTTCCATGGTGTTTTGATCTCATAAACAACAAGGGCACCGAGGAGCACAAGCCACGAACCCTGAAGTTGCACAGCAATCGTCCAGAGCACACCAGTGCAGTAATGAAGGGTGATTTGCGGAGCAGCGTTGGGTATCAGGAACATGAGCTCCAGGACCTCGGAAATATACTGACCGAAATTCTGGTAGCGAGTAACGTACGGCCAAGTTGACCAAGTAAGACTGGGAATGTACTGAAGGAACTTGGTGGCGCCAACATCAATGAAGAAGTACTCAAGCAACGCGACTGCAGCGACGGGAATCATGAGACGCGGTGTTCGACGTACGGCTGCCTTGGCGATTTCATCCATTTTGCCTTTGCGCAGGTACGGTGATGTCAGGAAACGAACTGAGGTGGTGAAGAACACACCGAGCCACATCTGGTTGAGCACGAATGGACCGATAATCCTCTGGGCCCAGGGTTCAGAGGCATTATGGGCATCCACACCCGGTTGAACCATGGCCGGAACAAAGGTAAGACCGAAATGCATAACGGTAACAACAAGGGAGCAGAGCGCTGTCAGTCCAGCAAGATGGTCGATACGGGTTCGCGCCGGCGGAGGTTGGGGACGCATACGGGGAGCTGGTAGAGCGGATTCAGTGACAGTCTCCATGGTGATCTTGTCTGGGCGTGGTGAGAGCTGAGCTCGTGGGTCGGCCAAGGTAAGCATCGAATCGTGATGGGCGGACGAGCCTGGAACAGGTGGCGTTGGGCTGGCTAAATCTTCGCGACTGGGATGGAAGTTGCTTGCATAGGGCGTTGTCATGCGGCTGTCGAACATGACTGAATTGCCACGAGAAAGACCGACTACAGGTGTGGAACCTCCGAGTGTTGACGAACTGGGCTTCTTGTCAAGCCTCTCGATTGCCAGGTCGTCTACAGAGTGGCGTTGTACAGATGGTGATATCTGCCCAGTCTGGGGCCGTGAAAATACTTCTACAGATTCCACTGTGAATGTGCTTTTACCAAAGGGACTCTGACTAACTTCTGCTGTTGGTGGCAATGGTGAAGCTGCGCTTGGTTCAGGAGCGCGTTTAATGATCTTAGGCCCCAAACGTCGGATGAGCGTATGGATAAGGAGGAAAGTCGAGATGGCAAGACAAGAGACAGATATCCAGAGTGCCGGCATGCGTTTGATGTCTTGACGTCCACTTTGTTTCCACTGCTTGGTAGCCTCATCTCCGTATGGAGTGGAGCCACGCAGCTCAAAATCTTCTGTAGAGCAGGCATCGGTCAGAGGACAGCGCGCAACAAAGTCCTCACGGGCGTCCTCGTTCATAGTTGACGAATTGAAGAACATGCGGACCCACCCAATCTCAGCGACCGACTCTCTTCCACGAGGAGGGCCTTCCATCGAGTAACGGTTACCGGTCGACCAGTGCTTGAAGAACATTGCTGAAGGGACAGATGGCATGCCCTTGTTCTTCTTGTGCTCAACCCGGCGGGTCAAATTGCCACCGATGTAGAAAGTGATATCGTCTGCAGTCCAGTCGATACGGTACTCGGTGAAATCCCAGGGGTTGACACTGCCGTTTTTAAGCCCACCGCCTAGTGTGGTGTAGTTTCTATTGGCGCCAGTGTCGTTAAGGAGCTGACTGAAGTTCATTCCTAGGTTGCGAGTGGTAAACTCGTTGTTCACAAACGTACCAACCCACGGCTCGTTTCGGCGGTGACCATTCATAACACTGAGCTCCGTCACTTCTGTTTCGTTGTATTTCCACATCATGGAAGCCGCTGTGCCCCCGACGTTCGGGCCTGCAGGCTTGATCAAGGTACGAAAAGAGCCATGCTGGATATCACGCCTCTTTGTCCGGAGACTGGCACCGTTTACAACGTGCTCCTTTGTTGTTGGCTGTACTACAAGTTGAAGAGACTGGCCATTGTTGTGCCGCAGGTTGTCCGGAGACGCACCCTCGCGGTAAACTGCATTCTAGAAAAGGTTAGTTGTCGAGTCCGATATACGTAACATACGAGTAGCTCATACCCAATCCTTGGCGTAGTGTTGCTCAAAGTCTTCGGCAATAAAGTCGAACGGTAATCCTGTAGTCTCATTGAAGTAGACAATGATAGAGTCGGTATAGAGCTGCTTCGTTTGACCGTCATAAAATCCGCAAGTACAGTTATCTGTCCCACGGGAAACGTCTGCAAGGGCAGGCAGGATATGCACCAAGGCAAGCCCCAGTAGAGACGAGAAATACATGAGGATAAGCGAGTGACCAAACGAGGGAAGGGAGAGCGAAACCCTTTGTTCAAGTTGAAAAGGTGGTATCTGTCTACCACATGCCACTCGGCAGGTACGGCTAATCTAAGAAGCTTAGAAAAAACGTGCAACAATGCTTTTCGGAGGGGGAGGAGCCGCAGCCAAGTTTGTAGCCTCATAAGCAGATAGTAGTAGGGCGCGATGGCTCCCCTATCCGCTACCTATGTGACTTGGCCCGCCCCTTGAGGTCATCGCCGGCGCTTCAGCCATGCACTGTGCAGCTGGATCCAAAAAGCTCTGCAGGCTTTTCCTTGGCAGGGTCATCGCGATTGAGGAGGCCCATAGCAAATGTTGTTACATGGGTCTGTGTCGCTGTCGCAAGAGGCGGAGGGGGCTGAACAGAGCGCCAGGAGACGTGCACTGCAGCGGGCCGTGCGCCCACGCTAACACGGCCTTCCCTCCTTGTTACTCCCACGCTGGCTGTGATGATCCTGATGGTTAACTTAGCCACCCCCAATTCCATGGGTGATCTTCGCAAGCTGCATGATTTTTATCTTGTTCCAGCTTGCTCCGGGATAATGAGGTCCGTGACACACGCTCCACTGCTCCACTGCACATCCCCGGCTACAGGACGAGATGCGTTGTCGTCTGGATTACCTAGAGCCATGACTGATATCTCAGCTTCTGCAGGCTCCGTCACACCAATATAAGGCATACTAGGACATAATTCGGCCGACAAACTACCAGTGTTACTTTGCCTAGCCTCACAGCATTGACTCTTGGACCCACCCCATTCTGCATGTAACAAGCATATCGAGAATGCAGGCAGAATCGTGAAGACAAAAAAGTATGCCATTGGTTGCTGCGTACGGAGAACGCTAGTTCAGGACCCAAATTGAGAAAATTCTACATGCCTGTGGAGGTAGGAATACTCCAGAAGAGCATGGGCCTTTGTGAGCACCACAGGGTTAACCGACCCTCCTTCCCATGGTTAGGGTCGGGCATTGTTGATAACAGTGCCGATCCTAGGCATAATCGTGAGATGGCGCGAAGACCAGCTCTCCTGAGCGTCATTGCACAGTCGAAATGAACCAGTACGCAAGGCCATCGTGTTTTTTTCTGGGCAGACGTTGGCTGTCCGGCACACCCTTTTCCTCCCGTAGTCAGTCACCCAGGGCTTTGGAATTCTGATATATGTTCGGTGTCATCCCTTCACTCCTTTGAGTGTTGCTACAGTAGTCACCTTCGTTTGCTTTGGCCCTTTCCTCCAATCGTTACTGTCATATCCTTCACTCACTACAAGATGTCTGACAACAAGGATTGTGTCATCGACGTAGGAGAAGTTACTTCTCCTGCGCCTTGCGTTGACGAGAAGTCTTCCCCCAAGAGCAGTTGGGCTCCCTCTCAACTCATCGGACGGTCATCTTCATGGATCTCGGAATGGACACCTTTCGGCCTGGTTCTTTCCTACTACGTCTTCTCGGTGTGCATGTACATGTATTGCAGCGAAGGTCTCATCGCCATCTTCTGGTTCATATACATGTGCACCAACTTTTACATCGCTGGTACGACAGTGTTGGAGGCTTTTTTCAGCATCACTCCCTGCCGTGAGGCCAGGGAAGTGGTTACTCAAGCGCAGGAGAAGAAGTGGCATTTTCCTACACCAGACAGCCAGCTGCCCATATTGGATCTTCTCATCGTCGCCTATTTGCCAAACGAGCAAGATATCATCATGGATCGCGCCCATTACGCGCTCAGAGAGATCGCCTATCCTTCGGACCGAATCCGAATCAATATACTTTACAACACACCAAAGCCAATCGAGCCGTTAGAGACGGAACTCGCTCAGCTTCCCCTTCGTTTCCCCCACGCCAGAATCATCAAGGTACCAGGATCTACCTCCAAGGCGGACAATCTGAATTACTTCTTCACACTGGATACCGGATCGGATCTCATTGCCATCTACGACTGCGATCACTACCCCCACCCCAATGCGCCCAGGTGGGCAGCTGAGCGATTCATGGCTGAAAATGTCGACATTGTCCAGGGCCGGTGCATCGTCTTCAACTCGGAGGATTCCTTCATGACCAATATGATCTCCGTTGAATTTGATAAGATCTACGCAGTTTCCCATCCTGGTCGGTCCACCATGTGGGGCTTTGGGCTCTTCTGCGGATCCAATGGATATTGGCGCACCTCTCTTCTCCGGGACCTTAAGATGGATGAAAGCATGTTGACAGAGGACATCGATTCGGCGTTGCGCGCATTTTCAAAGGGCGCTAAGACTGTCCACGATCTCAACGTTACTTCGTATGAGTTGGCACCAACAACCTTTGCAGCCTTTTGGAAGCAGCGCCTCCGATGGGCTCAAGGATGGGCTCAGGCCAGTATGCGTCACATGAAAATGGTTTGGAATGGCGTCAAGGATCCGCTGCACGAGGAACATGCCAAGCGTAGCTTCACAGCTCGGTTCGGCGTGTTATCACTGTTGCTGATCCGCGAGTCGTCGTACTACCTGGTTACACAATACACCTGCCTGGTCGCATCATTTGTTATCGTCAAGTTCCCAACCAATGGGGAAGAACTGTGGAAGCTGGTCTATTTCCAGTACCCTATCTCACAGTGGCTTTTCATTATCAGGTTCGTACCGCAGATGCACTGCTTAACCCCTGGATCTTGCTAACCTTGTTTCAGTATTGTTTGCTTGATCGCAACTCTCTGGATCACCAATCAGGTCAAATCGGAGTTTGTGACAAGGAGGATGATCATTCTCTTCTCAGTCTTGTATCCATTTTACCTTGTTCTTAATGCTACCATTGGCCTGTACGGCCATGCACGCCAGCTTGTCAAGTACAGCTCTTGGAACCCAACAGCCAGGAAGTAGCTTGGCGAACTGGGATGTTCCTTTAATCATGATGTGTATACTCTTATTGGGCGCGGATGGCAAGCGCCTTTTTTTTTCTTTTCTCGGTATAAATAGTTACGCGGCTCTAGCAGCCGGTTCGATGATCGCAAGCTGCGAACATACTCAAACAGCGTCAATAATACACTTTCCAAAACCGATTCAACTATTTTGGTATCCCAGTGAGTTTAATTGCAAGAATCGGAGATGAACGGTATGCCGTCGAGACCAGGCGATCGGGTCGTGGATATCGAGATGCAACGATAGTTGGAAATTCAAATTTTCAACCGATACTACATCTTGGCATGTTGTGCTTTCTCATAACCTTGCATGGCTATAGTGATGTGCACGGTGCTGTGAAGACGCAGAGAAACATTTGCAGATCATCACTGATCTTGAAGATGAACTTTATCCTTATATGGTGATGATCCTCTTAAGCGCAAAATTCGCAACGGCAAGCTATCTGGGGCCCACTGTGACTGACCGCTTCGTTACATCATGATCCATTGAAGAATCTGTGAAAGATTCTCGGGAAATTACAAGATGGACACGCGGCCGATCGACACAGCCGGACACAGCCGAGCATGTGCTTAGCCCCCACTCTGTACAAGGTAGCGCAACGTGTGGGAGGAACCTCATATAGCGGACATGGGTCGGGCGGCTAGCATTCGCGGCTGGCTGCATTGACCACAAGCTTAAATTAAGCTCGAACACCGCGTCTTGTCGAGTCGGACGCCTCCAAAATGACAAAACAAACAGATCCATGTGGGAACCCCTGGCGCTTTGTTCAGCCTTGTTCCTGTCGCGAGTCAGGGTGTTCACTCGCCTATCTCAAGACAGCAATGCTCGACATGTTCCATTCCTCTCTCGGTTCCATCGATATCCTTTTCTCCAATGGGCGTTCATAAACGGAAGTCTCCATATGTCAAGACAACCGGTGACAGCTGAATCCCCCTAGTCAGGTCCTTGTGCCACGTACAGAAGATCTTCATTAACACTGCTATGCTTGTCGAATATGCTTCGTGTTCTCCACTGGCGCCACGACTCGCCTCAGAGGAGAGAAGAGATCGAGGACCGGGTACACGGCAGAATAGACAATCCTATGCATATCAAGCCGCCGGGAACGGACGTGGCGTACTTGACAGCTGTATCGGCGAGATGTGAATCGGCGACATCACGATAGTGTATCTCATCCCTTACTGGTCGGGGAACGCTACCCACCCGCTAGGCACAACGCTTACCGACAGTTTCGCAGCGGCAGACTAAGGCACTGCAAAAGCAAACTATCGGTATGCGTAGGTACCCCCCCCCCGCCAAGGCTTGCTATCAGGAGCTTATGCCGTAGCCAAACAACGTTTTCATGTCGGCGCTGTGAAAGCATTGTGGTACCTGCAGTGTGAAGCACCACGCCAAGAACGGAGGACCCTCCCGAGGTGCATAAGCTTTCGTTTTTCTGACCGGCCAAGGCGGTGATCACGGATCCCCCATTGCGAGCCTAGGGACGTGCAAGTTTCGTGTTATCGGAACGACGTGTTTGACCAAGACTGCGCTGACCTTGGTCGAGTGTTTGTGACGGCTGAGAAGGGGGTGATCCTTTCCCCTCTCTTTTGTGTGAAGTATTCCTCTCCTAATATCAGGTTCTCTACTCGTGAAAGCAGAGCCTCAGAGACACCCACAATGAAGTCCGGACTTCTATCCTCTCCTATGGCCATGTTCGCGTCATCGTCGAGCTCTCATGCCACAGGCATTGCCATGAACCAGAATTACCTCATTGGACTCCGAGGTCTTTTTGTCATTCAATCTTTTCTCTTCGTTTTCTTCCAGACATTCCTCCCGGCAGCCGTCCCAGACTCGAAGAATGTCGATGGGCCTTCCTATCAGATTGGACTCCGCAAGTCGTTTTCGGTGCTCTTCTGCAATCCTTCGTTGATCTACGGATGGATCATCTTCCTGTCTGCACGAACGATATGCCTACCGTATCTTGCCAGCAAGACACGGGAGGTAGGCGCATCGAGCATCTTCCGTCGTGGCATTCGGCTCTGGATCCCGACTTTTGTTGCGTACTCGATTGCGGCAGCCGCCTTCAACGCGGCATCTACCGATTACATTTCCGATTTTATGGAGTCTACTGGAAACATCTCGACTGGTGTACCCATGCCCCTACGCAACTTTCTGGTATACTTCAACTCCTTGTTTGAGATTTTCTGGCTCAATAAGGAGTATGGTAGCCAAGCTGCCAACAGTGCCTTCCCGTCTGGTACTCTCTGGATCGTCTCCGTGCTCTTCCAGCAAAGCTACACTGTCTACATGACGATGATTATTGTACCCAACACTCGCCTATCTTGGCGCGTAAAGGCAATGCTTGCCTTCATTGTCGCTGCGTTCTGGGTGCAGAGTTGGGCCTGGTACAGCATCACTGGCCTTCTCATCGCCGATGCCGCGCTCAACATGGAGTTCTCAGCTCGCTCGCGCCGAGGATTCCAGCTGGGAAATTTGACAATCCCTTTTTGGCCGCTGTACGCAGTCCTGATATTTACCGGTGTCTTGCTGCACTTCTTGTTCATCTCATGGAGGACGGACCTCCGCAATGAGGAGCTCTACAGCCATACTGGCATTTATACGGGCGGCTTGCTCAACGAGAGGTTGGACTTGAGTCAACCCATGGCCCGCATTGACAACTACCTCATCATCCTCGGCTCTATGCTCATGATAGAAACGTTCGACGTGGCCCGCAGCGTACTCTCCGGCGGGTTCTTCGTTGCGCTCGGCAAGAGGAGCTTCAGTAAGTACATCCTTTTCTATACCCGACGTGGAATAGCTGCTTACATATCATAGGTTTCTTCCTCGTCCAGTCAATCATTATCTACACTGTTGGAATCAAAGCCTACCAGCACTTGGCTGCGTCAGGGATGAGCAACGCGGTGAACGGACTGATATGTTTCCTGATATGCGCACCCCTGACTACTGTGGTAGCAGAGGTCTTCTACCGCATCATTGACTTGCCAAGTATTATGCTCGCCAAAGGCTTTTGGGCGTTCATGACGAAATAAATGGTACCAAGCCACATTTACAGGTGTTACTCAGCTAGTCCAGCTAGCCACATTTGTTTCAACTAATCAGTCAGTCTTATTGTTCTCCAACATTATACTATCATGTGGGGAAGAGGTCATCTTTACATGTCCATTGTACTAAAAGCCTTGGTCATATGAGATTGGTGGGGAGTGATGCTGTTTTTCCCTCGGCATGTCTTGATGCGAATATCCCCGCATCGTGGCGATCCTTCCGATCCTTCTTCCCCGCCTTGTGGGGGATACATGAGATGGAGGGGATTTACCCTACAAGTGCCGTGTAGAGATAAGAATCTCTATGACCCTTTGTTTCCATAATAATAATCTAAAATCTAGACGGTTCGATTGATCAATCATTATCAAAACACGCTGTTGTGACTTCTACATATTATCTTGAATTGTGCCTCGTCACTTTCAGCGTTGTAAAATTAAGTCGATGACTTGATCCCAACAAAACCCGAAACATGAGCGCAGTAGATATGGAGAAGCCGCGAGACCAGGACGCCAGTCGGATCGAGAAGGTCATCGCTATAAACGAAGATGTCGATCCTGCACTCGACAAGCGACTGAACCGTAAATTCGACGTGCGCATTCTCCCCTGGCTATTTGGAATATGGTATAGCAAACAGCCTTTCACACACTTCATCATGCTCTCTCTACTGTCCGAGAGCCCGCAATTTTCTTCATATCATCCAAAGGTTTACCCGCTAACTAGGAATCTCACCGCTAGGCTCTTCTCCTTCATCGATCGCAGCAACATTGGCAACGCTCGTATAGCCGGCCTCACAGACGACCTCTCCATAACGACCGGCACACGGTTCAACATTGCGCTTCTTGTTTTCTACATCCCCTACATACTCGTAGATGTGCCATCGAATTTGCTCGTCAAGCGGCTGCGCGCTGGAGTCTATTTGCCTGCACTAATCACCTCGTGGGGCCTCGTATGCGCCATGATGGGGTTCGTAAAGAACTTCGCTGGTCTCGTTGCTTGTAGACTGTTACTCGGCTTGTGTGAGGGAGGTATCCTTGGAGGCGTGATCATCTATCTAGCAATGTTCTATAGGAGAGGAGAAATGCTACTCCGGAGCGGGTTGTTTTACTGTGCAGCTCCTTTGTCAGGTGCGTTTGGAGGGTTGCTTGCAAGTGGACTGGCGAGGATACGTGTGGGTGGGTACGATCGATGGCCGTGGATATTTTTCAGTAGGACTTCCACTTTTTCTCCTTGGAGATTACATTTGAGGGCAGGTTCGGGGATACTGACGCGCTGAATAGTTGAGGGTGCGGCAACAGTCGTCTTTGGAATCGTGTGCTTCTTCTTCATGCCAGACACCCCCGCCGCGGCAGGCTTTCTTACAGACGAAGAGAAAGAATGGGCGCTACGCCGTATGCGTATCGATGCTGGCGGATCTACAGAAGTCGATGTTGAAGACGAGAAGCTCAGTTGGTATTGGGTCAAAATGGCGCTCTTAGCTCCACAGACTTATCTCTCCGCTTTCATCTGGTTCTTTTTACTAGTTCCGTTATATGTAAGTTGATGCAGCATCATTTTTCTATATTCGCTCACTGCACAGTTCAGCGATGCTGATGAGCGACAACAGAGTTTCTCTTTATTCCTTCCTAGCATTATTGCAGGTATGGGTTACAAGAGTACGACTGCACAGCTATTCACAGTACCACCGAACATGGCGGCATTTCTTACCGTCATCGGTACAGCATACGCTTCCGACAGGCTTAAGAATCGAGGATACTTCATCATCGGAGGCTGTTTCCTAGGCATCTGCGGATACGTTATGTTGATCGTAGCAACAACGAACGCAGTACGGTATGCTGGGACCTTTCTCGTCGCGATTGGTGTTTTCCAGGGCTCGCCTATGCTCATGGTAAGAACTATTTCATGTCCATTCGCTGCAGGCTGACTGATTGGCAACAAAGGGTTGGGCATCGAACAATCTGGCTCCTCACTATGTAAGAGCGGTCGGAATCGGCCTCGTCATTTCCATTGCAAACTGCTCGGCTTTTATTGGGACCTTCATTTACCTGCAGCGCGACGCGCCAAGATACATATTAGGGCATTCAGTTAGTCTCGGTGCACTAGTGATCACAATAATTTTAGCTTCCATCCAGTGTATATATCTGGGTTGGGAGAATAAGAAGAGGGACAAGGGTGAAAGGGATGACAGATTGCTGCGAAGCGACGCTGACAGGCTTGGACATCGGCACCCTAGCTTCAGATTTACGCTCTAGACGCTGGATATCGTCAAAAATAGAGTAACCAAGGTCACACAGAAAGCCATCAGCTAGATTGCGAAACGCGCTATATGTCTTGATCTATTTGCGGGACGTACATATGCAACGGCCCGACAGGTATTACAATTACGTGTTGTGCTTGCCTGAGGTTAGGTCCCCTTCCTGTCACGTCCAACACTCATTTTCTCCTTCCATGGCCTCAAGCTTCCACCCCCTACTACCCAGCCAATTGCCATGACGACCAATGTGAAGGGTACGGCGGTTAAGAAATACCACCCATATGTTTCTTTCAGTGCTGAAACACTCTCGTTCATACTATACAAGCCCGCAACAAATGTCAATGGAATAAAAACGGTTGCTAACCAAGTAATGCGTGCCATGTTGTGACTCTCTTTAAATCCTCGTCGCGAGTCCTCAATAGAAATCTCCGATGTGACGATGCTAGTGAGACGGTCTACCCGCTCTTGAAGCTCATTGATAGCAGTGAGGACACGACGGAAGTCAGGCACAATGTCTTCGAAGCCTTCCGCATTGTTGAAGTTGATGACAACTTTGTCTGATGTAAGAGATCGTCCGGTGTAAGAAATGGGCGAGGATGGCGCAGTTGAGGAATAAGACGATGGTGTTGTTAGTCGCGCTGCGGCTGGAAGTGCATGCTCCAATGTTTCTGTTACCATGCCTCTGAAGACTGGTATATGTCGTCGCCAGGTATGGAGACGTGTTAATGAACTGTCGATGACATCGCCTTTGGAACGGAACAGATGTGGCTTTTCCAACTCCCATTCTATCTGGCTGAGTCGCGTTCTTACGTAGTCGCATACTACAAGCCATTCTGCACAGATGGTATAGAGGGTTGGTTTGGCAAGGACTTGGGCGTTGATTTCGTGGCCCTCTGATCGTTCAAACCATGGAAAGGCGGTTGTCATCTGTACAATATCCTCAAACCATGAAACAGAAGACTTTATAGATGGGTAGACTTTTGTCTGCATCTTTGGAGTCGGCAACCAATTACTACGGTCGTACCCTGTTGAGGTTAGCGTACGCTTTCACCAGCCACCTTATATCCAGATTAGTGGGGCCTTGGTAGGAAGAAATACTTACACAATGGCCGTCCTTGGCTAACTGTTGGGTCGAGTAGTACAATACCGACTGTGCCGTAGCCGCAATTTTTATCTTTACCAATCCACACCGTAGTGCGTGTACGAATGATGGATACAATAGCGCCCTCTCCGTCTAGATAGTGCCAGTGATTCTCGTCGTTGTCGGGGCGTCGGAGTACATTCCAACTATTAGCCTCCAGCCTGGACGCTTCATAATCTTCCTCAGTTTTGTGGTATCGAAGGCGCATGTTCCGCATGCAAAACCATTGGCGATGCTTCATACTGGAGACGAGGCTAGACGGTACTGCCCATGGATCTCGAGTGTTGTACCATACATAGTCGTCGATTTGCTCACGGAAAAAGTGAGGGTCAATGTCAAAGCGCTCCCCTAGCAATTCGATAACTTGCTGAGAGAGGTCTTCTACAACAAACAAACGTAGCGGAGGTTCTTTCCCAGGCTCGTGTGACAATGACTGAAGCGTTTCACGAAGTAAGGAAGATGTTTGGATCGGAATTGACTTAGGTTCGGCGGCAGGCTGATATTCAATAAAAGTGATGTTCGTTTTATGTGCACGGCGCTCGCGGTCGTCAGGGTGGTTCCTGATTTCATTCCATCGTAATGGTGTTGTGCCGACTTGCATCCAGTCTGCCAAATGGCGCAATGTCCTCCATGAGGTTGACAGTGATTTTATGTGTGCCAGATATGGAAGCTTTTCGCTTTTGCTGTGCTGCATTAGCATTTCGCTCAATGAAACGCACAATATGCAAGCTTACGGGTCTTGTATTTCCCACTGATCTGCGACTGATATTCGCTCGTATGCATCTCCAATCAGCTCGTATGGATCCGGAAATTCTGCACTATGAGGGATGAGTTTTGCAGACCAAAGCGCAGGTATTGTGCCTGTTTTTGCCGGGGCTGGGTCGCTCTCTGCATAGTCGGAAGACATGGCTATATCGCACAACAAATAGCAAGAACGGGTAAAAATTTGCCTTAAAAACAGCGAAGTAGTCAGATGAGGCTACGCAAAGCTTATAAAGGCTGAAATGTGGATTACGGCGCAGTTGGGGCCAAAATCTAGAGAAGGCTGAGACTAAAGCGAGACAGTCGCTAAGAGAACAGCATGCAAGGTTCACCGCCACCAGCGGTTAAGTGTACACTTCGAGGTTTAAAACGTATGCCAGCTCATTGCATGCGCATCGCATTCTCTCATTATATCTGAGGTACATCTAACAACAGACTGGTAGCCCCGCAAATGTAGTCGAATCTGAGGTGGCTTGATCAACTGAAACCAACACTGGCGATCGAGGGTGTCCGGGAGTTTCAGGCCACCCGCCGTAGAACCAGGCAACACTATCGATTTGAAAACATCCGAAAACGCACAATGGTCAGCGAAAGATCAGAATAGAGCTCTAATCAAGGTCGGTTTATGATAGCTCTTGAGTTGCGTCTCTACTCACGATTTCGAGCATACAGTGGATGTTGAAGATGTTCAGGTGCTCTCAGCGAATAGGACCGATTCTTCGCCGATACTCCACCTGAATTCGTGTCGCCTCTGTTTCTGGTTGACTTACGTCTCCAAAGCTTGTAATGTAGATCAAGTTGGCTTCATTGAAGTTGCAATGACTTTTCAAGCTGGAAAAGGATATGCGCAAGCAGGCTTCGCTTATCTTCTTTGGCTACACGACCTTAAGATCTGTGTGGAGAAACGCGGGGTGCATATAACACCTCGGAAGTCCTACGTATAGGGAACTGCTTTATTACCCGCAAATCCAGCAATATTTGCCTGCGCGCCCTGCAACTACCCTCAACTACTAAGTCTCAGAAGTTAAATAACAGCCAAGTCTCTCGTATTCTCTTACTTCAATGACACACAATATCTTCAATCCGCATTGGTCCAGATTTCTAGGCCCTAATTCTCCGAATCCACATGAATTCAAGTACCAACCCCACGACAAAGCGGTGTTCACGTCACCATATGGTCCCTTTCCACCTACACCCGACGATCTCAACATCCACGAACTTTGCTTCCCACCAAACAACCCGCTGCCTAAAGACTATCCTCTCATCATTAATGCAGTGACGGAGGAAGTTGTCACATTACATAGCTTCTATAATCGAGCGTGCGCATTAGCACGTGTTTTACGTTACGATGGACCAAATCCGCTGGGCTTAGGCAAAAGCCCTGTCGATGATACGGAGGATGGCGAAATTCTCGCATTGTTCTCACGAAACCACATCCACTATCCAATGGTAGCGCACGCGTGTTTCCGGTCAGAATTGGTATTTGGAGGTATCAGTCCAGCAAGTACACCATATGAACTATGGTGGGTACTTAGGAAGATGCAGATTACGAGTATTATGTGCCATGAGACGTTACTCCCGGTGTTGAAAGTAGCAATCGAGCTCGGATCCGGAGAAGGCGACAATCTTCCTTTGAAACTGAAGTTAGACCCGAAAAAGATCATTGTGCTGAGCGACAACACGACGCTGGACAGCGTATCTGGATATCCCACCATTGAGTCGCTTGTAAGAATGGGCTCAAGACTTCCCGAACAACCGCGCAAGCTGCGTGGTGGAAAACGGATGGCATACCTCTTTCAATCCTCAGGGACATCGGGTCTCCCCAAAGCCATGATGATAACGCACACCAATGGCTATCATTCAGGCATGCAATCACTCATCACATCAGTGCAAGCCTCCCGGTTCGCCGGAGACGAGCCCTTGAAACCCATCACTACCTTGGGCGTGATCCCAATTTATCATTCCTACGGAATGATCGTCTGGATCCTCCGAGTCAACCTCCTCAAAAACACTAGCATCATGCTTCCGAAATGGGATCTCGAGCTCGCGCTCAAAAGCATCGAAAAGTACAAAATTACCCACCTTCCACTCGTCCCACCGCTGGTACGCCAGCTCGCCCAAAGCCCCTTGACGGAGAAGTACGATTTGAGCTCAGTCATCGGCGCTGGAAGCGGCGCGGCCTACCTACCACCAGACGTCGCATACCAACTAGCCAAGAAGCTTCCGCAAGGCGCTGCAATGCCGATTCCTAGCGGCTATGGTCTCAGCGAAGCAGCCAGCATCGCAAGTCCAGCAGCGCCCGGAATATTTGGCCTGGAGCCCGCACTACCTGGTATGATCGGGTATCTGCTTCCCGGAATGTCAGGACGAGTCGTCGATCCCGACACACTGAAAGACGTAGCCAAAGGCGAGAAAGGCGAGCTCTGGGCGCGCGGAGCCGTCGTGACACCAGGATACTTCAAAGATGCAAAAGCAACGGCTGAGCTCTTCGCTGAGCCCGGATGGCTGCGTACGGGCGACCTCGTCATGCGCGACGAGCAAGATCGGTTGCATTATCTGGATCGTCTCAAGGAAATGATTAAAGTAAAGGGTTTGCAGGTAGCGGCAACAGAAGTAGAGGACACGCTGCTTGATCATCCGGAGGGTCTGGTACAAGATGCCTGCGTAGCGGGCGTGGACAACAATCGTGGCGATGGCTCACTTTTTGTGCGCGCCTGGATTGTGCTTAGTGCTGAGGGAAAGAAACAAGGCGAAGAGCAAGTAGCAAGGAAGCTTCATGAGTGGGTCCAGGAACGTTGGAGTCGACATAAGTGGTTGACTAGTGGTATTGAGGTTGTCGATTCGGTAAGTCTATTTGACGAGGAAATCGGGATATGGTTGCTAATGAGATGTTTAGATACCCAGGACGCCATCGGGTAAGATGCTGAGACGCGAAATGAGGGACCAATACCATGCGCGTCTGAAGAACAGCAGCAAAGCTAAGCTATAGCCTAAGACTTTGGAGCATTCTTCAAGAAACCTAGATTTCAAAGCTACTACTTTAATCTCATTCCTGGTACCTACATTCATCATCTCATCACTTTATTGCCCTCCTTGTCAGACCAGGACTCCTTTCAAGATGGCATTGAGATCGACCCGTTTAACTTCAGAGACTTGAGAACGAATCTACGCCGCAAGAGCTGTACTAAGTGAAGCCCAAGATATCGATTCGTTCCCCAGATGCACAATGTCTTCCCGTCTCACCAAAAACAATCTCATAAACTTAGTAAGAAGAGCATTAATATCAAGCCCCTAGCCAGAGATCATCCTTCACTTATTTCCTCCTCTTCCTGTTGCTCCTTCTTCGCCTTCTTCTTCTTGGGCTTTCTCTTCGAAGCAGACGTGGGAGTGGCCGCTGGAACAGATGTGGGAACAGGCGTATGATGCTCTCGTTTAGCACGCTTATCCCGCGAACGCACCTCTCGTTGCAGTTCCTCAACTTTCTCCTGAAGCTTTAAAATGCGTTCCTCGTTGGCTGCGAGGGCTGCCGCATGTGCAGTGACATGTTGCGACTCGACCTCCGCGAGTTTGGTTGACAACTGTTTGTTCTCTTTGATCATAATACGCTCGCGTCGTTTCTTTGCTCTAGCCCTTTTCTTGGCGTTCTTCTCGTAGTTCTTGCCGGGAGTCGCAGATGCGTTTGTATTGCCGCCGGCGATTTCATTGTGCAACTCCTTCATCTCGACGTCGGACTCTTCCTGCTTGTTTGCTGATGCAGAATTCTTCTTCATCCGTTCAATCTCAGCTTTCAAGGCTACAGAGTCTTCTAGTATCATCTGCATGTTGGCATTCAACGCGTCCTTCTCTACCTCGAGTTGGGCGTTGCGTGTGCGCAGTCTCTTATTTTCATCCTTGTCGTGCCCATTCTCAGTTGTCTGCGCGCCCTTCAGCTGTTCGGTCTCCGCCCTCAACATAGCATTTTCCTGCCTCAACCGTTTTACCTCCTCCTCAAACCTATCTTTCTCGTCCTTGATTCTCACATTCCAGTCCCTCAAAAGCCCCATCTCCGTCTTGGTGTTTTCGCTGTGACCCTCTGCTTTCACCTTCCAATGCGCAAGTTCCTTTTGCACAAGCGAGTTTAACATCGGGGCTCCTATTCCGCTCTTTTGCCTGACAGCTTCTTCCAGATGCTCAATGTAGTCTTGTGTGAGCTTCTTCTCCTGTTGTAACAGCGCTTCAAGGCGTTCTAGGGTTTCTTTTCCTAATGCCTGTTCAAGTGCATGGCGCGTGGCGAACATGAAGGTTTCGTTCTCTGCAGGTGGAGGCACTGTAGAGAGGAAATATGGGCTCGCTGGTCCGGTACCGTTGTTCGTCATTTTTCCGGTTACTGGAGGCGTGGAGAATCGGGCCTGCGCCGACATGCCTTCTGATGAAGCTGGATCGGGTGGCAGATGGCGAGTCTGTTTCGGAGACTGCCGCTTCTTGGACTGAACAGGGACAGTGTTGGCCATCGTGATCGAGAGAGGCTGGCACGAATCTTTGCAGCGCTGCCGTGTCAGATTCGTGCTCCAAAGTGGCCTTTAGAGTAGTGTCGAAGTGCTGTCGAGAGTAGTGTCGAAAGTGCTGTCAGCGAGAAGAGTTTGCTACTACATATGCTTTGCGTGCGGTGGAGTGAAAGTGAGAGCTAGAGTGGGCCGTGCAGATGTTCCGTTTGTAAATCAGAGCACACTCGTCATGGAGTGAAAGTGAATCCGGCAGTGCCATGGCACAAATATCTCTAATACAAATAGTATTAGTGAATGATATGATGAGTGAGTGACTCGAACGCCACTACTACTTGGAATCGACGACATCGCTCCTAGAAACCTAACCAAGACGACTCTCGTAGCGGTCAACCAGTCTATGATACGAAGTCCGCACTAGAGTCAAAAAACCCTCAGGGAACACGCTGTTTGTCTTGGCGCAGAAATCCTTCTATTGTACACGTCTTGGTATCCTAGGAGGCCAGGCCGATCGTATACATGCCATTGCTACTTCGCTAGTATAAATATCAAACAAACTCCCCAGAAAATGCCACATAAAGCGCCCGACACAACAAACAATTCCTCTCTAGTCCTTAACACCACCATACTACTTCTTCTTGAACAGTCCTTTGCCAAGCAGATTCTTCAGCTTGCTCTCCTTCTCCTCATTGCTCATAGCCGCCTTTCTCTTCCCCTCGGCAACACTTCCACCCTGAGACTGGTTCGTCTGCGGCTGAGCTGAGTCTTCTTTTACTGGCTCCTCAACTTTCAACGTTTGAGCTTTTGCTTGCCATTCCGAGGCAAGTGCATGTCGGCTCGCCCTTGCCTCTGCACTCGCGTTCTCTGCCCACTGAAACGTCACAAGTTCATTGTTAAAGAAGCGCAGGTCTTGTACTAGACGTTTATCGTCTCTTGGGATAAGGACCAGGCGACCGGTAGGGCCTGTGTTCTTGAGCTGGAAAGGCTCATCCTTCTTCTCCAAGAAACCGCGAACGAAGTCGTAGAGTACAGCAGCAGTGTCGTTCTTGTTGAAGGACATCTGAATCAGTGCACCGTCAGGCATACGTATCCGCAATGAACCGCCCTTCTCGGCTGCCGCCGCAATCTTAGCCTGTCGCTCTTTTTCTTGTTCTTCGAGTTCTTTGTCGGAGAGTAGACGTGTGTTCTTTGTCTTGTTTAGGAGCGCGTTCTGATGCGCTTTGGCGTGTTCAATGGTCGGAAGATAATCGCTTTCGTTGAATGCATTTCGTGCTGCTTGTGGAGTCGACGAAGTTGGGGCAGAGAAGATTTGCACGTTGCGAGAGTTTCCAGAGGGCTGCGATGGCTCTTCGGTAGGTTTTGATGAAGGCTCAGAGGCTTGTGCGGGAGCAGATGATGCTGTTGATGTTGCTGCTGCTAGGGCTGCAGCGGGGGAGATGTTCTCGACGCTCTCGGCTGCGTATTTTTCGGTTGAGATCTCAGGTTCAGGTGCAGGCTGACCAGAAGGTTTCGTTTCGACGTCCATGGGTTCTGGGTCAGGCTCGTCACTGCGCACAGTTTCACCAGCTACGGTTTCTGTGGCCTGAGGGGCGGCTTGGGATGGGTCCGGTATTGAGGCCAACTGGTCAGTCGTTGAAGCATGTGCGCCCTCTGCTCCAGCAGAAGGCTCGCTAGGCTTGAAGTACTGTGATATTTGCGCCATAGCCTCTTCTAACGGAGTACCGCTATTTCTATATGACAATTTTAGCAAAGCTGATCCGCTGTCAAAACCCAGTTGACTGAGCGTCTGTTGCAGGTCGACAAAGCTCGATTGCTCTTTATGGCCCGGCATGACGGTTATGACGGGTTGCTCATAGTGTAACCTTCCAGCACCAGATGCGCCACTCATTTCAGGGACACCACGCTGTGTAAAGTTATAGTTGGCCCCCTGGCTGCTTTCGAAATGACGAAGAATCTCCCATAGTGAGGTATTGCTTGCGAACTTGTTTGTAAGGCGTACGTTCTTCTCAGTTGCTGGAAGCTGAAGTGCTACAGATATGACGGTAGGTGATCGTGACGCTTGGACGAGCTCTAATCGGGCGCCCTGAGGAAGGTTTGCAAGGCGTATTTGCTGGGAGAGGGAAATAGGCTTATTGTTGTATCTGGGGATGTGTTAGCGGTGGGCTATGCTTAAAGCACAACGTTGCTTACTTCAGCGTAAACTGGTCCTTGTTGACACCAAACTTTTGACATGCCTCATCCCGCACCTCGGTCAGGTACTTTGTGGGTGTCGTGGGGATCTTAAACGACCTCGCGTACGAGTTGAATACAACGACGTGCGACATTATGCTCGTATCAACCTATAAAGATTGTGTGCGAGAAGGAAAGCAGTAGGTGCGTTTGCGAGGAAGATGATACGCAGGTACCAGCAGTCCCAACGGTGCGCTCTTCGGGTCGAGTTGCTTCGTTCAACGAGGAGAAGGAGGGTCGCGAAATGCAAGAGCTTTGCTTCGGTGAAACTGAGGAGAAGATGACTTTGGCCTGCCATCAAGAGGCGATCAGGGTCTGAGCACACGCAATGTTGGGGACGATGAACGCCAGGAGAGGCGCTTACTAATCCCGTGAGCGTGTATGAGTGTATGGAAGCTGGAGTATATTCCGTAAAGGCTCGGTGCCAGGTGCCGTTAGTCTCGAGAAGATGGCGACGCCGCTGCTATAAAGCGCGTGCTAGCAGTGATGTAGAGGGCGGCAAGGTGGGGAGGGACGTGGAAGGCGACTTAGTGGCACCGAATCCGAGGGCCAGCTGTGTTTTGGATTAGAAAGCTGGAATTATGGGCATGTCACGATGCCAGAATGCAGGCTGGTGTTCTGGAAGCTTCGTTGTTCTGCCGCGTAGTGTGTCGGTGCCTGACTACGGACTCACTAAACGCATCCACGGTGATCGTCGGTGACGGAAGAGCCACACCCCGCCCCCACTAAATCTCGAGAGCGCTGCATGTCGCGCCTCTCCTAGACCAACACCGACAACAAACCCCATCAGTCTCTCTTTTAGGAGCCACAAACATGTCCGGAACTGTGGAAATCAAATCGCCCGCTCAGCTGAGCTCGCTACTATCATCCTCACGCGTCGTAGTGGTCAATTGTAAGAAGCCACCGCCGCCGCCACCGCAACACACGTCGGAAGACACTGCATCGCCGTTTATTTTACTAACATTGGACTCCTGCAGTCTACAATGAAGAAAACGTGTCCAGTAAAGCCATCGCGCCGGTGTACGACCAGCTAGCTGGACAACTCTCAAGACCAGGAAAAGTCACCTTCACGAAAGTCAGCACAGTGCAGCAAGCACAGATTGCGCAGAGCTACAATGTCACAAAGTATGCATATATACACAAACTGTCAACACAGAAGAAACGGGCTTCTAACCAAGCCTGCAAAACAGTACCCCTACATTCATCATCTACAAGAACAACCAACAAATACGCAAGTACTCTGGTTCCAATCCCGTACAACTCTCCGAAGCAATCAAGACGCTCGCCGCCGAGGCTGAGAACGAGGGCAAAGGCGGCACCGGCTTCGCCAGTGGAAGCGGCAGCAGCGGTGGCAGCGGAGCTTGGATAGGCGCCAGCTTACCGCGCGGATACAACGACGTCACCGAATCTGTAGATGTGCGTGGTCTCGATCTGCTCAACGCAGACAGCGATTTCGGAACCGTCAGGACGCTTTTCGAAACATCGGCACCATCATCACTAAACAAGGGCAAAGGAGCTGCGACTGCTTCAGAAGGAAATAAAGATTGGGTTGAGAGCGACGTGGACAATCAGCTGATGCTGTACGTGCCTTTCACGGCAAATGTGAAGCTGCACACCATCCACATCACCTCTTGTGTCTCAGGCAACGACGATGATGACGACGAGGCTCCTGTTCGACCAAAGACAATCCACGTCTGGATCAACCGCCAGCACAATCTAGGCTTCGAGGAAGCAGAAGACATCCCCGTAACCCAAATCATTGAGCTAAAGCCCTCGGACTGGGACGAGCAGACGCAGACCGCCAAGCTAGAGCTGCGCTTCGTCAAGTTCCAAAGCGTCTACTCAGTCGTGCTTTTCGTCGCTGATGCCGACGGCGACAGCGAGAAGACGCGCATTGACCGCATACGCTTCGTCGGCGAGACGGGTGAGAAGCGCGAAATGGCAAAGCTCGAGAAGATAGGTGGAGATGATTGAATATGCTTTTGGATAGAATTGCCTTGCACGAACAGGTCAAGAAGAAGCTGGCAACGGAGCTTGAAGGCTGTTCATGCTCCCAACGAATTATTACTTTTTTCCACCTCCAGGATAGAGATGTGCAACACAATTGACAATGCTCTGTAAGCGTTTACAGGTTCTGTGGATAGAGTAGACATTGAGCCAGACAATGTATGTGAAATGCTTCTCTTCTGGAAACAGACAACAATACATGTCTTCAAGAGTCTACAATCGGAGTCGCGAGTACTCTAAAGTCACTGGCGATTATGTATGTCCACGCCTCTGCCCGAGACCTCTCACACATGCAGTAGCATAGTGAGGCCTGAGCAGTCTTGTCTCCAAGCAAAGCGCGTTTCAATTTAAGCATTTCTCGGCCCTTACTCTGCCATTGATAAGGGCAATAGAGTAGGAATTTGACATCCATGCTAATTCGGCGTCGACGACATCTTCGTCATCATCATTATCACCACCATGTCACACCTCAGTCACGCATACGCCACGCGGCACTGGAACTTGGTGTTTTGGCGTGAACCAATCGTCACATTTCATGATTTTGAGTGACACATGCTAGGTACGTTCAGGAACCATCACTGTCCATTTGCCTTACTCCGATAATCGTGCCATCCTTTTTATATGGTATGCTGTGACGTTCCGAAATCGTGTCGAGCCGCCCGCTTGTGAAAAGAGACCGAACACCCAGGACAGAATCGGAAAGAAGGTCGGTCGTTCGCCATGTTTGCTTCATCCACCGCGTATCATGAAACCGTTTAGTGACCCGCGCGCCTCGACTCGGCGATGACCTTGGTCATCTCGTCGACCTTTCTCTTTGAGCGGCCAAAGGTACCGAGCTGTTGCAATGTCAGTGTGTGTTCTAGCATGTTTGCAGAGGGTGCGGAATCGAATCGTAGCATGCTGCGATCATGGGCGTGGGAAGACGTACCCTCTTCTTAGCCAGACGACGGGCACGCTTGTCCTTGGAGTTTCGGAGCAATTCAATGATGCGCTTCTCGTAAGGGGCAAGACTGTAGACACAATGAACGTTAGCGATCCACTAGACAGGTAATTACGCGGTCCTGCGCCTGAGCAAGCTCCAGAATGCAACGTACCCAGCAACCTCCTTGGTGATCTCACGGACAAAGGCAGTGCGCTTGGACAGGAAACCCTTCCTCCTCGAGATCCTGGGAGCGGGAGTCCTGGGGGTGACCTCTGTTCGCCATGTTAGCGTCCATCCAACGATTTTTTTTATCTCAGTTGCAGCGGTTCCGGGGCGTCGAGAGCGGTGCGCGGGTGAGACGTACTGTGGCCGGCGTTAAGGCCAACGATGAGGCCAGACTTCTGCTTGACTTCTTTCGGCATCGTGACGGTCGTGATGTTGTCGATTGTCGATGGGTGCAAGTTCGTAGTTTTGCGAGGGTAATTTTGGCTCGGCTGTGCGGTGGTGCCAAGATGCGCTAGCTGTAAGCAGGCACGTGCTTTGACTGGAGCCATCGACGGTACGAACACCACACTACTCGTGCTGGACACTTCATGTTGCAAACTCTTTTTATTAATCGTGTGGATTACAGTGGAAGGCTTCGGAAAGCTTCCTGAAACGGTAACGGCTCAGCAAGCCTTTCGTAAAAAATGTGCACAATGGTAGGGAAGAAAAAATCATACTGTCGCGAAGTATCAGCCTCCCGTCGATCCAGCTAGCACATTCAACGCCTCCCCCGAACTTAGGCAATGTCGTTACCTTTCCTTAATGACTTTTCCCCTCCCCTATACGATCCTACCTATAGAACCATCCTAAGAACCACGAAACGCTGAAAGAGAACGATACCTGGAACTCCTGCGCCACGCACCCCTTCCAAGCCTCCATTGCCAATTCCCAGACCAGACCAAAGAAAACTTACATCCCTTGTCCCTCGTCCTCCTCCTCAACCTTAATTTCCCCCCTGCTCACATACCACACCACCTCCCCCAAGCACTTCCCCTCCACCTTCGTGTAGTAAAACGATAAGGCACCCTCCTCATCCACTCCCCACCCTACCTCCCCCACCCTCACTGAGTATAGTTCCAGAAATTCCGGGTTCTGCAGTCCCTCCTGTGTCTTTGTGTGTGAAAAAGTCACTTCTTCGCCTAGATTAGGCTGTTTTTCAGAAAGCAGGTGCTCCATGAGAGCTGCGTTGGCGAGTGCGAGGGAGGGTATGTTCGAGGAAAGGAGTTCACGAGTGAAGGTGAGGCATGCCGAGCAGATACGGTGACCTTTGAGGATTTGGTAGGTTTGACGGTGGGGTGCCCTAGGGGTGCCGGCGCGGAGGGCTTGTTGGCTACTGTAGAGGTCTCTGCAGTAGGCTCTTCTGAGGTGATTGCGTAGCAACTCGGGGAAGACGTCGAATCTGGAGTGGAGGTTGATGAAGATTCGGTATGGGAGATTTTTGTCTTGGGGTGGTGCAGAGTCGTTAGGTTTCAGCTTTTTCGTGCAGACAATAATGAGGTCGTCGTCGTCGACGTCTTTTGTAGCTTTGCGTTTGGGCGGCATGGCTGCTGATGGGAGGTTCGAAGCAGTCGCTGAAGTGTACACAGCAGTGTGTGGCTGAGCTTGATGGCTTTCTCAGTAACGTAGTTCTCGGTAATTCGATGCCACTGGCGGTTGTTCAACTGCAGTAGCTAATAACCAATAAGTCAGCTGGGTAGTGTGGTGGACAAGAAGAGACAAGAGAGGTGGAAGGATAGAGTTTTGTAGCTTTAAACTACCAGGTAATTGTAGGTACTTATAGTCTCAGACTGCAAGGTAAAACTACATTACAGCTTTGCCTTCACCTTCGCATCTTCCTCCTCCTGCGCCTTTACCTTCAACACTCTCCTCAAAATCTTACCGCTTATAGACTTAGGTATCTCATCCACCCATCTCACACCGCCCCTCAGTCTCTTGTGGTGCGCAACCTTTGTGCTCAACCAATCTACAATCTCCTTTGCGTCTGCGTCGGTCTTGCCAAGGCCATCCTTCGGCACAACGTATGCTCTAGGAAGCTCTGTTGCGTCGTCTTTGCTGTAAACTCCAATTACTGCCACATCGCTGTGAGAGAAACACCTGTTAGTAAGGATTCAATGTGAATTTTCTGGGAGAAACGTACTTAATCTTCGGGTGAGAGACCAGAATACCCTCAAGCTCCGCTGGTGGCACCTGGAAACCCTTGTATTTGATGAGTTCCTTTACGCGGTCCGTGATGTAAAAGTTGCCATCCTTGTCTTGGTATCCGACATCTCCAGTCTTGAAGTACCCGTCTGCTGTCTTCGCATGTGCTGTTCCCTCCGGGTTGTTCAAGTATCCCTTGAAAACGTTTGGTCCCTTGATCCAAAGTTCACCAACCTCACCAACCGGCATCTCCTTCTCGTCCGGAGACATGTATTTAGCTGTCTGATAAGGCAGCAGCTTGCCGACTGAACCAATAGTCTTGTTCCAGTCCTCCCATGGCTGAGTGTGCGTGGTAGGACTCGTTTCCGAAAGACCATATCCCTGCTTTACAGGAATCTTTAGTCTACTATATACTGCATCCACAAGCTCGCGCGTAAGCGGTGCAGCACCGGAGTTCATCATGCGAATGGAGCTGAGATCGTATTTCGATACCACAGGGCTCTTGCTCAGAAGAAGGACAATCGGCGGTACGACATATGCGAATGTAATTTTGAGTTCCTGGATGAACTTGCAAAAGTCTTCAAGATCAAACTTTGGCATTACAACAAGCTGGAGGCCAGAGAACAAGCTTTGATGGATCAAACATGTTAGACCTGGTCGATGTTAGCAGATGCCTTCCCAGTTGATCACGTGCCTTTGGCGTACCGTAAATGTGGAAGAAGGGCAAGAATGCGAGCAGCTTGTCTCCTTCACCGGTCGGTCCACCTGTTGGCTTGAGATTGCCGGCCTCGCCGGCCTTGATCATCAAAGTGTTGGCAACAATGTTTCGGTGAGTAAGCATAACACCCTTTGGATGACCAGTAGTACCAGAGCTGTACACCAGGAATGCCAGGTCTTCGGCTGGGTTGCTCGCCTTGGTCCTTCGCCACCTGGCTGATCCGGCCGTGCTGATGATGCTGGTAAAGTGCTTCACTTTGTGTGAAGGGTCTTTCTGATCTCCCATTACAATCACCCTATCCAGTGGCATCCCAACCTGCTTCGCCGCCTCTTGCGCATTCTTGATAAAGGGCAACTGTGTTACCAGACCCTTTGCGCCAGAGTCTTTGAGCTGGAATGCAAGTTCCTCTACCGTGTAATTTGGATTTGCAGGCGACAACACACCGCCAGCCCAGTGGCAGCCCCATGTTATCGCCGGAGTGTCAATACAGTTAGGTGTGTACAACGCAAGGACGTCACCCTTCTGCCAATCCCATTGTGCCTTCAAGCCCTTGCCGAAAGTAACGGCAGTTTCTCGGACCTGTGTATATGTATAGGATCGTTTGGTATACGGGTCAAAGTAGATTACTTTTCGTAACCGTCAGCTCGGCGCCCAATAGAAACATGTCACCAGTCGCATGTGAATACCTTTGTCATCTGCAAATGGCTTTTCCTTTCTCTCAAATAGGAATGCCCACTAGAAACGTCACAAAGAGGTCAGTACATCATGCTGACACATGAGCTTGTTTCCGAGATGGGAAACTCACAAGATCAACATCGGGAATGGGCAAGCTGGGGTATTGGCTGTCGGAAGGCATCTTGGCAATAAAAAGTCAACGTTGTAATATGAGACTCAGTTTACCGTAGAACAAATTCACGGAAGACACAGGGTGTAAAGGGAAAGGGAGCCAAAACAAGAAGGACTGTCGTATTCCACATTGGACCTCGGGCATACGCCCTATGGGCGGAGGGCGGCAGCCTGTCAAGTGTCGGCGATAATGCCTAAGCCGGGGTCCCCACATCTGGGGATGCCATGGCCGAGGTTCTTTCCACTTACGGCGTTAGCGCAACGATAGCTGGGCGTTTCCGAGGTCCGTCTCGACGTTTGTTGTCCAGGACAACTGATATCGGCGCTGGTTCATGAAATAAACACCAAGAGATAGCCTATCCAGCGACCGACAAGTTGCCAACATGCCGGGTTGGCAAGACGCTACTGCGGTGGAGAAGCTCTCCTCCAACACCTACTCCTGCACATTACACGATGATTGGTGCATCGGAAGCGGTACGTTACCGTCCGAGATAGCCATCGCAACGGGCCGTTCTAATTGATGTACGCAGTTCCAAATGGTGGATATGTTACCGGATGGTGAGGGGCACCTTGCCAGCATGCAGCATGCACAACATGCGTACATATCCACTGACCAAACCATGTCAGTCTCGTAGAGGTAGTCAAAGCGCATTTCAGCACCACCCTGGCCGCGCAAAACCAACCTCACACAATCGCCCTCCACGTGGAATTTCTCCGACGAACCCAGGCCGGCCCAGCAACCTTCACCGTCGACGATGTCAAGCTCGGCCGCCAGACGTCCGTCGTGCACGTGAGCATGCAGCAGGACGGACGACAAGAAATTGTCGCCTACGTGACAAACTCCAACATGGACACGGAATCCGGTGTCAGCTACGACACCGAATACACTTTCACTCCTCCCATGGCCCCTGTCGACCTCTCCAAGCTGGAAGACGACCAGGATCCAGAGTGGAAACCCTTTGGCGAAATGCCATTCGCCAAGTTCCGCAAAGCCACGACCAAACTGAAATTCCACTTTCCACGGAAAGGGAAGCCTACGCGGAACATTGCCGACGAATGGCTCTGCTTCTCCGATGGCAGCAACTTTACTGACTCGTCCATCGGATTCGTCGCAGACATGTTTCCGCAGCTCATCGAGACGCTCAAGGACGAGGGGACTGGCCCGTACTGGTACCCGACCTTGCTGCTCAATCTCGAC
Organism: Curvularia sp. ZM96; assembly: GCA_022457065.1. Classification (NCBI taxonomy): domain Eukaryota; kingdom Fungi; phylum Ascomycota; class Dothideomycetes; order Pleosporales; family Pleosporaceae; genus Curvularia; species Curvularia sp. ZM96. The sequence goes on along the minus strand of JAJGBQ010000007.1, from coordinate 1,395,624 downwards.
ATCAAAAAGGCGCTGCCGCCCGGCGGCGTCAAGTGGCTGCGAGTCCGGGTCGAAATGAAGAAGGTCGCCAACGGGAGGATGGATCTCGAGGTGTTTGTGCACGACGCCCAAGAGGAGCTGGTCGCGTTGAGCCATCACGTGGGGCTGGTGCTAGACGCTAGTAGGAACACGGCTGCGAGACGGACGGGCAATGCCAAGATATAGATGTGACGTAGATTCGAACTACGGGTTCCTAATCTCGCTGTGGAATATGACGCGTGGGAGCCATGCATTACCATGACAGTATGGTTTCCATGGAGTGGTACTGTATAGCAATCGCACAGCTAGAGGATAGAGATACATGGGAGGAGTCATTGTCATGGAGTAGAAGACCTGAGTATGTTTTTTTTTACTGATTCAAACTGCCATGCATCTAGACTTGCAGCTTCCACTGAGGCTCTTGAGGAATACATGGGATGCTATTATATTTCGCTCCTCTTTTTTGTGTCAAACGCCAATGATGCCATGCACACGATATCCGCCACTCTCCAACAACGCAATTCCTTTGCTCATATGTACTCTATCGGTGGACCGATGGGGAAGCGCTCATTTGCCCTTAGGATTGTTGTACTGCTGCTCGTAGAACTTGCCCGGCCAGACAGGCTACACAACACACGTTAGCCTTTGTCCACCCATGAACCCAACGAATAACTCACCTCGCTCTGCTGATCACTGATGTTCTTCTTGAAATGCTCTGAATCCGGTCCTTTGCTGGGGCCGCCGTGCCTTCCAGCATTATCCGTCGAGCTACCTGCAACGTACGTCAGCAAATTCTGCACCACATAAGCTCTCCAGATAGCTAGGTCTGGGGGTCGCAAAAGTACCCGTACCACGCTGGCTCGCAACAGCGGGAGTGTGTGTAGCCGAGGCGCCGCCGGAGGAGAAGCGGTCCTCGATGTTCTGCACTCCCTGCGTCTTGTACGGGTTGGGGAACCAGTATTGGCGCATGTAGAGGTAGTAGCCGAAGCCGACGGCACCGCCAGCCATGAAGATTTTCGGGACGGAGAGAGGAGACATGATTGCTCGTGTGATGTCGCTTTTGTGTAGTCACGATTGTATAACTGCGGATGCAAGTGTGGGTGTGGTGGATGTATAGGAGGGATGAAGTAGGCGCGCGGTGTTCGTGAAGATATTAAAGCGATCAAATGAGATGTTAAAGCTTCAAGTTTGACGTCTACGGCGGGAGAGGGCAGATTTAGAGCCGTGGAGAAAAGCAAATAATGCAATCGATGTCACGATCTGGGCGACCTTTCTGTCTAGCCCATTCAACGATCCAATTGCGCGCAATGGGCAAATGCTGTATTGGTGTCGCGATGGTCGCGTCATGGTTGCGTACTTTTAGGGAAAGCTCCCGAGGGAACAAAAAGCGGGCCAAGGACTTGCTGTGCCACATGTCGCTGATGTAACCTTGCTGTGGCTCAACGCCGTGGCTGGTGTATCATTTTAGTTTGGAGCAACAATGGGGGAAAGTGGACACGCTACCTTGCATCCCATGTGAGACTGGTCATCATAGCCTCTTTGCGCCCACGCGACAAGAGGGTTTCCTGGGAAAGAGACGGAATTGGTACCAGAGTGGACTGTTCGCTGGGTGAAGCTTCATGAATACTCGGCAGAAGAGAAGCTGGGACGCAGCCACGGCCACAACACTCGACGCGCAATCAAGAAATGGACGGTGATCCTGCCGTCGAGCCGGAAATCGATGGCTTCACTCGCATCTTACCATTGCCATACCGCGTCGCCATCGTCATCGTGTTTGGTACGCATCTCTCTGGCAGCAGCTGCACAGCCAATGATTCTCTCGACTGACGACTTCTCCCACAGGAATATGGGCATGGGGACTCAACCTGCATTACCTCTCCCTCATAAAAATCGACGTCCCCTCTCTAATTCGCTACCCATCGCGCTCCTCGCCGCATCATCCGCCGCACCACCTTTCGTGCTACCGCATTGCGACCTTTCTCTCCATCCCACTCGCCCTCTCGCTACTCCTATTCTGGACCATCACGCACGGCAACCCCAGAGCAATCGCTGATTGGGAAATCCTGCCCAACCTCTACCTCCTCGTCCTCGTCGTAGGCTTCATCGCGCCCGTTCCCTTCGTAAGCCGTAATGGGCGGTCCCGCACACTCGCGACGCTCAAGCGCATCAGCACGGGCGGCATTGCTGAAGCACAAGATGGGAAATTCGGAGACATACTGCTTGCCGATGCGCTGACGAGTTACGCCAAAGTCCTGGGTGACTTGTTCGTTTCGCTATGCATGTTCTTCTCGTCTGGGCAACGTTCGACGGCGGCACCGAATCGCAACTGTGGCGGCACGTTCTGGGTCCCGTTCATAATTGCTATACCCTCGATGATCCGCCTCAGACAATGTATCACGGAATACTATCGCGTCAAGAGAGGCAACGAGCGCACGGGTCAGATCAATCCCGCCACGGGATGGGGTGGCACGCACCTGGCCAACGCAGCAAAATACTCAACTGCGTTCCCAGTCATCATCCTGAGCGCATTGCAGCGCTCCCCCGACCCTTCGAGCTTCGGCGTCTCAGAAGCCACGCTCTACCGCATGTGGCTCGTCGCCGTCATCGTAAACTCGGGCTATTCATACTACTGGGATATAGCCAAAGATTGGGACTTGACCCTCTTTTCCAATGCCCGTGTGAGAAACTCGCCTGAGTACCCCTGGGGTCTACGCCGCCACCGCTGGTTCCACGCAAAAGAGTTCTATTACGCTGCCATTGTCGTCGATGCGTTGCTGAGATGCACGTGGAGTCTGAAACTTAGCGTGCACCTCGATCATTTCAATGATCTCGAAGGCGGCATTTTTACCATGGAGGTGCTTGAGGTACTGAGGAGATGGATTTGGATCTTCTTCCGTGTAGAGACGGAGTGGGTGAGGAATCATCGCGGCCCGGCGCCTGATGATATTTTACTGGGAGATGTGGGTGCGGGAAATAGGTATGATGATGATAGCGATTAGACTTGATAATATTAGATCTCTATTATTTTTGTCAACTTTGCTGTTTTTTATCCTCTTAATTTGTGATACAGTGCTCAGTGCTGCGCTGTCATCAATATATTTCCACACAAAGAGTCTTTTTCTACGCAAATTATATACCACATTCAAATCGCTAGTAGCCATTTACTGACATGACTAATCTCATGTATCTACGTGGAACCATATTAGCCAAAACATGACGAAGCTCAGACATCTCCTTGTTTCTCAAGTTCCCTAAACTTAGGCTTAGCATTCACTTCATCAGGACAATTTTTTCACTGCATAAGACGCGGTCCATCGTCATAACATCCCACTCTTTTTCTCTTTCCTAACATCGGCCACCCAAACACATCTAAAAAAAAAAGCAACCGCATCCATCCTATTGTCTCAGCTAATCCAGCACACCAATAGCCAAGTATTTTACTCCCCTATCACTATTCCACTCATCTCTACCCCTTCTCCCTCCACAACCACACCACGTGCAAAAACAACAGAGCCCGAGACATACGATATCAATTCACATTAGCTTTTATACCTTCCCTTCTTCTCTCTGCACACGTTACCGCCTCCCCTTCTTCCCTCCCCACATTTGATCCCTCATCTCACCACCACCACCACATCACTATCAAATCGTAAATCACACACACCCAAATTTCCCCCTTCAAAAAACCTTCCTCCTTCACGCGTAAACATCATCCCCAACCCTCTTTTTACTAAGCAGAAACCCCTCGCAAGAACCATGCAAACCCATCAATCAAAAGAAAAGAAAAAACATGTACACGCAGATGGGGGGCTATGAATCTAGAAAACTTTGGATTGGAGAGAGAGAGAAAGAAAAAAAAGGGAAAGGGGGAACCAGAAAGAAGCAGAGGGGTCAGAATACATAGAACCATTGATGCAAATTTTGGGTGTGAGAAGAAGAAAAAGGAAAATGGGTATGGAAGACCCCGAGGGGCCAGGAAAGAATAGTTGCGTTGAGGCATTTGGTGATGAGAACTTTGACAAGAAAGGTGAGGAAGGGGAAAAAGAACGAAGAAAGGAGTCCATGTGGGTATTCTCGCGTGGGCGGAGTGTGATTATGAGAGTGTGGCAAGCATATATTTCTCCTTTTTGTTTTAAAAACAACCCTCCACAAGAAAATAAGATAAAAAAACATTTGTTCTAATTAAGAAAGCCCTTGCAACCGATTGAACCGCAGAGACAAGGGATACGATCTGTGGCGTCGATTTCACGCTCGAATTTGTAGTCGTATGTGAGTTCCTCGTCTGTGTATTGTTAGCTTCATTGTTATGTAGATAGATTGAAACATGTAATCCAAAAAAGGAAGGAGAGAAAAACTTACCCGACTGAATGTCCCTTAACGCATAGATAACAATACGTTTGGTATTGTCAACGCGGATAATCTTGGCGGTGCAATTGGGCGTGCAAGAGTGATTGATAAAGCGGGCAATACCACCCATCTTTGTCGCATCAATGACGGTATCTTCGTCGATTCGGAAGAGGTAACTTGATCCTACGCCCTGCATGTCGTACTTGGCTTCTCGCAGGTCGGCCACGCGCTGCCGCACCTTTTCACCCACGTACTCGATAATCATATCGTTGACGGCAATGGGTTCCTGTGCGTACAGACCCCAGTTGTGGATGGCGGAACGGTCGAACTTGACAAGCTTCTTGCGCTTCTTGAGCTGGTTGAAGCGGAGGGCATCGCCTTCAGCCCCAGAGAGAGTCTTGGAAATGTTGATATCGTTGACCATGCGGCGGTTGTTGGCGCGATTGGCACGTGAGTTTGCTGTTGATGCCTTGTTCGCACTCGTTTGGAATTTGAAGCCTTCCACCGACACAGTGCTTCGCTCTTCTTGCTTGGCACGGCGTTGACGCTCTTCACGCTCCTTTTGCACACGGATACGATGTGGTAGGTATTTCGACTTCTCCGACTCGCGAATCTTCTTGATTCCTTCTGTACGGGCCGAGCCAGTAGGATTGGGAACATAGTATCCTTCGATCTTGGTCTCGGTGCGTGAGACGCCTTCCTGGCCGTTGCGGTTGAGGTGCTTGATAGACTTTTGCTTCCAGGCCCACGACTGCGCATCTCCAATGTTGGCAGGAGCGACGGGTTCGATGGCTTGCTTGAGAAGACGCAGATCTTCTTCGTCTTTGAGCAGATGTTGCCAACCATCAATGTCCATAACAACACTGAAGTCATCATCGACCGTCTTGCGAGGTATGTCGTGAGATACACTCCAACATACGGAAGACGCTCGTTCATCTTGCTCCGGAGTACTCTCCTCGATCACCGCTTCCTCAGCAATCTCCTTGACCTCTTTGACTTCAGGTGCCTCCTCTTCTGGAGGTGTTTCGATATCGGTGACTTCCGCCTTTGCAGCCTTCGCTTCTTCTTGAAGTTGCTTCTTGGTCTTCCTCTTCGGCTTGGCGGCAGCCTTCTTCTTGAGCGATGTGAGTGTTTCTGGAAGTTCGGTTGTCTCGATAGACTTTTCTGGTTCGTCCTCTTGGGTAACAATGACTTCGGGCTCCGTCTTTTCCATCGGACTTCCTCCCACACCAAATATTACGTCTGCCTCTTGCTCAATCTTCCTGAGCTTCCTGAAACCCTTGAGTGCTTTGTCGGCCTTCTTCCAGATTGGCGATGAGCGTGGGAGGATTGCTAGAACTTGTTCCAGTTCTTTCTCTGCCATGTTTTCTGGGTCTTTGTGAATGCAATGGGCGAGCAAACTTCGCGCATGCGAATCGTCCATCTCCTCATCGCTTTCCTCACCCCAACCAGTTTCGATGCGACGCCGCTTGGCACGATGAGCCCTCGAAGACTCTTCCACTTCATCTTCGATATCTGTGGAAGGAGCCCGACTGATAGGTCGACTTTCTTGCTCTTCAGTACCGCGTGTCAATTGACTGCGATTCTCGTCATCCGACTCTTCTGGTTCAAACATCTCCAGCATCTGGCGATGCAGGCCACGAGCCACGCGAGGCTTGGGCGCGGAAGCCTTTCTTCGCTCGTCGGCAAATGCATTAACAACCTTTGGCGGTTTCTTCCCACGTCTGGTGCTTGGATCAAAACCACCAAGGCCTCTGCGGCCTCCACGGGCTCCAAAGCCTCCATTACGACCTCTGGGAGTGCCTGCGCCAAAGGCATCGAAACCCGGAGCGAGCAGCGCTGGTGGTCGGACATCATCGTCCTTCTTTGGCGGACCTGGAATGTTAAGCTTCCGACGCTTTTCCACATGTAGGTCGGGATCCAGTAGCTCAAGAATGGTGGGCGCAGCCAATTTGGTCTTAATATCACTGAGGAGCTTTTCCAGTAGTTCTTGCTTCAGGATATCCATCGCAGCCCGTACAGGATCGAGCGCTTCTGCCCTCTGCTTCTTTTCCCACTCCAAGTCCTCTGCCTCTTCCTCCTCTATGCGCTTCTCTATAGCCTTTCGCTTTTTTTCGGCCATTACACGCTCGGGACTGGGACTTCGCTCGTAGTTGGGATCGCCATATTGGTTGCACTCCATATTCATGACATACGTGAACAGAGCCTGCATGTGGCATTCCTTGTAACATCGAACAGCCTCGTCCTCTCCGCGCTTTGATTCCTCGAAAGTCACATAATAACCTGTCGGGTCGCATCGTACTGCAGTCCACCGATAATTTTTTAACCGCTTTTTCAGATGCTCGATCGTGGTGCTGAGGACAGGGACGTATGCGTGCGCGATAAAAATGTAAGGCTTTCGCTTTAGCGTGGGCTTGATCGGCTCTCGTTCGATTAGGTAGGAAAGCGCGGCCTTTCGTGTTAGCGGTTCTCGTGGCATCGTTATCATCGGACGGGCACCCTTGCCGGAGGGTCCCTTAGGAACATTGGCTGGCAGATCGAAGTGTGCGGGAGCTGTGGGCGTCGCGACGCTGGCGGTTTTGGCAGCATACTTGGCTCGCAGCTTCTCTTCCTCTTTGCGACTTTGTTGCACCGCCATATCCACCAGTTTCGAACATCTTCGACCTTCGCGATCGGATTGTACCTTGATTGTGTGCTGGGCCATGCGCTGGTTGGTGCCTTCTCGTTCAGCCCGCTTTGCCGAAGTGCTCGCTTTCATGCCAGTTGTACCACGGCCTGGCGGAGTGTCGCGAAATTTGATTAAACATATTCCCAATGGGCTGCCATTGTCAGGGTGTACTTGGTTGCGCACTGTCTCAACTTCGCCGTATGCGGAAAAGAAACTACGCAGCTGGACATCGGGTGTCAAGGGATCGAATCCTGTGACGACCACTTGGGTCGCAGGTCCGGGGCCGCATGATATGCGCTGGTCGAAAGAGTAGGGCTTGGCTACATAAGGAGCTATCCTCAGCTTGGATTTCGGGGCGCCTGTGAAGGAAGTCTTAATGACATAGTTCCCAGTGGTATAGCCGGCAATGGCCAGACGCGGGTCGGGGGGAGGAGATGAGTCGCCCTGTAACACAAGTCAAGTTAGCCTTAGCGTCACAGGGCGACCACATCTATGTATGTATATGTATGTAACCTTCACGTACCTTATCCAGTATTGTGCTGTATTTCGCCGTTCCCTTCGCCCTCTGTCTTCTATCAAGCTTTGGGTCAAGCTGTGCATCGTAGGTGGAGCGCTGGCCCAGTACGCCGTCGGCTGGGAAGACGGATCTGCGCGTCTCGGGCGGTGTGTTTATGGGTGTGATGGTATCGGCGACATTGTTGGATGCGCTCGATGGGGCCGCACGTATGGAGGATGAGGTCGCGTGCATCGTCTCATGCGAGAGCTTGGATGACCGCGGACTGGGCAATTTGCCCGGCGGAGAAGAGTCTGAGCTGGTCAAGGGTGTGAGGGCGTGTAGAGAATTATTATGACCAGAAAGCGACATGGTTGAAGGAGGGCGGAGGCGGTGGACGAGGTAACCGTAGGGGCGGAGGAAGTCGAGTCAACGTCCTCTAGCAGATGGCTAGGGCGCTGCGCATCGTTCCTGGGTCCTGTAATCCTGTTCCCAATGCCACCCGTTTTCCTACTGTCGTCGCCACAACAGCCCACGCTGGGTATGAAGAGATGAGCGAGTTTCCGCGTTACGGAGCTGTTTGCCGTAGTCACCGGTCGTCTTTTTCGCCGCTTGATTTTCCTGTCATGGACCTGGTATGCAGACCCAGTTTCTGATGGCTACACCGTGACAGCGCACCTCAGTACCGATCAGCTTTTTGTATTAGCACGCGTGTGCTCCCTCCATGCTTGTATGACGGCGAGTGGTAGACGAAGAGTGGGCAGGGGCGGCGCTACGAGCTGGAGTACTCGATGCAGCGGCAGGCCTGTAACAGGGCTGCTGTAGGGAACAACGCGCACCTGCGCGGTGAAGACGTGTCAGGCGGACCGGACAGGGGCGGAAAGGGGGAAAAGAGAATGGCAAGGTAAGCAGATGAGATGCGCGATCCAGTCCTCGGCGCTCGTCTCGCACAGATGGGGCTGGTGTTGAGTGAGGTTGGTTATTCAGGAATCTGAGGTTCCAAGGTGAGGTTGCGGATCCCGGCTGCCAAGCTAGCGGCCCTTAGCAGAGAAAAGGAGAGTGCTTTAATTGCCAACCATCCTTCTTCAACTCGACTCTTCTCTGGCAATGCGTCTTTCGGACTTGGTCAGCACGGTCGCATAAGGCCCTTCATCTATTACTGCCTGAAACTGCCATCTCAAGGCCACATCTCACAATTGCGCAGCCAGCTTCACGAGAGCACGTACCAGACATGCCTTGTTGTGCCAGCCCTGCCGGCGTCATCGCTCGATTTGCGCCTGCAGCCACGCTAGCACGGCCACACAGCCTGAGAAAGACCTTAACACGGCAGCAGCACAAGGAGAAAATATATGAAAAAGCCATCTATGACCTCAAGGCAATGCTATTCTATCGAGTAAATAGCATGTGATGACGTTCATAGTCGCGGAGCGCATGCAATTGCACCACGTCTGCTGCATGTGACACCAAGTTTCCGGACCCAATGGAAATATGCGCGCAGAGCAAAGCCCAAGATCGTGGACAAGGGCCGAAGTATGTGCCTGCTCATAATCCAGATGACATTTCATTTTTCTTTTGGGTATATACGCCCAATGTTACCCTGATATCCTCATCCGTATCTCCCTGTGTGTAAACTATTTACTCCACAAACTTGCCCTCGACCCATCCCTTCCTCTTGACACCCAGCTCAACCGCTGCACTGCCCCAGTCCTCTCCATGGTTATGTCCAGACTTGCCATCGCTTCCTCCAATGCCCGCTCTCATGAGCCCCTGTTCGTCACTCAACAGCGTCAACAGCCCAAAGATGACGGGCACATTGTTGTCCAGCTGCAGCCTCATAAGACCATGGCTGACAGCGTCTGCAATGTACTCAAAGTGCATTGTCTCTCCCTTGATGAGCACACCAATGGCGACTATAGCATCGAACGGCTGGTTGGATATCTTGGTGGATTGCCCAGTGAGCGCCGTCAGGTCGGATGTGGAGCCAAGTAGGTCAGCCGCTGCGCCTACGACGCCCGTGTTGGAGGATTGGATTTGGGATGCCGAGTATAGTCTATTGCGCTGACTGTTAGCTTAGTTCCTTTTGGTACAATATATTCTGCATAGCCAACAAGAGAAGCATGGTTCACATACTGCTTGACAGCGTACGGCAACTCGTAGCTTCCAGGTACACTCTGCACGACCACGTTCTCATCCTTAACACCGGCTTCCCTCAGCTTCTTCCTTGTGCCCTCGAGCAAAGCGTCGATAATCTTGGTGTTCCATCGTGCGTGGACGATGCCGATGCGTAGCCCAGAGCCTGTTCATGTGCCGTCAGCATGCAGCTCCGAAGGCGGTTGGGGATTGTAGCGGTGGTGGGGGCGGGGTTGGCAGTGCTATGCGAGAGCTACGGACCATCGTACGTCTTGGGCGCGCCGGGACCTTTGAGAGATGCCATGGTAAATATCCGTATATATGCAGGTGGGTGTGTTGAGGATGAGGAACGTAAAGGTGAATGAGTCGGTGGCTCCGGAGTGGGCTGGGTATTGTCAGCCTGCTTGTCAGGGCGGGTTCAAGGATGCAGGAACGGGCGCACTACCCATGAGGCTGCCCCGCAACCGAGAGAGCAGGGATCCCATTTCTTGCGATGGTGTCATCGGAACAGGGGTGTCAGATGCTGCGCAATGGCCAAGACCTTCACCAAAATGTGCGACGCCGACATCACCTTCAAATGCACAATCACAAGCAAAAGGAAAAGAGTAATGAAGAGATATTGTGTTTATTCCGTCTAGTACCAGAAGTGGCTCAAGACCCATTGCCCCGCATCCTAGATATCGTAAAGTTCAGTGCCATACACATAAGCTACATCCAAAGCTTCCATTCATAATCCCGGGTCCAGTTCAAACCCAAACTGTACATAACTTCTCTATCCCAGAGAACGCCATGTAAATCATACAACCGCTTGCTTACTCAACAGTGACCGACTTGGCAAGGTTACGGGGCATGTCGACATTGACGCCCTCGGCAACCGCCATCCAGTACGACATGAGCTGCAGGGGGATGACGTTGATGAGACCCTGGAGAACGTCGACGTTCTTGGGGACCTCGATCTTGTCCGTCTTGTCAGCAGGGAACTCGGGATCGTTCTCGTTGCAGATGATGATCGGACGGCCGCTGCGGGCAATGACCTGCTGGTATGCGTTGAGCGACTTGGCGAAGATGTCGTCGCGGGTCAGGATCATGACAATGGGGAGGTTCTCGTCGACGAGAGCCAAGACACCGTGCTTGAGCTCTCCAGACATGACGGCCTCGCAGTGGAGGTATGAGATTTCCTTGATCTTCAGGGCACCCTCAAGGGCAGTGGCGTGCTGAGAGCCACGTCCGAGCAGGAGCAGAGACTTCTGGTTCTTGAACCTCTCGCAGAGCTTCTTGATGGGCTGGTCGAGCTTGAGCACCTCCCTGAACTGGTCGGAAATCTTGCCGAGACCCTCGACAATCTCCTCACGCCTCTTCTGCTTGGATGCACGGTCCTCACTAAGGGAGAGAGCGAACATGACCATGCAGACGAACTGCGAAGTGTAGGCCTTGGTAGAGGCAACACCGATTTCGGGACCGGCGTTGATGTGGACACCGCAGTGAGTGAGGAGAGAGATGGAGGAACCGACAACGTTGACGATACCAACAGTCAAGGCACCGCGCTCCAAGCAGTAGCGGAGAGCACCGAGAGAGTCGGCAGTCTCACCAGACTGGGAGACGAAGACGCAAGTGTCGTCACGGAAGACGGGTGCTTGGCGGTCAAGGAAGTCAGAAGCCAACTCGACGGCAATTGGGATCTCAGTAAGCTCCTCAAAGACACCACGAACAGCCATGCAAGAGTGGTACGAAGTACCGCAGGCAATGAAGATGATTCTCCTGCATCGCCTGATGGTAGAGATGTACTGACGGAGGCCACCCAGTGTGACCGTCTTGTTGACGGGGTCGAGACGTCCACGCATAGCGTTGACGACGGACTCAGGCTGCTCGAAAATTTCCTTTTGCATGAAGTGGTCGAAGCGGCCCTTCATGATCTCCTGGAGCTGGATCTCCAGGGTCTGGATGGTACGGACGTTGGACGATCCGTCATCCTTGTGCAGACGGTGGATGTTCAGCGAACCCTCATGGATGTGTGCAATGTCGTCGTCCTCGAGGTACAGGACCTTCTTGGTGTGCTCGACAATGGAGGATGGGTCGGAGGAGAGGAAGAACTCGGTGGGCATAGGGGCACCGTCGTCGGAGAGGAAAGCGCGGGATTGCGATCGGTGGAGGAGCGACTTGTCTGGGGGAGCGAGCAAGTTGTTGGACTTCTTCAAGGCAACGTTGTGGGAGGCGCTCTCAGCGGGAAGAGCAGCACCCTCGTCGTTGTACTCGACATCGACAAAGTCGACCTTCATCTTCTTCTGTGTCCGCACACCGATAACAAGGGGAGAACCCTTGCGGGCAGCCACAACCTCATGGGGGTAGTGGACAGACTTGACAAGAAGACCAAAGGCACCCTGGAGCTCCTTGATGACGGCCTTGACGAGCGATGGGAAGCTCAGGTCTGGGTGCTCGGTGTAGATGTACTTTGTGAGCTTGGCAATGGCCTCGGTATCCGTCTCCGTCTCGAACTTGAAGCCCTTGCTCTCAAGCAGAGTCTTGAGTTCCTTGTAGTTTGTGATGATTCCGTTGTGGACGACGGCAAACTCCCAGTTGGGGTCGGACCTGGCGGCGGGGCGTTAGCATGTGGGCATGCAGTGAGGAGAGCCAGAAAGAACATACCTGTGGGGGTGGCAGTTGACACGCGAAGGAGGACCGTGGGTCGCCCATCGTGTGTGGGCAATGCCGGCGTGCGAGTCGAAGACCTTGTTGAGGTCAAAGTTCTGCTCCTCGACGAGCTTCTTCAGTGAGGCGACCTTGCCGACCTCCTTGACGGCGTAGACCTCGTTCTTCTTGTCACCGTCGACGGCGAGACCGGCAGAGTCATAACCGCGGTACTCTAGACGTTGCAGACCTGTGCAGTGAGAAAAAGCAATGTTAGCCATTGTCGGTCTGGACCTCCGCCGTCCTCAACAGACCCAAGCTGCTGCTGCACCAGGGATTGAGCGGCACCACAACTCACCATTGATCAATGTGTCAAGAATGTACTTCCTGTCCTTCTCCACCAAGTAGTTGATGTAACCGAAGATTCCGCTGTTGGGCAATGACTTGTCAGCTTCAGGGCCTTTTCACTTTCTGCTTTGTCGCCGTCCATGTGTTGCTGCCGGTGGAGCTTCGCAGGTCCGGGGTGGGGCAGTGGGAACTTACCACATGGCGAAGAAACGAAAGAAGGGAGTCGATTATGAACAGAAAGCGATTGTGCGGATGTCGGGGATGGCAATTGGCAGCACAGCAGGACAAAGGCAAGGGGAGGGAGGAGAGAAGAGGAACCGGGTATGAGAGGAGAGGAAAGAGCGGTGGTGTGTTTGACTTATACGTCTCAAGCCAAGCACTGAGCATGCCCCAGCGGCGCCCTTCTCCACTCCACCTTGCTAGTCTCGCCCATGCATCGCTCGCAGCCCACCCCAAACGCCGCCAGACGGTGATGCTTTACCTGAAGCTCGTACGCCATGCCATGAGCCCTGCACGCCTGCAACTGTCATGGGCCCTGTCTCTCGGATTCCGCGAGCCTCGCTGCGGCCAATAGTGGGACACTCGCCCGTCGCTGTTCCTGGATCCATCGCCCAATATCCCATCGCTGCTCAGGGACCGCGAGGCGCAGCACCTCCAAAATAGAAACACTAGCCCCACGCCTCGACGATTGGCACCTCGAAATACCAGGAATGCTCTATTCAATACTACCATATCGTCGTGTCCATGACCAATGTTCCCAGGAGCTTACGGGAGGTATTGCTAATTCTGTAGTCAGGGCGGGCGTTCGCCAATACCCCTCCCCTATACACGACTTGTACCGGCTACGTCAGCAGTTCCGGCTTTTGCAGCTCCCAATGCAGTGCTAAGTAAACACGACGCATCGTCAGCCCGTCGATCAACAGTGATCCTTTTTTCTTGTCAATTTGCAAGCTGCCACCGCATGCATACATACATATTACATATATGCAAAGACACAACAGCAACGTAAAAACAAAAAAACATCAAAACAAAACAAGAACACGAACGGAGTGGTCCCACTAACGGCGGAGCTTTACCCGCCCTCCAGCTCTCCACCCGCCTGCCCCGATGTGTCAAAAGGCAGGACGGTGAAGGAAACAGACAGCCGTTTGGTTCTTGTGCGTGCATATTGTTCTCGTTGCTTTGCCCTGCATGCTGCAAGAGAAAAAAGTCAACAGAAAAATGAAACCAGGTCTAGAAAGGCACGCCACTCGTTAGTCGGCTTACCCCGCCACAGGGCGAATCATCAGCTGCAACTCTCAACGTGCAGCTGTAGCCCATATTCCTGCTCAGCAGCAGCAGCAGCAGCAGCAGCAGCAGCAACAACAACAACACGGTGAGGCAGTTGGAGAGTGGACCAGGATATCTTGTTCCTGTTCCGCTTTAGCGTTGCTGGGTCTTGACCTGACCTGCACGTTTGTGTGAGATTAGCTAGAGCAGGAAGGCATGCCGGGAGGGGAGGGGAGGGGGAACAAAGCCTGGCAGCACTGGTCTTCGTAGATGGTCATCCCCACCCTCAATCCCATCGATGGGCGATTGATCTGCCCTTGGCTAGGAAGAGCGGATTCTCCCAAAAAGGCCACATTTGCCTTTTCCTCCTCTCTCCTTGACCGCTTGTCGTCTACATCTCACCAAACTTTCTCGTCTCCGAGGCGAAAACTAAAAAAACGTGGCGCATATTGCACTCATCCTTTTTTCAGCCGCACAACAGCCTGTTGCCTTGGCGGCCTTTCAGCCTTGTAACTCCTTCCCATTCCCTTTCGATCCTACACGCCCTACCATGTCCTCCCGTTCGTGTCTCTCGTTACTAACTCGCCCTACTAACCTTGGCTTCCATCATGCCCCTCCCCTTCGTATTCCCTGTGGCACCCGTTTTCACTAGCGTCGTGAAATGAGTTTAGCGCGGTTAAAGCATCCCCTTCCACTGCCATCATTCGCTCGCGCTCACCGGCTGCGTTTTCGTTCGGAGAAATAAACGCATCCAACCCGATTTCAGCACCCATGACTCGTGGTATCCTCGTGTTCTCACTCCCGCCAGACGTTCTGGTACTCGTGCGTCTAGTGGTTTGGAAGAGGAAAGACAAGCCAAGGTCACCAATAGACGTGTTTCTTTTTCTTTTTCCTTTCCTAGGACCTGCTGTTACATATGTGTATGTGCCTCGGCTGGGAACTATGGAATACTTGAAGCTTTTATGTGAACGAGATGATATTTTGCGGAATTGCCCTTACATCTACGAATCTCATCATCGTCACACGCTTATTTTCTTCAAGAAAAAAGAAAGATATGAGAGAAGGAGAAACCAATTCAACAATCTAGTCTTTACATTCCAAACCCAGCCAAACTCGGGTTGCATGAGGAAGCAGCCTCGCAGCCTTTACCTCTAGTATCAGTATGCAAAAGTGCCAATTTATCTTTACACCTAATATCTCCTTCGTGTCGACTTCCCCTTTCCTCCGGTACCCGCGTCGTATAGTTTCAAATTGACATATATATTTCCATCGCTGAAATGCTTCACGTGATGCAAGAACTTTACTCGATATAACAAAAACCAGCAACAACAGATTGTATCCACAAAGGGCAACAGCCAAACAGTCAAATGCTGTTTACTTGCTGTCGCAGTATCCAGGCGCCTTTGGAGCGCCGCCTTGAATCCAGCTCTGGACGGTAAGAGTAGTCGTGTACACCATGCATACAGCGCCGACGATGCACAAGAGAACGTCGAAGGCACGAGCGGCGGTTGTACGTGCAACAGCTCGGTAGTGCAGCATGGGCTAGTGAAGGCAAGTCGTTAGTACATGATATTTCTCCTTTGGTGTTTTCTTCGGGCAGGAACTTACAGGGTAAATAAAGACAAGCGGGATGCAAGCAAAGCTTCCAACTAAACTGACAAACTTGTCCAAGTCACCCGCACCAGCCCAGGCAAGCGTAGCGCAGACGAGCACCATGAAGAAGCGGAAAAAGTTCTTCTTCCACTTGACATAAGGATTGTACTTGCCTGTTCGGCTGAAGAGTTGCTGGCTGGTGATTTCAATGGCAGGGTAGATTTGTAGCGGCGTAGAGAGCAAGATAGCGAGCGAGTAGATGAACTGGACGCCGTTGACGAACTTGTTATCCTGGGGCATGTTGAGAAGCACGACCGTCTTGGTCTTGGATCCGAATGCGGCGTAGGAAAGGGCACCGGCGCTAAGGAAGATGACGGTGATGATGATCATGACGAGTCCCAGCACCTTGGGGAACCTCTTCGGCTCCTTCATGCCAGTCTGGATGGGGATGATGAGACCGATGCCTTCAAAGGTGAAGATGGCGGTACCGATGAAAAGAGTCCAGTCTTTAGCGTTGAAACTGGCAATGTCGGAGATGCCGCCTTGGTCTACAATGGTGAAGAGATCATAGTAGTACAGGTACACGAGACCCATGAGGATGAAGAGATCGGCAACCAAAGCTAGCTTCTGGATGTGGTTGATGTTGCGATAGAGCGATAGCGGCAAGAAGATGACCATTTGCATCATAATCATATACTTGATGTCGATGAAGGTCTTGCAGTTGGACACGGCGAGCACAAAGGCTTGTAGATTCTCCGAGACAAAGACAATGTAGGCCGACGAGAAACCGATTTGTGAAATGACAAGCGACGTGTTAATCATGTTGCGCATCCAGTTTCCATAGAGATGGAAGCCCATGTCTCCAAAAGAGTGCTCGACCACAAGACGAGTGGACACGAGCAAGACGAAACACGCATACGAGAGACCAGCCACGGCGAGAAGTACAAGATTGGAGAAGAGCATGCCACCGTTCAGGAAGGCACGGGGCAAGAAGAGCACACCAGTACCAACGAAAGACTTGAGGAGCAGCAAGGCCGCACCCGTGGGCGAACCCGTGCCCGTCTTCTTAGGCTTGCGCCTCCTGCGCTTCCCAGGTGTGAGCAGAGCACTCGACTCGCCATATTCCCTGTCCTCGTCCTCGCTTTGCACTGCAGAGTCTAACGCGTCGGACGAGAAGTACTCGTCGGGCCCTAGTACCTCGTCATCTTCTTCCAGCGATTCACCAGCAAAGTGACCGTACAGAGTCAGGAACTCGAGGAAGTTGCTCGTAAAGACTTGAGGCTGTTGCCGAGACTGCTGAACAGTACCATACCCAGCTGGCCCAGGTGCGGGTGAAGGACTGCCTGCGGCTCTGCGAATGTAGTTGCGTCGGAAGCCACCCGGTTGACGGATAGAGTCGATATCCAGCGCCTCGTCTCCAGGCTTGCGACGAGGGCCGTGGAAGCTCTTGCTGCGCTGCATCTTGCCCTGCTCCTCGGCCTGCTGCTGTTCGCTCCATCTGTAGATCTGCCGCGTAATGTCACCACCCTGAAGCTGCAGACTTGAAAACTCTTCCTCATCCTCTTCGGCCTTCCTGCCTGTCGACTGTGCATCATCATCGCCTATCCGTCCGCGGTGAGACCTGCTGGGCGAGGCATAGTGTCCTACCAGATGGCGACGCACGATCTCTGGGTCTTCATAAGGAACGGGTGAGCGACCACGGCCGTCAAAGGATCCATAGTTGCTGGGAGGACCACGAGGAGCCACTTCCTGGGCTGGAGAAAGCGGGCGTATCGGGGGTGTGCCGAATCGTGGAGGTGAGTTTCCCAACGACTCCCTCAAGGCGGAGGAGAGGTTGGATTCGGACGGCCCAGGGAGGGACGAATCTGGGTCTGCGCGCCCCGGCAATGGCGTCTGTAGGGAAGACGAGTTGGCAGTCTGGGCGGGAGTGGGTATCTGGCGTATGACCGGCGAGCCGTTGGGTAGAGAGGGAATGGACGAGCCCAGCCTCGCAGTCGAGCTTGCGCGGATAGATTGGGCCTCGGCTGGAGAACTCTGGCGAGATCCTCGCGCCGAAGACGACGACGCGGCGGGCGGATTCGAGGATGCGGAGCGCTCAGGCGCCATATTGCGTCGCGTGTGGTACCAAGATGGTTTGTGAGGTCGAAGTTGTTGCGATAACAAAAGTAGCAGCTTCGCTTATCGGCGTCTGCTATGCAAGGTTGTGATACGGGACCTGCAGAAGCAGCTTGGCAATGAATGAAGATGGGCAACGGATGCTGGCCCACGGGGGAGAACGGCAGGCCAAACGCGAGGTGTGTCGAGTTTCGAGTCGAACAGAGGACGCGATGAACAAGCAACCAAAACTGAGACGGGCTGGCTTGCCAGCGAACGGTGCCGAGAGGCTGAGGTCACTTGGCCAAGGCGAGACGTGTGGAGGGCGCGTGGGGCGCGGGATGACCAAGTCACGTCCATGAACCAAAACCCTGCGTCTTCGACGTGAGTGAGGCTAAGGCGCTAACTGATTTCCCAGACCATGGCCATGACTTCATGCTTGCTTGATACACATGCAGCCCCAGCATCATTTGCTCGTCAGGCGGGTCCAGTGCTGCTACGCCTCGCCATTTGGTTTCCTCACCGGCGTCCTACTCCTCTCCCTGGATAATCTCGAGAAACTTGGAACAACGTCCTAGGTACCATCGGCGGATCCCGCGCTTAAGCTTTGACCCCCATCGACGTAACCACATCAACACGTGCCTGGAGCTAGGCTTACGCATGTCGGGACCATGGCCGATGCAGATAACGAACACCTGACAAGACGTCCGTTGCCTAGGGCAAGATCCAACTTTGCAGCTCGTACAGCACAAGACGAAAGAGAGCGTCTGCACCGACGCTCCTTTGTCCAACACTCGCCGCCTCCAACTGAAGATACTCCACTCCTTGCCGATGACGGAACGCCCAATTCGCAGCATGGCAATGCTCTAGATGGCTCGCAAGAGACGGAAGAAAGACGGCGAGGTATCGGCAGTTGGTTCTCTGCTTTGTTCACTTCGTCTCAAGAAGACTCTGGCCAGCAACACATCAGTCATGGCAAGAGGCAGTCTATCACCGAATCTTTCAAGCCACGGCCTGGAGCCTTTCCTAGACCGGTCGGCGGCACTGACAAGCTGGGCACATTTGCCGGTGTTTTCGTGCCTGTTACGCTCAATGTCTTGTCCATCTTGATGTTTCTGCGTTTTGGCTTCCTCCTGGGTCAAGCTGGATTGGTTGGCATGATGGGCATGCTGATTACTGCCTACGCTATAAACCTCCTGACTACCTTGAGCATTTCTGCTGTTGCCACAAACGGCACTGTGAGGGGCGGAGGGGCCTACTACCTCATCTCAAGAAGCCTCGGTCCAGAGTTCGGAGGAAGCATTGGCATAGTCTACTACCTTGGATCCGTCTTCAACACCTCTCTGAATGCTGTGGGCCTTGTCGACTGTCTCATCGAAAACTTTGGTACCCGCGGAGGCAACATGGCAGAGTGGTTGCCCCAAAGCTTTTGGTGGCAGTTCTTGTGGGCTACGACTGTCTTAATTGCGTGCACTGTCATCTGCCTAGCTGGCAGCGGGCTGTTCGCACGATGCAGCAACGGGTTGCTACTTGTTCTGCTTGTTGCAACCCTCAGTATTCCCCTATCGGCTATTTTTAACCCACCGTTTTCTGAGCCCAAGGAAGGTATTGTGTTTACGGGCCTGAGTATCGACACCTTCCGCAAAAACTTGCTCCCTCACTTTACTCGTGGCGCCGCAGGTAGCGTAATTCATCATCGCGAAAACTTCCAAGACCTGTTTGGCATCCTCTTTCCCGCTACAGGAGGCATTCTTGCTGGTGCCAGTATGAGTGGAGACCTGAAGCACCCCAGTAAAGCTATCCCAAAGGGTACACTGTACGGCATAGCATTGACATTTGTGCTGTACACTCTTGTAATATTTGCCATGGCAGCATCCATAACCCGGGAGACCCTGTATCGCAACACCAATGTTATCCAACTAACTAACATTTCGGGTGTCATTGTACTTGCGGGTGAGATTGCAACATCGCTATTTTCGGTACTCATGGGTGTCATTGGCTCTTCCAAGCTCCTCCAGGCCCTCTCGCGCGACCATCTCATTCCTGGACTTTCCTTATTTGGTCAGGGTACAAAGAAGTCGGACGAGGTAGGTTCAAGTACTCACCGGAGAATAAAACATAGACCTGATGTCTGATCTGTTGCAGCCTATCTACGCCATTGTCATTACATACATTATTGCACAAGTTACCATGTTTGCCGACATTAACCAAATTGCGTCGTTCATTACAATGACGGTACGTCTGTTCACCGGGTATCAACTAATTCTACCCTCCCGATGTTAATTGTGTCCAGTATCTCATGACGTTTCTCGTTACTAATCTAGCTTGCTTCTTATTGAAGATTGGATCCGCCCCTAATTTCCGACCTTCTTTCCATTACTTCAACTGGCAGACAGCGGCAATAGGGACTGTCGCTTGCGGAGCAACCATGTTCTTCGTTGATGGTTTCTATGCATCCGGCTGCGTAGCTCTGTTGATGGTAATTTTTCTCTTGATCCATTATACGACGCCACCCAAACCGTGGGGCGACGTCAGTCAGGGCCTCATCTACCACCAGGTTCGAAAGTACCTACTACGTCTGCGACAAGAGCACGTAAAATTTTGGAGACCCCAAATCCTGCTCCTAGTAAATGATCCGCGACGGCAGTACAAATTGATCCAATTCTGCAACTCGCTGAAGAAAGGAGGCCTCTTTGTTCTTGGACATGTCATCGTCTCCGATGATTTCGGGGAAGCTGTGCCTGAGGCTAGACGGCAACAGCAGTCTTGGACAAAATATATCGATTTTTCCAGGATCAAAGCGTTCGTCAACATCGCCATCGCGCCTACCATAGAATGGGGCGCACGCAATCTTGTGCTTGGTGCAGGTTTGGGTGGTATGAGACCGAACATTGTCGTTATGGGTTTCTACAATTTGCCGGAGCTTAGGCAAGCCCAGCCGTCGGTTGGCATCCCATCGCCCCAACCCTCAAGACCCTCTAGTAAGGCCGCGAACCACCCCTTGTCTCGAAAAGCTATACAAGCAGCGGCCAGGCGACGTGTCACTGGTGACACACATAGTGCGCTTCCTACGGATGCCATGAAGCCAGAGAACGCAATTGCAATTCGCAGCTATGTCACAGTTATAGAAGATCTGATTCTAAGGCTACAAGCAAACGTTGCCATAGGGAAAGGCTTCCAAGAGCTTGAGGTACCACCAGGAAAGCCTTCAGCAAAGCAGAAGGCATTTCATCTACTCGGCTTGGGTGACATCGAGATCGACGAGCCCTCCAAGCAGTATATCGATCTTTGGCCGATCCAAATGTCGGCAGAGGTTGCGACTACGGGCGACGAACCCGTTCGAAAGAACGTCCTAACAACCAACTTCGATACCTACACGCTCATTCTTCAGCTCGGCTGTATCTTACACACTGTGCCCTCATGGAAACGTATATACAAGCTGAGGGTATGTGTCTTTGTCGAGTACGAGACGGATGTGGAAGAAGAGCGTGGACGTGTGACTACTTTGCTACGTAATCTGCGGATTGAGGCCGAGGTCCATGTCTTCTGGTTATCATGTGGCGACTTGGGCATGTACGAAGTCATCATCAATGGGCGCGATGAGGGAGATTTTGACCAGACTGCACGGGACATTGACTATTCTTTGGAAGATGAGCGCTGGTGGCAGGACATCAAACGACTTCGTCAACCAGAAAGTCTAACCGCTAGCCAAGAACTAGAACAGACGGTCGACATTCTAGAGGCAGTCACAAACTGGCCAATTGCTTCGTTTCAACATGGCAGACAAGAAGCCAATCCGAAGCGCTTCTCTGCACTAAAAAAGATGTTGCGCAAGGCTAAGCGCCGTTCGTCAGTCGGTAACCTCGGAGATGGCGGCAGACTCGCAATGCAGAGCCAGAGGCTGCCTGTTCATCTACTCGAAGACAGTGACAGTGACACCCAACGATCCAACCACGGGGATGGGAGAGAGGATGACGACGCCGATGACGAAGGCGTCGCGTCAGATAGCGAAGCTGTGATCAGCGGCAGTAATCTCGACGAATACGACCTGGATGCATCAAGTGACGAGAGTGATCAGGAAGGGCAGGGCATGTCGTTGCGGCGGAGAAAGACAGCGCCCAGTACTTCATTCTTCTCTAGACAGCTGGATCTCCGCAAGGCTATCTGGAAGGGTACTGGTAAGGATGCCCCTTCACACAACGAAGACAGGCCGACCATGCAATCTGTAACGCCCCTCAAACCCCACTCTGGTGCCAGTGCTTCCGACACGGCCATTCTTCGCACTGAGAAGAAGCGCTCAAACCCACAAAGCGTAGCCAGCTCTTCTTCCCAGATCTCCAGCTCCTCTCGCGCCACACCTTCATCCATACCCCCACCCACGCGCCGCCAATCCCTACCAAAATTCACTTCAAACCCCATGCCACGTACCGCCGTTCCCAGAGAAGAAGAAGCATCAGGTCCCTCCATAATGTTCGTTGACACCCCCAAACCCAGTACATCGACCTCCCAAAACCCTCTAGAAGCTGCCTCAACCCTGGGCCCCGGATCTGAAACCAGTAACAACCCTCCTCCTACCTCCCAACCCACGGGCACCACCACAGGCACCACGACCCCTTCCCTCGCCTCCGGCTTCCCAGCCCACCAGTCCATCCCTCTCTCCTTCAACGACCTGCCCTGCCGCGCCCAACACCTCATTCTGAACGAGCTGATGCGGCGCCACAGCGATGATACCGCCGTCGTGTTTACCACGCTGCCGAGTCCACTGCAGGGTACATGTGAGAGCGAGGCTGAGAGCGTAAAGTATATTAGTGACTTGGAAGTCTTGTGTCAGGGGTTGCCGCCGACGCTGCTGGTGCATAGTAATAGTATGACTGTTACTATGAATTTGTGAGACTCGTTTTTTCCTCCACAGTAGACATTATGGTCAAGCACATCTTAGGGGCTGTTCGGCAGACCTTCGGTTTCAGTTTCGCTAAACTAGATAGAGTAAGTGAAGTAAACTGAACCTGCAACTAGTGTCGTGTTTGGCAGCCTTTAGTTCTAGTTATACGAATAGAGGTTCAGTTTTGTTAGCGCTTACACAAAGGATTTCGACCTTGTCTCGTATAAGATCAACTATGTCACTTACCTAGAGTAGCTGCTAAGCTCTCTAGTTTGCAACTATTAGTCGCGACCAACAGTTTCAGTTGTCAAGCTCTAATTCACATGGTCTAGGATAATGCAGTACGTTTGCTGGCAAGATATTAGTATCACGTGACTAAACTTAAAACTAAGAAAATTACAGCCAAACAGCTCATCAGTTTCTTAATTAGATCTGGTATAGCGCTGGAGGCACCAAAGAAGATACAACTAGCGCCCCAACTGAAACTGAAACTGAGTAGCCAAACAGGACCTTACACCCTTACACCGTACAGTGGTTAGGTTGGGGTTCTGTATATGACTCGTACACACCGTATTACGCGTTTTTAGCCTGTTGGTAACTTGTAATACACCGAGGAAGCCTAATGTACCAAGCTCAGCTTACCGGTTAAAGAAGCTTAAATTTTGTGGATTACACATGCGCCTGGAACGCGGTGATTGTTACCTTCTGTCAGGGACGTCAGTTAACCTTCAACTCTCGAGCCCATGCCAATGAGAGAATCTTACTTGTTAATTGTAACACCAATACTACCAGCTAGTCAATGTACCATCACTACTTGATTAGAGTGAGCCCTGCCTAACGATACTATTTAGTTAATGTTACCTCTACTCTACACTACCTGGGCATGAGCTAACCTCTACCTAACCTCTTTACCAAAGCTCGGTTGAGCCTACCTTGGTATACGTAGTACCCAGTCGCCAGCCTGACATAAACAATACTGCTGGTTTGTTAGTTAAGACTAATTCTACAAACCCCTGTCTTCAAGTAAGATAAATACTTATTAGTATAGTAGTAGGACAGATAAGCGCGGCCCACCAGAGACGAGGCTTAGCTGACAGCTATATAGCATCTAATTTATTTAATGGCTAATAACCTATTGAAGCTTATATTAGTACTAGCGCTTATATCTTTCCTATTTTCTTATCATTATAAATAATGGGTTGCGCGTTCACTTTCAAGAGTCACGCAACATCGTCTTTTACGTATCAGGCCTCCTCTACTACAATAAATTTTACGCAAAGAACACCACCAAATACATTATGTATATCTTTAAACTTTTTACTGTCTCGCTACTATGCTTGATTAGTACCTCTGCTGCTCAGAGGTGCACCGACAATTGTTCTGGGAGACCCCAGGGATCTTCGTGTTCTTTCAGTTGTAACGTATGCAAATCTTACTTATAGCGTTTGAATAGAAAACTAATGCACATATAGAATGGTAAATCCGGTAGTGGAGAGTGCCAATTTATTGGATCAAACTATGGTTGTGCTTAGACAATACATATTGTCAGGATCTGGCCCAGTTTGGGCCAACCTGGACAACCCTAGACTATCTTGGTCAGCTCTACCCCAACTTGGGCTATAAGCAAAGGTACGATCACTAGAGTAGCTCACTAGTGGTTCATCTCGTATCAATATAACTGTTTGCTTGCCTATCCGTCTGATCTATCTCGTGCTGTACCCAATCCAGTCAATAGTTTAACATAAATATACCAGTAGTCAAGTTCTACCTAAGTACTAGTCACTAGCTATATATATATATATATATATCAATTTCCACACTTTACCAGGCGAAACGTCAAAAGCTAACCTGTGAATTCACCAGCCCAAATGCCCGATACCAACCCAAGTGTAAAGAAATCCACCCACGCGATACCCATAGGGTCAGATCAGCCCGTAGAGTAGATAGGGAGGAAACATCACTATTTAGGGCTGGAGTTGGAGTTTAGCATTGAGCGCCAAGCCCTAGAGCCCTATACTTCTAAAGATATCTTCCAGAAACCACTGAGTTCAACCATTCATTGAAGCCTTCATATTAGTATAGGCTGGCAAATAGGTATGGGACACCCACTGTGGGTATAGAGCTGGGTTACTTGGCAGTGGGTTGGGATAGGATTGGGGTTACTTAGTCATTTGACTCAGTCCTACCCCAGCCCTACCTGATCCATTTGCCAGCCTATGTGTACGGGAAATAGAAAGAAAGAAGACCAGAATGGAAAAGCCTAATATGATCATCACATCCGAATATGTCATTCGTCTAATATCTACCTTGGTCCAAATTTTGTAAAATTACTAGGGACAACACACGCTTTTATAGATATATCCCCTTTTTAATGTAAAAGAAATAGCCCAGAAAAAGAATCATGCATTTCCAGCGCTACTCGCTCTCCTCGTCACTACTGTCCTCTGAATCCACCTCCTTATCCAGCACCACCTCATCCTCGTCATCTTGGTCCGGCTTTCCTGTCATGGGAAATGCCTTCATACATGTAATACGCGTTCCCGTCGAGTACGAACCGAGCAGCGTGCCTACTTGCGGCGCCGAAAAGCCTTTCGTCTGCGCCGCATCATCTTTTGTTGAGCTCTTGTCGTCCAGATCAGCCGTGCTCAGCGCCCAGAAGCGCACCGTGCCGTCGCTGCATGCCGTAACGATGACGCAGCGTTGCGGAGAAAGAGGGAGAATCTCAAAGTCCTTGATGCGGCCAGTCATTCCTGCTGCGGGGCCACCGATTTGAGCAATGAGCTTGCTCTGTGGGATATCGCTTTGCTTTGATTTTTCCGACGATGATGGATCTTCTTGTGGGGCGGTTTCGGCAGTGTTGTAGACGAGTACGCGGCCATCTTCCGTCGACACAAGTAACGTATTTGGGCGCTGCAGTTGCTCAGGGAGATAGTGCATCTGGTGGATTTTCGAGCGGGGGAACGGCGCGATTTTCGCTTTGGGCTTGGAATCGATGTTGAAGACGACGAGGGCGCGGTCGAAGCCTACGGCGAATTCTTCGCCTTCTGGGTCCCAGATCACACGTCGGCCCTCGCCGGAGGAGAAACGGCCCTCGCCCACGGCGGTGAGGATGTTGCGGTCGAAGTTGAGGACGCCGGCTTTTTTGCCGGTTACTAAATTCCAGAGACGCATGCATTTCTCGCCTTTCCCAACGCTGAGCATGAGCTTCATGCTGGGGTGCACGGCGAAATCGTTGATTCCGGAGGGAACTTCGCCGGGTCCGGCTGTGTCGCCGCTGGGTCGTCCTTGAGGCTTCGGTATCGGCGCCTTGATGGTCGATAGCGCTGTCCAGTCACGTGTTCTTGTAATAGCGATGGTACTGTCTTCCGCCGAGCTAAGAAGCTTGCTTCTTGTGGGGAAGTAGAGAGCCGTGATGTTAGATGAGTGGTGGAGAAGGGATCCCAGCTCCTTGTTCTTTGGGTTTTCGGTGATGGAGCCTCCATTGAGCGAGGGGAGTTTGGGACGCAGTTTTGAGGGCGCAGGTGGTGCTGTAGAGATGGAGTACAGGTTTATGCGCTCATCTGTACTGCCTGTTGCAAGCGTGATCTTGGAGGTTTCGTCCGAGAGGGGAGAAAGCGCCATGCAGCGGATGGCGGATGCATGGGCGTTGAAGAGAAAAGTGTCTGTAAAGTCAACTTTTGGCTGTTCTGCATCAGGTGTCGAGGCGTCGTCCTGGCCAGTGAGGAGGCTGCTTGGGATGGATGCCGCAAAGCCATGGAGAACTCTTTCGTAAGATCCGGTGACGACGTGAATAGTTGTCGTATCTGGAATTGCGTCGCTGTCTTCTGTGCCGGGATTCACTTGGGTGCCCTTGTCTGTGGCTGCCTTGTTTGCGGCTGCCTTGCCGTTGGTTGCGCCTTCTTTTCTCTTGCGGATCGCGACTTCCTTGGCTCCAGCTTGCTTGGGTGCCGACGCGACGTCATTTTTCCTGCTCTTCAAGGCCTTGGGTGCGGCAGCATTGTCGACATTCTCTCTCTTTCTCTTTGCCATTGCAGGTAATTTGCGGGGTTGTTTGATGTTGTTTGGTGTTGTTGCTTCTCCGCGTGCTCGTCTCCAAGATCCAGAAGTTTTTTGATGCAGCAAGGCAGGCTAGGCCCAAAGCAGCAAAGCGCCAGCGACGGAGGCCAATTGGGCCCAAGCTAGGCAGGGCTTATCGCCCCAACCCTGCACTGCGGCGCGCAACAGCGAAAGCGGGTGCTCTCTCCCTCACGTTCTCGCAAGTCCCGCGCAACCAGCCCAGCATACCGTATACCACTTTTTCATCAACCAACGCGACCACCATCTTCCATAATTCATCACAACGGCGGCACTCGTGGATAACGGATGTCGGCCACCGTTCGTCGGCCTTCATATGTCCCTCGACAGTTTACGGGAAACCCTACGCCAGGAGAAGACAAATGAAGCCGCGTAAGTACAAGTCAACAACCACGCATCGCGTTTGATATTGGAGCGATTCTATCGATGAAATGCATCAATGCGACACCGAAAAATCGCTCCGTTTGTTTTGATCACGCGTTGTTGTGGAGTGGTTGCTAATGCCATGTTCGCAGACTCGCATCCACGACGTTGCAGCGCCATTTCCGGGCTCTCTGGAAGGTCACGGGCTGCTGCAATGCCGCTCTGAACGGGCACCAGCCCAAGCCAGAGGACTTCGTCTACAACGAACCTGACGAAGAAGAACGTCGTTTTCTTGAAGAGAATGACATTTCAAAGTAAGACACCTGTCCTCTATTATTGTTCCACTGTCGCTGCAGTAACATGTTGTGGTTCGCGTCGTTGCTGCCGCCTCCATCTGCTAACACGGTCGCGTCTCTAGAGGTCGACGCTTCGACGATGCATCTTTGCCCTACCCTGTGGCCAATACGGACAGTCAAGCATCCCTTCCCAGTACACTGCCCTTCAAGAACCCCTCCAAGTCAGTCTTTGTAAAGTCGTCGCCATCTCCAACCGACGATACACCAAGCCTTGAAGATCAACTTCGCGCTGCCTCTGCCTCACCGTCCGATGCAAACCAAACTCTGCCTTCAGTTGAAACTTCAATGCAAAACGACACGATTAATGTTGTTCCCCGCGTAAAGCCATCGCGTGCTACGACGCCCACTGGAGAAGAGAAGGAAGAAGAGAAGGCCCACATTGAAACAACCTATGCCGTCCCTCGGAATGGTTCTATTGTCGACAAACCTACTGCTGACCCCAATAATATTGCTCCTCCAACGGTCGAAGACGTAGACGCTTCCGCGTTCCCCAATGGATCAGTATCCGCACTCAAGACGGAAGGCCAACCCAAGTCACCAAAAGTTGTACATCTCCCACCCAAGGAGGAACAAGAGGCTAGACTGCAAGAGATGGAGAAGAAGCTGAGCAATGCTGCCGAAAAGGAAAAGAAGGAAGAGGAACGTCTTGCCATACACTCTACACATGTACCCGTCGATGTGTCTTCTCCATCATCCACGGTCGGACCGTATTCTCAGGCAACACCTCATGCGCAACATCATTCTCCCGACACCAGCCCAGACATGGAAGCTTACAAGGAACGTAACAATGTACCGCTACCAGACGACGATGTCCTGGACCCTGCTGCTCAACAAGTCAAGGAGGATCACGAGCGTGCGCTCCAGAAACGAATGACGGAAGCAAGAGAACATGCCCGAGCACGAGAAGACGATTCCCCAACACCTGATATTGAGAAGCAGATTGAGGATGAACAGGCTATACGTATAGCACGAGATGGAAAGAGCCGTTTGAGCGAATCGCAGCCAAGAGGTGACGTACATTCGTTGACAGAGGGCATTGAGGATGGTTCGCGGAACAATGCGTCGGAGACCAACCACTCTGCCGAATGGAAAGCCGCTCAAGACAACGCAGTTGATTCGTTGCCAACGCCAACTACGGTTGCTGCGGAACCTTCGGCCTTGGACCGTGACAATGCCGAACAAGCAAATAACCAGTCGCAACCGATGTCCACCACAGGCGATCACCCAACGCCTCCTGCCGATGGTGATACTGAGATGCATGATGCACCAGCAACGGATGCACACGGAACAGCATCACCTCAGCAGCAAACGTCCCACAATGAGCGTATGACCACCCGCGTCGCTTCTGGAACAATTCGGCAAAAATCTGTGTCTGAGATCATTTCTGACAAGTCTGCTCACAAATCGATCCTCACTCCACGCTCAAGTAACCTGTCGGCTTCCACTAGTCCTCCACGACCGAGGACTGCCCATCGCAAATCTCAAGAAGTTTCGACTATTGTTTTTGCAAAGAAAACTCCAACGCGAGCATCAAAAGCTCTTCAATCTTACAATGAAGACTATGCCTCTCTTCAAGGAGCTTCTGAAGATTCCAGTCGGGATTACCTGGAGGGACTGTTCAAATATCAGGCTCACCACCCGCCACGGTCTGTACCTTTGCAGGACCTTGTTGCATCCGCACGAAAGACGGTATCGACAGCTGGAACGCTCGCTATGATCCGTGAGCATCAAGATTACAAAATCTTGAAGAGAGTGTATCAATTGCAGAATGCAAATCGGTGGTCTTTACGGCAGCTTTCCAAGGCAGCTGAACCCGAACGCCCGTTTACCCACCAGGATCAGCTCTTGCTGGATATGAAATGGATGCAGACAGACTTCAAGGAGGAAAGGAAATGGAAAAAAGCCCTTGCTGCTACCTTTGCGGAGTGGTGCGCTGAGTATGTAAGCTGTTCGCCCAGAGAAAGGGCAAGCTTGCGGATCAACGCACGTATTCCCAAGACTGCAAGGCGTACAAGCAACGACGAAGACATGAATGATGCCCCCACACCAGACCTTGTCCATTCGAGCACACATGAGACAGAGAGCGAGTCCTACGGCGAAGACGACGATGTTCTTACGCCCGTTAATGCCAACCCTCCTGCTGGCATCTTCTCTCTAGGGTACAATGACGTCGTCATGAAGATTGATCGCACCCCCG
This sequence comes from Curvularia sp. ZM96, assembly GCA_022457065.1. NCBI lineage: Eukaryota > Fungi > Ascomycota > Dothideomycetes > Pleosporales > Pleosporaceae > Curvularia > Curvularia sp. ZM96. The sequence goes on along the minus strand of JAJGBQ010000007.1, from coordinate 1,366,167 downwards.
CGAGCGATACGATGTTCCGAGAACTGCCGCTTTACGATCCCATGTTCGAGGGTTCTAGCGACACTAACCCATTTTCCTTAACAGAGCCGCCCATCCTTCCTGTTTCAAAGTTTGTAACCGGAAAGCTTGTCTCGCAAATACAAGGTCCACCAAAGAAGCGAAGCAGGTACGACTACGACTCCGAGGACGAGCCTTCAACGCCTCCCAGCCGATGTGGAACCTCAGCAGAACACTCCATGCCATCTACTCCAGGTCGAAGACTATTCTGTCGCAATGACCTGCCACCGGAGATGACCAATGTCGCATTGTTCAATGCTGAGAACAAGCATGTCCGCGACCGCTTGCAAGCCGCCCACCAGTTCAGGCCACCAACAGAGTTCAACATGCCTACTGTGGCTTTCTTCGAGAATCGCACTCCTTCTCAGTGGTTGTGGGAGGAAGACCAAAAGTTGCGTGCTTTGGTAAAGGAGTACACCTTCAATTGGTCTCTGGTATCCCAGCAACTCTCTCTGCCATCTCTGTTTGTATCTGGATCAGGCCGTCGCACGCCTTGGGAATGCTTTGAACGCTGGGTACAGCTTGAAGGATTACCAGCAGAGATGTCAAAGACACAGTACTTCCGTACTTACCAGGGCCGATTGGAGCAGGCCAACAAGACGGTGTTTGCTCAGTTCCAGGCTCAGCAGCAACAGCAGCAACAGCAAGGACAGACACCCGGACAGCCACGACGAAGACCTACAACCACGCCAATCAGAGTTGAGAGGAGAAGGGAGAACCGACACCTCGCCATCATTGATGGTATGCGCAAACTCGCCAGGAAGCGGGAATCCGCCGCCCATAAGCAAGCCGAATCTCAAAAGGCGGCCGCGCTTCGTAAAGCGCATGAGCCTGCCGCGCCAAAGAACAATGTGCACACGCCTCAAGAGTTCAGTCGTCTCAAGTGGGAACGCGAAGAGAAGCTGAAACAACGGCAAATGGCACAGGAGATGATGGCTAGAGTAAGAGACCCCTATCTTGAAAGTTTGTACGTTTCTGACATCATACAGCAACAAATGGCGGCGCAGCGTCAGCAGGCACAGATGCAGGCACAGGCAGGCATGGCAAATGGTGTCAGCAACCAAATGCAGCGTAACGGCACACCTGTAGGCAACAGCAATGTTCCCTCACAAATGGCTAACGCGGCTTTGCAGCAGGGTCAGAACGGCCCGGCAATGGCGGCCCGAGGTCATCAATCCCAACAGGGCATGCCAGCCAACTTCGGAAACGGTAGTATGTCTGGCGTTCCTATGGGCACACCTGGTGTTCCCCAGGCACAAATGCAGGGTAACATGCAGAATGCGCAGCGTATGGGCCCGCCGGATCAGATGCGTATGGCAATGCAGAGAGGCCAGTTCAACGCCAACCAACAACACCAGTTCCAGTTGCAACAGCAACAGATCAACATGGCCAGCAATCTCTCCCAGGGCATGGGCATGAACGGAATGCCAAATGCAAACATGATGGCATCTATGCCGAATCAAAACATGGGAGCATCCATGAACGGAAACATGAACAATGCGATGAACGGAATGTCGAACAACGCCGGATCTCCGCGGATCAATCAGGGCAACGGGAACATGCAAACTCCTGCCCGGCCCTTGTCCAGCGGACACATGCCTCAACTTCTCCAATTCCAAAACCAGCTAAAGGTACAGCATCCGGACTGGACCCCGGAACAAGTCTCAAAACAGGCCTCCGACCACCTCTCCCGTTTCCTGGCTAAGCAACGTACACAGGCAATGAACGCCGCAGCCGGATCACCTGGTGTATCTCCTGGTCCGCAAATGGCAAACAACCAATACTTTCAGCAAAATGGCAGCATGGCCACCACTCCCCAACCAAATGCGGTACAGAACTATCAACAACAACTTGTCCAACAACAGCGGCTGATGGCCAGACAGCAAGCCGGTAGTCCAGGACTGAACGGTCGACCACCGAGTCGAAGCGCGACGCCGCAGAATCCACAAATGCAACAAAGTCCGGGTATGCAGCAAGCGCAGGTCAACCGGACCTAGGTGTACCGATTGGCGGCAGAGACTCGCCACGAGACCGTCTCCTCACACTTGTCTTGTATATACTTTTAATGTTGCTTGTTAGCGTTGTTCTTCTAAAGCGTGGGGGAATCTGGTATTTGTTACATAGTGGAGGAATTGCGCAATAAGGAAGCATGGTGTTAGTGGCGTTTAGCGGCGCTGTTGCGGGTCGTTGAGGCAATGGGTTTTGGGCAGTGGGCAGGGGTGGTTATGGTGAATTCTAGCTTCTGCTGGCAATATTGCATTCCCCTTTTGACGGGGCCTCAGAACAAAAGCCTGTAGAACTCTCTGAATATCACACGACTCGAGAATAGCATCGAGAAATATTCATCGTCAATATCTCATGTCCAGTCTTGCTATGTGAGCGTGAAGTGTGCTTTTCGAATGATGATTTGCGATATACAATACCTAGCTGACTCTGCTTTGTTGTGCTGTCTTATTTTTATGCCTGAGTATCTAGTAGTGCTTTGCAGATGAGATGGCCTCTGAGTAAAGGCGGCCCTGGACTTGGGGCCTCGAGTGGCGACGCACGTTCACAGTACCGCAGGCGGTCAGAGATGGCACAAAGAACGTCAAGTGCGGACCACCAGCCTCACCTCCGAACAACTCCACCGCAGCTATCGCACTCCGTCGCAACCCCTCTCGGCCGTCAACCATTCACCCCGAACCAGCCGCTTTGCTCGATCATTTGCGTTTGGTTACTTGCCTGTTCTTTGTACCGAAAAGTTTGCCTCTTCGCTGCACGAGTGCCAGGCAATCGCGTTCCATACACGCGAGTAGGAGAAAGTGTAGACATAAGAAGACAACACCGACGCCATGAACGCACCAGACAGGTATGTTCTGGCCTTTTCTATTTTCGCTCCGAAAAATATTGTCTTCCGCGGTATACGGAGTTTACGAACCTGGTCTCTATAATGAGGAGCATGCGACATGCGAAGCCATGAGATTCGCAGCAAGAGACAACTCCACATGCCCTTCTTGTCAGAGATCAGACACTGTATCGATCAAACCCCAGAATACGCACCGCGCGGGAATCAGCATCATAACGTCCCTCATATGACCCTGCGCTAACCGCTCCCCCTCCAGATTTGAGCTCTTCCTCCTCGACGAAGGCCAAGAAAAGGTCGAAGAGAAGGCGGAAACCCGTACGTCTTCCTCATCCCGCTCTCCCTCATTCCTCGCCCAAACTAACCCTCTCCCTCCCCAGGCGTCCCCAACACCGCCGTCTTCACCTTCAACAAAGAAGATCACACCCTCGGGAACCTGCTCGCACAGCGCCTGCTCAAGAACCCCGCTGTCCTCTTCGCCGCATACAAAGTGCCGCACCCGCTCTTCGCGACCTTCGAGCTGCGCGTTCAAACAGATGGATCGATTACGCCCAAGGAGGCGGTCATGAAGACGTGTAGGGAGGTGATTGCGGATTTGTCCAAGCTGAATGATAGTTTCCAGACAGAGTGGATTGGAAAGAGGATTGTTAGTGAGGGTGAGGCTGAGAGGATGCAGAGGGAGCAGAATAACTTTTAGAGGACAGAGGCACGTGTCCCTGAGACTTGAAAAGGGGGGATATGCATGTCATGGCGTTCTACGTCTTTTTGCGGTCGGTTGCTTTACGATGGTGGCGATAACTTGCCCCACGACTATTTGGGCGTCTGGTTTTGGGATTTGACGATGTGAGAATGGGTCATTTTTTGACAGGTAAATCTAAGCCTTTTATTGAAAGAGGAAATGAAAACATAGCTGCAAAGACGTGTCAAAGTAGTGTAGCACTCGGAATAAATTGTGTCTTGAGCATTTGATACCTAAGACAATGCGCTATCAGATATGCTATTTGGCGCAATGTGTTGATTCGTTCTAGTTCTTTTGTGGGAAACCGAAACACTACATTTGTTATGCTCAAGTACCGAATACGTGCACATGCCAAATCCCCAACCACCAATTTAGCAATACGTTAATGAAAGCCTTGAAAGTATGGTTGGTTAAAGCACGTTCATAACTTGGAAGCCTGCTAGTATTTCATTTTCATAACCACATGTTTATTCCTCTATATTCTACATTGGGATGTCTCCTACAAGCCGTCCAAAACGCACCAGTGTTATAAAGTCGTAAAGAATGAGAACTTTTTATTCATCCTCCTCAAGGTCAGACCAACGGCCCGGCAAAGGATGAGTGGTGAGAGGCGCGTCCTCCGGAGAAGACGCAATCTTATCTTCCTCGCTGGTAGCCATGGCGCCAGAAGCTTCGGGCAGATCCTTTGGCACAGCAGCCTCATCCTCTCCAACAATGTCACTGTTAGCACCGCTAGTCTTTTCCTTTTGTTCTTCCTCTTCCTCGGCTGCCTCCCAATCTTCTGCTACTTCTACTGGCTCTTCCTTTTTCTTTTTCTTGCTACTCAGGCTAAGGACTGCAAAGCCACCCTTGTTGCCAAACGGTGTACTCCTCGGTACCTGTCTTAGAGGAACACCCTTAGACGCAGCTACCTGGCTCCAACCAGAACCAGGACCCATGTCGCTCTCCTTGCGAAGAACTGTGAGGGTCGAGTCGAGGCGTGCAAGCTGGATTTTGCCGATACTATGCGTATTCAAGGCTTGTGCTAACGGAGCTCGGACAGATTCAAGCATGGCTTGCATATCGGGTTCCGGAATGCTGAGACGTGCTGCTAGAGGCGGCTTCAACGCTACTGATTCATCAGAAAGGAATGTAATTTCTAGCTCGCAGCGGAAAGACGTGGTTGATAGGACGCTCTTGATGATAGGAACAAGTTCCTCGATGGTGAGCGCGAACCGAGGGTTGAGAATGAGAAATGCGTTGTATGGATCAGTGTTTGTATTTGTAGGCTTAGGACGTAGTGTTGCGGCTGGAGTGGCAGCAGGCGCAGGCGCAGGAGCGATACGTTGTTGTATTTGGCGAGTGCGTGCACATTCGGCCAGTGTTCGCATCGGCGCCATGACAAACTTTGGAGTCTTGAAGATGGCCACGTGTCTATGAGGCTCTGGATCCATACTCTCTGAATCCATGCCAAAGTCCTCTGCAAGTGAGTGTATGAATCCACGCTGGTTGCGGGGCATGGGCTTGAAGCGAAGGCGCTTCGCGTCTGGATCAGCTGCGAAGATCCGCAGTTGCTTCTCTTGTGTAGCCGCCCAAGTAGAGTTCTGTTGATACATATTCAAAGTAGCGTCCGAATAGGGGATATGGTCGCTTTGGTGGTCTGGATCGACGTTGAGAGCAAGTGCTAGGACTCGGTTTCGTTCCAACCGTGCACATTCATCGTCGCATTTGAGAGTCTTTTTCAAGTTGCCATCACTGTTCCAAGAAGCGTTACATTTGGCCTCTTGCTTGATCCTTTGGCATTCGCAGGTGACGAAGATTTTGTGTGGGCAAGGCTTCTCTTCTTTACATGGCTGAGGGAAGTGGCATGGAGCCAAGCATGGGTGACCACACACACTCAGCTCTTTCCCACAGGCCTGCGTGCAGGGTTCTTCACACTCTCCAGGTCGATGGCATTGCTTCTGACATTTGTGTGTGCCGCATTTGAGAGTCCGACCGCAGACTTGGCCACAGCGGACTTCGTTCAGCCAGCATGGTTGGTTCTTGAGAACACTCTTGCCGCACAAACAGGGCTTCGTAGTCAAGAAAGCACATTTCGGGCAGGCCTGGTCGTCCTGGTGGCAGCTGTGATCCAACTGAGGATGGCCACAATCCTTGGGTCGCTCACACTTGAAACGGCATGGCGGTGGTTTAGTACCACAGGGTAGGGGAGGCTGTAAAACAGTGCGTCCACAGTGGCAGCTGAGCTCGTCGAATATCGCATCGCGACATGTTCCACAAGCACCTTTGTGGCAGAGTTCCTGGCAGCGATGTTCAGGATTGCCACACTTCAGCTGACGACCACAACTACGAGTACAGATGTGCTCCGCTTCGAAGTTTTCAAGGGGCCGGCGAGGGACTGAGTCCAATGGTCTAGGTTTGCGGCGATTCGATTGTCGCTCAGCGGCCTTTCTCTCACCAGCACAGCAGCGTTCACCGCACTCATGTCGTCCGCAGTTCAGTGAGACGCGGCAGACACGCATACATTGGGGGCGCTCTTCAGAGCCTTGGTGGCATACCGTCTGGGACGACGTTCGGCCGCATCTACATGAGATGTTGACTTTCTCCAAGCATGGTCGGCACTCGCCTTGATGACAGTGTTGCCGACATGTGTGGCCACACGAAAGCATCTGCCCACAAGGCTTGTTGCAGTTGGGTATTGGGTCTTCGCAAGTCACTCGAGGCTTGCTTGACATCTCGCTCAGTGCAGTTTTACCACATGGGCAGTGGGTGACTACATCTGGAGACCGCGGGCAATGAGATGCTTCTAGTTCTTGTGGATGACATGCTTGTTCGCAGATGTGTTTTCCACAGTCAAAAGAGCGCCCGCATTTGTTAGGACATTTGAAAGTGCCAACCCAGCTCTCCTTCGTGGTTGTGCCATCTGCAGCGATATGCAGCTGGCTGCTGTTCTTTTCAACGTCTCTGTCATGGCATAGGATATCTTTTTGCACTTGGCCACAGTAGCAACGCGCTGGTACACGCTCTTCACAGGCACCACAAGGGCCTTCGTGGCACGGCCGTTCGCAGCGATGTTGTCCGCAAGACATTAGTTCTCCACAAACATCGCCGCAGCTCCAACCGTGCTCGTAATCGGTATCGACGCAGCGTCGTGTGACTGATTTCTTGCCACAAAAGCAATGCTGCGTAGGTCCCATCAGACTACAGGGTGGACAAGGACCAGCGTGGCATGTCGAGCCGCATGGATGGGGACAAGGTTTGGGAAGGACTCGTGGTCGTGAGCAAGACTGACCACAAGAAAATGGAGGTAAACCAGGTGTAGATCGCGGCTCCAGCTCCTTCTCACACCAGCAGTGGAAATTTTTTGGTAGAGTATCTTTTGGCAAATTGCACCCTGGACAGCGCCATTGCCTCGGTGGAGGCGTCTCTCCGTCCTGGGCTTGTTGTCGTGCCGCTGCAGAACCTTCATTGGTTGACCATTTCTTGATACATCCTAGATGGAATACAGTCCAACACGTCCTACATGACCAGACACCCCGTGATCGCCTCGTGATTTCCTCTGTACAGATTGCGCATTCATAATGACCGTTGTCAATATCTTCATGTGTTCTGGTGGCAATGTCGGGTGCTGTCGATTTTGGGGCTTGCGGTTGCTTCTGTTTCGGCGGTCTCGGTTTGCGGGGGGCAATAGGCTTGCCTGGCTGGAAGGAGGGTGCATCTGGCTGTAAACCTTGTGGTGTCTCTGAAGAAATGGACGCAGTGTCTTCCTCGACAGTCAACTGCCCTCCAAACTGGCGGCCCCCAGCAGCCACTCGCTGGGGAGGACGCTCTGGACCGCCCCTTCCCCGCCCACCACCTCGCCCTCCGCGTCCACCTCTCCCACTCCGATGTGCAGCTTCTTGTACGGATGCAGGCACTACCTCTGGGGCAGAACTAGGCTGCGAACTGGCCCCGGCACCATTACGACCTCCTCGACCGCGTCCCCTGCCGCCTCGACCGCCTCCTCTTTGAGACTGCTGTCCTGTTTGTGGTTGCTGCTGCTGCTGCTGCTGCTGCTCTGGCTGTGATGGTGTATCTGCACTCGAACTCGCATTTCCGTTTCGATTTCGCGGACCTCGTCGCCTGTGTGGTGCTCTTGAGGCGTTTCCTGGAGCCGACACGGGCGGCTGGGGGGCGACTGTGGGAGCCGACATGTTTTGTGGTTCAGAAGCGATTGTGCTGATGTTTGAGCGAATAGTGCTGTAAAAGGGCCTCGGGCCGGAATAGAAAAGAATCGTCTACAATAGCAGGCTCTATTATTTGTACGGCCCGCTGAACTGGAAAAGAAAGGAAATTCAAAAACGAAGACGACTTTTGGTGTGATGCCAGGGAGGCGTGCAGTGGCGAGTGGTTTATATTGGAGAAAAAGGCGGGAGCAAGCACGCTAGGATGGCCGTTTCCAGAAGATGCAGCCACAGTGACGGCGATGAGTCAAGTTAGACTCATTCCTCGGCCAGGCCAGGCCAGGCAGACAGGCATCAATGCGGCGGCGAGTTTTTGCAAACGAGTGGCGCAGCCAGGCGGGCGCGTGTTTAGTTGGCCTTTTTGCGAAGAGAGATTTGGGTGACGGGCTAGATGGCGGCGCCGGAATTCCATTGCCATTTTCACGATGAGGGCGCGTCATAGGGCCTGGCCGCGCCACTCGACGCTAGGCTGTGGCTGGTGCATGAGTGGCTGCTGCCAATGATTGCCGCATCGCGTTTGAGCTTCAGTGAACATCACGAACGACCAACGACAACCCCATCAACCCCGATATCATCATGGTCAAGACTCTCGCCGGCGCCCTCGCCCTGGCTGCCCTGCCCTCGGCGCTCGCATTTCGCAACACGTCGCCCTTCTTCCTCTTCTCCACAGCCGAGTACGTCTGCCCAGCAGCCAGCCCATCCTGACGCCTCGTAGCTAACCACCATGCAGCTTGCTTATCCCAAACAATGACGCCGCCATCGCCGCATCCTCCGATGTCACCGCCGACGTTCTGAAAGCTCTCGAGCACTGCCCCACCAAGTCGTACCTGGTTGTCGAGCAGAGGGGCGTGTCGGCTGCCGACTACGCAGATGGCCGCGCTGCACCCCAGCTAAGCAAGTACATGGCCGGCAAGCATGCCGAAGTCAAGTCGACGGTGGCCATCCCGGACATTGCCGGAAACATCGACACGACGGCTATTACTAGGCACCTGGTGTCCAAGTGTGGAAAGGGCTATAACGACGATGATACATGGTTCGCGAGGCGGACATTCGCAGCGCCCCCTACGTCCAAGGCACTTCGCGTTGAGCAGCTTCAGACTGATGGTTTGTTCTCACATGGCTGAATCGCAGCGCTAAGACTGACTTGTCCAGATGCGACCCTGGAGGAATTCATCGTCAACGACGCCAAATCCAGCGACTACACCGTCATTTACATTACCATTCCTCAAACCGAGTCGCAAGCCAAGGAATCCATTCAGCAATACACATACGAGATGGACACGCCCTTCCCAGACGCCATCCAGATGGAGCTGAAGCGCGATCTCTCTGCTCACGCCAAGCCAGCCAACTCGACCGAGGGCGGCCTGTTCGAGAAGTACCAATACTTTACACCCGGCATCTTTATGAGCTTGGTTGCCATTATCCCTCTCTTCCTGATTCTGCTTGTCGGCATCCGGGCCCTTACCAGCCTCGAGGTTTCATACTTTGCCTTTAGCAAGGAGATGGGTCCCAATGCGCAGAAGAAGCAGTAGAACGTCTTTTGAACTTGGCAGCGAACTCGTTTGTGTATCTTGTACGATTTGTGCGTTAGTAAGCATGGGCCGCCGGCGTTGTATGGATTATGGGTTTTGTAGGGAAATACCAAGCTTGTCAACCCTAGTTTTTGCTTTTCGTTTCGTTGCAAATATCCACAAGCTTTACTGAATACTTCGCTAGCCCAGAGATCTCATCACGTGTGCGAACCGTGCCGCTATTTACGGCTTCGGATAGAATTGCCTTCGTTGCCACTCTATCTGCTGCGCACAGCTTGGCTGTTCGGAATGCTGAACTAATGATGTAGCCTGGTCGGTTCCCCAACTTTTCCGAAACCCCATCACATCCGAGCCACTCACAACGACGGGCTGCGCTAGTTGTAGGGACATAATTACATGCAACAGATCGGTGTTCAACTGTCGTTCCCGTCGGACGGAGCACAATTTAGGCTTGGTTCACTCTCCGTCTTGACCACATCTTGGATGTCAAAGCACTGCTTATATATTGCCATTTATCCGGACATATTCTAACCAACAGATCCTATTTTGGCTATTCATCATGGCCTCAACTAATGCGATGGAGATCATTATTCTAGGTGGTGGTATAGCCGGCCTCACTACCGCTCTTTCTCTCACCAAGTTTGCCCCTGCCTCCCAACTACCACGCATCACCATATACGAGATTCGACCTGAACCTGCAACCATTGGCGGCGCTGTAAACTTGACACCAAATGCCCTGCGTCTTCTTTCACATCTAGGAGCGCTAGATGAAATCCGTGCCAAGGACTATGGCGCCGAATGTCTCGCAGTGGAAGTTTTTGACCTTTACACAAACGTAAAGATTGCCGAATCGTCATTCAAAGGACCCGAAGGGAAAGGCCTAGGAGATCCTCCATTCACAGCGCTGAGAATAACAAGAGGTGATGCTCTAAAAGGCGTGCTCGCTGCCATTGAAAAGCACTCCAACATTGAGCTCATCTGCGGGAAAAAGACCACCAAGATTGATGAAGATGATACCGGAGTCAGCATCGAATTTGAAGACGGAGGCAAAGCACGAGCCGATATTTTGATAGGCTGCGATGGTATCCATAGCGTTACACGCCTCAAACACGTCGAGCCAGAGCGCAAAGCCGTGTACAGCGGCATCTGCAACGCCTTTGGTTTCGCTCCTCGCCGTAAAGACCCTTCCACTGGCGAATACGAGCCCGTACACTTTGAAGTCACCGGAATGAACTTTGGGCGCCGCGGCGCGCTCCTAACTTCGTTCCACGACCGCGCTCAAGAAAACATCTACGTCGGCGCCCTGATGCAAGTTCCAGAAATTGCCGACCGCAATGGCTGGAAAGCTGCGGGCGCTGACGCGCAAAAAACACGCAACGAGATGCTTGAACGTTACTCGGGGGCTGCAAACCCGCAAATTGCTCATTGGATCGAGGATGCAGAGGGGTTGTACCTTTGGCCTGTTTTCACGCTTTCGAAGGGCGGCAAGTGGGCTACGGACCGTGTGATGCTGATTGGTGATTCCGCACATGCTATGCCGCCGCAGGGAGAATCAACAGGCATTGTGTTTGAAGATGGTGTCTTGTTCTCGCGGTGTTTGGCCAAGTGGATGGAGACAAGACGTGATCAAGGTGTGCCAGTCAAAGAAGCTTTCGATGCGTACGAAGCTCTCAGGCGCGCGAGGATTGACATAGCGTTTGATGAGAGTCAGAGTGTGGTGAAGACGGTGCAGGATACCCCGTGGCTGGGGCACAAGATCAAGATGAACGTTGTGCCCTGGTATCTGTGGTGGACAAGAGCGTATCGTGAGAAGCACTTTGTTGAGGACGTTACGACGTGTGATATTGGGTACTGAGCAGGTTGTGGATGTAAGCTTATTTGTATGTTTTAAAGAATTAGCAGGAATACAGAAAGGGGGTTTCTACACCGATGTTGTACCAATGCTCTTCCATCTAACGTTGTCCTAATGATCTGCGCCAGTCACTCGTGTTAGTGTATCCCTTATCAACCGTTCCACAGCATCCACCAACACAATAGAAGTTGATCAGTAGGTTAAGTTCAAATCTCTCATTTCCGTCATAACCCAATTCCTTTCATCCTCTCATAGACTTAATCCTAGCCTTTCGCTTATCATCCCGTATACATCTCATCCCTTTGTCTACTGCCCCATCTCTAGTGTTACTATTGTTCCTCCCGCCACTGTACCACGAACCCCCCATGCAGCTAATCATTTCCTCTCTAGTGAAGTATCAGCTGAGACATAATCATGTATAAAAAAACACTCCTCTCCATTTCCCCACATATCTACCAAAGCATCTCTATCAAACCTTTGGTACCAGTGCCATAAAACAGTCCCTTTTCAAGCACCGCTCCGCTCTACACTGAACTTCTCCCAGCACTAGCGAACCCAAAAGATACACAATGCGGCCCTACTTCGATGCTTCCGAACGCCCCTCATTCCGCGCCCTAGCAGCCGGAGACGATGCGAGACCGTATCACCCTTACACAGCGCTACACATGAACTGCGCGTTTACGCCTTTCGAAGACGCGAAAGGAGCATCTGACGTGGCGAGCGAATCGAAAGATGTGGGTGTTTCGCAGGCAAGAAAAGCGGATGAAGAAGTTGAAGAGAGTAGGAATGATACAGTGACGAGGCCAGAAGAGGGGAGAGCGGCATGATGGCCGAACCAATGGTTTATAAAATGTCGGAATTTGTATCCCTACTCGCCAGAATCCATACTCGACGACTCAAACTATCCACCCCCATCTCTCTCCCTCTATACTCCGGACTCTCTCACCTCCCATACCACCTACGCCTTCCTCCCCACAATCTGATCAAAATACTCAAAGCAAAACTTCCCTCCTACGAAACACGTACCCATCCACTTGCACCACGCGCCGCTCCCCATCGTGATACCATGCTCCCTTAACCGCTTCGTAAAAAGCAAAGTCTCGATGGCGTGGGCGCCGTAGAGGAAGTAGAAGAGAAAGAACTGGGTCCAGCGGAGGAGCTTGGCGGCTGTTTGAGGGAGAGGGGTGGAAGAAGGGAGTAGGAAGGAGGGGGTAGGGAAGGCGGAGAGGAACATTACGATAAAACAGATGAGGATGGGAACGCGGTGCGAGTGGGGTGGGGGGTGGTATGTGTTGTGGAGGGATTTGGGTGGCATGGTGAGGATTTTTGATCGTTCTGTCGTTTTGCTTCTGCTCTACGAAGCTAGTTTGGGAGAGGAGGGTAGGTAGTTGAAGTCGAAGCTGTGGCTTTTGTTAGATGTCGTGTTTTTGTTTTTTGGGAATGTGAAAATTTGTGGGTGGGTCATACACACCCTTTGTCTTTCTTCTCTCCAATAGGCAATGGCTTTGCGATAGTACGGTGAGGCGATTGTAGGCTCTTTAATGGACAATGTGCTGTTGGATAAGGTCGTGTGAGAGTTGTGGATGTCCCGCCTGCTTCCGATCAAGAAAGGATGAAGGGCGGAGGTGCTTGGCGATTTTGGATCGTCTCCGTAGCGACGCGGATAACAGAGGATCGGCATCTTAACACAATACTTTTGACTTGATGCAGATATCCTAGAATTTCTTTCAACATTGTTGTTATGCTCATCCTTAGTGGCACGTCTTGTTGCGGTGTAAAGATTTCGCCCGACGCTGATGCTGAAGCCCTCGTTCCAACAAAACACTCCAATGCCATGGGATATTTTGCTGATCTACTAAGAGTATCTATTTTTCGCCTGCTTTATCTCAAGCTTGTACAGAGTTGCATTGAGCTAGATCCGGCGAACACAGAAACTCTTCTCTGAGGTCCAGCAGCTTATCTGTCGCTCTCAGCTACCTTGTTCTTTTGTACACCTTTGAGTGTACGCTTTCTGTGACTGCATCTCCGTACTCTAACCTCGCAGATAAATCTGGAAGCCAATACGGAGGCGGTGGGGCCTCAATGACTAACAACATCTATCTTCGCTATTCCTTAGCCCGCATAGTCCACTGTCCTTAAGTTCATTGGTCTTTCCTTCGTACAAAAAGGCGTCTATCACGGTGGAGCGGAGCCAGCGCGAAGTTTCAACTCATGCTTGGTGAAGTCATTCAAGATGTCTCCATAAGTACATGCTCGTAGTTTAAAAGGATATGACCAAGGGTTCCAACGGCTACACCCACCACAAAACCCAGGAGTATAGAGTAGAGCCAGTGAATCGCTGAACGATCTCTGCAGAGATGGATGTGGGGTTGTCTTCCTTGAATTGCTCGTGCCCTGTCCCGGAGAACCCGACATGTGAGAGCGCAGGCAGTGGCGGACAAACAATAAATCGTTGTACGACATGACGTATCCAAACCGAACCAACTTGTGAATAGCTCGAAGAAGAGTCGGGGATAATGGCAGTCAAAAGCTTCATATCATATACTTATCACAGAAACGGAACAGACGGTAACGGCACATAGTTGCACGTTATGTGCATAACTACTTAAGACAGCCTACGCAACAAATAAACGCAATCTCACAAAGCCGTTACCAAGAAAGGCGCAAATACTCGCCGCAGCAAGGGTAATCTGCGTATACAACCCATGTCTCGTTCTCCAGCAAGCTCAGAAAAGCTCGAATTGCCTCATGCGGTAAATGCAGACATCCGTTGATTCCTGGAACGGCTGCAAACACCACACTAAGGGCTGCAACAATGCACTACCTGGGGTCCCGAACGGAGCCAAGGACAGGTACTATTGGTTGTAGCAGTGAAATCGGGCTGCTGCTGTGGAACGACGGCGGGCCACCGTCTATGCGGCCGGGCTGGGTGTGGTGTCATGCTAACCCGGAGATTTGAAAAGAAAAAATCTTGGAAGCGCAGGCCGTGGGTCTCCTGGCTGCCGGTGCTAACGGCATGGGGATCGCTTGAGAGAATGCAGATGAACTACGCTTGAATGAGCATGTGAGATGGAAGAAAGGCAGGCCTTCTGGACTTTTGTTCATCTCGTTCGGCAGTTCCCCGTGTTCGCTCGAATTAACTTTTTTCTTATAACGTGTATGGCAAGCGAGCGGCGCAGGCAAGCGAGCGGCGCACCCCACCAACTCTGTACACCTCTATAAGCGTATAGCTCCACTATATATTAATAATTTTAACAGATATTAACACAGTAGATTAATTAGTATCTAAAGTATCTTTCTTGTATATACGTGAGTTATGGCTAGTCTCTTTGTATCTACTATAGCGCGTTATAGCCCAGCGGCTAATACTTAATCGCTCCCTACCCTAACGCTCCTTACAAGTAATCTACTTATTAGCCTCACGTTAAGCGAGTATATTCTCTCTAGCTCTCTTTGTAAGGACTTCTCGCTTCTATATCCGCTTTTTCTTACGCTTTCGATGCTCTAATATTGCTGTATTAGCTCTCTTAAGAGTAGCAATTTGATCGCGTATTAGCTTAGCTAAGAGTATTATTACTTCTACCTCTTTCTTAAGCTAGTTAATCGCTATAATAATTGAAGCTAGTAATAAGTCTTAATACTACTAAACTTAATTACGTATTAACGTCGATTGAGCTTTAAGCTCGCGTGTGTTGCTAGGCGTACGAGCCTGCTAGAGAGTCTCTACTAGAATAGCTAGTGGAGTAGGTGTATGTAGCTTCACGTTAAGCTTTAATAGAACAGCGTCTAGCTAGAGAGGCATAAGGCCTGCGCCACGGAAGGTAGAGTAGATATTAGCTAAGGTAAATAATTAATTAAAGGCTGCCTTAAACGCTAGCAGAAACTCGAGCTTAGTAATATAGTTAACGTAGTTGCGTATTAGGCTCTCCACCTCATGGCTATACGCGCGCTTCAACGGCGAGAAGTAGCCAACGTCAAGAGGCTAGAGTAGATAAAATAAGTGTGGTGGCATATAGAGCGTGTAGATATCGTTCTCCTTATAGAGCTCTTAGAACTTAAGTAACTAGTGGCTCTTATAGCCATCAAGAATAAGCAGCCGGCGTGCCCTAACAACCTTACTATCTATATACTTAACAAAGTACTTTAGCTACTTAACTTCTAGCTCGTTAGTCGTCTAGCCGTTATCGCTAACTACGATCGCCTAGTCGCGTGGGATCTCTGCCTTCTTGTTACAAGTAACAGCGAAGGATCTCTCCTTGACGCAGGGCAACGAGGTTGAGGACCAACCACGTCCACGTCAAAAGGTAATGACCATCGCGGGGCTTGGGAGTCACGTGATGTGCCATCCCGCCAAGACTGACCATCCAGGATGGCAGTATATGAAGGGATGGCGGCGCCATCCCAAACCTCCCGCCAAGATGGGATGGACGGGATGGCAAGACTAGAGGCAATAGATATAAGAATAGGTTAAATTTCATTATTACATTCGTTATGGTCAACTCTTATAAGTTCTTCTCTTACATAGATTAATACTTAGTTATTCTATTTTACATAGAATTAATTGTTACTTTATTTAGTTAAACTCCTATAACTTCTCTCTACTACGAATCGCTAGAAAACAATCGCACGGAATACTTTATACAAGTCTCGCCCTAACCCAGACCAAGACTAGGTAAGTATAGCGAACCCCTATGTAACACTTTGACCACCTATAGATTCTATAGAAGGATTTAACTAACAGTACGCCCGATTAAGATTCAAGATGTCTCACGCACATCCTTAATCTCAGGATGGTGCCTAGGGACTGGCTCAAGGTTTAGCACCCAGGCCTAACCCAGCACTCGACGATAAGATGCTGACCCCAAGTGACGACGAGGACGACAACAGGCGTCATGTGCGAGAACTGCGAAATCTTAGGCGACAGGCCACGATCTAAGCACAGCAGATGGCTGGCATGCAGGAAATAATTAATCAGCTCACGAGCTAGCTAATGGCCACCCCCAACGAGAAAAGAACTACCGCGAAACCTAAGATAGCGCTACTAGAGAAGTTCGATAGAAGTCACAACGACTTGTGGACGTTCCTAACCAGCACTAATCTCTATAGCAAATATCACGGAGTACCTAACGACTAGGAAAAGATTCTACTAGCTAGTACGTATATAAAGGGCAAGGTAGCTAGATAGGTGCAGCCATACGTCAAGGACTTTCTAAAGGACACAGACAACTATAGGACTAAGGAAGAAACACAGGAGCTATTTAAGAGCTAGGAAAACTTCAAAACGGAAATAGGACGTATCTTTGGCAAGATAGACGAAAAGAAACAAGCGGAAAGAGCGATTACTCGTTTGCGCCAAACTAAGTTAGTATCCGCGTATACGGCTGAGTTCAAGCAACTCTAGTCCAGGATCGATTAGAACGACGCATCGCTTCGTACGGCATACGAAGCAGGACTAAAGGAAAATGTCAAAGACGGACTTGTACACCACGATGAACCAGAAACGTTGCACGCATTGATCGAGCTAGCTACGCGCATCGACCATAGGCTATGGGAAAGGAACGAGCAGAAAAGGAAACAGTTCCAGCCCACGACAGCTAATACTAAGAAACACCGCAGCAACAAGGACAAAGATAGTGATACTATCATGGCCGGAAAAGTACAGGAGAAGTCCAAGAATAAGAAATCCCGCGGAAAAGGTAAAGACGGCCTTTCTAAGAAAGAACGCCAGAGGCGTTACGACAACAAAGCATGTCTCGGGTGCGGAGAGTTAGGACACTTTCGCAGAGACTACCCTAGGGAAGAAGTCAGCAAACAAGCAGTGGTGAAGATTAAGATGCTAAAGGCTCAGCCATCCATCTTACTATCCATTAAGGATTTGAACGATAATCTTAGCGATATGGACCTATACGAAGAGGCACGCTTAAACGAAGACGACGACTTCGAGGTGGTTCCTAGACCTATTCAGGCGAATAAGGTCATGCGATGGGCAACCCCGGAACCCACCAATTAGAAAATCGACGCTGTGGACATACAGCAACGACTAGCGAAAGAGGGATGTTGGCTGTGTGGCGACGCCACCTATATAGCGGATACCTGTATATATCGCGCTCGACGACTCAACATTACTAGCTTGGAGGCCGACACCATGGCTAGGAGGGCGTTCGAGGAACAACCTCTCTTCACGGACCCCACGCTACCAGAGTACCGACTAGTGGAAGACTATGAAAAGGAGGAGGAAATCCACCAACGTTTCTACTAGGTTGACTGCAAAAGGGATTTTTGCATGTACCACGCAGATAAAAAGGAACGGAGCAAGCTAGATAAATATAGCTGCTGCCATATACATCTGTGGGCAGAAGAATGCCCAATATTAGATTGCTACATCCACCAGGAAGAGCACTAAGAGGCGCACGAACGCCTAGAATAGATAAACTGTATAGAGAAGTGCCGATTCTATCGAGAACAACGAGTCGCGGCAAGGCAAGAAAGCCACTATCTACACAGAACTATAGCGGCTAAGGAATGCCGAATAGTAGGATACAAAACTCATGACACGACGAAGGATTAGATCCCGACGCTAGAGACACTAGAGGAAATAATCCTATACATAAACATCTACTGGACCTTTTGCACAGAAGACTAGTATATAATACACTATGAGACAAAGGCAAACACCGGTTACTTTCCGCGTAGTACCGATCGAAAGAACCGAGACCAACGACGCGAGAACAGAGCCACTAGGGGACAAACACCCAGAAGAAACCTTGTACCTCACGGGCATAGTGATTGGAGATTATACTACAGGGACGCCTGTCCAGATCACTTAGTAGCCAAACAACAAGCCGGAAAATTCCCTAAGGAAAGGAAGAGGTCGGAAAAGGGCCGACGCTCTTAGCTAAAAAACTAGGATGCTACCAGGGACTGGGTCACGCTAGTGAAGGCAGCCCTAAAACGACCCTCAGACAAGTACAAGTCACTAGTAATCGTGCGTTAGAATTAACGACGATTGTGCATATACACGGACATAAGATGAAAGCGACCATAGACAGCGGAGCTGTGCGAACTATAATCTTATCCCGAGTAGTAGAAAAATACGGGATACCCTACTAGAATAAGAAGATTCCATTAGAAGTAGTATCGGCCGAGGATATTCCCGTGGCATACGGAAGCGGCACGATTAGGCTAGAGACCGAGTTGGTGACACTGAAAGTGGCAGACACGGAAAGCCAAATGAATATCAGCATCATGGACCTAGGAGAAACGGACCTACTGATCGGTTATGACTGGCTGGATGCCCATAACCCCGCCATCGATTGGCGAAAGAAGACAATACTTAGCCGAGAACCTGCGCGCAAGGTTGCTGGAGTACGAAAAGAGACTCGCCCGACGAATTAGAGCTTAACCCCGGACGGGAGATTCGGCAAGATCTCACCGCATAAGATCGCGAGAATCTATGCGAAGAACCCTTAGGAAGTAGGAGTTATTTGGATAAGACGAGTCGCGCCCACGACGGACGGACCCTTACCACTGGATATACCGGATGTATACCAAACGAACGAGTTTAGAGAACTGTTCAAAGAAAACGAAGCAATAGACCTAGCTGAACACCAAGATTGGGATCACGAGATTATCTTGGAAGAAGGAGCGAAGTTGAGCCTAGGACTAATGTACCCGATAGCGCCAGAGCATGATGCTAAGCTACGGGCATACCTAAAAAAGAATTTGAAAAAGAGATTTATCCGACTAGGATATAGCCCGATGGCCTCACCAATATTGTTCGTAAAGAAGCCGAACGGGAAGTGGCGACTGTGTGTCGACTTCCGACGGTTGAACAGCGTCACACGAAAAAACCAATATCCCTTACTACTAATATTAGAGCTCATAGATCGACTCTAGGGAGCCTAGTGGTTCACGAAGTTCGATGTGCGAGAAGGATTCTATCGGATTAGAATCAAGAAAGGACACGAGTAGAAGACGGCGTTCAAGATAAAATATAGACTATTCGAGTTCTAGGTCATGCCAATAGGTTTAACTAATGCGCCCGCGACCTTTTAATTAGTTATTAATAACGCACTTCACGAGTACCTCGGAGTCTTTGCCATAGCCTACTTGGACGATATACTAGTGTACTCTAAGGGGACTCTCGAAGAACACATTGAACATGTCAAGAAAGTGCTTAGGAAGCTTAAGGAATACAAGCTGTACCTACAGCCAGGAAAATGCGAATTCCACGCTAAAGAAACGGAATTCCTAGGCTTCATCATCTCAACTAAAGGAGTTAAAATGAACCTGAAGAAGATAGCTACTGTACAGGAATAGCCAAAACCTAAAACAGTTAGGGACGTGCAATCCTTCCTAGGATTTGCCAATTACTATCGGAAGTTCATCAAAGATTATTTAAGAATCACCGCACCACTCTCCGAGATCACAAAGAAGGAAGTAGGATTCCAGTAGAACGAGAAACATCAAGAAGCGTTTGACCGGATCAAACAAATCTTCCTCGAAGCACCCGTACTAGAGATGTACGACCCAAGACGAAGGACGCGAGTCGAGACCGACGCGTCAGACTATGCACTCGGAGCTATACTGTCACAGCAGTGCTCAGATGGGAAATGGAGACCAGTGTTCTACCATTCTAGAAAGTTCTTAGGAGCAGAACTTAACTACGATGTTCACGATAAGGAGCTACTAGAAGTAGTCGATGCCTTTAAATAATGGGAAGTGTACCTGTTAGGTCTCCCAGATACGATCGAGGTTTTTACCGATCACTAGAACCTAGCGAGTTTCATGACGACCAAGAAACTCAACTGACGACAAGTCTGATAGGCTGAAATATTAGCTTAGTTCGACTTCAAGATCACGCATCGAGCAGGATCGCTTAATAGGGCCGTGGATGCCTTAAGCCGAAGATCTGACCTTCGAGGAGAAGGGCACAAAGAACCACACGATGCAGTACTTAAGAAGATGCCCGATGGCAGTCTAAAGTATAACTAGCCAGAACTAGCTAGAGTAGCTAAGGTAGCCGCGCTAACAAAAACGTTAACGCAAGAATAGCAGGAAAGGGCAACGCTATGGCGACCGGATCTCTATCCGCCAGAGGTAGCGAATAATAGGAAGGAACTCAAAGCCCTGAGAGAAGGCACACGGACGTACGTACCTCCTCATATGAGAACTAAACTTATCCAAACCCTGCACGAGTCCCCGGAATACGGACACGCAGCGGTAGAAGAGATGGTTAGGCGACTAAAGAAGGTGTTCGAGATACCACGCTTGCGAGCGAAGGTGCAGGAAGTATTAGGCAACTATTTAGCGTGTTATTAGAACAAGCCCAAGAGACATAAGCCCTATAGCCTGTTACAACCCTTATAGCCACCAACACGACTATGGAGTAGCGTGACAATAGACTTTATAGTGAAGCTCCCGAAGTCGCTCGAACCTGGATTAGCTCGACTCTGCGACACCATCCTAGTAATCATGTGCAGATTGACTAAAGGCGCAAAGTTCGTGCCTACGGAAGAAACTATTACGGCAGAAGAATGCGCGTACGAAGTTTCAAAGGCACTAATATTAGAGCATAGAATACCTAAGGAATTCATTACGGATAGAGACAAGCTGTTCACTTCGAAGTATTAGTTAACGTTCTTAGCAAAAATGGGAGTCAAGAAGAAGCTATTAACTAGCTTCCACCTAGAAACCGATAGACAAACGGAACGAACGAACCAGACGCTAGAATAATACTTGCGAATGTACGCCAATAAGCTGCAAGATAACTAGGTTAAACTCTTGCTAATAGCGCAATTGGCCTATAATAGTACGAAGTTAGCGACTACGAAGCACTCGCCGCACTACGCTAATTATAGGTATAAGCCGACCGCTCATCGAGACCCGAAAGATATTGAAAGCATCGCAGTCGGAGTAGATAACAAGGCTCGACTAATGCGAGAATTGCACGAAGAATTAAGCAAGAACATCGCTTATAGGAACCTCACGATGTCCAAGACTACAAATAAGCAAAGGATTAAGGGACTAACCTTTAAGAAGAGGGACAAAGTTTTCTTGTCACGACAAAACCTGAAAACTAAGCGACTAAGCAAGAAACTAGATAATCTCCGATTAGGACTATTTAAAATCCTAGAGAAACTAGGACTAGTAAACTACAAACTCCGGCTACCACTAGGCATGCGCATATATGACGTTTTTCACAAGAAATTATTAGAACTAGCACCCTAAAACGCCGAGCTAGCAGAAAACATAGAGCTCGAAGACGACGAGTACACGGTCGAAGAAATCAAGAACCTACGGAAAGTTAGTAGTTAGTGGAAGTACTTGGTCAAGTGGGAAGGATGGCCTGAGAGCTATAACACTTAGGAACCTGAAGGAAATCTGACGAACTGCAAGTCACTGGTACGTGAGTACTATTGGAAGCACCTAGAGAAGCGAGAACTGGATTCTCGTAGGAAAGGAAGAAATTAAGGGATAAAGGATCGAAAGAAGAAGAATTAGCCTGTAACTAGCCTAGGTTAGTCGAGGGTCTGGATAGCGTTAGTCTAGTTGACAGAAAATTCGTACTAGGGGCAGAGCTCCCCTCGGCCTTCTCTTTCGCACGATCCTGGAACTTAAGGACGGCGAGATCACGACGAGCGAAGGAACGCTCCCGGGACTTCACCTCTAGGAGCTCACGACGAAGACGCGCAGCGGCCTCCTCGGCTCGAGCAACTTTAAGCTCCTTCTCCTCCCGCTCCTGTTGAATCTTCTCCCACTCTTTCTTAGAAACAAACAAACTGCACTCAGCTTTTACGGAAATACAACTAGCGCAACGGCTAGTTGTAGTGTCCACGAAATAACGAAGGTTCTTCTCCTTATACTGAGAGCAACGATAGGAGGTCATCTCGTTCCCTTGCTCTATTACACGATTAGCACGGGAATAACGCTCTTCGTTCGACTTTTGAGCGCGAATACGGGTACGGGAAGACGGGACCTTAGGCATGGTTAGGAAGGCTAGAGGGAAGGGACGGATACAATGGCCCGGGGCCTACCGACCTTATATGTAGCCCACGCCTCACGAGGCGGCACGGGAAAATAATAGTCTAGGGTATCGGGACGATACGTCTAAGAGGGGGGATAATGTTATAAGTAACAGCGAAGGATCTCTCCTTAACGCAGGGTAACGAGATTAAGGACTAACCACGTCCACGTCAAAAGGTAATGACTATCGCGGGGCTTAGGAGTCACGTGATGTGCCATCCCGCCAAGACTAACTATCCGGGATGGCAGTACATGAAGGGATAGCGGCGCCATCCCAAACCTCCCGCCAAGATAGGATGGACGGGATGGCAGGACTAGAGGCAATAGATATAAGAATAGGTTGAATTTTATTATTATATTCGTTATAGTCAACTCTTATAAGTTCTTCTCTTACACAGATTAATACTTAGTTGTTCTATTTTACATAGAATTGATTGTTACTTTATTCGGTTAAACTCCTATAACTTCTCTCCACTACGAATCGCCAGAAAACAATCGCACGGAATACTTTATACAAGTCTCGCCCTAACCCGGACCGAGACTAGGTGAGTATAGCGAACCCCCGTGTAACACTTCTTATACTAGGCAGATAGGTAATACTTACTAGTAAAGATAAGAAATAGTAGGATAGACTAGCTAGCTACATTAATCCTGGCGATAAACGTCACCCACTCTTAGCCACCTAGCTAGACAGCCTTTAGCCAGCCTCTTCTCTCTAATACTGTAATAACAAGCTAAGTAGTAATCTTGCCTATTAAAAAGCCAGCTTCGTTAAAGTTATAGACGTCCTCGTCACAGATACCGTACTTAGCCTTTGTCTACTCTATAAGCTCAAACTAGCTCTTAATTAAGACTAGATCTTTATATAGAGCTCTCTACCTATCGTATGTCTAATTAAAACGCGTCATAAGACTATCTATACGCCTAACGAAGTTGGCTAGCCACTTCTGCCCAACCTACCTAGCACCGCGCGCAGCTAGCAGCCTATCAGCCATATCGCGCATAGTAGCGTAGGTAGGCGCAAATCTACGTAGATCTAGATTAAGTATATAATTAACTATCACCTCCTCTTCTAGCTTAGTAAGTTTCTTTAAGTTAGGCTAGCAATCGCGTCGGGCAGGCTTGCCAGCGCGTCGGCGGTAGAGCGTCGTTTCGGCTACATTATAGACTGCAGCAGCACGGCGATTCCCTTAAATCTATTTATTTTTAAGAGATTAGATAGCAAGTTAAATATCTAATTCGTCTAAAGCCATTTAAGCATAGTAGTATTGAGTAATTAGATGTTTAGTTTAAGGAGGTGTACAGAGTTGGTGGGGTGCGCCGCTCGCTTGCCTGCGCCGCTCGCTTGCCATACACGTTATGCATAATTAGTACCGATGTTGGATGCATACATACAAGAGGGTGTGTAAATTCTGCTCGCCAATTATTTTGGCTGCTAGTATATTGAATACCATATTCCTTTTGCACGATTTTCACGAAGTTGACTATGTCCAAAGAGTCCAATTGTCATCTTATCGAGTGGTGTGAGCTGTAGCACCACAGCTTGTGACAAAGTCCCCATCGCCCCACACAATGCAAAGCGGCACAACCAACCTCCGCCCCCTACAGCAGTGCAAGATTCACGGAACGACTACGGGATAACCCACACTTACCCGGCATGTCCGCAGCCGAAGCTTGACTGTACACGGAAAATGACTTTTGCCGGCTACTTTTCGGCACGTGCTAACGCCGCCACCCACCACAACCGGCAACTAGCCCCGCCAGCGGCATGTTGCGCCTCTCGACACCATGCCTAGTAGGTCTCTGCACGTATTTCATACATGCACCGGGTCATGCTCCAAGAAACAAAACAGGGAACAACCCAACGATGCTGTCTACGCGATACCAACAAGGGAGAACGGGCCGATGTGCGCAATCCACTTCCAGGCATGAGGTACTTGGGCGTGGCCAATGGATGGGTGACACACGGAGCGCGGTGCATGCCAGAGGCGAGGCTAAGAGAACAACGAAGGACGGACTGTCATGGATGAGGCCTTGAGGCTCGCAGCGATCGATGGAAGATTGAGAATTGCTCGATAGGGAAATTGGGAGAAAGAGGTGTGTGGACTGGGGAGTGTGGGGTGGCGGAAGAGGGTGCGTGGTTACGCGAGAAAGTGAGCAAGAGAAAGTAGAGCAAGGCCTTGTGAGCGGGACGGCTGGTTTGTTTGTTTGTGAGTTACCCATCCCATCTCTTACCAGCTTGGAAGAGGAACCCGTGAACAGTTGCAACAATGAGTATTTGTACAGGCGTTCTACGTGAAGGTCCGTATATCGCCCTTGCGAACTGATGTTTTGAACAGTAGATCTCATATATTCCTCTCGAATATAGCCATGGATTGATCCTCCGAGCGCGCAATCTACGTCGGGACGTTCTTGCCATTCAGCACGTCCAAGAAAGCCGTGTAGGCAGGCTTCTTCTGGAAGTTGTCATTCCACAACAGTGCTGAACCTTCGCCGCTGAATGTACCCGGCACCCAAGAGTACTTGTCAGCGATACCCTAAGCACATCAAGTCAGCATTTAATTACTACAATGTCTTTTCTTTGCTTGGAAGGGGGATTAAAAAGACTTACCCAGATGGTCATACCGACACACCTCTTAACATTCATACAGCTCTGCGCCACACGCGCCCACGCAGCGGCCGCATCCGCCAGTTTCTGACTGTTGCTCGGATTATTGGAGCGGATATCCAGCTCGGTGTACGCAACGTCGACATTGAGGTTGGCGTAGTCTTGCAGCACCTTAGTCAGAACCTGGACGCTGGGAGTGACCGTGCTGGCCGTTTTCGTTGGTTCGGAAACCAGATGGCCCTGCAGACCAACACCGTCGATCTTGACACCCCAGGACTGGATGAGCTTGACAATGCGGAGAGCACCCGCGTGCTTGGCAGTGCCGTACTCTAGGTTGTAATCGTTGTAGTAGAGCTTGGCGTTGGGGTCGGCGGCAGCAGCCATCCGGAATGCAATTGGGAGATACTGCTCTCCAATGAGGCGGAGGAAGATGTTGTCTCGGTTTGTGCCGTCTTCGTTAAGGGCTGTGTGACATGTGAGAATTCACTCTACCAAGATTTCCATTTGATGTGCTGGTTTTGAGAAAAGTAGATGAACGTACCTTCGTTGACAACATCCCAGTGAGTGCACTTTCCTCGGTATCTTCCCATAACCTGGGTGATATGGTTTTGCATAACACTCATCAACGTGGCGTTGTTGTTGATCTGGTTTACCCAGTTTGGTAGCTGGCTGTACCAGACCAACGTGTGGCACCTCAACTGCTTGCCATTCTGCGATGCGAAGTTCGCAACTGCGTCAGCAGCGCCCCAGTTGAACTGATTCCGGTTTGGCTCAGTTGCGTCCCACTTCATTGCGTTCTCGGGCGTAATGGAGCCGAATTCTGAGCTGCGGATAATGTTTTGCTCAGTGTTGTCATTGCGGATAGTCAGTGAAGTGCCAATGTAAGAGCGGCCTCGAGCGCGCATAGCATCGTTGAGGGTGGTGGCTTGCTGCCGAGGGGAGACTGGTGTGCTGGACGCAAGGCCAGCGAGAGCCAGGGCGCTGGTAAGAATTGAAAAATGCATGGTTGCTTGGTACCAGATAAGATCCTACATCTCATCGCATGGAATTTGTTTGACATTTATACTCGATCCGCAGCCCACGATGTATCGATCTCAAGCCCTGGTTCTTCGTCCATATGCTATGCAGATCTTTTTGAATATCCGTCTTGACATATGCTTGACAGAGTGTTCTGCTCGTATGGCAATCTTCCATAATGGTTAACATAGTGCTAAAACCGGGTCTAGGCATACGAAAAGGGCACTATGCAAGGGGAATGTGTCATCTGAATCCTTTCGGAGAAATTAAGACGTGCCTCACAAACAACCGATGGGCTTGGTATGGAGCTTGAAGTGCGGGGAAGACAAATTCGTCAGATGTCCCTTTTACCCTCTTTAACCGCTCAAGTCTTTCCGAAACCACAACGGCACATTGGAAATAAGCATTCCAGAAAGAAAAAGTGGACAACCCTTCTTGAACCCTGCTAGCTTCAGTCCCTTGGTGTAAGGCTCACCGTTAAGCCAGCATTGCACGCCACACCGCCAGTAACTATATACTGACCGAGCTGTTTGACCTCGAAATCGAACCGGCGGATAATCTGCTTCGGTCAGTATTTGGATATATGGGGCGGTATTTGACCGGGAGCTTACCTCTGGCAAGAGTTTATGGGACTCCAATATCGCCACGTCTTTACCTAAGCAAACCCTAGCTCCAGCGCCGAAGGTGAACTGAGCAGCCTCCATTTCAAAATTCCTTTGCTGGCTTTCCAGCCACCTATCTGGCTTGAATTCTTCAGCGTCTTCACCGTAAAATTCTTTGTTGCGCTGGAGGGTATACGCGTAAACTGTGACATCAGAACCACCAGGAATGAAGTGACCGTCAATAACCTTTCCGCCCTTTGGAGTTTGTCTAGCAAACAAATTCGGGGCTGGTGGTCCAAGCCGAAGACCCTCCTTGATGCATGCTCCCATATATGGGAGATGCTGCTTCATCTCGTCGTAACGGATTGGAGTGGAAAGGAGTCCTTTCGATTCGGCTGCTTCAATTTCGGCTCTTACTCGGTCCAAGGCAGGAGTGTTTTCCAGTAGGTATTGTAGCGTCATTCCCATTGCTGTACCCGTCGTGTCAGCTCCGGCTTGGATGAGGAGTGTAATGTGACCGCGCTTCTGGATTGGGCTCAGAGGAGAGCCATCTGAGAAGCGGGCATCGAGGCAGCTGATTCCGCTTAGCAAATATTCTATGCAAAAGTATCTCACACAACGTACTATTGCAGAAAGTCTGGTCGTCCTTCGAATTTTTTCTCAGCGTTTTGCTTCTCGCGAGTAGTTATCTGACGATCAGCTTCCCCCATAAGCCATCCGTTTCCGACCTGGTCAGTGCTAGAGGGCAAAAGTACGCGACCGACAAATGAAAGAGGGAGAACTTTCTCCCTAAAGTACCTGAATCGCCCTGCAAAGCCGAAGAAGGGTAGGCCTGCGCGGAAGTTCTTAAGCAGTTCTCTCTCATCACGCTGATTTTCGACACTGCCAAAGGGTTCCGAGAACGAGATCATACCCAGAATATCAGCCGCGAACTCTGTAAGTTTGTCGGATATACATATGGTGCGCTTAGCCTCGGCATGTTCACGAAGCTTCCGAATGAAGAGCATAATATGCTTGTCGAAGGAGGACTCCCATGTATTCTTCAACGGACCAATGGTCCACGGACCGTTAGACAAGGCTTTTCGCAATACGCGATGCTCATCTCCATCTATGGTTGTGACAAGGCTCCGAGGGCCTTTTGCATGCATAGTTAGCATACAAAATGCGCATGATTGATGACTTCACTCACCTAGGGCCCCGGCCGCGTAAAACCCCGCCTTGAGGTTACATTGGGGGTCTCGATAGATGTCTTTCATCGCGGAAGGCCTAGAGAAAAGAAGCATGTAAGGAGATATGCGAATAGGCTGATCCGCTGTGATTCGTCAGGATTTCGTTCTTACATGGGCTTTGGGAATGTCTTACTTCCGTACTTCTTCTCGAGATGCACAAGCCACTGAGGTTCTTTCTGTAGCGCCGAGATCATAGCGCCCACAATGGAGAATGAAGTCGCATACCACGGTCCATGGAATTTTGCAAGAGGATGGAGCTTTTGCATGTAGAAAATGCGCCATAGTATTGCTGTGAAGACTATCCCAACCAGTGTCAGGCCAAGGTTGAGTGGTTTACTGATTAGGTCCGTTATTGCTAGCATCGCCATGTTTGTAAAAAATTGAACGTGTCGAGTTGAGAATGTATACAGAGACCACTTCAAAGTAGGTTGATTTTATGAACGAGGCGGTAATGCAAAAGTAGCGAGTGGTTTTACTTTAGATCGCTCGGCAATTAGTTATAGCAGTGGGTATGTATGTTGCTCTATTGGGAAAGAGCTTATTAATTTGCATGCTTATATGCCAGATATCGACGAAGGAATATGTGCGCCTGTTTGATTGGTCCATCCGTGTCATGTATGGGTGCGATGTGCAGTAACTTACCATATTGAGTTGCCTGGGTTTACAGATATCGGATCACTCTTCCAGCAATGATCCACTTCTGTTTGGTCAATATTGTAAGTATGCTGCGAACTCTTGCTGAATGGACCAGATTCTGCAGGGGCTACATGCAAGACAGGGGCGGCAATCCTGACGGCACGCACTATGCCGGACTGGCCCGCAGTGTTTGAGGTACTCCCAAGGCTGAGATCGACCCTGACAGGACGCCTAAGGTCATGCTGAAGATAGGTGCATAAATTGACAACGTCTTGGTGCATATGCATAGGAGGGCGATGAAAGCGCGGACAGGAGGGTGTTGTAATCTGTCCTAATCAGGAATGCTCCCGTCTTTGAATGATGCTGTGGCGGAAAAGCAGTTCCTTGGTTTATCATGTGAAAGGTTGTGTTTTGGATACCAAAATACTTGTGTGTATCGATATAAGCAAAGTTATGTGTGGGATTAAATTTTGGGGGCCTAGGAGGGGTGGATGAATGTTTCCGAGGAGCATGGCAATGAGGTAAAACAATCTGCAGTCGTTGAGGAAGGTCGAGTATAAAGTGGGGCTCACGGTCCAATCACTGTTTGTTGTTAAACGCTGCCCTTCTCACCTACAAACTATATCATCTCATGGATACTGCTCCACTTGACACGAAACATCTACGAAATCGTCATGTTAGCCAGTAGACGCGGGCCACCTCAGAACACCCTCACCGGTATATGTTGTGCTGTAGCCTCATTACGCAGCTTGGCATTGAGTCGAGCTTGACCTTCTAAATAGAAAGTGCGGTCATGGTAAGCAAAATATATTAGAAACACAAGAAGGTTACCTATGTCTGGTAGGGATAAAAGGCAACTTCTGCCTCAACGCTTTTATGGACAAGTTTGGTTCCGGGAAGCGGGGTACCGAAAAAGGGAGCATATAAGCCTTCTACTCACAGAAATTCTATACTGTCCTCCAAATTAGGCACCATGACTGATATCAACTCACTCGATGTGTTAGCAATCAAGAATATTATATCGCGCTATTGCCAGGCGCTAGACACAAAGAACTTCGACATGTTGAACGAGGTGTTTGACCCAGAGGTTGAAGCAGATTACCCCTTCAACTCGAGCATGAAGAGCCTGGCCGAAGTTCAGGAAGCCATCAAGAATCGGTAGCTTACACAACCCAACAATGTCTTAACAATACCACAGAACCTGATACCTTCCAGTCTCGGACCAATCCGCACGCATCACAACCTTACGACCCAAACGATCACTTTCAGATCTGATGGGCAAACGGCACGAGTCGTGACTTACTTTCAAGGCGTCCACGTAAGTGGCGATATGTATACACGAGAAAACCAGGCTGACAAGCTCCATATAGTTTG
Source organism: Curvularia sp. ZM96 (assembly GCA_022457065.1). Classification (NCBI taxonomy): domain Eukaryota; kingdom Fungi; phylum Ascomycota; class Dothideomycetes; order Pleosporales; family Pleosporaceae; genus Curvularia; species Curvularia sp. ZM96. The sequence goes on along the minus strand of JAJGBQ010000007.1, from coordinate 1,336,452 downwards.
GACAGGGCCCACATGAAGGCAAGATGCTGAGTGCGTACGGCAAATACATCGATGATGTGATACTGCTGAAGGCGAAAAACGGGGATTATGAGGGTTTGTGACTCCTCAACATGCACTGAATCCAAGACAATTGCTAACTCACGTGCAACATTACAGGCGTGCGGGGTGCGAGCGGAATCTGGAGAATAAATAATAGAACAGTGACTTTCACTCAACGAATTGGGGATGAGAAAATTATGAAAGAGTATTGAAGATAGCAGTGGCGCCACGGAAAGAGTTGTCAGTAGGAGCAACACTGCCGGGTGGTCATTACCCGAACATCGCGCAAATCAAGGATGTCGACACTTACCTTCCATGTGAGACACTCGGTCTTGATTGTCATATACGTAACGAGGCTATGTCTTGCTTCTAACTCCTTGAATCTAACATCAACTTTGGGAACCCTTGTGCGCCACTCGCTCAAACCACAGTTATCATTTTTCCAAACGTGCCAGGGTCTTACCATCGCTTAACATTACAGGACAGTCTTATTGTCATCAAACATTATGGGTCCCAAGTCACATCACCACCTTCCCTCAGAGTCCACAACCGCGCTAGAGACAGAAGACGCAATCAAAACGTCCACTTGCCAGATTTGGATTCAAGAGTAAAGCTATCGCTCTATACGATACAGCACCGGCTGACATGAACAGAGGAGCAAGCATACCGTCTAAAGACGTGAGCAGGATGCGGATGGAATTTCACTATGCACCTTATCGCAGCGTACAGATGAAGCTCCAGGACATGGTGTTGGAGAAGATCGAAGAACCAATCAACTGTTGCATCGTGTACATTCGCTCTTTCACCGACTCGGGGCATGACTTCGTGTATTGCGTATCTGGCCGTACACACCTCGCAAAGTTTTACGGTGGTACATATGGTGCAAGCGATGTATGTTGCTTGACCACTGCTCACGAACAACAAGCTGCATCATCGAACATAATTCCGTCATGATCATGGTACTAATCCCATTTACTTGCAGTATCAAGGTCCGATTTTTGCCGCCCTCGTTGTTCTCGCTGGAGCTGTTATTGAGCGAGTGGGTCCGATCAACTGGAGGAACTATGCAAAAGTTCCGAAGCATATAGAAAAGGTTAACGGTGTTCGCTGGAGATACTTGTTCGCTACTGCAAGACGAGCGTGGAGTACGATGTCATTCGAGGCATCTGATGTGCCTATCCTTGAAGAGATGGTGGCCGATGTGCCTGTCCAACAGCAGTCGCCAGAACCCGAGGCTCGATTACCGGACGCAATCAGCGGCAGCAAATATCCCCCCGAGGCGCAGAGAATTGCCATTCACCAGAATGTGGAGGTGCTGAAGAAAAAGCCCGATCATCATGATAGAATCATCAAATATCTTGAGATCGAGTTGAGTGGTCGGTCCAACCTCCAAGGGAAGGACGAGCTCACAAAACAGCAATACCGTCTAGTGGAAAGGCTCAGAGACAATGCGGACGATTTCGATATCCTGTACACCGATGAAGACGAAAACGGGAACGAGATACGAAACGCCGATGTCGATAAAGAAGAAGAAGCTCAACTGATATCAGAAAGAGATGCCATAATTCAACAGATACTAGAGCAGCTCGCTCTACCGATAACTGTGCGCGACGATCCGGACGACTCAGATTTGCCTGACTCAATGGAAGTCATGGGACTAGAAACCGATTTAATCCAAAAGCTTGCAAACTTTACTGGCGCAACATCACATCAGTGTGAGAGATACCTGACCACCGCCAACTGGAATATTGACCTCGCTCTATCGTATTTCGAAGAAGAACAAGCAAGGTCAAGACCAAGCGTTGTCCGTAATACCAGTACCCCAGGACCAAAAGACCTAATTGAGCGCGTGACCACATTCAAAGGCCTCACAAACGCAGAGTCTGCTGTCGCATCGAGCTACCTTAATGACGCTGGCTGGGACTTGAGCAGGGCGGTGTCCAAATTTTTCGACGATGCTGAAGCTCCTGAGAATAACAGCAAAGGCGTCGATGAATCTCCTAATGTACTAGCCTCCAAGTTCGACGCAAAGATCAACAAGCAACCTATAAGACAGATACCGCCTTATAGCGACGCTACGACAAGACCGGCTGGTGAACGCGCGATCTTAGATGCAAATCTCAAAGCGTCAATTCAGCGGAGAATAGCAGAGCTCGATACCGAAATCACCCAGCTTGACAAGCAACTTGAGGAAATGGACGAGGATGACCTTGACATGATAATGCAGGATATAGATGAGAGCGAAAAAGTCTCCAATGAGGACAGTGGGTTGTACACTGGACCTAGAAGCAAGCTGCGTGTTGTCAATGAGGATCCATCGCCGGCGGTTACGCGTCGAGAGGGAATGTCTCATGCAGGTCTGCCCTGCGTTCTCGATGAAGCAGGCAACGTCGTTTCCTACAAACGTCCCACAGGCACGCCATATCAGCAGTACCTTGCCATGCGCTTGCGGCTGCAAGTTCAAAACTACGGACACGAAGTCGTTCCTTCAGACGAGGATCCCCATCGTGGTATCCCGACCAGAGAACGGTATCCAGAGTCCCTCGTCCAAGAAGTAGTTAGCGATTCCTCCTTTTCCTCCTCCGACGATAATATCAATCCACCAAATAGCACAGATCTACCTACCTCGCAAGAATTCGCACACAAAACCGCTCAAGCAGAAAGGCGACGCGTCGCTATGAAAGAAATGGTCGAACTCATGGAATTGATTGCTGGCTCCCAGAACGCTGAGGCTACCAGATCGATGGAGGAAGTCACCGCAGCTGATGCCTTGACACGGCTGAAAAACCAGCAGGGCTCTGACTGGGCCGAACAAGCAGGGCAGGCCATCCAACACGTCAAATGGCAGGATATCTTAGTTAGCAACCAAATCGACCAAGACAACTTCCACTTTGGCAGCGAAGACGAATACGACAAAGACGCCGTTAGTACCGAGGACACCGACCGGGAAAAGCCTGCTCGAATCAAGCCGGCGCTGAGAGATACTGCGCAGCCCAGGAGACCTAGCATGAGAGTGCGATTTAACCTCAGCGACGAAGAGCGCAATGCGCCGACGACATGGGACGAGCGCAGTGAAGATGCTGAGGAAAAGATGCCGATGAGAGGCAGGCCTGTCCTGAGAGGTACAAGACGGAGTGAGAGGCTCAGGATGAAAGCCCTAGCCAATGCTTCCGTGAATGGAAAGGACAAGACAGGTACTCTCGACGATCACACTAACGTATCCTTGAGCGAGGAAGTCGAGGAGGAAATGGTGACGTCAGACTCCCGTGCAGAGGGCGAGAATGACAAACCAGAAGACGAGAAGGAAAAGTCTGAAGCACAGGAGGAAGATGCGGAAGCACAGAAGAAGAGGGATTTGTTCGTTTCCAAGCGAGAAGATGCGTGGGATGGGTTGGATAGCGATGAAGGCGAGTTGGAGCTCGGATCTGATGTTGATGCTGAAGGCGAGGAGGAAGAGATTGATGAGCGACAAGTGGAAGAGGTGGAAGAGCAGCGAGCAGGCCAAGTCGAAGTGCAGCAGGAAAAATACAAGTGGCCACTGAGGGTTGACGAAAAGATGGAGGATTGAAGTGATGGGGTTTTGAAGATTGGATAGGAAAGGCGTACCTGATCCAGCGACGGTGTCTTGAACCCGTAAGAATTAGCATGGCTGTTTATTCTTGATAGCAAATTCAATGGCTTAGTAGGATGGACTTCCTCACTCGGACAAGCCTGTTGCGGTGCGGTAAGAAAGGAGAGCAAAACCAATAATCACAGACCATGCACGTACACTGGTTGCTGGTGCATAAAGTGCTCTAATCTATTCATCATCATAGCAGCCACTGCACTACTAAGTCTTCGCCATTAAAAGAAGCAAAAAATAAGCTACCGTGCCAGAGCATGCAAGGGTATTTACTACATTTCCGTAGTGGAGCATAAAGAAAGGTCTATAGAGTAGACCCCTGCAATGGTGTAAACGTGTCAGGAACAGAAATACAAAGTCGAGGTCTAGTTACATCTTGCTTGCCATCATTTTCACAGCCTTCACTTGTCGGTTTGGAAGTGCGTCCTAGCGTGCTGTGGAATCCATTTATCTTCACGGAACCATACAACCCAAGTACCTCAGAGCAGAACACTCTACTCGCTATTATCGAGGAACTCAACCATGACACTGGCGCCCTTGAGACCAGCAGCTTCGACGGTTTCGTCAAGATGCTCGATAAGGTTCTTGCCCATAAACGAAAGATCGAACTCAGCACCCTGCTTGCCTTCCCAGGGAACATCGGATTTGATCCACTCGTAAACGCGGCGGACGGGATCTGCTAGGTTGAACCGGCGCACAATAGGTCGACCCGAGGGGCCTCGGAATTGAATGCGTGTGGTGACCTTGGGGTCGGTAACTGTAGGCTCCGTGTGAGGAGCGTGAGCGGAGATGGCAGCAAACGCGGGATTTGACGGAGCGGCCTCTGACTCTGGTTCTGGTGCAGCTTCTTCTGCTTTGCCTTTGCCCTTGATGTTGTCCGTCGACTTGGTGAGAGCGTCTGGATCATCATCCTGGGGGCCCTTGCCATTCTCCAGACTGTTTTGTAGCGCCATTTCCAACATCTCCTCCTCGGTCATACGGTTGACATCTTTCTTCTTTGACTCTGACTTTCGCTTTGCTACCGGGTTCTTTGCATTGACGTTCAGGCTATAGCGGTCAAGGAACTCGTGTAGCTGAGCATGGAACTCGACTGCCTCAGGTATTGGTGGTCCAGACCAGACCTTGACCTGTTCACCAGTCCGAGGGTCGACAATGGCAATATGTGGGTATGCGTCTGAACTGTCGCGAGCGTGGAAGTAGTAGTTCATGTACTGTTGCCCACGCTGGTCGTCCTTTGCGTACTGCAAGAAGATGAAGTTCTCCCGAACAGTCTCTTTGATATCTTTGTTCTTCCAGATATCCCGATTGAGGCGCTGGCAGTCGAAGATTGCTGGATCTTGAATGTTAACAAGAAGCCACTTCTCCTCGTCCTTGCCCATATCTCGCGCCTTCTCCCATGACCCCTGATACATTATTTCGAATGGTGGGCGAAAAAGCTCTGCGAGCATGTTCATCTTAGAAGACTGCTCAGAGGCACCTCCCGTTGCGGTTGCGAGCTCGCGTCGCCGAGTGCTCGAATCTGTAGTGTTGTCCCAGACGTTCGTATGGGTTGTGTGTTGGTTGAAGATACCCGCGCGGCCTGAGTTGGCAAGGTAAGTAAATTTTGAAACTGCATATATGAGGATTATGACATACCTGTTCGCCTGCGAGCGAGCTGTTCTTGGACCATGGCGTCTATGTCGTCGTCCTCGGCAGGCCCCCAGTTGGAGCCAGGACCGACCAGTGTCTCTGTAGTCCGTTGCATGGGCGCGCGAACCTCATCGACGCCAGCTCCTCCGGAGCCACTGCCGCCATACATCTCCTCCTGTAACCGCCGTGCCATAGCTTCATCGTCTTCGATACCAGGTTGGGTTCGCGCAGGCTGGTTTGTGGCTTCCGAAGTAGCATCGAATTCCATGTCATCGTCGGAATCGATGTTTATGGGGTTCTGCGCAGAAGAGGCGGCGGAGGGCTGTGACGGTGCGGAGGGAGTGAAGTCGAGCCCTGGGGCATCGAAGAAGAGTTGTATGGCCTGCTCGAAGTTGCCATCTGTCAAGCGCAGATACTGTGCGGCCTTGTCAGAGTCGCACGAAGTGATGCTGCAGAAGTTGAGGACAGATTCTTCGTCCATCTTGGGCGCGTGTTCGCGTTTCGCTCGTCGGTGAAGATGCGTAATGCGAAGTGCTGGTCGGAGGGCGGTGTGCTTGAGCTTGCGGCGCAAAGAGCGAAAGGACTTGTGATTACGGAAGACTATTCCGAGGAGTTTGCTCGGGTCGTGAGTGGTAGTTCTGCAAGGTGCGGTGAATTGAGAATTCTGTGTGGCGGTTGCGATTGCGGTGGAAGTCGACCGGTGGTGGGGCAATTCATGTACCCATGAAACCCTCGACGAATGACGATTGGGTTCTTTGTGCACACAAAATGGCGACAATGCAGGTGTTAGGTGAAGATGAGGCTCGGTGGCGGTGAATGTACAACGCAGGCACAAACTCGCTTTGTTTGGCTGTTCTGGTACACGGGAGTACCGTGGGGGAGGGGCGCTGGTGCAGGATGGGGGCGAGAGGGGCGAAGTGCTGCCGCTGACGGGTTTGTAGGTGGTGGATTGAGTGCAGGAGACGTCGAGGGTGGCGGAATCACGTCGAAGACGCGATGTGGTGGTTCAGTTCAGAAAGGGAGAGAATGCAGGCAGCGGCGACTGCGTCATTCGGGACCCCGTGCGGCCGAATCCCTGTCGCCTCTCAGGTGAATGTCCGACACGCGACATGTGGCAATCCCACCCCAAAGTGGCTCCAGAAACGCCTTTCTAGCCAGGGCCAATACACTACGCGCCTCCGGGCCTCGCCGCCTCTGGTCATCCGTCTTTCTCATCAGCTAATGGAACACGTCCTCCATATCTGCCTGCTGTGCTTGCTGTCATAATCGGGACCCTCGTTGGTTCACCAAAATCCCTCTGTGTCTTCCTCTCCATCTGCTTCAGCATTACCATACACTACCCGATTTTTCAACATGGCGACAGAACTGTCCCCAGAAGCCAAAGAGCTTTCGCTAGTGGGCAAGGTCGAGATGCGCATAGCGCTTGCGAGCTCAGACAAGAAACTCGAAGACTTGCTCAAGACCTATCTCGCCCCATTGCTTCTCAAGCTCGGCTCAGATAGCGCCGCTGTGCGAAACAAGGTAAGACTTGAGATCAAGAACACATACTGTGGTCTTTGCCTCCCCTCGCCCACCGCTGATAGCGGGTTTCCTAGGTTATCTCCATCTGCCAACACATCAATACGCGCATCAAATCTCAGTACGCTCCTCCCGTTTGCTAAAAATCACTTCAACGCGCCAGCTGACATAGCCTAAAGAGACATCAAGCTCCCCGTGAGCGCGCTTTTGAAGCAGTACAAAGACAATGCCGATGTTGCTCTTATCCGGCATTTCGACATTCTATATATCCAGCAGGGCATCTCACGCCTTACTGTAGCTGAGCGGTTAGAACTTCTCCCCATACTCCTTCAAGGTATCGCCAAGGACTATGGAAAATCGGAACAGCATGCTTCTCAACTGTTCCATCTTATCCTGCGCCTTTTGGTTCTCTTCAAGCTGCCGCTTCGGGGAAGCAAAGAAGACGATGAGCTCAGGACAACACTGGGTCTATCAGACGATGATGCAGCTTTCCTTTCCAAGTGGTTTGGAAAGTTGCTTCTATTGACCATTGTTCGAGCAAGTAGCCCACAAGATACGGCGTCTTTGCAATGTCCTGGGCTGTCTTCTGAGGAGTACAAGTTCCTTACCCTTCAGGGAAAGCCAGATGCTTGGGATCCTAGTGCAGATGCTGGCCTCAATTTGCCTGAATCAAAATCTTTGGTTGCCCGGCTCATGGCGAGTGGTTTGTTCAAAGATGACGAAAAGTTCTTCCCTGCGCTGTTTGCATCTGCGGACACAAACTCCCGGATATCAGAGGTCGGTGAAGACACATTGAAGCGCGTCATGCTATCCAAAGATCTGGAACAACCAGAACTCGTAGAGAGTTTGTTTGAATTCTATTTCGGCTCCAGCTCGGCTGGCGGGCCGCTCCCTGTAAAGACACCGCTACGGATCAAGATATTGACCGTACTGTCCAAGTCTGTAAAATGCACGGAATATCCACGTCATATTGCAAGGATCGTTGAGGAAGGCCTTCTCTCCCCCGAACTGAACGCGACCAATAAAACAGCTGGAAGGGAGGCTTCAAAATTCCGCTCAGCCATCTTTTCCCTTGTGAACTTCGTCGCCCGACGTGGAGCAGCATCCGATCTGTCGCAAGTTGCCGAAAGCCTTGTCGGAAATCTGCGGGCTTTCATCCAAGACCAAGGCTGGCCAGTCCCAGATCGCGATCAAGATATGGAACTGAGAGGCTACGGATATGAAACCATCGGACTTTTGGCCAAAGCTGCCCCAGAAAAGATACTATTAGAGCCATCACTCGACCTTCTAGAATTTCTTTTCCGGTCATTGCGTGAAGATTCAGCCAGCAAAGACGTGGCGGTTAGTATAGAAGAAGCTCTTTCTTCGGTTCTTGGAGCATTCTCCAAACCATTCGACGCCGCAATCATGCCTAGGTTCAGGCAAATACTGCTTCGATACGCCACCGTCGACCAAGATAATACGCTAGCCTCGGACAGGTTCACGAGAAGTACTCGCTATGTTGCCACGCGTTTTGCAAATCGCTGTCTTCCATACGAAGACGTGCTTGCGCGTTGGATAGACATTCTCGCTATCAGTGGAGGTCCGGGCGATCGACACGAGTTGGTAGAAGAGGGACGGCGAGGCCTTGATCCTTACTGGTTTAGGATGTCAAATACACCCCCTGGTGAGCGCGAACAGAGCAAGCTGGCTTTTCCAGACTTTGATAAACTAGTCAGCTTTATCATCGCTCAACAAGGGCAGGATGCTGACGCCATGGACATCGATCCTTCCGAAGACGTTCTTGTGCAGGTTCGGTACTTCTATCAACAGTTCCCAGGGGCTCTGCCAGCTGTCATCAGTTTCTGCTCGAGCGTAGCTATGCAATCTGCTCTGGTCGAGAAAGACATGGACCAGGACATCCCGGAGGATTGGGAAAGGAAGCTTGATACACAGATGACTACGGACATGCGTGCTCGGCAAGCATTCCGTGCATACGCTGCAAACGATTCCCATGCTCGCTCTTTGGCGGTGATATTGCGTGCTAGCTTTGACAGGCTTGCGCGAGACGATACTAGCGATATCGGAGATATTGGCACAACTCTGGTGAGAATTCTTTCTTTGCTCCCACAACGCCATTGGGTACAAGCAAAGGTTGTCCAGGACTTCCGCGACTTGCAGCGATCCATTTTATCCAACAACGACGCTAGACGTCTTGCTGCTGCTCATGCGTATGGCCTGTTAGCATCGCATGAGAGTATTGATCAGAGTGCATTACAAAGTGACCAAGTCGCCTTCTTTGAAAAGCTGGAAACTTGGAAGACGGCTGTTGGCGCTGATGTCAATCAAATCAGTGGTATTATCCTTGCTCTTGGTTACTATTACAGCAGAGCGTTCTGGAGGGGCAGCGTCACATCTACGACCATTGCTGATGACCATCCCATTCACTCGCTGCTGCGCTCCCTTGTGGCCATCATGCAAGAGTCTCGGGACGGGACGTTGAAGAATGCAGCCTTTTCTTGCATCGACCAGCTTAGTCTCTTCTACGTGATCACGCCGTCGCTGCTGTCCAAATATGCCAAAGTAGAAGACATTGCCCAGCAGATCTATGATTCGGCTAAGACAGGCACGACAACTGCGATTTTAGCACTGGGTCACTTGTCTATGATCACCGAGGAAGCTAGCTCTGGCTCTGAAGATGCGCCCGACTATAAGATTATACAAGACAAACTGTATGAGCTTCACGAGGTGCGACAGTCGGAAGTACACTTTTCGGTTGGCGAAGCGCTGAGCTGCTTTGCAAGTGGCTGGGACTCGAAAGCTTTGACTGCTGAGCTAGATGTCCTAGATCCGAACCAACCACTGGAGCCCTGGGACGCACCTCTCAAAACACCATCTGGACCGAAACGCGAAAAGACACTTGGTGCGGTACTAGAGAAGACTCTAAAAGGCTGCGTGCAGACAAAGCCTTCGTTGAAGAAGGCTTCTGTGATATGGTTGCTATGCTTGCTCCAATACTGCGGTCACAAGCCTGAGATGCAAGGTTATCTTGGCCAGTGCCAAGTGGCATTCAAGAGTTGTCTCTCTGATCGTGATGAAGTCGTACAAGAGGCAGCTTCACGAGGACTTGGCCTTGTCTACGAAAAGGGAGACCGTCAGCTCAAGGATGACCTTGTCCGTGATCTAGTTGGTTCATTTTCGGACAACAAGTCCAAGATGGCGGGTACGGTCACGGATGATACGCAACTCTTCGAACCCGGTGCGCTACCTACTGGCGACGGATCAATCACCACATACAAGGATATCTTGAACTTGGCAGCCGAAGTCGGTGACTCGAGTTTGGTTTACCGTTTCATGTCTATGGCCTCAAACAATTCGATCTGGTCCAGCCGAGCTGCTTTTGGCCGATTTGGATTAAGCAACATCTTCTCAGACTCGAGTGTCGACGGCTACCTTGCGGAAAATCCTAAGCTCTATCCGAAGCTCTATCGGTACAGGTACGAAAAGTCATGATCAGTTGTATCCGAATGATATTGACCAAGATTCAGATTTGATCCCAACACTAATGTACAGCGCTCAATGAACGATATCTGGAATGCCCTGGTCAAAGATTCTTCAGCAACTATCGACAAGCATTTCGATGCAATCATGGATGACCTTCTTGTCAGCATCCTCACAAAAGAGTGGCGAGTTCGCCAGGCCTCCTGTGCAGCCATTGCAGATCTCGTCCAAGGACGTAGTATTGACAAGGTGAGAAAGCGCACTTGTTGTGAAGCCTGAACTAACAACATCTCTTAGTATGAGAAGTATCTGGATGCCATCTGGGAAAAGACCTTCAAAGTCCTGGACGATATCAAAGAGACAGTCCGTGTTGCTGCAGCGTCTCTCGCCCGTGTCCTGACGGGCATATTGACCCGGTCTTTGGAGGCTGGAGATGCATCGTTAAAGTCTGCGACTGTCCAGCTTGAACGGGTTATACCTTTTCTCTTTTCCACCTCCGGACTGGAGTCTTCGGCCGAAGAAGTTCGACTCTTTTCCGTGCACACACTTCTTCAGATCGTCAAAAAGAGTAACGCGAAGACACTCAATCCACATGTCCCCGAGCTAGTTGAGCGCTTGCTTGGCCTGCTCAGTAGTTTGGAGCCAGAAGCCGTCAACTACGTCCATCTCAACGCCAGCAAATACAATCTCACTGAGCAAAAGATTGACGATATGCGTCTCGCAAGCGTGCGTCAGTCTCCATTGACGGAGTCCGTAGAGCGCTGTCTGGACCTCGCAGATGCAGACACCATGGCTGCACTAATCCCACGCATCGAAGCCGCAATGAAGAACGCAGTCGGTCTACCATCCAAAGTAGGCTGTTCACGAGTTCTTGTCACGCTCTCTACACGCCACCGCTTCTTGTTCAACCCCTACGCCGACGGGTTCCTGAAGCTGATCCAAAAGCAAATCCACGATCGCAACGAGACAGTTAGCTCTTCGTACGCAGCAGCAGCGGGATACCTCGCGCGATTAGCATCCGACAAGCAGGTTCTCTCCACTTTTGCATTCGTCAACAAACTCTACTTTGAGTCGGAAGAAAATAGCGATAGAAACCGTCTACTAGCCGCAGACATCATGCGTGCTATCAGCTCTCACGCAACGGACCGTTTCAACTCTTTTGCTGCTGAGTTTCTTCCTTTCATCTTCCTGGCCAAACACGACTCGGAAGAACAGGTTCGTAAGAGCTTCGGCGAAACATGGGACGACCATGTCGCCGGTCCACGCGCCGTATCTCTATATCTCAAGGAGATCCTCGCTCTTTCTGACACGCATCTCGAAAGCAGACAGTGGGCTATCAAGCACACGGCTGCAAAGACGGTGGCGGATTGCGTGCTGCAAATCACCAACGCTGTTGGTAGCGAGAAGATTGAGCCTACGACTGCGAAGAGCATTTGGCCTGTGTTGGACAAGGCGCTTAGTGGGAAGAGCTGGGAGGGGAAAGAGGTTGTGCTCGAGGCGTTTGTCCGATTTGTAGAGCGTGCTGAGGCATATTGGATGAGTGAAGAGAATAAGGATATCGCGAAGCAGTTGGAGAAGGTGGCGACGAGGGAGAGTAAGAGACAGGAGGGGAAGAATGAGAAGGTTGTTGCGGGGGTGTTGGAGAAGCTGAGGGGACATCTGGGGATGTAGTAGTGTGTTGTTAGAAAGATGCTAGGTACTAATACACTAGCATATTAGAACGTCCCTCGCCGTATAGCAAATACTCTGGAAGCCATTTTTAGACTCTGAAAAATCAAATCGTCGTTTTGTCTTTTCCCTTCAGGCTCCCTTATCCGCCTCCAACGCCTTCTCCAGCATCCGATCCGCACTCAACTCCTTCTCTGCGCCTTCAATCACGCCCCTCAGCCCCTTGGCACAAGCTTCCAACTGCGCCTGCTCCTCGTCATTCAGTTGGATCGGCATCGCCCTCACAATACCCTTTCTCCCCACTATCGCCGGCATACTGAGACAGCAGCCTAGCTCCGGCTGGTAGAAAGAAAGTGGGCGTACGGAGCGCGAGTCGAATAGGATGTACTTGCAGATACTAGCTGCAATATTGCCTATGCCAAAGGCGGTGCAGCCTTTTGCAGCGATGATGGCGCCTGCCGCACCTCGAGTATGCTCGGCAATGCTGGCTTTGAAGTCTGCAGTTAGAGTAGAGGGAGGGAGCGCAAGTGAGAGGGGCGTGGTGCCGATTGTGGCGGAGGACCAGGCAATCTGGAAGTTGTTAGTGGATGGCTTTTATGTGAGGCCATGTATCTATTGCTTAGTTCAAGCATGTATAATTGGGTTCTGAAAATGTCCTCCAGGCGCTTCCTGAACGGTTGGAAAGTAGTTTTTTGTAAGGACAGGGTGGAGAAGGAGTTAGACGTCAAAAGAGCAGAACTTACAAACTGACTATCCCCATGCTCACCCAGAACATACGCATCGATACTATTCGGCGCGACATCCGCCTTCTGTGCAAGAATACCTCTCAACCTCGCTGAATCCAGACTCGTCCCCGTCCCCAGTACCTGGCTCTCGGGCAAGCCGCTCAACTTGCGCGCAAAATACGTCAGGATATCGACTGGATTTGCGACTAGCAGGAGAATTGTATGCGGATTAATTGGCGCCATGGAAGAGAAGATGCTCTCTAGAATGTGCAAGTTGCGGCTGAGTAGAGATAGACGCGATTCTCCTGGCTTTTGCTTTGCACCGGCTGTGATGACCACGATGTCGGCTTGGCCGGCGTCGGCATGCGTTCCTGCGCGAACACGAACACCGCTGCCGCCCCGGTAGGTGGCATCGGATAGGTCGCGGACTTGGGCTTCGAGCAGGGCTGTCTTGGGGTCTACGAGAACGACTTCGGAGCAGATTGGGTTGAGCACTAGGGTGTAGGCGAGGGTGGAGCCTACGTCGCCGCAGCCGAGGATGGCGATTGTGGTTTTAAGCTTGGGTTGGGTCATTGTTTGGTGCTTTGTACTAGGTTCTTGTATTTGATGTTGTTGTGGTGGCTTGTTGAGCGGATCGGTTTAGGTAAGGGTGTATGCCGATGGGTTAGGGTGGGTTAAAGTTCTTGCTTCAAATAAAGGGGTGATGGGAAAAGAGAGAAGAAGAGAAACTGAGTAAGTGAAGATATCTGGAAGTTATATACTTCACACGGATGAGCTCCTGCCGTTGCATGTGGTACTGGGTTGCCAAGAGCTAGGCACTCCAAATGTGGGGTGATGTTGTCCTGCAGGTAAAGCTCAGCCGCCTAACCTGGCATTTGATGTCACTTCGACCAGATATTCCACAAAAGAAGAAATTATAGCCTGTCAAGGTCGAACTCCTTTGTTGTGCCAGACCTGAGATTCGGACGAGATAATTAGGGGTGGTGGTCGGGACATGAGGAAACTTGGTACTTAGTGCTTTTTACATCTGTCTCCGATAGTTCCACAGTGTGCATAGGCGCACTACAGTGCATCGTACATTTTATAGCTTACAATCAATCCTGGAAATCGTCTTCCAATGGCAACATGGTTTTCTGCAGCTCACTCGCAACCTTGTCCGCTTCACTCCATACTCTGAGCAAATTGCGCCCAGCAATCTTTGCTGCATCTTCGTCACTAATTCCCTGCCTCAGCAGCTCCGCCATAAGGTCGGGAAATTTGGATACATCCTCGAGCCCTTCTGGCGTATCTTCAATACCATCATAGTCTGTGCCGAGACCAACATGATCGTATCCAATCAGTTCCCCTATATGTCTGATGTGTCTTACCACCTGCGCCAGAGTATTGTTCTCCGGAACGTATTCTGGGAATGCATCGGGTGTTTGAGATGCTTTGCAAGATATAAATTCGGGGTTGAAATTGACCATGACGATAGAGTTGCGCTGCTTAACCAGCTGGAGTATGTCGTCTGGTACATTGCGCGGGTGTGGGCAAATGGCATAGGCTGAGCTGTGACTGAAGATGGGAGGTGCAATACTGCCGTTCCATTGAGAAGAGCCGTTTCCTACAAGAACGTCGCGCATCGTGTCTTGACTGACATGCGCCAGATCAACTAGCATGCCAAGGCGATTCATCTCTTTGACCAAGTCTCTGCCTGCTGGGCTCAGGCCTTTCCAGTACGGTTTAGCGATGTGTGCGGTCCAATCAGAGGCAGTCTCTACAGCGGCGTCGGCGTACTTGTTGTGGCAATTCCAGGTCAGTGTCGCACAGCGTACTCCCAACTGATGGTACAGACGTAATGTGGAAATAGAGTTTCCGATTTGATGCAAGCCTTCTATAATAACGGGAGCAATGAAGCTGCCCTTTTCGAAGGCCTGGATAGCTTCGGCACTGTTGCTTGTTGGCGTGAAATACTTGGGGTAACTCTGACCTAGGCGGTTGAAGAGATCGAGTTGGCTAAGTGTAGATTTGACAACTGAGATGATTATCAATCAAGTGAGCCGAAAGGTAGGGGCATTGACTTACTGTGAGAATATCTTGTGTCGGAGAAGTTCGTACCATCGCCCAAGGGACAAGGCCAGAAAGCACTCCAAAATGCGCCGCTCTGCATTCCTTTTTGTAAACGTGGGATATCAGTGTGCTGTGCGAGGCCTCCATTCTCAAATTTCTGCGCAAAGTCGTTTCCAGATTCGTTATAGATGTGGTTCTTGTATTCACTCCGGATAAAGATCATCAGATCATTATGGCCATCTCCACGATATTAGGACGAGCAAAAATGCTGGTAGTGGTTGATGATACTGACCGATAAGCGGGTTCTCTTTCAGTATCTTGATGGCTCTTTCTTCGACCGTCAGAGTCTTCCGACACGTGTGCTTATGAGGTGACCAGAGTAGAGCTCGGATGTCTGCGGACCATAGTAGTACAAAGGTGATAAGCAAGAGCGCTGCAGAGAAGGTGATGCTGTCTAAGCCGCATACGCGCCGTCTATTGGAGCCACTATGGTGGGTTGTGGCGCTGACCACAAAGTCACTCTGCTTCTCCATACTCGTCGTGAGGATCGTGAAAGGGAAATAAAGTCCATTGCGAGACCCCGAGCGCGTTATCATCAAAGTACCATGTCGGGCTTGGCAGCAAGGATGGGTCGGAGTTTAGCGAGCGTTGTCCGAGACGACATGGGACGCGCAGGACTGCACACCGATTGTTGCAACGACATCGTCCATTGCCTGTCCATAATCGTCTCAATTGCAGAGCTTCATCTTCCAAAATGGCGATAATATCAGCAAACACCATGATACGCAGCTTATCGCTGTTCCACCTTACCCTTGCAGTCGCCCTGCTCAAGAATCCCGCTCTGATCGCGAACCAAGGCATCGTCCTTGTGCTTGGGCAATCAATGCAGCTCGTACGTTTCTAACCATCGAATGAAGCCAAAGTCAATCAGTCAATGAAGGCTAACAAATCACAGCCCGTTCCTCGTGACTTCAGTAAACCTTCCGCGGCAACAGCTTTCCTGGCCGTCCTCTTCGCCTTTATCGGCATTAGCGATCTAGCATCTCTTTCGCTTCACGAACAAATTTCAGACGAGTACTGGGGCCTTCAAGCACCTGTACGCCTACTCTTCCTCTTTGGCCTAACCGGTTACACATATGCGTTCAAGGAAGGCGGTCTGTTTGGAGCAAAGGGTGTCGACTTCAGAGCAAGCGCAGGTGCAAGCGTGAACAATAGCATCATCTTCACTTGGGGCTTTATCGAGGTCGGGATTTGGCTTTGGGTGTACTCTACGTTAAGAGAGGAGAGAACGGCAAAGGCAACCATAGCTGCTGAGAAGAAAGCTAGGGAGGAGAAGCAGCTATGAAAATTTGACCGCATTTGTCGCAGCCTCGAGATTAAACCTTCATTCTCATGGAAAGGCCAGAAGAATTATCTTACGAGGGTCAGACTGGTATGAATACCTTACTCTTGTTTTCAACAAGAGCGGCGTAAAGGGTTTAGGGTCCATAGGAAGTGGCAAGGGTAATGCTTCTTTGCAGATTTAGAACCGAAAAGTATGGCCGTCGTCTTTTTTGTATGACTTTAGCGCGCGTACCTAGACATGGGAGTTGTCCCCTGATAGATTAGATTCTGGAAAAATAGAAAGGAACTTTGCGATCCGGCACGATGCCCTAGGAGCGTTAACATACACGCTTTCTACTCGTGTGTAGTCAAACTTGTATGTCTTATCAATCCATCGGGCATGTACAGGTTTAGTGTACCATGCATGAATACGATGGCGGATCCGAACGCTCGGAACCGGCCGCTACTTAGGCCCACAGGTCACGACTCCGCGATTCGCCTTCGCGTCTCCCCCACTCTTGCGAACGTCGCGCTCAGCTACGAACAAATGGGTTTCTTTGCAAACTCTGCTCCTCCTTCCCCTTATTCAAGTGGCTACGGATGAACAAAGCTTTCTGTCGCATACAGCAAGACAACCCGGGCGCTATGGACGACACAAACTGCATCAGTTACAACAATGCGATCGAGGAACTCCGTGCTAGAGAGTATCCCATGTTGCGGGGTGGGTGTACCCCGATGGTTCGAGGATAGGCCACTCACGCTCGATAGATACAACCTACCTAGACCATGCAGGAACTACACTCTACTCCAAGTCACTGATCGAGCGCTTCTCCGCCGACATGATCGCCAACTTATACGGCAATCCCCACTCCGCCTCCAACGCCTCCCAACTAACCACACGCCGGATCGAGGATGTGCGGTTACGCCTCTTACAGTTGTTCAACGCCGACCCACAAGAGTTTGACGTCGTCTTTGTCGCCAACGCTACCGCCGGGATTAAGTTGGTTATGGAAGCATTTCGCGATCAAGATGCAGGATTCTGGTATGGCTACCACCGCGATGCGCATACAAGCGTGATAGGCGTACGCGAGGGTGCGACCAAGCACAGGTGCTTCGCCTCAGATGATGAAGTCAATACATGGATCGACAGCGACGAAAACGAGTGTGGCTCTGCACAGCTATTCGCATATCCAGCACAGTCCAACATGAACGGGCGTCGCCTACCGCTGAATTGGTCACGCCGCATTCGCGCCAACAAGGCAAACGCCGTATATACCCTGCTAGACGCTGCCGCGTTGGTTTCCACGTCGCCGCTCGATCTCGGGAATTCTGACGAGGCACCCGACTTTACAGTCCTGAGCTTGTACAAGATGTTCGGGTTTCCCGATCTTGGCGCACTGATCGTCAGGCAAGCATCAGCATCAATATTTGACAAGCGGCGCTATTTTGGTGGTGGCACTGTCGACATGGTTGTGTGCCTCAAGGAGCAGTGGCATGCAAAAAAGGCAGACTCGCTGCATGAAAGGCTAGAGGACGGTACTCTCCCAATACACAACATCATGGCGCTTGATAGCGCAATGACCATTCACGAGGAACTCTACACGTCATTGGAGAGAATCTCAAGGCACACCACGTTTCTTGCCTCAAGGTTACACCAAGGACTCTTGTCGTTACGGCACAGCAATGGTCGTAAGGTCTGCCACGTCTACAAGGACCCGGCGTCCACGTATGGGGACTCGCTTACTCAAGGTCCAGTTGTTGCCTTCAATCTTCAAAACCAACATGGTGGCTGGATTAGCAACGTAGAGGTGGAGAAACTGGCAGCAATCAAAAACATCCAACTTCGAACTGGAGGACTTTGCAACCCTGGTGGTGTTGCATCGTCGTTAGGATTGGCACCATGGGAAATGCATGAAAACTTTTCGGCTGGACAGCGGTGCGGTAATGACAACGACATCATTCGCGCAAAACCAACCGGCATCATACGTGTCAGTTTTGGAGCAATGAGTACCCTATCAGATGTAGAGTGCTTTGTTGCCTTCTTGCACGAGTTTTTCGTGGAAGCAAGCCCTCCGTTGGATCCACCTCCAATGATGTTTGCTGATATAGAGCCACCAACGCAAAGTCGCCTACATGTGGAGAGTCTCTGCGTCTATCCTATAAAAAGCTGCGCAGGGTTCAGCGTACCGCCGGATACACCATGGGAGGTACGCCCAGAGGGCCTTGCATGGGATCGCGAATGGTGTCTTGTCCATCAGGGGACAGGGGCAGCACTGAGTCAAAAGCGCTACCCAAAGATGGCTCTCATACGTCCAAGCATTGACCTTGAAAAAGGCTGGTTACGAGTGAGTCTGGCGGGTGCGTTACAGGACACGGCTACTCAGCACGAGATCACTGTTCCTCTTTCAGCAGATCCACGGCTGTTTACAGAAGATGTTACGTACAGAGACGCCAATGCCAAAGTATGCGGAGACACCATCCAAGCCAAGACGTACAGGTCGAGCGACATAACAGCCTTCTTTACACAAGCTCTTGGAGTACCTTGCCATCTAGCGCGTTTCCCCGCTGTTAGCAATGGCAACAGCGTATCGAGACATTCAAAAGCGCACCTCCAAAAGTATCAGAAGATGGGCGCTATGCGAGTGCCCGGCGCTTTCCCAGAAACGGTTCCGGTTACGCCTGGCGCGTGCGTTTCGAAGCCAATCTTACTGGCGAATGAGAGTCCTATACTTACTATCTCGCGATCAAGCCTCAACCGTTTGAACGAGTTAATCAAAGCAGAGGGCGGCAAGGCGGCTCAAGCAGAGGTGTTCAGAGCCAACATTGTGGTTGCGGAGAACCCAGCCTACCCGCCTGGGTTGGAGGACCCGTATGCGGAGGACGACTGGCGCTACCTTCAGATTGGCCGGCAGTACTTTGAGATGCTAGGAGCATGTCGAAGGTGCCAAATGGTTTGCATTGACCAGCAAACCGCTGAAAGAAACCAAGAACCGTTTGTGACACTCTCCAAAACACGCCGATTCGATGGCCGTGTTTACTTTGGAGAGCATACATGCCATCTGCCATGGAATGATGTGTCGTCACCCATTACGCAGAACCCCACTATTACGGTCGGCGATGCCGTGAGCCCTGTGAGAGAAGACGAGGTACACCTGAATAGCGACCTCACGGCCCTCGTTGGTCAGTCCCAGTAAAGGGACAGCCGGATTCCTGGTTGGAACGGGGCACAACGGAACTTGGACCGACCTCCTCGGTCGCCACTGTCTGGAGGATCCGAGGATAGTGCATTGGACTTTTTTTTGGGACCGCACGGTCGGAGTATCCGCGCGTGGCTTCATCTTGCATATGGCAGGAAACGGTCATTGGCTGACCAGCTCTGTGCAGTGTAACAAAGGGCAGACGGGCGGATCGCCGCATACCCGTACATATCGTGGTCAAAGACCTGTTTGGACAACGTGATAGGCACCCAGGAAGAGCCATGTGTAAGCGCTGGTCGTGATTGTTTCAACGGCGAACCAGAGTCAGGTGCTGGGTGCGTGGAATAGGTGGCAGAAGGACGGAGGCAAGGTATCAGATGGAAGCGCGCGCGCATTCCCGTGAGCAGCATAGAGATAGACAGCGGCTGCGAGCAAGACATAAAATCATGTAATGCTCCCCCCGAGAGGAGATTGCACAGCCCGCACACAATTCCGATCTGTAGTATGCAGCAGCACCGACTATCCTGAAGCACCTTTACTGTACTTGCTTGCTACACCCACCTCTGCTCATCATCTGACGCCAGCGTCTCAGCCAGCTTGTCTCAGGTTTTTCTTTGCTATACCGTACTACCAGGTCGCCACGTTCAGCTTCAAGTTACGAGCTTGGCCTCCCGGACATCCGCCTCTACCATCACACATCCGTCAGCGGTGCGACGAATCAGACACGGCACCCGGCCGGTCAGAGTCTCGAGACCTGCAGGGGCCGAAGAGACGGCACATTTGAGCTCAGCGAATCGAATCCCGGTGGAGGTGTTCACCAGTGCACGGGGCCTGCATATCCTTGCCCTCGGCGCTTAGGAAACGCTGGGACTCTTCGCGCCCAAAAATAACCCCACCCGACCCATACAGCGGCCAACGACAACAGCGCATCCGCGTCAAGCTAGTGTCATCGTACATACAATAAACACGCCCTTCCCCAGGCGCCTATAGGTACCTGTCTGCCTGCCTCGCTCTCCAACTTTTCCACTTTGCTGTGGAAGAAGGCATAGCACAGCCCGCCAGCCAGCCAGTCACTCGTTCAAGACCACTTCAATCCATCTCTCGACAACATGGCTGCCACCGACTCCAAGCCGACGCTGTCTACGCTCAAGACTCCAATGTCTGCCACCTACCCGTCCGAACTCAGGTCGCCCATGGTCACTTCTGCCACGACGCCCATCTTTGCCAACATCAAACGGGAAGACTCGGATCTCAAGACACCCATCACTCCACCCACAGCCTACCTGGAATTCCTCAAGAACCTGTCACCAGTTCTCTCAAGCCCCATGTCCACCGGTACTAGTTCCAGGTTTGTCTTTGGAGAGAGTCGTACTCCTTCAATCACATCGGCGGCCTCGAGTGCGTCGTTCACATCGACATCTGCCCCAGCCGACAAGGACTCACCACCAACGTCAAGATCCAGCAGCTGCAGCAGTTGCGACACTTCCAAGGAGGAGTCAAAAGAACCACCAATGTCTGCGCCACCAACCAAAGTCCAGACTGTCACCATTCCACCTCCATCACCCTTCACACGGCCACACTCAGCGCGGACACCCCGCCTTTACATTCCTCCATCACCCTATTCGCCTGCTGCAGTAAGGTCACCTGCAAGCGCAAAGTCGATCCAATCACCCTACTCTGCAGTCTCATCACCCAAGACGTGGGACGCGGAGAAGAAGACTGGCCGGTCGAGGCGTGTCAGCGTGCGTGAAGTTGTGACGAGGACAGTAACTTACAGTCGCACGCCCGTCGACGCGAAGGCGCCACACTTTCCACAAATTGACCCCGCACCGCGCGGAAAAAGAAGAAAGATCGAGTAGCGACGCACCACTGTTACGCAGACACACTGGCTTTGCAAGGTCAGGTTGAGCATGGGTGTTGACGCAACCGCTTGTGCTACGCTACAATGCTTCTTGACGCCCTGCATTGGCGCCCACATACACACGGCGCCTAGTTTTTCTATTCGTCCAAATATCAACCGCCGACATTATACACGACTTACACCAACCACCCGGCCATTCAACTAATACTCTCGGGTCCAGGCGATCCGATCGCAAACATTACTTTCCAATCATCACACACCACAACTATGCACAATCGCCAATCTACCACAATTACTCTACTGCTGTCTTTTGATCACCTCTTCTATTTTCTTATGTTCAGTATCACACCCCTTCAACGATGAATAAAAGAACGACGTTACGGCCACGTCCTTCTTCTCACGACATCTTTTTTCACGGCGGAAAATATTATCATTCGGCGTTGGGCACGCTTTTGTTACCATTACCATGTTTTTCTTAGCAGGATACCACTCCATGGGTTGCGGGGGCGATTGGCGCCAACGCATCTCTGGTGCACCAATAGGCTGAGCGCGATGGAGGCGAGGGGGGTGTGCGGGCGGGTATATTGATTAACTCTATCCCTTGGAGATTATCAGACTGCCTGCAACAAGGGTGCAGAAAGGCGAAATTTAGCGAAAGGCTCGCACGCGCACGTGGAGCACGATTGTCATGTATGCTGGGCGGCAAGAAAACTGAAGCTGCATGCAAGGCCCTTTTTGTATTGGCTGAAATGCTACATTTGGGGCCGGGGGAGGGGTATGTGTGTGTGGTAAGAGAGGGCGGTAAAAGAGAGGGCCTGGCTCGAGAGCGGGCCTGTACGCGGGCCTAGCAGGGTCAGATGAGTATGCGCATATTTTCAGTTTGGCTTTGTTCCAGAGTGAGCGCATACAAGGGTTTTGTGTATGAGAGATTAGCAGAGAGAGAATTGAGAGATGCCCCAATAAGCAGAAAATGGACGTGATGTCTTCTCGTGTTCACGTTCTTCTCCTCAGTGACGCGCTTGCCCGTAATACATACAAGGATGAAACCCCCACCCCCAGAACTATAATCCCAACATCCCTACGCATAGTAGTACGAAATCAGAAAAAAAGAAAGTGATCGCAGACCGCTAGACAGACGCCCGCAACCCTTTCCTCTTCGATCGTAATACGTCGCATCCATCCGGTGAAGAGAGAAAGCAAAAAATCTCGCAGGCGGCCTAATCAAAAGAGGAGAGAAAACCTCCGTCATTTGCTCGACATGACTGTCCTTATCCTGATGAACTGGCCTTGCAGGAAAGATTGCCTGCAGACCACCCTCCACCCCATGTGCACGACTGCATGCTGGAGCACAAGCACGAAACCCCTCCGTCACCCCAATTAAGACGCACGCATATTACTCTCTAGATAAGACGAAATAACAAGCATCGACGTTGTACAATGCGCTTAGAACACAGCCAATCAGGCTTTCTTTTGCAGAGGTACTTTGCAGCTACTTTCGCTCTGTTCCTATAGCGGTCCTGGGTTCGTTCTCAAAACAGACCGAGGTCGTCATGTGCATACACGTGAAGGTAGGAAAGGCTTGTATGTACTATCTACTTCGTATGTATGTATGTGTTGTCCGTCGCTTGCTCGGTCAGTCTCCACTTGCCGCTGTGTCTCTGGCTAGAGATCACGCAAGGTGCGATGAGTGGAGGGCTTGGCGAGGGTTTGTCCGTGGTGCTGGTATCATGGATTCGTGGAGGGGAATGGTGAAGTATGTAAATTACTTACTTGGGACCAGAAAGAAAGAAAGAAGAAGGGCAGAGTGAATGGCTTGAGAGGGGTAGCAACGAACTTACACGACTGGCACACGCACAACAACGAAAGAAAGGGGAAACCCAGATGAAGAACGAACAAGGGCCGAGCAGAGAGAGACTCATGATTTCCCAAGACTGTGTTACCTTCCCGCTTCCTTTTTGCGCTGGACAAGGGTGGGTGCGGAGCGGAGTGGTGTGGTGTGGCGTGCCTTGTATGGGCCGCCTGCTGTTCTGCGAGTGTGCCAATTGCAAGGCCGGAGCGGGACGGTGGGCAGGGATGGCGACATGGGGGGCAGGGGTCGTGTTAGGTTGGGCGCTTAACCAGGGCTGTGGAGACGGGCGGCGCTAGGGGAGTTTTGCTGCGAGGGTGGGTGAGATCATGTGAGTTGGAGACGGGATGGAGAGCCTGGGGGTTTGGGATGAGGGCGGGAAGATGGGTGATGGGTGTACTCCGTATTGTGGAGGACGATCTTTCCCTCGGGTTGGGGAAGGTGAAGGGAGTCTTACGCGTGGGAGCTCAATTCATTACTACCCCACTAACTATCTCAACACCTCCTTATCCGCAGTCCGTATCATCCGTCAGGAACACGATCTCTCTCAACCTTGCTGTGCTGCGACAACCTCGAAGCTCGATCGAAACAGGGAACTCCGAAACCAATACACACCTACTCCAACACAGCCAGAGACTACTCTCACCGGTGTAAATACCCATGCGTGATTCTTTCCGCCCTTTCCCTCTCTTGGGAAGATACAACCCGAGGCAGCCCACAGTTGAACCCTTGCCTCGCATCTCTGTACGAGTCCTGCTCACATGCACGTAACTCCCGTTTTAGTATTGAGCCGAGAGAAACGCCGGTCGCAGCATTGAAGCAACAGACGCCGGCGGCACGCTCGCCTTCTTCGCCTCGCCTCGCCTCGCTCTGCTCCCGTTCTAGTCGCTTGGTCGTCGTCGGTACATTTTCAATTGCACTCTTGCTGCGCCTACACACAAGCAAGGTCATCTCACGGCGCATGCTCCTGCAATTAGAAGCCCAAGATTGAACTTCAATGTTGCTAGGCGGTGGTGACCGCAGCAACAGCGGCACAGTCAATTGGCGGCTGTCCGCGCTTCCTCAGCCACATTTTCACCTTTGTCTTTCAAAGATTGTTGAGAGGATTCAGGCAATAAAATGAAACTGTGCCACAGATCCCGCGATCGGTGTGATCCTCTGTTCCTTCGCGCTGCGTTTCTTTGCCGCTTTCGGTTGCCGCGAAGACGTACGTTTGTGGCACGGAACGGCACGGTACATAGGGAAAAAAGGGATAGCTAGACGCGCGTAAGTGCGCCTTTCCTAAATCCCTTGTTTGAGGCGTAGCAGATGGAAGGAAGATGTCTACTGCAATGGACGTGACGGCGTGCATCTCACCGCTGTTTACGTTGTGCAATCCTCCTTGTCTTGACTCGCTATAGGTACAGTACTAGATCAAAAGTTTCGCACGCCAAGCGAAACACCACCATCACCAAAACTGATCAGCCATGATAAAATCAGTGATAACTCCACCAAAACTGTATAGAATTTGATTTTGAGACATGTAATATTTTCCTGAGTACTAGTACTTTGTCTGCTACCCGCGCGCAGCTCTACAAGCCGCAAGGCGGCGCGGTATTGACGTAATTAAGCCTTCTATCCGTCTGTGTGGTATCCTCTGCTAGTAGTCTTTTAGAGTATGATAAAAGCCACCCTACTGCTCCTTAGTTTGGCTGTAATTGTTATATTGTGGGTAGAATTTGTTTATGCGTCGTTTTAGTAGCTACTAGAGGTGCTTAATAGGGTTGAGATCGGGTGAGTACGTTGGCTAGTCAAGTGTCGTGATCTGGTGATTAGTAAGGAAAGTCTGGACGACTCTAGAGGTGTGTATGCGCGCATTATCCTGTATGAATAATTGAGAAGTTCTGTATGAAGGTAGAAGACCTTTACGAAGGACTTGAATGTAACTTTGGCTGGTGTAGCTACTACTAGCGGCATTAGTATCCCTATCTATTATTACTAGTGGACTGCGCCGACCACGCCCACGTTTATCTAGCTAGATAGCCCCCTATACTATCTGTGATTTAATTTTACCTGTAGTTACTTGAGTAATTATGCGGGCTTTCTATTTTTCTTCTGGATATCTGAAGTACTACTCCTGTTCTTGGTGAGAACTCTTCTGAATAGAGCACTCGTCTGAGAACTTGACTATACGGCGATGCTAAGGAAAACGGTGATAACGTCTAGCAAACTGTAGGCGCTTGCGAGTATGTTGTGGCGTTAGCTTTGGGCGCTTTTTGCAGCGATATTTGACTATATTGAGCTTGCGGAGCATACGATAAAGCGTGGACTTGCTAGGTGGGCGTGAAGGTGTCCTATTAGGTTGTACTATAGTTGCAGCTTTAATAAGGTCTTTGTACTCTATTTTAGGCACTCGACGTGCTGCGCGATAGATTATCTTCTTCTGATGCCTTGATAGTATCGTGGGACGGCTGCTGTGAGGTTTATCTGTAGTCGTTGCGGTGGTGGAGTACTTTTGGTGGAGGCGGCGGATGGTGGAGGGATTACGGTGAAAGGTAGCAGTAACTTTAGCTATACTGTAACTACTATCTAACATCCCTATCGCGATATTACGCTCGTGTATTGTTATATTTGGGCCACGGCGAACATTTTGGGATACCTTACGGCTGAATTGACGCACTGTAGAATTGGTGGTGGGCATTCAAAATATTGATTGTTATTGGTGGTGGGGTGGTGGGGGAGCTAGCGAGGCGAAACTTTTGACGCGTGGCTGTACTTATCTCGCTCAGTCCCCCTAGCGTCATCCATAGCTATGGGCCCTGTCAACTTCTCCATGCGGGAGGCAGCACAAAGTACCGCACATAAGAACCTTAATCCTACCTACATATAGAGGTTCATGGCTAAACTTTATATCCGTGAGCTCGTATGTTCAACGTGCCTTGATGCACGGGAAATCACACTCGCGCGTTCAAATAGCCTGGCGGGAGCCTAACGCATCGCGGTCAATGGCACAAGTTCGCGGTCTGGTTAGTTTGCATCTCGTTTGCTCTAAAGGGACCAAACCAGCTTGAGCAAGTCTATCTTGTTCCCGCTCGTGCCTCTCGTTCCGTTCTAGCGTGTGGTTCCTGTCTTTCCGTGCAGAGAGCTTGGGGACGAATGGGTACAGCGTAGACCCTGATAGAATAGGAAAGCGGAGTGCTCTCCTGTTCCTTTGGACGGGCAGAGAAAAGCAATTGGACTATAGAACAGATACAAAAGAAGTTCCAACATAAGAATATGGAATTACTATGATGATTCTATTACTCTAAGTTTAAGTCATGAACATATTACGGGTATATCAGTCGTCATGTTCGTCTTCAGATACTATACAAAATCCCATACTACACATTGCCCGAGCCAGACGGCCGAAGCTGCTGCAGGCTTATCTCATCTGATGACCGGTCTTCAATAGCATAAGGATCCTTGACACTTTTGGAAGGTGTCCTAAGCTCGGTTGCGCT
The DNA here is from genome assembly GCA_022457065.1 of Curvularia sp. ZM96. Taxonomy (NCBI): domain Eukaryota; kingdom Fungi; phylum Ascomycota; class Dothideomycetes; order Pleosporales; family Pleosporaceae; genus Curvularia; species Curvularia sp. ZM96. Next base: position 1,310,016 of record JAJGBQ010000007.1, on the reverse strand, counting down.
GTGAAGATTGACTTCGTTTTGTATGTAGATGGAGCCGTCCGCTGCACTCTTGTGTCTCCGCGTGCCTTCTTCATCGAGTCTGCTGCTTTTTCCGTAGCCAGTATTGTCTCTGTTGGATGAGCCGACCAGGACGGGGGCAATCTTCTTGACGAGCGGGCGTAGCGTGGGCACACATGCACATATTATGCCGAGGTTCGTCTCCATGATCGACAGGTAAGCTGTTACGGCCATATCCCACGTTCCGTCTGTAGTGTCTTTTTTGGTGTTGGTGAGCAGGCCGAGTCTTATGGCTGAGATGGCACAAACACTAGTAGGGTCAGTCTCGTCCAACAGCGAAGGGTTGGAAACAACGACACTTACACGAGACCGAAGCACATGACTACCAAGAGGTATATCTTGCGCAAAGTGTTGATTTGTAAACCAACAATAGGCTTGACCGGGATAAGAAGAATGGCAAAGTCTGTAAGCATGTTCATGACACCGTTGATCAAGAATGGTCTGCGCCTCGATTAACAAGCTGAAATACTTGTCGGACACCAGTGTTGGGTTGCTCACATGTCTGGCCGGATGCAAGCCACCTGCTTTGGACTTATGAGTTGCATGATTCCGCAGGCGCACGCAGTGTATATCCTTGGAAATAGCATGTAAGCTTCAACGCCGAGAGTATTTCCATATGTATATGAACTTACTGCTGTCCGACTCCCCACACTAGGAGGAATCCCACACCCCAATTACATATGATCCGCATGGTCTGGCTTGGGAAGATGTGTCTGTATTGCAGCAAAAGGGATATCTTGGTGGCAATTTGGGTCGCGTTGTAAATTGCCATGGCTGAATAAACCAGCTATTTGTTCCAAGTCAGTGACCCGCAGTACGCCTTTTCGCATATAGACTCTGTCCTACCTTCAGAAACATGTGCAATTTGTCGGGAACAAACTGAATGTGCCGCCCTATGCCGCCAACAGTGAAGCATATAATATTCACGGCAGCGAGACCCAAGCCGAGGATCTGGGCCAGGAGGATGACATAATCGTCACTCCGGACATGGCGCAGAATGACTTTCCTAGATGATTGTTAGAACCAGGAAGTACTGATCATACGAGCGAGCCTACTTTGTGTAAAGCCGAAGAGCCACTGTGGAGCACGACAGTACTGTCAAGCCGATCGTTATACCGAGGCCGAGAGGCACCTAGAGGACGTCAACCATGCGATATCGGCCAGTGACTCGTCTTCTGCTTACTCACCCGAGTTTCCTTCTCCAGGGCTGGGTCGATGTTGACAAAGTTTGATCCCATCTTCAATCAGAGAGCGCAACGCGGATACATGGATCAGGGTAGGTCGGCGCTTCTCCACCACGATGAGATGAACGACCTCACAAAAAGAAAAAGGAACCAGGGGAACAGCAATGACGAGGCGACGGCTTATTTTCTAGAATTTCAAACACAAAGGCACCACACATACTAGTTAGACCCGGGGGACGGCCATAATCCGGTTCAATGGGTTCTCTTACAAATCCCGTGCTAAATGAAGTGAAACGCCACTTGAATGTGCTATGCTGAATGGCGGGCCGGCAACATCGTCCCTGCTACTTTACTTGTGATCCCGGGGGAAGCTAGTGTTTGTTCATTGTCATGCGCCCGTCAGGCACCGACGAGCCAATCCACTTGCCTCGTGCAGGCCCTTCGTCGCATAGTGTCACAGAGCCCGTTTTTAATCTACGCGATGCTCATCCGCAGACGACCTACTAGAACACACGCGTACTATGTGTGATGTGCGATACTTAATCTAGTAAAGATTACGCCATCCCATCGCTCCACATCCCGAGCGATCGGAATTGCTGCGCGTATGTTACAAAGGCAAAACACCAGAAGAGCGTACCTGCGCTTGGGCATCGTCTGGGCGCAAGACAGCGCGAACGACACACATCACATAGCAAGAGCGAGATCGGACATGGGATGGGCCAAACCCTGAGTACATCATGCATCGCGCGTCGCCAGTGCAAGCGACTGAGCCAGGGTTCTCGAACACCACAAGTGGTTGGCTCATTACCCACTCTCGTCGAGCCATGGTCTGAAAAACCGATGATCCGTTTGGCTTTTTTTTTTGTTCACCGATGCTAGCCCGCTAAATTGAGCTGAACAAAACTCTTTGCCCAAAGGGGCATCTCGGACAGTGGGATAGCAGGACATAGCCGAACGGGCGCTGGAAATTGGCCACCCGTTTACCCAACGCCAATTGTGGCGTGAGGAGCCATCGCCTTCAGCAGTTGCTCAACCTGGGGGGGCCAAAAACCTGCCATCTTACTATTAAATGGTTCAGGATGCAGCCAACTAGGTGTAGTACATACTACGAAGTAGGCGTAGTTTGTGATGGCAAATGTCACTGGTGCGTGCAGATCGCCGTCTGCCTTTCCCCGTCCCGCCACTGGCGTTGCGACCTCCCCATCCCATTCCGTTCGCTTTCTCCGGCCTGTTCGCCAACCATTTGGCTTCTTTCCTCTCCGCATCTCTGTTCCCTTAGGACCCTTACTCGCTTACCACGCGGAACTTCCCCTAGTTTCAAGCCTCCCCATCCCAAAAGGCTTGAAACTTCTCGCTTTCTGTACGAAAGCTGCGACGTTACCGTTTCTTGTTCTGTACATCCAAGCACATGCACACCCCAAGTTGTCATGTCAATAAATCGAGTGCAAGAAACGTCACGCTATGACCTATCAATCCATTACTCAACGCCCAGCACCCTCTTCCTTTGCAGTCGCCCCCCTTTCTTAGCCTCCTTTCATTCTCTCTTCTCTCTCCTGACGTGAAACAACGCAAAGACCTGACATGAAGCTCTGATCTACTAGGAGTAGCGAAGCGATTCATGTCGGAAACACGGCATCCTCTAGAACCGAATACCGACAGAATGGAAATCCATGATTCCCTTAGTCATGAGTTTTGCTTTTTCCCCATTTTCCCTTGCCCTCGTGGCAACCTGGACGTTGATCCGGGAGAGTTACAGATTCATGGCGGAAGCGCGAATCCAAGCCCCTGATTTTTAGGGTTGCGGACTAGCGGAATACCGTCTGTACCGTGCATAGCGTCACATGGCTTGATGTACGCATGGATGCTGGAAACTCAGTGGAAGCATGGATAAAGTTCGGTCTTGTATGAGAAGAGGGGGCTCAATGACGTTGTTAGTTGGTCCTTGGTTGTTCTTTTACTTCTACTTCGCATCTCCGGTACAATGACAGCACGCCCTAAACTTTCACAGTACATACTACGCAAGCCACCCGGGCTTACTCACAGTACATATATGCCACGTTCGAAAATCACATTCACGTGTATCTGCCTCGGTTACTCACTCAACCGCCAGCTTGATCCCGACTTTCAGCCCGAAGATGTATCCAAACTCAAATGAAGCACAGACTGCAGCCGTCCTAGAAGACATGTCGACATAGGCCGTTCTCGTCCGCTTGACAGGATCGCGCTCAGGAAGCAGGGTGATATCGCAACTAGAAGCATCTGGGTCAGCAACTATTTGAGTACAATCCAGCCGGTTACTGAGCTTACATGTCTCTTTGGTATTTCGAAAAGAACTGATAGATGGACTTTCGTTCGACGTCAGCAGCGAGGTTGGAGAGAATGAGACGAGTAGCGAACGGTTCCTTCTCGACTGCACGGCGCTTCTCCTCGACTGCTAGAAAGCGTGTCATGATAGCGTCGAACACTTCCTTTTCCTTAGTCCTTTGTTCCCTCTCTTGCTTGGCCCTATACTCGTCCATGCCGCTGCTGAATAGATACAGGGTCCAACCCATGACTTCTTCCCACTTGCAACCAGCACTCTCAAGCATGAGCGCCACAGCATATGGGATAGTCTCCGGATCTAACGCGTCAGCCATGGGTGGTCTGGAGTGCCGACAGGTTGTTGTAGCCGCATAGGAAGCAGACATGGGCTCGCTAGTACGCAACGTGTGTTGGGGCGCTAATGGGTGGAAACGCGAATGTGTGGTTGTCGATCTCTCAAAGGCGGCCTCAAGAACGGATGCAGTACCTTGGTATGCGTCTAGACCTAACGCTTGTCTCTCCTCTTTGATGTCTGTGAGCATAGCCTTCAAGCCAGTGAGATGACTAGTCTCGTTATGACCAGTGTCTAAGGTCTTTGCAGTCCAACACCGTCGATTCGATTCTTGGGGTAACTCTTTTGGGCCGTCTCCGACAGCGTCATATTGGCTCATGGTCGGGACTGATCCGGACATGTCTTTACGCTTCAAATCACCGAATCCAGCATTTTCTCTCTCGGCATGTCGTTCTCGTGAATCTCGCTCGAGCTCCTTGAGCATTCGTCTTGGGTTGTCCATATCCTCGGCATCCCTGCCGCTGGTCATGGCATGCTGCTTCATGTGCACGTCTTCATGGCATGAATGTTAGCAGGCGCACTTTAATGGTAATCTCTGTATGCTGGTCTGGTAATGTCTTGGGACGCGTACCTTTTGACTGTGAAGCCATGGCAGTTCTTTCTGAATCTTTGTATACCGCCCTAGCTGTGATGGAGGCTGCGTTCTCTGACCCTTCATTGCGTTTTGCTGGCGTAGCTTGCGGATGTTTGTCAGCCAAGCCCCGTGGGTTTGCTCCACGTCGCTCACTCTCCCTCAGGATATCTGTGATGGTTGTTAACTGACGATCAAGGAGACTACGCGTCATGTTGAACAGGTTTCGGATCCAGTGGTTCAGGCGGCAGAGCAGATGTTTGGTCTGTGAAGGCAAGCTTCAATTAAGGAGTTGCAATGTAGACGTGGGCTTGCCCCAGGGTGATTTATCAGGGAAACAAGGAAGGTGCAAACAAGTGGACCCTGTGCCAGTGCCACGAGATTGCGTGGCTTACATCAGACACACGTGTTTGCAGCAACGAAGGATGCATGGAAGCTTGAGTTTAGATATCAGAGACAGAGTGAGAGAGTTAAGTGATCAGTGATTCTGGTACAGCTTGGGATCAAGCACTCATGGCATCTTGCATCTTGCAGTCACGACATGTAGCATTCATGGCATGTATCACTCATGGCACTGTGTATTTCCTGCGATACGATGTTCCATACTGCAGTCTCAGCAAACGTTATGACAATGCCCTAAACTCACCTATGTTGTCATACTCCTGCAACAAATACACACGGGGCAAAAGGGTGCAATATAGAAGTGATTAGGACATAATCTGACACTACATGGCTCAAAAAAAGCGGAATATGCATGTCCACGCCTTTCCATTATCCTTTACCTAGGTATATGGCATTCCAAGATAGGAACCTGGACCCATACGCATGCAATCCTGCATAGCCCCCAACCATATCCCAAAACGATAAAAATGACCTTCATGAGATAAAAGGTATCCAAAACATCCTACTATCAATCTCACGGCGGCATTTTGCCTTGTCCAATTCGAAAAAGAAAGGAACACTTTTTCACTGCTTCTTCTTTCCCGCCCCCTTCTTCTCTTCAGCCAAACGCTCAATCTCTTGAATCTCCTGCTCTTCCACCCGCTTAGCATACCACTGACCCGCCTGCAGTACTAGTACGCCCACAAGTACTAGCGCAAGAATCGTATTGCTGGCAGCGAAAACCCTCAGCGTATCCTCCCTGGAGATATAATCGCCCATATCCTCCTCGCTAATCTCGCCGGGGGTAGCCTTGTCCATGTCACCGTAGATACCGGCTGTCACGACCCTGAAACCCTTGACGATGTTGGTTAGGTAGACGGTTATGCCGGCCATGTAGAGGACGAGGGATGCGCCGTCGAACAGCATGTTGGCTTGGTTGGGCTTGAAGAGCTTGATCAGAAAGCCGAGGAGGCCGGTACCAATGACGAGATTGAGGATCCGAGACACGATCGGGGGTGAGGCGTAGAGAAACTTGATGTGCGACTCGAGAATGTCAAAGTATGAGGCGCGATCATCGGGTGTCGCCCACAAGACATTGTAGTCGTAGGGCAATTGCGCGAACAGGATGCCGAGGAAAAAACATGTTGCTGTGTGTTTGTTAGGAGCAGCTTCGTATGCGCAATTGAGGATGTATGTAGGCGACTGGGGTTTGCGCTGCAAGGCGGCGGCTGAGGCTGAGGCTGAACTGAGGGGTCTACATACGTCCCACTACCATGAATTGCGCAAAGTTGTTTGCTGCGACGGGTGCCATGGTTGCGATGTAAATCTAGTTGCAGAGTCTAGGGCATGCGCAACGTCTCCGGGGATGGATAGAGGCCAAGTGGAAGCTGGCGCAGGCTTATCGTGGTTGTTTACTAACCGCGAAGGCGCAAGAATCGTGGTTGGAGGTAAGCCTATTCTAGAAGGTAATTCCGGGAACAAGACTCGGGAAAAGCGCAACAATTTGCAAGCATCGAACAGGGCCTGAACTGATGTGGACGGTGGGATGGTATCCTGCATTTGCGAAGCCCTTCCACTTTTCGCTAAAGACCCCGCGATGGTTCATGCCGCTATGATGCCAGTCTGCAGATGCCAGCCTTGGCATGTGATTATACAGCCAGCCCACACGACACTCATCCCAAAGCGTTCAGTGCAGACATTGGGATACAATTGTTTGGTTGTAAGCTATGCGGAAACCTGCAGATAGCTGCAAATACAATATAAATGCCCTAAGCGTCGCTTGGATATCCAACGCCTTCGTACGCCGTACCCAGAAACTCCTACATCCACAGCGGCTATGCTCCTTTCCTATGCATAATCTAGAAGTCATTATCGGCATCCATATCCTCATCTTCCATACCTGCCTCGATGAAGACAAGTCGTGTTCCTTCACCGGTTGTTTGCCAAACCTGTTGAACAACGTTAGCAAGCCGTAGACAACTGTCTGCTGCCAAAAACTTACATCAAGCATAGCGTATTCATCAATGGCCGATTCGAATTGGTCGGCAGTGAAACCCTTGGCCAGCACTCTCTCCCTGACTCTGCGAAGATCAAGTTCACCCCTGGTACCATCGCCAACAGCGGCAGCACCACTAGCCTCCATAGACTTGATAAGGTGATAGATCTTACTGCTAGGAGTATGATCATCCCTACGGTTCTCGTCGGCATAGAGACTAGCTTTGCTAACCTCTGTAAGGCGTAGGGCCTCGTCGACATCCTCCGAAATGACCTCTTCAGCAAATCGAAGACGTGCCAGAGCTTGGGCAAGACGGAGCACACCCAGGAGCGTACGCGGCGAAGTGTGCGTAAAGGCCTTCTTGCTGCCATCATCACGCTTCTGTTGCTGACGCATGCGGACATAGGCGCCTACCATGTAGTCGGCAACCTCCTTGGGTACAGTTGGTCGGTAGGATCTAGCACGTGCAACCCACTGTCGTACTTCGGCAGGGCTGAAGACAATACCTCCAGGAGCTTCGGGATGGGCGTTGTGCATGTGGACGTGGGTAACGTGGCGAGCGAGCTCTTCGTCCGAGTCGCGCGCAGGGGTATCAAGGATGAGGAAAAGAACGTCGAAACGAGACAAAAGCGCAGCGGGAAGGTTGATGTTCTCGATAGGCGACAGACGAGGGTTGTAGCGGCCATACAGCGGGTTGGCAGCTGCAAGAATCGATGTACGTGCGTTGAGGGTGGTTGTGATGCCTGCCTTGCTGATGGAGATCGTCTGTTGTTCCATGACTTCATGAATAGCGGTTCTATCGCTGTCATCCATTTTATCAAATTCATCAATACAGCACATGCCATTGTCGGCCAAGACAAGAGCACCTCCCTCAAGTACCATCTCGTCTGTGACGGGGTCACGCATGACGGCCGCAGTGAGACCGACACCACTGCTACCGCGACCGGTTGTATAGACACCACGGGGTGCAACCTTCGTGATGTACTTGAGCAATTGGGATTTGGCCACACCAGGATCACCCATCAAGCAGACGTTGATGTCACCACGGATGCGCATGCCGTCGCCCACTTCTTTTGTGACACCACCGATGAGCTGGAGAAGGAGTGCCTTCTTGACATCCACGTGACCAAAAATTTCAGGCGCAATGGATCGCGATAGGTACTCGTACAGTTGGCCGGTCCTCTCGAGTTCGTTCATTCTCCGCAGAGTGGGTTGGGCAAGCACAATATCGTCGTAAGCCTTCTTGTGCTGCAAGACGTATTGTGCCTCAAGATAGGTATCGGTAAGAAGACCGGCGCGAATTGCCTTGAATCCAGTGTACGGTGTTGGGAGAAAGATACCAGTGCAATCAATGACATCTCCGGGATTAATTTGGCGAACCAAGGCACCATGGCAGTGGATGGTGAGCTGTCTCGGGATGTGACCAACAGGTACTTGATCAGCCATTTCCTGGATCTTGACTTCCTGGAAGGGCAAGAATTTCGAAGCACGAGTAGAGAGAAACAACTGGCCCTTGGTCTTGTTGCTCTTGCACTCTTCTGAGGGACACTCAACAAGTGGAGTGAACTGCTTAGTCGTCACCGGCTGGAAAACTTCGCTACCACAGCGGTCGCACGAGTAGGCATTGACAAGTACTGCAGGCTTGACATCAGAGACCCTTGTTGCGATACCGCGAACTGTGATGAGGTGACCGAGATGTTCTCCGCGGACGTTTCGAACGGCGAGTGCTTTGAGACTGCGCTGGCTGCTTGAACCAGACGGCACTCTAGGCTTGAAGTTGAGCGTGTAGCGTCGTGTCAAGGCCGGTGGAAACATGGACTCTGGAGCCGCCTGTGCGGCATCGTCAACGCCCTGTAGCTCCTGCATCCTTTCGTTGCGCTTGGAGCGTTGTGTCATAATAACATCCAACACATCATCTTTGAAGCTGTACGTAGTCAGTGCTGGGAGCCAGAAAGTCGCAGGCGGTGCCGTACCTCAGCTCTCTCGTGGGTGGTGGAAGGCACTTGTCGACGGCGCGTGAAAATATTTCGATATAGTGGTGCGCATTGCGCTCGATGGACTCGATCAACCTCAAGTTGTGCTCGTCGTCTGAAGTAGCTTTCTCATACTATCGGCTATCAATCAGTTGTGGGGTGCTGGCAGTTGTTGACCGCCACTCACAGCCTCGACATCGTTCAAGTCTATCTGAATCTCGTCCCGCATGCGGTTTGCGACTTCTTGGAGCTGGTCCATATACTTGAGCTTCGACTTGTTGCGCGACTGCCCGTTGGCTGCGGGGTCGTCTGAGTCGTCGACCATGTCGTCGTTATCCTCGTCGCCATTGCCATTGAGATTGAGGCTCTCGAGCTGGTCAGCAGCCTCTGTCGAGGTGGACTTGTAGTTTTTGAGGAAGTCGACAAAGGCAGCTGTACGGTGTTAGCGAAGGGCGGCCAGGGTGTTTTGGATGCGGTTGTACAAACCCTCCTGCTCGTCGTAGTTCACTGGCGCACTCGTGGTAAGCAGCGCCATGGTGTCCGAGATTGGTTATTGGCTGCTAAAAAAAAAGAAGGCCGTGAATCGGATGTTTAACTGCTATCTCGGGCACAGTGGCAGCGGGGAGGATGCGCGGTAGCAAAATCGGGGCTGGGCGCGTTGCAGGCTTGGAGCGCGTCAACCCGCGTTTCCAGGGCAGTGGAGCGATTGGCCCGCGCCCGGTTCTGCCACATGCCACCGCCTTGGAGCCATCGGCGCCGACGACCTCGGCTCGCTGATGGAAGATGCGCTCGGGGACGATATGCGCCTGGCGGGAACAGCTGCCGTCATTCTGCATTCTCCAATCCCCAGTCCTCTAATCATTCCCTTATCCAGCTATGCCGCCCAAGAAGCCTGCCGGAAACGTCGTCCAGGCTGAGATCGTCTTGCAGCAGTCGCTCAAGAACTGCCTCGTCAACCTGCCGGCGTCGCTGGTTTCGGTGCTTGTCAACGCCAACACAGTACGGGACTTGTGTTGTCCTTAACATCCAATGCTGACACAGTGTTCAGGTCGCCCAGAATGTTGTCGTCGAGCTCTCGTACCGCCAGCCTCCTCCCCCTGGCGCCGCTGACAACAAGAACGCCGCCCCCAAGTCAGTCTTCCTGGGATGGACCGGCATGCAGAGCAAACGCAGGATCGCGCCTGTGGTTGGAAAGGATGGATTAAGAGGCAGTCCGGCAGTCAGCCAACAGGACCTTCCTGCTGTAGAAGTAGACGCTACATTTGCGCGATTGATTGGGCTTCAGCAGGGACAGAAAGTTGGTATCATACTGCACCTGGATCCTCCCCAAGCGCACACTATCAACATTGAGCCATTGATGCCCGTTGACTGGGAAATGATCGAGCTGCATGCCCAATTCCTTGAACTCAACTTCCTCTCACAGATACGCGCATTGCCGAATCCACAGGCTCAGTCACCGCACCCCCTGACCCTCCATCTATCCCCTACGACGACTGCGAACATCATCGTGACGTCCATCGCCCCTGCGCCACAAAACACATCACTCTTTGTCAAAATATCGCCCGACGCCGAAGTCATTGTTGCGCCCAAGACACGACAAAAGGAGAAGAGCTCGTCACGGGAGAGCAGGAGCGTAGGCGCTGCTTCGAGAAAAAGCGGGAAGAGCACGGCAAGCACAGTTCGGCGGCGCAGCGGTCGTGAGGATGTGGCAAGCAAGGGTGTGGTCTTTTTGCGTGGTGTTGATCGAAGCGCCGCTCATCAGTGGTTTGACGAAGATGATGATACCGAAGCAGAGGGCTTGAAGGTCTGGGTAGACCCTGATGTGCTTGTCACAAAGGCACTGAGAGGGACCACATGGGTTTCCGTATCAGTCATCAAGCCTGCGGGTCTGCAAGAGCCTGTCGACATGTCAAAGGAGCAGGAGCAGGAGAAAGCTGCAGCTCGCGTGATAGCCAGAATCGCAGCATGGGAGGATGCACCCGACAGCCGTCATGTAGCGCTTTCGACAGATCTCTGCAAAGTCCTTGGTTGCGAGAAACTCGTAGGTGGACTGGTTCGCATCGAAGGTGCACCGGCGCAAACCCCAAAACCGCCTGCCATCAAGCCGCAAGGCACCAAAGAGTCAAGAGAGCCGGTTGTAAAGTCAGTTAAGATTTTGCCTTTTGCAACGGCAGCATCGCTCAGCAACGCATCGCTGAAATTTGGTGGAGAATCCAAGCAGGATCAGGAGAATGCCATACAGAAGATCAAAACTACATATGGAAAGAAGAACGGTATCTTGGACGGACCAGTCACCGATGGCATGGTACTACCGCCAACCAAAGATTCTGAACTTGGGTGGCAGGGAGGCATCGTCAAATTTGATCCGCCCTCGACAGCCAGCGGGTTGTCATGGGTCCTCTTTCCTGAGAGAAAACCTCCGCTTGAACTTGGTCAAGAGGTCACTGTACCGTCAACGTGGGCCAAGGGATGGCAGCAAGGCGACCCACTCCCAGAAACACCGTCACATCTGGTGGGAATTGATCCTCTGATTCAACAGCTCAGGTCGCATCTGACGCATAATTCATCGGTTCTTCTTACTGGAGGACTTGGAGCAGGAAAATCAGAATGCGCGCAGCTTCTTGCCCATCAGCTTCGGACCGAATACTTATTCAACACCACATACTTTCCTTGTCGAAAACTTGTAACAGATGAGACGCGTGTTGCGACTATCAAGGAAACGCTCAACCGATTGTTTGCCACGGCGTCATGGGGCGCAAGAGGCGGTGGAAATGCCGTCGTCATTCTAGACGACCTAGACAAGCTATGTCCTGTTGAGACTGAGCTTCAGGTTGGCAACGAGAACGGCCGAAGCCGGCAAGTCAGCGAGTGTCTGATCAACATCGTCCGACAATACTGTTCCATGGACTCTGGCGTGGTGCTACTAGCGACGGCACAAGGCAAGGAATCACTTAACAACGTCATTGTGGGAGGCCATATCGTTCGCGAGATTGTCAGTTTGAAGGCACCCAACAAGGAAGGCAGAAGAAAAGTTATTGAAATGCTAGCTTTCAAAGACGCCAAGACAGAATCCACAGAGCAAGTGAACGGCCATGCTTTCCCGGCTTCTCCAACAAACAGTCGACCAAGCACTGCCCACCGCAGTCAACCCAGCATTGATAGTATACCGAAACCGCCTTCTGACGAATATGGATTCACCGTGGATCCTACTATCGATTTCCTCGATCTTGCCGGGCAGACTGACGGTTACATGCCTGGTGATCTTGTCCTGCTGACTTCTCGCGCACGGAACGAAGCACTGATTCGCTCTGTCACGTCGACATCACCTACCGTCACTCTTACGCGAGAAGACTATGCCAACGCCCTCTCAGGCTTCACGCCCGCCTCACTCCGGAATGTAACTTTGCAATCCAGCACCACAAAATGGGACTCAATAGGCGGTCTACACACTACACGACAGGTTCTCTTAGAAACGCTACAGTACCCGACCACGTACGCCCCCATCTTCGCAAAATGCCCATTACGTCTCCGCTCGGGTCTGCTTCTCTATGGCTACCCCGGATGTGGCAAGACACTACTCGCCTCAGCAGTAGCTGGTGAATGCGGCCTCAACTTCATTTCAGTCAAGGGCCCTGAGATTCTGAACAAGTACATTGGTGCGTCGGAAAAGTCTGTCCGTGATCTCTTCGAGCGAGCCGAAGCAGCACGGCCCTGCGTCTTGTTCTTTGACGAATTCGACTCGATTGCACCCAAGCGTGGCCACGACTCGACCGGTGTAACGGACCGAGTAGTCAACCAACTGCTCACGCAGATGGACGGTGCTGAAGGTCTTTCAGGCGTCTACGTGCTAGCCGCTACTTCACGCCCTGATCTCATCGATCCTGCGCTCCTCCGTCCAGGCCGTCTGGATAAATCTCTCCTCTGCGATATGCCCGACGTAGAGGAGCGCATCGACATTCTGCGCGCCGTGACAGCCAAGCTGCACCTTGCACCCAGTATCCTCTCCGCAGATGCATCAGGCCAGAATCTGCGAGAGATAGCCAGCAGGACAGACGGATATTCCGGCGCCGACCTGCAAGCCGTCGTCTACAACGCACAGTTGGAAGCCATCCACGACGCCCTCGGCGACATCGACCCATCCAAACTCGACGCCGCCGGCAACAAAAACAGCAGCACAAAAGACACAAAGGGCATCCCCGACTTCTCCTACTTCCGCTACGGCGACAACGACGACGACAATACTGAGTCTGCCCTTCGCACTTCGAACCAACTCACCGAGCGCGCCATGATCGCCCAGAAAATAGCTTCTCTGCAGTCTCTCCGCCGAAAACAAAAACAGCTCCAGCGATCTGTCAGTGGGGCCGTGGATTCTCAAAAAGATGACACGCACGATGCAGATACTAAGCTCCCTGATGGCACTGCGGGAGAAAGAAAAGACCCGCAGATCCAGTGGAAGCACATCGAGTCGTCGCTTACGTCGGGCCGCAGCAGTATCTCGGCCCAGGAGCGCATGCGGCTCAAGAGGATCTATACCGAGTTTGTGGATGGAAGGGATGGCAATCTACCGAATGGACAAGGAGGCACCGAGATTGGGGGAAGGAGTAGTTTGATGTGAGAGTGGTAATGAGAACAGCAATTGGGGCTTATGATGTCCTTACAAGGAAATTTTCGTTTTGTTTCGTTTCTACTTCTCGAGAAAATAGGGTTTCAACGTCCAGATCTCAGTGCCCAGTTTGTGTGGCATTTATTTCTACGTCTTTAAAATTTGCTGCATTAGATAGGACCCCCTTCTAAACGCATATATCATCATGCTTGTATGTAGCACAGAAAGTAGGTTGATCGAGAAACAAAAACACGAGATGCATTCCGTACTTCTTGTCTTAATGTTCTACAGAGAGAAGTTGAAAGAAAAGGGTGTCTATTCCTATGCACAGTCACTCCCTCTCCTTCCAGTCCATCCTTTCTCCTTATCACTATTGACCTCAGGCCCACACGCTCGAACATCTTTCTGTAATACACTACAACTTCTTCTCGACCTCCGCCTTGATCTTGTCCGCCTTGCCCGCAAGTGTTGCATCCCTGCCGCCAAAGTGCCAGTAGTTCAGGTAGCGGTAGCCTTGTACGAGTTGCGAGGTGAAGTTGATCGCGTGACAGCCGAAGAGGAGGTAGTTTGCGGGTGTAACGGCCATGGCATAGCGCATGAAGGTGCCGGAGTAGAGGGTGAGGGCGCCAGTCATGCGGCCTGAGATGCTGTTCGGGGTGTTAGTAAAGAGGGCTTGGAGGAGGGATGGACGTATGTGGTGAGGGGAAGGAGAGAGACGTGGGCGAGAGTGCATTGGGATTGTATATTGAGGATTTCAATGCAGCGGTTGAGTTGAGAGCAGGGAAAAAACGTACATCTCGGGGTCTTTGCTCATGTCCGCAATGGCCGCAATCGGGATACCAAAGTTACTCGCCGGGCCCCAGAAATCTGTGTGCATGTCGCTGTCAGCCGTGTGGTCTTTAAAATCATGATTTCTTTTCATCCCCTCGCTCTTTTCCCTCCCGCGCACATTCCGACTCTTTTCGAGAAGTCTTCCAATGTTGCGGTGCGGGTCCGGCCTCCGAGAAGCGGGTAAAACGTACGGGTCGAGCAGAAGTAATCCGTGTACTTGTTGGAGCGAATCTTCGCATTGAGGGCTTTGATTGCGGCGGCCATGATTGTGACGTCCTTTGCTCGCTTCTCCTCGCAAAAAAGAGTAGTGCAAAGGGTATATGCGACGGGCGGAAGGCGTGGGAGGTAAGCTCGTGTCGTGGGTCGCGCAGTTTGCGAGATGCGGAACGGACTGGGTGCCAAGCCTTGGATTGGGGCCGAGCGAGCGGTGCACCGGGAACTATCACTGCAATCGGGAGACGCAACATCGGAGGCATGTCACGTGTATGTAGACACAGCCAATGCTACCAACAAGTAAGCCATTGCACTAGGTATGGTTGTGTACAGGCAAAAGTATGGTAGTCCGATAGTCGCAGATACTGTCATGTTTGCGACTGATTCATTTTGTGGCCGTTAGGCCAATGGTATATCCTAAACCCCTCAAACAGAACTCTCCTACACTTATGAATTGGGTGTGCCCGCTCTGTCAGCGCTATTTGGGGTTTTCGAGCTCAATCTCAATCGTGGGGCTCTTCCAACGCCTACGGGCTGCTGGACTTTGATCTCATCAGTCCCCCGACGCGCTCGCTGACATCCGCAACATGGCCGCGCGTTGCGCTCGTAACTCGCCAATTCTAATGCTTATTCCTTCACTTAATCGTCCTTTATGCCTGCTCCGTTGTGATCGATCTACCTGCCACCATAGCCTGGAGGTGGTCCACCACGACCAGGGAAGCCTGGCGGTCCACCAAATGCTGGCGGGCCTCCAAAGCCAGGAGGGCCACCTGCGGGAGGGTATCCCGCTTCAAGATGTTAGCAACTGTGACTCTAGATCGTTGGGGGAAACATACGTGGTCCTCCAGGTGGGCCACCACGTCCTGGGAAGCCAGGTGCGCCAGGAAAGCCTCCAGGTGCGCCAGGGAAGCCACCTGCAAATCCAGGACCAGGAGCTCCAATACCGGGAGCCGGTCCAGTCAAGCCAACAGGCAGACCGCGTCCAGCAGGACGAGCGACACCAGGTCCAGCGGCAAGTGCTGCAGTAGTAGAAGGTCCAGAGTTTGCTCCAAGTCGTGCGGCAGGGTCTGCAGGCGGCGGGCCGTCGACTGATAGTGAAATGACGTGGGCACCACGGATGATAGTGAGTCCAATGGCGCGTCGCTCTTCGGTTTCGGTAACTTGCTGGGTTGCGCCGGGTGCGGCTTTACCCTTCCTTCGTGTACGGCGGAACTCCTCTGTGTCGGCGAGTACAAGGTTCATGTGCTAAGAAGCAGCGTGTTAGCTGAGTGCTTGGAAAGAGAGCATGTAGCACTGACCTTGTCGAAGGCGAGCATCTGTCCAACCATTTGCCTACCATCTTGAAGCGTAACTTTCATGCGGTAGTTGATCTAGTCTTGTAAGTTGAATGCGACTGTGAGCGGAATCTGGGGCGCTTACTAGATTTTGCTACATCGTCAAGCGTCAGTCAGTTTCTATGCGCGTCTTTCTCTCAGGTCAAAGACTCGAGCTGCTAGGCAGATTTACTTACCATCTTTCCCTGGCGGTTGGCGGCGCCAGACATGACTTGTTTTGCGCGTCCGGAGACGACTTGGGAGCTCGGTGAATGGGTATACGGGGTAGTTGAGGTGTTATCCCAGTGTCGTGGGCGATCGGCGGGGTGTTTGGAGCTGTTGGTGTTCGCAAGACAAAGTTCACGCCCGGAGCTCAGGCATGCTGTCACGTGACCGTCTTAGTCGCGCTTAAGCGAGAACTCCACAGGACCAAATGCTTTTCGCAAGAAATCAACCCTCAGCGACTTCGACAGCCACCCACGCCTACTAACCTCCGCAGTCAATCACAATGGTACGCAGCAAAATTCGACAGTATTTTGCTTTGCGCAAGCTAACAGCCATGGCAGTCCGACTCCAAGGCCAACAACCCCATGCGGGAGCTCCGCATCCAGAAGCTCGTCCTCAACATCTCCGTCGGCGAGTCTGGTGATCGTCTCACTCGTGCCGCCAAGGTGCTTGAGCAGCTGTCCGGTCAAACCCCCGTCTACTCCAAGGCCCGCTACACCGTCCGTACTTTCGGTATCCGAAGGAACGAAAAGATTGCCGTCCACGTTACCGTCCGTGGCCCCAAGGCCGAGGAGATCCTCGAGCGTGGTCTCAAGGTCAAGGAGTACGAGCTCCGCAAGCGCAACTTCTCAGAGTCCGGCAACTTCGGTTTCGGTATCAGCGAGCACATCGACTTGGGTATCAAGTACGACCCTAGCATCGGGTATGTGGAATATGGGCAGTGAAGGGAAGAGAGGCATTGGCTGACTGGAGCAGTATCTACGGTATGGACTTCTACGTCTGCATGACCCGCCCCGGTGAGCGTGTCACCAAGCGCAGGAGGTGCCAGAGCAAGATTGGCCCATCCCACCGCGTCAACCAGACCGAGACCATCAAGTGGTACAAGAACCGATTCGAGGGCATCGTCCGATAAACGTATCGACGGAGGGGTGAAGAGGGGAACGAAGTGAAGATTCTGCACGATAACCAGCATTTTCGGTCTCGGGGGTTCGGTCCAACGGAGTCCTGGAATGTATCTTACAAAAAGAGCAAGCATTGAACTTGCGGCCTATCAATGGAGCTTGACCTTGTCTCGTTTGAGCGGGTCCACGATCACATATACAATGGAGGCTTCACTTGGGTGATGTTCCGCTTAACCATTGTGTGGTCATGTCAACATGCCCGTTGCTATCTGCTGGTGATGTGTGTGTTCTAGATGCAACTACTAACCACCAGGCCTTTGCTAGGGAATATCATCAATTGCCCGATATGCGCGTGTGGATTACGGTGGGTCGATGTGAATGTTTGTATAGTGATTGTCGTCGCGTGAAGAATGGACAGTTTGTCCGTTTTTATGACATCACTGGCTTCTCGCATTGCGAGCGATTTGGATTGATTGAGCTCGTTTTTGTTAAACGCAGTGCCCTAGCCATACCAGTTAAAAGGTTTGCTGGAAATAACAAAGCTAGCCAACCTACAAAATCCAAATATCCCAAGCTCAATGGTCTGGTGCATGGAACTACAAGGAACTTAATATCAAAATACACAAGCCCGTTACTATCTGACGTATCTGTGCAGTTATGATTTGACCCAACTTAAAACATAGGGAAGGACAACACGTATATGCTTGATGTTGTTTTACAAAACCAGATGGTGACAACGTGGTCGCATTTTCAGGTCTTGCAGGGCCCTCCTTTCTCCTTCTCTTCTTTCTGTAATCTCCAGTGCGCTCAAATCTAGTTGTTATATCCAAGCGTTGGTATGCTAAGTTGTGAGATAATCCAAAGGCTTGTAATCGTAGAAATCCTTCTTGATTATGGTGCTGATATCAAACTCTAAGACTAGAATGGACCAACACCTTTGCGTATTTCTTAATCTTGCACTGACGACCTCCGAGGCTTTTGCTATGACCTTTTCAAATGTTCTTGGAGAAAAGTGCTGATAGATTCGTCAAAGACGAACAAACAAGGACGCCAGTTGGGATCATTCATGCAGTGCATGCGACACTTAGCCAGTCTCAACAAGTATGATGGGCTAACGCCCAGTCAGCATTTCCTCGATGAAGTATTGGCTGTGCATGTCTGAGTGCACCGGATCTCAATGCACATTGTCATTCGTTGAAATCTGGCTCTTCACGTAAAGCTTATTGGCCGTACAAAATATGTATGCCAACATATAGCAAACTCAATTAGTATCCATCATGTCCAGCTCATCCAAATCGCTCCAAAGGTCGTCATGCGAAACACAGCATATTCCACAAAATGCTTCTTTCCCATCCCCATTCTGGTGCACATCAATGATGGAATCTATCAGCGATGCAGCTGTAGGCCGCAGCCTCTGATCCAACATGATCATGTCCTGAACCCATCCAAGCGCTACATTATCTACAGGACTACCTGTAGCTTTAAGCTCTGTAATAAGAGTGGAAGTACCGGTAGGGTTCGTACGTACATATGCTTGACCTGTTCCATGCGCTTTGAGAAATTCATAGACGTATCCAACCGTTTTCCCCTTGAGAACTGCCGTCATCTCTAGAAAGACAACTCCTAGGCTCCAGATGTCGGAAGAAGTATTCCGCGATTCACAATCAGCCACCTCAGGTGCACAATACTTTGCTGTCCTTCCGTTTACCATGCTCCCTGTTGTGCTACCATCTTTATCCGCAAAGTCAAGTGCTAGCCCAAAATCCGTGTACAAAACTTTTCCGCCGTGCACCAAGATATTGCTGGGTTTGATGTCTTTGTGCCGGATCTTTTGCTCGTGTAAGAACTCAAGCGCTCGCGCTAGACAGCCGAAAAATGTACGCAATTCTCGGTGTTTAGCTTTGTCGGCACGTTCGAGGTAGGTAGATAGGTCCATGTCAGCAACGGGCAATACGAGGAGGCCCATGTGCTTTGGATCAGTGTAGCTCCCAATGAATTCCACCACGTGATCGTGTTTTATCCGCTTGAGGACCTGGATCTCAGCGATAAACTGTTTGACGAATTCTGTTCCTCTTCCACCAAACACGGTGCTGCGCGGTACTCGTTTGAGAGCATACTCTTGGAAGCTGATTGAGCTACGGACCCGATTAACCTGTCCGTATGCCCCGGAGCCGAGTATCTCTTTCATCTCAAGAGGAAGACGCTCATCTTTCCGGAAAAAGCAATGCTGTCCCTTTTCGAGGTCTATAGACTTGGTCATGATCAAGTTCTGAGCTGCAACAAACTGTGAACGTTTGCTGGGTCGAAGGCTTGGCGGGAGGCTCCTCTCAGTGATTGGAAACCAGTGATCACAGTAGCCTAGGTCGATAAAAGTATTTAGAAGTTCTAAGCAGCCGATAGTGCGAAGTACTATGTATGTCCTCGGAACTTTGCTCCATTGCAGATTGAACTGACTTAAGAGTGTCGAGATCCGTTGAATCTCAGAGTCAGTGTACGCCTTCTGTCTCTGATGATTATCAGCGAAGAAATCACTCAACCGGGATTGTACGGTATCTTCGAGGCTGCTTTTCGAGGCAACCTGCGCCTTCGTAGGAATCGCCTCTTGGAAAACCTCTTTACTTTCAATTGCGTCTGCTGAGACAGCTGGCTCCTTCGCAAGGATGACATGAGGGGAGGTCCTTATACTTGTAAGAGTTTCTGTTGTCATGGCTGGCTCCTTCGCAGGAACTACTTCGAAGGAAACCCTTTTACTTGCGGATGCTTCTTTCAGAATAGCTGGCTCTATGGCAGGAACTTCATTGTGGAGAGACTCTTCCCTTGCGAATACGTATGCTGGGATAGCTGGCTCCATGGCGGCAGTCGTCCTGCGCAAAAGCGATTGGACGTCCTTGGTGTTGTGATGATCCATGCCGTACTTTGATTGTTCCTGCTCCAGTAGCTGTTGTAATAGCGTCT
Organism: Curvularia sp. ZM96; assembly: GCA_022457065.1. Lineage (NCBI taxonomy): Eukaryota > Fungi > Ascomycota > Dothideomycetes > Pleosporales > Pleosporaceae > Curvularia > Curvularia sp. ZM96. Next base: position 1,290,159 of record JAJGBQ010000007.1, on the reverse strand, counting down.
TTGCCTCAGAATACTTCTTCTGTTTATAAAGCGCTCTTGCTAAACAGAAACTACTCTCAAGTGTGCTCCCATTATCCACACCAAACTCTCTCTTTCTCAGCAGAAGCACCTCTCGCGATAGCTGCTCTGATTCTCCATATCTTTCCTGTTGATAAAGCGTTCTTGCTAGCAACTGCTTACTCTTAAGTGTGTCCTTGTGATTTTCACCTAGCACCTTTTCCCTCTCCTCAGCCGATTCTCGTAAAAGTTTCTCTGCCTTGGCGTACTTTTTATGCTTATAAAGCGTATGTCCTAGTGTGTGCTTGGTTGAACTTGAATCGGAGTGGTCCGGGCGTAGACCCCGTTTCAGGTCACCATTCCCGTCGTGATAGAGCCCGCGTATTCGTCGCGACTCGTTTACGATTCTTTTAGAGTATTCTGCACGTCGGTCCCTTTCTAGCTGCTCTGTCTCGGTATCACTTTCGTCTTGATAGGACCTGCGTCTTGATGTGTCCTTGAGCGAACTTGTATCAGCGTGGGCTACGCGTCGGTTGTCTTCCGGCTGCTCTGCCTCATCAGACTTGTTCCTATAATGATCGTCTATTGCTGCAAAAAGTTCCTTGGGACGCGATTGCTGCTGATAGTTCGAGGGCATCATTAGTGTCGGTCGTAAGAAGACACTGGCTGGTCATCGGTAGATCTAGGCATGTATCATCGGCCCTGAGGATAGCGACGGTCGCAGGAACAGACGTAACCTAGTAGAAGGGCATGAAGACATGAAGGTAACGATGGTTTCGCACGAAGCTTTGCTGCTGGTTGTAGTCTTGGTTGTGTTGGCAGCAATGAATGTGGTGTTGTTTGGGCTGGCAAGTGCGTGTGGTGTATCTCTATGCAGAACGTCTCCGCCCCCAAACTTCAGCTCAGCAAGTGGGCTGTGCTGGCGGCCTCGCAGGTGACATTATCTTGGCTTGTAGCGAGGCTTCATTGCCGAAGGACCTCCGCGGATATAATTGGTAGCCTCATTTGCGTCAACTCATCATTTGAATACAACGAAAAACTGGTTACAGAACTACATAGCGAGTACTATTGAAGGCCAGTGTAGACTATATGCTAGATATGGACTAGTGCAAACCAATTATAATCCCACTAGCAAGGTACAGCCCTGTAGATTCTTGCTAAGAAAGATCGATGTTGAATAAATGCAGGCGGTTCTAACAATATGCTGTACAACATCTATGGTAACGACTGTACTAGTGTCCAGAAACGTCGACGCGATAATCATATTGCCTCAGCTATATGTTCCAACTTCTCGACCAGATCCAGCTCAGTAGCCTTTGGTCGCTTCAACGGAGTATCCGATTCGGGTTTGAATTCAGTATCCTGATCCAGGTAACACTCAACGATGCTACATAGCGAATCACCGCATGCAGAGGCAATCTGCTGCAAACAAGACCCAGCACTCCCCTTCGGTGATTTCTTCAAAAGTTTGGGCTGTATTTCTCGAAGCGTCGAAGGCTTAGCTTTCAAATGATTCTCCAGTCCTATTATCTCCTCAATAGGCTTCCAGAGCGCAATCTCGGTCATCACGACACCTAGGCTGTACATATCGTACGATTCACGATAGCTACCATCTGTCTGGTTGGACTGCGCGTTTGGGTGACGGTACATGTCTTTAGCAGGTTCAGAGTCTGGTTTCTCGGACCATTGGTCCATAATGCTTGGACGGGAAAGCTCAAACCCAGAGACGTATGGTGCATCGAGATTCGGAGATTCGGACGAGGAAAAGAAGAGAATGTTATCTGCTCGCAGGGCCTTGTGCAACCAGTTCACCGCATGAAGGCTGTGTAGGCAGCGAGCAAGTGCTGCACAAAGCGCCATACGCGTGCTGAGGGATGGTCTCCGGGGTTGTTTTAGCAGCTCTCGAAGATTGGTAAGCTTGAACTCGGCAGCTGACGGCCCTTCAAACACAATACCAAAATGAACCACATTATCTGCGTCTGTGATCTTGATATACCCGAGGCATGGTGCTGCCCTAAAGCCATCAGGCTTAACGGAGCGCAGGAGATTCGTCAGGAGACCCATCCGATGCTGGGTCTGCACTTCATCAGGGCAAAGCGCACTGCCAACTGGAATGTCCTTCCATTCTATCCAAACGGTTCTACCATGATAAGTGGTCTGTGTCCGTTGCTGTAGGTTCTTGGGCTCACCGATCCCTTCCTGGAACTCGAAGTCGGTTAGTGGAAGTTGCACATCGACGAACTTGCTCAAGTCTCGCGCAGTTGCTGTATGGTCCAAAGTGTTGATCTCGGTGAGCTGAATTTTTACTTCGGCCAGGCATCTGAGGTAGTTTTTCTTCTTTTCCTGTGCTGCTTGCTCCTCTGCGACTGCTTGAGACAACGCATCGCTCGTTTGGTCAGCTCCCGGAAGCTGTCGTTCTGCTGCTGGAGACAGCGCCTTGACAAGAGCTGTAAGATCAACAACGTCGTTGCGAAGCTGCAAGATCTCAAGGTAGGTCGTATTCATTGAATCACGCAACCTGCGGAGTTGCGAGCTGTCTAGCAATGTGACAAGAAACGAATTCAGGTTTCCAATTTTGGAGATAAACGTTTCAAAGGAACCCTTATCCAAAGCTGCCCAGACGAGGCGTTTAGGCTCTACCACGATAGTCCGCAAATTCTTAGCTGTTTCCGCGATGTTTTTCCCAAGTCCACGAACACGACGAGTTGCCTTTGTCTTCCTGCTTGCAGGTTTCGCTGTCTTCGACTCAACATTGTCGCTCGCCGTTATACATAGGAGGCTCATAAGGCTATCGTCTGGCTCCGAATGGTCGTCCCAATCGATGTCACTCTTCGCTACAATATTCTCATATTTGCCGTTGGCTGCCGCAAAGTTCTCGAACAAAGCCTTGATTTCAGCAAGGATAGCCAACAGCAAGGAACGGTTGACCTGAAGGGTGCTGCAAATAATACCATCTTTGTTCAAGACGCCAGCTTCAAGCGCAAAGTTAAGGAAGCGCTGTTGCTCGATGTGAAGGCGCACAAGCAGGTAATGGTGACTTTGTGGTAAATTTGCTGCTTCGCTATAGATTTTGTAGCCTACAACGAATTAGCTAAAGCTTTACATGCTTGGAGATATTGACACCTTTCACACACTCATCCGCGAGTTGGATAATCAAAGACGTCACCCCAACCGCAGCACCAAGAACGGACAACGGGTCTACCATCGCGAACGAACAGACCAGCTACTGGATGTTTGTAATAGTAGGCTTGTACGCTAATATGACTATTCGGACCGTCGCTCTTCTCGCCACGAGATATCGCAAGCGAGGAGATCTTGTCGGCTAATGTAGCGGCAGGCAGGTGAGGGGTACCTCTCTTGTACAATCGGTGAACCCGGAAAATTAAAACAGCAGCCTATCGCCTAAGTGGAATACAAAAATGAAATTCTACTTATAGTAACAGAACAAGTTGGGGTTTTCAGCTATGCAGGAAAGTAGGAGCGTAGAGTGACTTTAAACCGCTATCAAGGCCACTATTTTCTGGCTTTACCGGTTCCATGAGAGCCTCGTGGTGCAACTGCCCCACTAAAACAGCCTGGTTCAAAAACATCCAAATACATAACTGTTCAGCATGTTAATGGCAAAGAGATCAACAGTATGATTTTGACGAACTTAAATTGATTAAATATGCACAGCCTTCGCAATTTCGGCACAGACTTAAACAAGGGACCTCGATTTCATGGCATTATGGAGTGAGGCTACAGGGCGCCCGCTCCCACTGTAAGGCCAACACTGTACACATTGGAAGAGTTCTCGCTCAGTAGCCAAACAACACTTCGTGCAACATCTGAAGCCTCTATAGCTTGTGGAAGACCATGCTGCTCTATAGCGTCTATTTCATTTCTTCCTCATCAGCTCCTTCGAAAAATTGTTCAACATTGGCGTCTTTGCTTGCCCTAATGTGAGAAGAGAGTTACAAATGAGCACTTCGGACTCAAAAGGAAATGCATCTTTCGTAGACGTACTTGGGAGAACACCATTGATATCGTACTCCATACTTGACCCAGATTCACCTCCAGTAACGCTGAAGACACGCCCATCCAGACGTATGCCAGTGTTGATTGAAGCCAGAAATATCATCATCCTGAAAGCAAGCGATACCAACCCCTTCAGTTCCCTTCGCCTCGCGGAGCCAGCTACTGAAGCTAAGATCCTCTCTGGCGTTGTTAACTGCATCACTGGCGACGTCGAATCCGGCCACACCTTGTCATCGCATATGAAGATCCGCAAGATCAGCTTCACCGGCAGCATGGCTGTTGGGAAGCAAGATTAGATCGCCGTTGCAAAATCTAATCTGAAAAGCGTCACGCTTGAACTAGGTAGCAAAAGTCCAGTTATTGTGTTTCCGGACGCCGATCTGGATAAGGCTGCGGAGGTGTGTACCTGTCTCTTGTGGTTGAATGGCCAAGGTTATATTTTTCCTACCCGTGCATACGTACATGAGTCGATATTGGACGAGGTTCTGCGAAAGGAGGCGTTTGGGCCGGTGCTTGTTATGTGCGTTTTCAATGACATTGAGAAGGTCATTGAGCTTGCCAATGATACGGAGTATGGTCTTGGAGCCTTCGCGTGCATCAAAGATATAGGGACTGCGCTTCGGCTCGCAAACAGGCTCGAAGTGGGATCAATAGGCATCTTTTTGATGCCTTTGGGAAAAGATGTTCCGTTTGGTGGCTGGAAACGGAAGTCTCACTTTCACTCTCACTCTCACTAATGCCCACACTAACATGACGCAGCAAGCGGTCAAAACGCGGGAAACGGGCTCGAGAGCTATAGTGACTGGTTCCAAGTGAAGACGACTATCATCAACGGATTATGAACTCGCTAATTACATGCCTTTATATATTTCAAAATCCTGGATTCCTTCAAATATTCTTATCACAACATCTCTTGTAATAACATTCACTAGACCTTCGGGCAGATAGCATTCTTAATCCTTTAAGCCTCACAGCAGTATTATAACTGAGTTCGAAACACACTCCGGAAAGGAGTTTGTTCTTACTTACCTAAGGTACTCTGTACCATATATTAAACCTAAAATAAGCCTTAACCAGCAGTATCATAACTGAGTTCGACTTGTTCTTACTCATCTAAGGTACTTTGTACCATACACCTTTTTTTTGCTCAGTCACTTTCGCCGTGGCCTTTTTTATTTCATTTTTTTGCTAAGATAATGATTCACCTCCCTTGGGGGTTATAATATAGGAGAAGCACATGCACAAACACACACCTCGAGCTCACTCAATAAACTTCTTACATCTAACACATGATCCACACAAGGGATACCATAGTAAAACCAAAGGCCTCGGGATTCCGCGCGCCTAGCTGCCATCACATCTCCCATCACACGCACGGCGGCTACTCACTTTTTTACAGCGACTAAGAAAAAGGTCTCACCCTTCAAACAGGTGCATAGTTATGAATAGACCTTTTCTGCGGCCCATGACATGTACGTCAGGACGTCAAGCAAAACCGTAAACGGGAGTTGTCAAAGTGACGAGTTGCTGTGGCGCTACGCCTGGCGAGACGCTGCACGTGGTGGCGCCATTCCAAGTTAAATGTGGGTCTGAGACAACGTGCTGGCTTGACTCGTTAGGACGCGTAATATACTTGGGGCTGTGAGGACCTAGGTGGCGCGCTGGGTGGTATGATGATGGCGACGTGGTTTGCATTTGTGGTAGTTAGTATGCAAAAATAGTCAAGACAGTCGTTCCAAGTTTAGAGAAAGAAGTTTTTTCAATTTCCATTTCTCTACGAGGTGAGAATTTCAGAGATTGTAATCATATCCGTGTATTCATCCATCTCGTCAAGAAAGCAAACTATGCAACGAGCGAGAGAAAGTGCGGTAGTAATAAGTAGGAGTTCAGTTTTGCTCAAAACAAGGTATCAAGCGATAAAAACCCGCAATTTCCATCCCGTAGAAAAAAAAGACACCATATCGACGTTTAGCGATAGTGAGACCAACAAAGGAAAGAAAAACGAGCCACGGCTCCAAGCCGGCTGCCCGTATAGTGGAAAAAATACATGTTTCCAGAACATCGCCCAAACCATGCGCCACTCCATGCGGTATATGGCCCAATTTGCAGATATCCAGAGGAGAAAGAAATGAAGAGAAAACGATGATGCGCGCTAAATCACAAAGCTCACAACAATTTGCTTATTGGCGGCCAGTGACTGTTGGGCCAAAGTCAAAGCCAGCAGGCGCTTGCTGCTGCTGCTGTTGTGGTGGTGGGTACGAGGGTGATGCTAGCGGGGTGTATGCACCAGGAATGGGCACAGCGGCGTATTGCTGTTCGCCTGGTGCAGCACCAACGTGGTCGTTCATTCTTTCTTGGAATGCTGGCGATGGAAGGGGTGGCGAAACGGTATTTGCCCGAGGGGGTGCCGATTCAAAGCCATCTTGCTCGACCTTGGGTGTCGCACCAGTGACCTTGATAGGCGGCGCCTGAAGAGTGAAAGGCTGTGGTTGGGCAATCTCACGTGCGTACGCGTACTGGACCTTGTCGTTCTCGCCGTTTTCAGCCGCAGAGTGCGGGTCGACGTACATGGGATGGCCTGGTGGTGGGCGCCAGCCGCCAGAGCGAGGAGACATAGGACCGAAACCAGGAGTGTTGGGAGCGGATTGCGAGCGCAGCTGAGCAAGGTAGAGATCAGATCGAGCGCGGTCGCGCATGGCCATGGACTTGCGGAGCTTGCGCTTGGACCAGAAGCGGTAGAAGACAATTCCGTAGATGGCAATGACAAGGACCTCGATAACGACTTCAATGATGCAGCAGACAAGTGCCCAGTTCTAGTACATTGTTAGAGTCGATACTCGCAGGATGGGCCAGGAAACACTTACTTGAAGACGGCAGACGAGGGCATAGGCAATGTCATCCTCAAAGAGATGTCGTCGTCGGTTGTCAACGCAAGACCAACCCCACATATCCTTGCCGTTGCCCTGTGCTTTGCTTTGATTGAAAGCAGCTGCTCCTATAGCCCACATGACGATGCTGAAGATGAAGAATGCGACAGCGAAGACGGTGTAGTAAGCAGCCACCTTTTCGGCTCGATGGTGACCTCCTCTCCAGTAGGCGATAATGACAACAATAGACATGACCAGAGAAATGCAAGCGATGGTGAGCAGGAGAACTTGGGGCCAGATTTTGGTGTTTTCAGCCCATGGAGGAAGACCGTTGCGGGGTGCAAGGGTCTTGGTAGCGTTGAAGATGGCAAATGCGGTTGCAATCATGGAGAGAACAATGAGAGAGCAGGCAAAGTTGACACCTCGGAGGAAGATCTTTGCTAACCTGACGCGTACTTTGATTTTCTGGCTAGTGTTAGTGACTGCACGTGGTGAAGGTAGCGACTTGGACAACATACCAGATCCTTTGCTTGCTCTTTCTCGGTCATGGCCTCGCGCTTCTCGAGCTGCTGCTCCTCCCTAAAGGTAGGGCTCATGATGGACATGGCGCCACCTGGGGTTCGTGGAGGAGCACCGGGCGACTTCAAGGCGCTCTTGAGTGGCGTCTTTGGCGTGGGTGGAGGAAGATATCTTCGGTCGGTTTCCTCCATCTCGACTGATTGCATGTAGCCGAAGCCTGTGTCTGCGATCTGGGGTTGAGGCTTGTAGTGGTTTGTTGGGTACTCGACTGGTGACCGGGGAGGGTCAATAGGCGAGTGAACTGAAGTTGCTTCTGCGAAGCGTGCTGCGCGTGGCGTCCTAACGTCGAGAGAATCTTTGGAACTTCGTCTTTCAATCGTGATATGAGTAAGCTTCTTGTCGTTGGCGGCCATGCTAAGAATATCCGAGTTTTACTCGAGAGAAATGGGGGATTGCATCAAGTGGGGACGAAGAGAAAGGAAAGAAAAGTCCAGTGCAACAACGTCGACGACAATGATCCAGCCCAGCTTAGACAAGTCGCGAGAGGCTACGAGGGACGGTTGGTAGAAGAAGCACGACGAATTACAATAAGAGACCTGCTGGAGAAAAGGAAGAGGCGTGGCAAGAGGGCGAAGCGCTGGGCTTTTAGACTCGGGGCGCTTGGAAAGCAGGAACGGTTGAGGATTGGATAGTGGGGAGCACGGATGGTAGCAGGTGGGGAGAGCAGCGAAGGGAAAGCGGGCGGGTACTTACAACGTTCTAAATGTATATATGGCGGCTAGAGCAAGGCAGCTGGCACGACTGCAGGTCCCCGTGTGATAGGCCGGGCTGGGAGACGAGGTGGATGCCAATGGCGCGCAGATCGAGGAGGAGAGTGGCGGCCCAGAAATAGACGCCCGGGAGAAGTCGATAGAGGATGTACAAACAACGCCCGTCCAGACTCGAAGAGTGCAGGGCCGGAAGCTTGGTTTATGGGCAGAAGCGACCAGGTTGTTTTGTGCTTATGCTGCTCGTCAGCGTGGCAATATGCAACGCTCTCTGCCTATAACACGCTTGCTGTTTCTCCTTCTCTTTTTTTGCCCACGTCAGATGGGTCAGAGGCGGCGGCGATGCGTGTACCTTTGCTCTGCTCCGTCGGTGTCTCGAGAAGTGAAGAAGACGGCCGTTCAGTCGTCGAGGAAGCACCGAGGGCCAGGCCAGGGCTTGCACGGCGCCCGCGTGCTCTCGGGAGCGAATTGTGCCCAGCGTGCTGGTGCAGAAAAGGCAGGCCATAGAATTGGCTGATGTCCAATAACTGGGAGACGTTTGACGCCCTCCAAATGCAACATGGCGGTTGTCGTCGGTGAGTGGCTGGACGGCGCAGGGCCGCTGCATGAGACGAAGCCCGCGCTAAGCCGCTTAAGCTTGCGGGAAGCGCGCAGTCAGCTGCCTCCCACCAATCGCCGCGGGAAGGCGCGCCCAAGACCTGAGAAGGCGCCGCCCCACTCTAATAGCGGCCCACTGTAGGCTGAATCCAATCCGCTGCCGCCGTCGCTCTCGAGTCCGCACGACACCCACACTCAACCAGCCAGGCCAACACGAGATGGCCCACGTCCAGACGGTCCGCTGCGAGGTGCCACACGCCAGTCAAACGCCACTCGTCTGTCTGGTAATTTCGAGGTGGACAGTAACAACAACAACAACAACAGCAGCAGCAGCAGACCTGACACGAAGCTTCTGGCCGCGCTCATGTATACGCAATCCACCATCACCATCAGCAGTCTGGCTGCTGCTGCCACCACAGCGCGCGCCTTAGCTCCGTCAGCGTCGTCAATGCCGCTGCCTAAGTCATGTGAGGCCTGCGGCATCGTGGCCCCAAGGCCGCACACTGCGCCTATCAGAAGAGCCTGCACTGCACGACCGGGCACGACGTCTGCCCGTTAGTCCCCGGACCGCTTCGCCCCCTCCTACCGAGGAAGGCACTTTATCTGCATGTCGTCGGTACACTAGCTGTCTTGCGATAGTTTGGTTTCGTTTCTCACTCGCTTGCTGCAAGGTTATTTTTGGCCCCCCAGTGCTGGATGCATCGTGGGGTAGCACTAAGACTACTGATGACAACATGTGCGCGACCTGATGGGCTCATTCCACCATGCCAAACTAAATATATCCTCCCCGATGCATATCTCCCCCCAAAATCCCATCATTGTCCAGCACTAAGACCAGCCGTTCTCCCTGCGTGCAGAGCGGATCCCCCAAGGTGCCACGGCCATGCAACCTGTTTCGAAACAATTTAACCCTCTTTTAGCCTCGCTTCCTTCACACTGGATCTTCTCTGGCCTAAATCCGCCTTCTTCCTGGTCGCGTTGATATTGCTCCTGCAGATAGGCGTTCTTCAACCGATAATTTTATTTTTTTATTTCTTGGGCTTCAGGCCGTCTTGGAACTACGTGGTCGTACGACAACGGGGTGCAAAATCTGCCTTTTGCCAATATCCGGCCCGTTGTCAAAACGGCGTTATTATTAGTACAATATCTTCGAAAATACCAAGGAATGACAACATAGCTTGAGGGCGTAGTTGCTGATGACAGAGTAGCGAAGCAGAGACAGATTGTAAGACAAGCACATGCCAGGAATCACATGGGGGCTGCGCCTTTGACTCTCATACGGAAGCACTTTAGTATTCTTCAAGTGCTTCTACATACGGCTGATAAAACTGCGAATTCCTACAGCTCCACATACCAGTGAATAGCGGTTCAGGCAGGATGCCCTCCGCATCCTCACTAGAAGACTGAGCTGGAGCTCCCATCTCACTTGCTTGGTCACTATCCAGCGCCCTATCTACTACACCCTGACACACAAAGCTAGCATCCGAGCTTCTCCGTCTTCTCACCACATGCACGCCGTCCAGCTTCTCCTTTGCACTCTGCTTAATCGACTTACCAACCTCGTACGCAGGCCCTATAAAAGTGCCACTCCGGCGTCTCGGTGGCATTTCGTCTCGTACGACCGCTTTGTGTTTGTCCTCCACTTCGGGTGCACTTTTCATTCGGATGTGACCAAGCGATGGGACATGAAAACTCAAAGACGGTAGCCTTCTCAATCCCCGCTCTTCAGTAATGTTTGCAGACGCCGTGTTTCTACTCTGAGGCTGAGGCTGAGGCTGAGGCTGAGGCTGAGCAGCTCCGGTGCGTGCGATAGGTAGGGAACCGGCTGCCGCCGGACCACCGATGCCACCACATTCAGCAGCAATGTTGGTGGCCGAGCCTTGGTATGAAGCTGTAAGCGGGATCGGATGCGAGATTTTAGCCTTCAATTTCCCTTGAGTTTTTGAAGACTGATGCTTCTTCCACCGGCTGTAGTTTAATTTGACTTCTGAGCGCAGTTTCTTAGTGGAGCGTTTGGTGTTGTCAAATGGCTTGGCGATAAGAGGTGGAGATGCGGGAGCCGTCGGACGTACCGTCTCATGTGTCTCTGGCGGTGGTTCGGAGTGGGGGACAGTAGGAAGAGGTTTGTTCGTGTAGATGATGCGTTGAATACAGTCGCCGATGGACACTGGGATGTCGATACTCGACGGCGAGACGCACGAATCTTCCCTTGTGTGCCTATGCACACTCCTTTGCTCGGTTCCATCAAACTGGTTCTGAACTGTGCCGACCTGCGGCAGTGGCGAGGGAAGAGGAGAATGAGGAACCAGTTGACGCATTTGCAGCGTCCAGGCTGCAACTTCCTTGTCCTCTAAAACCACCTCTCGCTGGACTGATTCCCTCTTTCCCCCCATTTCATCACTGTCTCGCTGTTCCTTACGCGCTCGCTGGTAAAATTTCCACGCTTTCCACACTTCCTGGCCTTCTCCTTGCGGTCCAGAGTCGTATATGGCTTTCGCGGCGCGATGCCAGGGAGTAGGAAATGATGCTCTCTCTTCAGGCTCGCGTTGCTGCTGTTCGGTCTCTCCAAAAGAATAAATACTCTCCGAGTCACTATATGTGACTGGCTTTGTTGAACTCGTATGGCGTGGGCATGGTTCCGACATGTGCTGGGCTTTGTTCCTGGAATTGTCTTGTTCTCGTGATTGTCTTGTGACGTTGTCGCTATCGGAAATCCATCTTGTATTATGCGAATCCCGCCTCAAGCGGTTTCTATGCCTCGTGAAAGGGTTGGTAATTGTTGACATGGCCAAGTATTTGGGTTCTTGTGGCGTAGCGTCCGTGGTAATGGTGAAGCCGCTGGTGAGTTAGCGCACGGCTGGAAACTTTCGCACGGGCACTTCGTGGGTATGGGCAGAAGATATAATACAAGAAGGGTTTTTGGTGGTTCTAGATCATTCCCAAGTACAAGGAAGAGATTCCTATCATATGAGGCATTTTGGCAGTTGTATGGCGCTGTGCGGACCTGAGACAAAGAGCTGCAGAATGCAACGCAGTCACAGGCTAAGAAAGCCTTTTTGCCTTTGAAGAAGACAATGAAACAAAGACTTGCCTGAGCTTATCAGAAGCTTTTGATCCTTACAGTGGTATTGCACTGACGATCAGCTGCGGCTCCGCCTCCAATCCACATGGTTCGTTGGAAAATTAACATGGGAGCCCGCCATATTTTTCTTCTTCTTTCACGACTTGCATTTAATACGATGGCGGTTAATCCAAGGTAGAGAAACTTTATCCTTCCATTTCAGGCGAACTCAAAACATGTGACTCGGAATATCATAGTCCCGTGAAACCAGCCCTCCCACAATCACACAATCACACCTTTTCCCCCACTTTAGCCTCAGAACAGCCCAAAAACGGGGTCAAGCCACCTCTCAACTACATAAACACACACATTTCCCACACACTTCGGCTCTCCTTTTACGGCCGCATTATTCACACTTGTAACCGCGCCCTTGTCATCCCTTCGCACAGTCGCCGGGAACCCGACGACGGATTTCCCCTGCCTGGCAAACGTCGTGTCGATGAAAGGGTACTCAAGCAGGTATGAAGTGAAGGGCTGGTTGCTGGGCTGAATGGCTTTGGATGTTTGGCCCACAGCTGCGAGTGCGGCATTGCTTGGGGCGAAGACGGAAAGCTGCTTGTCGGCTGATGTAGTCGCATTAAGGAGGGTAAAAAAGGTGGGAGATGTTATCTTCAGGAGCTCCGTGTATGCGGATAGCTCGGGGATGGAATCAAGGAGTGAAGCGATAGTTTGTGAATCACGGGATGCGCGCTTTGCTGTTGGGGATGTCGTAGCTGCAATTGCAGACCCGTTTTTGCCTACGTCGGTTCCGAAGATGGTGACTAGGGGATCTAGAACGGAGGTGATTTTGTAGATTGCGCCGTTTCCGACGGGAGTGCTTTCTGTGGAGATGAGGGTGGCTTGGTCGTTGATTGTGATGGCGCTACCTGAGGATTGGAATTTCAGGGAGATGCCTTCGATGCTTGTGATGGATTTGTCGGCAGTGCGGATTTCTTCTGGTGTTACTAGTCCTTCGGCTATGTGGGTTCGGAGGATGGCCTCAAGGAGCACATATGATGCTGGCGTGGTGAGAGCTGCTGCTACGCCTGATTGCAGAGCCTCAAACGCCTGTTTAAATTAGTCACCTGCTAGATCAAAAGAGCATACTCTTGCTGCTTACGGAGTTGACAGGTGCAAAAGCAGTGTACTTCCGTCCATCGGCGAGGCTGTTGAATCTCTCTTCGAATGGAGGGCCTGGAATGCCGCTAGCACCCCCTGTGCTATTGAGAAGACTGTAGAAAATGGAGAGCTCTGGATCTTGAGATATGGCGGTCAACAGGGCAACATTGTCCGTGGTAGCCCGCTCAACTGGAGAGGATGATACAAGGGCGATTAGTAAAGCTACTGGATATATCCGTTTGAACAGCATCGTAGTATGATAGTCTATGGTTTCACTTCGTATCTGAGAATTGATCTTTCTGGGGATATGAAGGAGTTATCATAGAGCTGTGGATACAAACCAGGAGATTGGTTCAATTATACAGGTTTAACCTCTGCTCATATCAATAAAACTGGCTGGCATCAGCCCACTGCATCGGCCCTGCTAACAGTCATATACTTTCTTGGCGATCTATATGAATAAACACCGTCATCGTCTTTGTAGGTGGAACTCCTAGTCGCTAGAAGGTACTTAGTTATTTTACCGACATGTTCTCGGGTGCATGAAATGTTAGTCTTCGTTTGGTGTTGAAATTGGAAACAATCACTCTGCTTGTGCTGTTCGCACGCCCACGTTGGCAGTTCTTCAGGAGTTCGTCGCGCGTCAGCCGTTGAGATGTATGTGATCCTGTTGAAGCGTACACTTAGCGCAGAATAAAGTTCGTCGCACCGTTCTCTAGTACGGGGTATAACCAATGGCCGAAGGACAGTGACAGTAGTCAGAAACTGTAAACGGCTAGATCAGGCTCGAATACGCTAGTACAATGACGACGGAGTAACAGACAAGGGCACCACAGATCACATATACATACCCTTGAGTGTATGAAAATCTCATGTCAGACGGAACGATGGTCGAACTAGCAGATCAGCCGAAGACACAGAATCAGTTGAGTTGACCTCGGCCAGATCAGACTTTTAGAATATGTCATCGTTTCTGAGGCACAAAGGCAAAGATAAAACTGCTAATAAAACGATAAAAGAAACCACTATGTGCGTGAAGCACGAAGCTGAGACGTAGACCCAACCCAGTCACAGACCGGAAGTATTCCGTAAGGTGTCAAGGCTGACATCACCATTCTATTCACGCGCTAACCCTTAGTGAAACGAACGGAGATCCCGCTTCGCTTAATCGCAATGACCAATACTTAATGTTCCCGGCTTTTGCTGATCGCGCGTGCTGTCGAACTCCTCAACTTTCTTCTCAATGGCTTGGTAACCATGTTAAGATGCTTGTTGGCACAAGTCCTCCACATAACATCATACTCCAGATCCGCCTTTTGATGGAAATCAGAATATTTCAGACTGAATTCGTACAAATGAGGACCGGAATTATTCATGCTTCTAGGAATCCTCGACTTCGACCCAGCACTTCGAACTGCCGTCTTCAAGATGCCATCGCGGTAGAAATCGGAACCAGCAGGGGGTGAACTGTACGTCACACAGTTGGTGCTGACCACGGTATCCCAGCAAACTCTATATAAACCTCAAATGCCGAACACCCAACCTTGGCGAGAGATGTGATCCCGTCTCCATCAATCAATACGCTTTTGATAGAAACCTGTTTTGCGAGCGGGGAGAGACCACGGTGTATGTCGACTATGCGGCCACCGTCTGGGACGGTTCAACCGCAGAGGGAAGAAAAGTGCCACCGCCTCCATAGAGAACACGTCTTTTTCTTATCCACAGAGAGTTTGCATGGCACATCAATATCGCTAAAATCTTACACATAGTTATCACTCTCATTATTAAATTGTCATGTTGAAGGACCACATTGTACAACGCCACCCCCTCAAAGCTCCTTCAGCTCCGGAGTACCTTCAGCCCTTGGCTCCGAGAAGCGAGTTTCGACAAAGCACTTCAACAAGCCGTCCTTGCGCTTTTCCTGCATGTAATACGCCTTCGCAATGTCCTCGATTTTGAGGCGATGAGTCAGCATGATTGTCGGATCAACTTCTCCTTTTTCGACCATTTCGAGAATCTCCTTCCAGTCTATCGCATATCAGTGTGTTTCCGTATGCTTTTTCAATTGCGATGCTTACATTTTTGAACAGGCGCCTGTCCGCAACCGACTAATCGTATGCCGCGCTCCATAAGCGCACCAACATTGAAGTGATTAGTAACTGTATCATAATTAGCTCGAATGAATGGCCAAATACAATACAACGACTTACATCCAGTATAGTCTCCAATGATACCGACCCTACCAAACTTCCTGACCGAGTAGATGCACTCGTTGATCATCTCTGATGTGTCCTGTTCCAGACCAGACAGCATCTCGAGCTTGTGCGCCCATGTTTTCGCATACTCGCCACCACTAGCCTCAATGCACGCATCGACGCCTCCGGGGACCATCTCATGGATCTTGGCTGGAATAGACTGCTTCTTCAGCTCTTCGTAGTTGATGGTCTCCAGTCCCGGAATCTTCTGCTTGGCAAACTCAGTGCGCCAGTTGTTGTCGATGCCAATAACGCGCTTTGCGCCTTTCTTGAATGCCCACATACACGCCATGAGACCGATAGGACCGAGACCCCAAATTGCAACGCTTTCGCCTTCGTAAACACCAGTGTCATTTACACTGTGATAGGAGGTCGGGAGCACGTCCGACAGATACAGGCCTAATTCTGGTTAACTTCATCCTTTCATTAGCACATGTGAATTGCTTACCTTTCTCAAAAGGGACATTATCCGGGAGCTTCAAAAGATTCTGATCACCAAACGGCACCCTCACATACTCAGCCTGGCCGCCCGCATATCCCCCGACGAAATGCGAATATCCAAAAATACCAGCGGTTCTCTCGCCGTAAAGCATCTTATGAAGAGTAGATGAGTTGGTCTTATCGCAAGCCGTCGTGAGATTCATCTTGCAGAACCTGCATTCGCCGCAAGAAACAACAAAGCTGTTCACAACACGATCTCCGACTTTCCTCTCTGTGACTGCGGAACCCACTTGCTCAACTACGCCGCAGAACTCATGGCCAAGGACATCGCCCTTCTCTGTCTGGATAATCACGCCGTGAAGGAGGTGCACGTCGCTTCCGCAGACAGTGGAGCCTGTAATTCTTACAAGAACGTCGTGGTCCTCGATGAGCTTGGGCTTGCTGACCTCCTCTTTGTTACAGTGTTAATTGCGATTTGCGAAATAGATACATGTTTATACATACGAACGCGAACATCGTTCTTTCCCATCCACACTAGAGCCTTCATCTTTTCGCCAGAAGCATCGGCATACTTTTGGCCATCTCTGTCCGGATTGGAGATATCTGTTTGTAACACGCTAGCCTGCTGGTCATGTCCGAGGACGGCCTCAGCCTGTTTTGCTGCAAAATTCTCGGCGACCATTTTTTTATTTGGATTATCTTGAAGGACTTTTCGAATTAAGGGTTCACGCCGTTACCTGATCAGCTTCTATAACATTTCCATTTCATATTACGCATGATTTTACAGAATCGTGACGGGGGGATGACGACGAGACTCCAGGATAAATTCGACTTCATGGGGTGAGTTGTTGCAATACACGAGCGCCGTTTGCGATGCGTGACGTCAGGATGAAGGCAGTATTCACAATTCATGACCGTGACGCGACGCACTTTCCCAACTAGCATATCTCGCAATATTGCACGCATATACTCACCAGTTGCCTAACTTGCCTCCATAAACAACACAGATCCACCCACACATACCAAGACTCCAACAATACAAATTCACACATACCAAGATGCCCCAATACCATACTCCGGGAGGCACCGTCTCCTACCCCGACGCCAAATCCATCTACCCATCCTTCCCGAGAGTCAGCTTCGGCCGCGCAGTCGCGATTGGCCTTTCAGCTGGCTTCCTGGGAGCTCTCGCGTACGTCAAACCACCCCCCTGTCATCTAACAGTATAAACGACTGACATAACAACCCAGCATGTCCGGCACCAATAAGCTCGAGCAAATGATTACGGGTCGACCCAACTCGTACGTGCCAGCCCGCACCATCGGCAACCATTTCGGTGTCTCCGCGGACTTTTATCAGAAGAATGTTGGCCTGTTGAATCACGTGCATCACTTTGGTATGGGGATTCTGGCTGGCCCTGTGCGCGCACTCATGTCGTACTATGGAGTTATTGGCCCTGTTGCGGCGTTCATTCACACGGGCATTCGCATCATGATGGATCAGACGGTGGAGTTGACGGCGGGCACGAGCGCGCTGCCGTGGACGTGGCCGATTAACGAGCAGGTGGTGGATGTGCTGCATAAAGGTGCCTACGCGCTCGTCACGGGGTATGTGTGCGACCGCTTGGTCAGGGGTGTGGACTGGTTTAATAGCAGTTCTTGAGGACGGGTATTGTGAGGGCAGGGAGTGGTTGAAGCCTGGCTGTAAGCTCTGCAATGGTAAGACGTAACAGCCTCTTCAACGGAGAACAGTGACTAGTCTTTCATGAAAAGATAGTACGCACATGTCGCAGTAGACAAAAATAATCGTGAAAAGATTCCATTAAGCAGTATCAGCACTGCATTTCTCAAGGCTAACCCAAAGCCAAAAAAAAAACGCCAATGAAAACTTCTATAGACAGAGAAACAGAAATATGCGCTGCGACATCTCCTCAGGTGCACTCAACACAGCCCACCTCAATCCCCTCGATAACAAACGGCTTGCTTAGCTCACTCGGTACAGCCGTCTTCGCCAAGTCCAGATCCTTCACACTGCTCGTCTCGCTGTTGGCCTCACTTCCCAGCGCAGAGTCGCTCTGGCGGCGGCGCCTCGCCTCCGTCTCCTCCTCAATATACGCGTACTCGTTGCGCCAGTCACACAGCATCTTGCTTGTGACGTTGCTGCCACCGCAGAGGACAATGACGACCTTGTCTTCTGGGCGCACAGGGCGACCGAGCGCTTTCTCAAGGCGGCCGTCGTAGCAGAGAGCGACGTTGATGCCGCAGGCGAGCTCGACCATGATGCGCTCGTCATCAGCGAGACGCCAGCACCCCATTGCGGCTTCGGCGTCTGGAAGCACAACGCTGCGGACGTTGCCGCGCTGGGCGTACTTGAAGGTTGCGTCTGTGACGCGAGCGCAGCCGAGGCTGGTCGCTTGAGATGTGATCTTGGGGAGGGTGATGACTTCCTTTGCCTGGAGCGCTGCGTGCAGACTCTCGGCTCCAGCAGTCTCCATTGCGAGGATAGTGGTCTTGGTCATGTTGAGCGAGTCCATGGCTTGACAGATGCCGTTGATTAGGCCGCCACCGCCGACGGAGCAGATGAGAACGTCGGGTTCTTCACCACCGGGCATTTGAGCGGCAATCTCAGTCATGCAGGTGCTGTTGCCTTGCCAGATGTCTGGGTGGTCAAAGGGTGGGCAGTAGATGGTTTCTGTCTGTGCCTGTTTGGACTGTTAGTCTTTCAGGAAGCCCCATGTGAGGAATGATGAGACAACGTACGTAGGGCATGACATGCTCCTTCAGGTATGCGTCGGCATCTTTCCATGCAGCACCATGTTGGATCACATCGTATGCACCGGCGGCCCTGAGCTTGGCTACCATCAAGGGTGCAGTGGCTGTTGGTACGACGACAGTGCAGTTGAGGTTGAGAGCGCGAGCCGAGTGGACAGCAGCGAGACCAGCGTTACCACCACTCGAGGCGAAGATATGAGGGCGCGATCCTTTCGGAAGCTCTTCGAGACGGCGGAGAATGTAGTTGCCGATACCTCTGTTGTTGCATGAGTAAAGTGACGACCTTCTGTATCTACAACCGACACTTACCGTGACTTGAATGATCCGGAAGGCTGGAGATTCTCCAGCTTGAGGAAGACTCTGCTTCTGCGATTTAGAAATCTCTCTTCATCAAGGGGTCGTCGAGGGAAAGAATGTGCTAAGGGAGAGTGGAGTGGAGTGAAGAAGTGTGACCGTACCATCCCGCTGCTTCAGAAAGCGCGTAAGACTCCCTCAATGGAGTCTGAACCCAAGGGTTCTGCTCTGTCTGCTCCTCGGCGTAGTACTCCTTGACGGCCATGTCTGAAAATGATAAACGAGTTGGGTATCACAGAATGGTATTAAGAGCACGTGTAATAGGAAAGCCAAGTGAAGAGTATGAGACCTGGAGCTTCAAATTTTGTTTGATGGATGTCGACTTGAAAATACAGGCGTGACATCTTTTATCTCTATCAAATTCTTCTTATCGCTCCGCACGCACCCGTAACCCCAGACTTTTGTCCATACGGGTGGTGGGGTATCTAGCGCACCGTAACCACGATACCTGGTATCGATTACCCTATAAAGTGCAGATATTACCCTATAGATACTCGATAAGGGACAAGCGACCACGTAGGTACCGCAGAATGACACAAGCATGAGACCGGTACTCAAAAATCTAGTCCCTGGTTCAGATTTCCCGATGCGGTTATCAGCGGCGGAATACGTTCTGCCAGGCAACGCCGCCTCGGATGGCGTTACAGTTTGCGCCAACTTGCCTATCACAGCTCGCGCGCCAGTCTTGTGTGCAGGGGAGCTCATCCAACAAGTCCTGATCCGATGACAGCTCGGCAAAACGGTGGGGATGGTGTTGGCCCGGAGAGGCTGCGGGATCGAGAGAGGAGATCCCCGACGG
The DNA here is from genome assembly GCA_022457065.1 of Curvularia sp. ZM96. Taxonomy (NCBI): domain Eukaryota; kingdom Fungi; phylum Ascomycota; class Dothideomycetes; order Pleosporales; family Pleosporaceae; genus Curvularia; species Curvularia sp. ZM96. The sequence goes on along the minus strand of JAJGBQ010000007.1, from coordinate 1,270,556 downwards.
AAAGGAAAACTAAAGTGCCCGAGTGGAAGACGCGTCCAAGCTTTATGTCATGCTCCGAAAACTGGTCGACAACCCATTGTCGGTTTCTACAAGCAGTTCTGGAATACAATCGCACCTGGCTATGGAAGCACACAATGCAGATTTGCATTGGTAGAAACAGGGCTTTCGGCTTCTGGACTTTACTCCGCTCTTGATCTACACAGCAACCTTGGGCTGTTGAAGCTGACTCTTTCTAAAGTTCCAATAACTTGCACGGATCGGGTCATACTTTGTCGCCAAAAGATCCAGCGCTTGCTCGGCTCTCCTCCCGCCGTCCTCTTGTTCGGCGTAGATGTCAGCTAGGAGATCAAGAGCGTGGCTTGAGTGAACATCGTCGGGTTTCTGGATGTCGGCAAACTCGCCAGCAAAGTCCTTGAGGGTGGATTTGGGAAGTCCGGCCGCGCGGAGGATGCCCAGGATGTAATTCCAGGAACTCTGGTTCTGAGGCGCCTTGCGGATGGCAGCTTTTGTGTACCTAGTTGGGTTAGCAGTCTGCCAGACGCAACGGTGACAGAAGCCTACTCTATTTCGCGATCCGCAATGTCTGCACTTGGCTTCCCTTCACGGCCGCCAACGACCAGGTAGTAGCGGTGATTCCACGCCGAGTTGTTCCGCACATCTTGCTCAATCATGCTATGCGTCCATTCTAGCTCTTCTGGCTTGTCGAACAGGTCGAAGCGCTTGACCAACCACTGCCTGTAGCTCCACACGTGGTAGTTCTTCGAGTCGAGCTCCAGCATGGAGCTTATGAACTCGGGCTCTCCCTCTGGTGAGCCAAGCTGGTCAATGATGGTCTGGCGGTGATGCCAAATCTGGTAGTTCTTGAGGTGTTTGAGCGCAGTCGGGTTGAGCCATGCGATTTCGTCCTGCAGCGACCGGCCGATTTCGGAGAGTGTTTTGGCGCGGTAGAGCCTGTGGAGCATCAGTAGCTGTCGCGGACTTTGTGTGCACGCGAGCTGTATGCTAGTCTCTCGTGCGAGAGTCGGCGATGGGACGACGCGTGTGGACTCACCAGACCGTGTAGTGTGCGGGGTTCATGCTGATGATGTGCTCAGTGAGGCCGAGGACTCTTTCGCTGAATTCGTTCTTGGCCATGATGGCGCGCAGGTAGCCCATGGCCTCGCTGTACTCGTCGCTATAGGCAATGGCAGCGAGCGGATGCAGGCCACCGTCATCCTGCGGGAGTGGCTCGACGTCCGCCCATGCCTCGTCGTCGTGGTAGAATTTCGGCATTCTGTCGCCTCCACCAAAAGCGTCCAAGTCGTCGAAAAACTGGTGTTCGGGAAGCAATGCGCACAGTAGGCGATATGGCGGCAGGGTGATGGCTATAAGCCAGGCGCGAATGAGGTTGAAGAAAGCCATGGTGGGGTCCAGTCGAGCCACCTCAACTCCGCCGCTTGGCAGAAACCACGGTCTTTTCTACATGTCTCCCAGAACAATAGCAATCTGTTTGGCGCAAGTACGAACACCAACTGCATGTCTTTTAATTTATGTATACATATACCAGAGCCATCACACATGCAGGAACAATAGGTGGCACAGAGTAGTACCTGGGACTAGGACACCCCTCGCGCATCGGCCCTTTGTTCATCGCACGTCCACCAAGATAGCATTCAGAGAGCACAATGTTAAGAAAGCTTTCAATCTGTATATCCTTGTCAAGCTCACTGCGATTGTGTTGTACGGAGTCTGACTATATACGAATGGAGGCGTTTACAAGGCACGTGCGAGGCCACTGACATGCTTTGGGCATATTTAGACAGTGCCCGTAAATAGGGTCAGTAGGGTTCGTGTCATCTTGTTGCCTATGGATCTGTATGGTATGTCTGACGGCTATCACTAGTAAGATATTACTTTGCAATCAGTCTTGTCGAAGGTGATGGCCATGTCCAGATGCTTTACTCAGAATGGGACAGTGACACGAAACACGTCTTCCAGTCATTTCTCTAACATGAATCTAAGCATGTTATTTCTTTATCGACATTTCAAACTCAAGCCTCCAAGAAAACTGTGTAAATGAGCAGCATTCGTAACTTCTATCCATCCCACCACCCATCCTGCACCTCCCCCGACTCCAAAACCCCCGCTCTTTCCATCACAACAACAATCCGCAAACACCCAATCAGCCTAGTCTGCAAGAACAGCAAGATCATGCCCTTCCTCTTCCATATCTCCCGAACCCATCGCACGGCAGTCCACTCAATCACTCTCCAATGTCCATCACCGACGACCTCGCCGCCAAAGACGCCCTGATCCAAAAACTCACCTCAGAAAAGCATGCGCAAGCCGAGCTCTTGAAAAAACAATGCGAAATACTGATCCAGTACCTCGTCCTCGACATCGAAGACTACCTGGCCGAAGCGCGCGAAAAAGCCGAGGAAGAAGAAGTAGCAGCACAACAACAAGCGGCTGAATATGGTTCTGACAACGACAACGATTCCCATCGTCGGAGCAGAGTATGTCTTTTCCCCCCTCCATTTCTCCCTCCAAAACATACAAGTGGGGGAAAGATAGACATAACTCTCCCCAAACAGTTCTCCAAATACCGCCACCTTCACCTCGGCCTCTACAACGACGTCCCCATCCGCCGCATCCTCCGCTACCAAGCCGCCTGCATGTGGGAACAATGGGCCACAAACCCTTACGGCCTGCACCCCGTCTGGTACGCCCTGATTATGCTCCTGCTGTGGACCTGGCTCGTCGGCAGCGTCGTCATCGGATACTACGAGGCCGGACCGGAAAGCGGGAGTGCGCGGTTGGCCAAACTAGGAAGAGCTTTTTTGGGCTCGATTCCTCCGATTGTGCAGTTCCTTCTTTTTTTGTTTCCACCTTTGTTTGTGCAGTTTTGATTTGTTGTTGGTGGTTGAAGAGAGTGAGAGAGTGTGCGCCGGAGAAAAAAATACGAGGCTCGCTTGTTTTTTGTTTGGTCTTTTTTTGGTTTGCTTGTGTTGATTGAGAAGATAGATTTTGACTAATAGAGGTTTTGACAGGGTCAATTGAGTCCGATAGGCCAGAGAATTGTGCCTCTAGCTTGGGTGGCGTGAGGTGAGAGTGGGAGGGGTGGGAAAGGAAAAGGTTCTCGGAACGTGGTGGAAAGTAGAGTACAAAGATTGTTGACGAGATGGCGTTTGAATAGATGTGTGATTGTGCAAGTAAATGAACTCGCGAAAGTGTATCACGCTGAATACTGTACACGGCTATAATACTACACTAGACCTTGCCCACGCTCAGAGAAAAGAAGAAGAAAGTACACTTTTCCACTACCACTCCTACGCAGCCTGACCCTCCACCTGACTCCCCTGCTGCTGGGTCCCCAACAACCTCATCAAATCGCCCAACCCCGCACCCGCCCTCTTCCTCTGCTTACCTCCATCCTTCTCCGCAAACGCCATACCCATCAGCTTCCTCTTCTCCTCCTGGATCCCCAACACCCTCTCCTCGACACTCCCCTCAACCACCAGTCTGAAAACCTTAGTCTCGCGCTTCTGACCCAGCCGGTGTACACGGTCGACTGCCTGGTCCTCGATAGCAGGTGCCCACCACGAATCCGCCATGATGACTTGGTTAGCAGCCACCAAGTTGAGGCCCACGCTGCAGACGGCGAGGGAGGCGAGCATGACGGTGGTGGCTGGATCGGAGTCTAGGGCTTCGAGGGCTATGTCGCGGCGGGCGGTCGACATGCTGCCGTCAATGCGGACGTATTTGAAGCCGTGGGCGGCGAGATGGGGTTCGAGCATGTCGAGGAAGGAGGTCCATTGGCTGAAGATGATAGTTTTGTTGGTGGGGTCTTGGGCGGATGCTTTGAGAATGTCGAAGAGGGCTTCGACTTTTGTGCTTGTGTTCTTTTCGAGAGACGCTTTGTCGGCGATTTGCTCTTGGGTTAGTGGGGCGTGGGGCGCAGTGGGCTTTTGTTTCGCAGGCTTGACGGTTGTTGTCTCGAGGCTTTCGAGCTCGGCGCGGCACATGGGGCATTTGTACTGTGTTTCTATGACGCGCTCGATACAGGCGGTGCAGAAGACGTGGGCGCATCTGGTGATGACGGGCTCTTTGAGGACGTCGAGGCATATAGGGCAGTCTTCCTGGCTGTCGATGGAGAGCTGGAGCATCTTTTGCAGTGCGACCTTGTTCTCATCTGTGAGGTCGACCGCACCGTCTTCTTGCAGTTGCTCGATGATAGAGTCGAGACGCTCTTGGCCAACAAGCTGCCAGTGGTTGCACACTTGACGCATCCGAAGCAGTACTTCGAGCAGATGTCGGTAGGTCGACGCGGCGTTCTTCTTGCCAATGCTCTTCCTGTACTCATCGAGCTGGCCCTTGGCTTCGGCCTCCAACACATTGTACTTTTCTTGCTCGTGTGCATGCAGTTTCACCTTGTGTATATACTCGTAGAGTTGTGGTAGTCGTAAATCAATAAATCCCATCTCCTTCTTACGGCGCAGACATATATCTGACATGAGTATCTGGAGAGACTTTTGACCTCTCGCGTCGCCTTGCATGACTGGACGCATGATAGCGCTGTGGAACACCTCAAAAGAGTCGAGACCGCCCGAAAGACGCAAAAAGCGGACCTGACTGTACAAGTCTTTGAGATTGTTGATGATTGGCGTGCCAGTGAGCGTCCATCGCGACTGAGCCATCAGGTTGGAAATAGCAATTGTCTTCTTGGCCTTGGGGTTTCGTATGTTGTGGCCCTCGTCCAAGATCACGCGACGCCACTTGACCGAAAATGGCCCTGCTTTCCGCGGCAAGGCAGTGCTCTTTTGGCTGTACCAATCAGAGGATATAGACTCGTAGGTACTGATGACAACATCGTAGTTGTTAATGGTTTTGGGCGAGATTGGCTCCTTTCTTTGTCCATGCCAGAACATGACACGGAGTGCGTGTTCTGGCTTGACGTGGTTCTTCATCTGCGTGCTCCAATTGCTCATGACTGAGACTGGCGCAAGTATCAGAGTAGCACCTGATGCATCTTTGGCTCCACGACCGAGGGCTCGATCTGCAACAATGAGGGAGATCGTCTGGATGGTTTTACCTAAGCCCATGTCATCAGCAAGTATACCTCCAGAAGCCAGTGCTGGGTTCTTGGTAGAGAAGCTGGTCGCCACATTGGTGTACACGTTCGGCACATGAGTATGTGGCCGCCAGAGCTGGACAGTATCCTTAGTACCCGGGGCCGGAAGTTGAGGACTCTCCTTGTCAAGCATCCACTGCAAGCCCTGCAACTGGAAAGGGTGCAGTTCGGTCAGGAGAGCCTCGGGCTGGGGAGCCTGAGGCATCGCCGCAAGATCTTCCTCTTTGACTCCAAATTCCTCGACAATTTCGTCCATGTTTCTGGGATTGAATCGCTCACTGCCACTGATAATATCCTCCAAGCTAGGGCCTGTCATGGAAGGGTCGCCCTGCGATAAGCTGGCAGCATACTCTGCCATGCTATTCTCGGTATCTTGAACCGGTTGGATGCCCTTCTTCGCTTTCTTACCAGCACCTTTGGCACGGCGCTCTTGCTCCTTTCTAGCGGCTGCCTCCCTACGCTGCCGCTCGCTGGCCTGTCCGACGGGCAGTCTATCTTTCTTCATTCTCGACACAAGGTCCTGGCGCATCACCGGATCATCTGTTCCATAGAGGTGAAGCTCAATTGGACATTCGTAATAACCTTTCTCTCCCGTGATTTGCGCTTCAACCAGGAGGCTGCGATCGTCCATGTATTTCGCTAGTTTAGCTGCCAACGTTCTTGGAATATGGCCAATTTGCTCTCCTTGGACGTTGTCGACACGAATGGCATTGGAATCATATTGATTGTGGGGCTCTCTCCTCAGAACAACTGTTTCCCCAGTCGTGGCATATCCATTGTAGTACCGGACGCCCACAATTTTGTTATCTAGAGAACCGTACAGAAGGTAGTTGTAGTGCTGCTGGCTGTAGCCCTGGGTAGCATCGGGAGCCTCCTGAGAAGCATCATCTTCCTCGTCTTCGTCTTCATACTCGTCAATGAAAATGGCGTCATCTTGCGATGAGCCTGTTGCATTATTGCGCGATGTACGAGCCTGCTTGGGTGCGCGTGGGTTTGATTGCGATTGCGCGTATCCTTGCGATGAGGAAACAGACGTGTCGTCTGCCGTCAAATCGATTGCTTCTGCGCGTCGCTTGGGAGGCATCGTTTCTCTCAAACGTATGGCTGCAGCACAGGAGAAGAAGGTAAGATGCTTGCGACAGCGGGAAGGAGTTCGCTGCCCTCGTCACATGATGTGGCCGTAACCGGTAGTGGTCAATGCGGTGCGGGAGAGCTGACCAGGAACTATGTCTCACGCTAGGGACGCGTATGCAGGTGACATCACATGAAGCTGGCGATCGAAGATTAACTCAGCTATGCCTTGTGCTTTCTGTGTTGAGTGAAGTTGTGAAACCGCTACTGTCTTTTTCTACTTGCATAGTGGCTGAAGACGATAAAGTTATAATTTTCTTGGTTAGCTTCCAAGAAGGACCCAATTACTGAGTATCTATCACACCAAATCTCCACATTCTAACACATACGACCATAGGCGAATTTAGCAAACTGGGTCTCGTCTGATCCCCATACGTTAATTCTTCGACCGGCGGGCTAGTAGTCAGGTGGGTGACCACTGGCGAATCCCCGCTGTCGTATGTTTTTTGTTTTTAGATTCAATTCCCAGGTCACGTGCATCTATCCAGTGTCCGGAGGTTTGCAGACTTGTCACGATACTCGCCACCAGGGTGGAGAGTCCTGTATGCAGTCTTGGTCTGCTCGCTTCTCCAGTGGTTCCTGACGATCTGTGCATGTAGACTATACGAGAGTGGATATGGAAGAGAAGCGCTTATGCACCTTGCCACCCTACATCTACATACTAACTTTTTGTCACAACGGCTTTGTCTTATCCGCAGCCTAAAAAAAGATTACTCTCCAGGACGCAGCTATGCGCGAATATCTGTATCCAATATTCATGATTCCAAATCGTCAATGTACGGCAACCTAACGAATTATTTAGTAATTCTAGATGCTGGTTCCATTCCACACCAGCACCATAACTATTTGAAAAAAATTATGTCACATCAACTCAAATCAAATGGACATGTGATATAGGTAATACAGACCAACACACAGGGCCGATCAGCTCTCATTCTTAATTTAATTTTTCCCATCATGTAGGTTTCGCCCAAAAGCGTTTCTAAAAAAAAAAGTAATTTATCGTGCCTGCATTGCCTTTAGATATATGAAACATGGCAAGGGTTGTTGAGTGGAAGAGAGACAAACAACACAGGACCATCACGGTGCGACAATGGATCGCAAGCTGCAAACATGAAGCATGGAGCAAATACCAGACCTGGTAAAGCAATTTTTTTGATAGCTGGCAACTCCCAGCGTACTGGGTGTGTGTGTGACGACGGCATAATGATGAGACGAGGGCCAACACCCCAAAAAAGTACATACTTCATACACAGCGATGATAAGGGTAAGGCTAGGGCGTGGAGTGTTTTTTAATTGCACCGTGATTTGGCCAGTTGTGTGAAACAAAACCCTGATGACGGGCCAAAACAAGACAAGCCAGCCAGCATCATCGGAGGCGATGAGAAAAGCATAATCTCGATGGGGGCTCGTTGCAATATGAGAACATATGCATCTTGTCAAGTTGATCGTTCTATTCGTTTCACGGGGAAATGACGGCATCTCAGGCGTAGTAAAAAAAGAAACCGTCGTCTCACACAAAAGTATGTTCTATCCTTTTCCAGTGACAACGCCACTAGCAGGCGTCGTCACAAAGTGTATATACGATAGATTGTGCAATATGTTTTCTCTGGCAGGTCAACGACACATGAAGGGCCACGGAGTAATGGCCCTCAAGCAACCGGGGAAACGGACTATCGACCTGCGCCGCATAACGAGCAGAAGCAGTGCGCAGAATCGCAAAGCTTTTATTTCGTGCTTCGGCTAGCGCCGGCAGATAGGTTTCTCCGATCATCACGTGCAGTCGGGTAAACCCCGGCGAGCGAGAGAGGAACTTCAAATTTTTTCTCGCGTTGGAATTGGACTCTTCTTCTTTCTTCATGGCCGCTGATGATATCTCACAAAAGATAGGAAGAGTAAGACGTGGCCAACTGGCTGCGACTGATTACAACTCATCACCACCTTCTGAGGCCTGTTCTCGCCACCTTGGCACGTTTCTGTATGGAACTGCGACGCGATTGTTGCGGCTCTGGTGTGGAAGCTTGACGCGACCGTTGGATGACACCTGTATGTTTTGCAGATTTGGGAGAGATGCGCAGGCCTGTGAAACGAGCTGGGTGCCAGGAACGCATGGCAACCTCGCACAAGGCCGTTACTGCTGCTTCAGATGACCGGGCCTTTTTTGCAATGTCGCTTGTTTCAGCGAGGATGATGAGAATGATGAGATTGTGGGCGAGGCCTGGATGCCCCACCATTACACGTGCACAGCGGAGCAGCCATCGTATTTGAACTACGGAAATTCATGCTTCACGTGTTTTCTCACCGCACAATGTCGTCTTATTCTTGGGTAATGCATAGCTGCATGTGTCTGGTTGACTGTTCCGGCCATGCATGTCGGCATATGTAGCCGCGGTCTGCTCTTCCAGGCCTGTTCGGCCGTCAGAGCTTCACGGGCCAGGTCCGTGGAGGCACTTTGCGGTGTTATGCCGTACGGTGCTCACCGACTCGAAATTTGATCGAGCTTGACCCGACCGACAGAGAGGCGCTCGTAAAGAAAATCCAGACCTTGTAGCATGTTATCACGATATCCGTCAAGACATGTCGCGCGTGAATCATGGCAATGGCAATTCTTGGATTGCGCATATCGGCTACAGACTGCCTCGAATTTGAAATCACGGCTGCTTTACGTCAAGATGCGACGTCACTGTGTGCCGCCTCCAGAGTCTATGGCAGATCTACTTGCTCATCCCCACGCCTTGAGTTGCCCGATTAGCTGAACAAAGGTTGCAGCTGTTGTCTGTAAGCGTGTATTTGAATTGTGATCGTCGAGTTTGCTATGCTCATCTGCCCAAGATCTGCACCTGGGATCGGCAACTTATCACGCGTTAGCATTTGAGAAGCACAGTTGCTAGCCGTCCACGGACGGTTTGGCCCGCAGCGTTGCAAAGACCCTTGGATGGCAGCAAGAATGTGTGTGCGAGCGGTACTCATTTCTGTCGCCGAGGTGTTTGTTGAGACACTGCGTTTTTTTACGAGTCGGCGGGTCGAATCATGGTCGAGCGGAGGGCTGGCAGAGATTTCGATTGCCGGGCCAAGACACGAGTTGGCAGCTTGACAAACGAATGGCATAGTACGGTACGCCATGGTAGACTTGGGGCAGTAGCTTACGCGGGCATGACGGATCCGGGCCAGCCAAGGCTAAACCAGATTGACAATGGTTTCGGCGTGGGCTTATCATGGAGCGACCATGGTGATAGATGCCCACGTGTCTGTGATCAAAGATCCAGCCCAGGCGATGCAACCTCGACCGCCTGTTCGTACTTGGGCAAGGAAGGCCGGCCGGACCGGCAATGGCCACGACGGCTCCAGAACGCGGGCCCTTGAACGAGTTCCACTTGCCGTGTGGCCCAGACGAGATATGTCAGTCAGTCATGTCTTGCGTCTCAGACACTGGCCTTTGAGGCGCCTGAGCTGCGTTTTACAAGAAGGGTCTTCCTGGAACAAGTCGAGTATGACAGTGCATAGCAGTTTTGCGTGCATTCAGCACTGAGCACCCAGCAGCAATGTGGGGAAGTCTTCCAGAAGCCTGAACGCCAGCCAGGGACCAGTTGCACGGCACCGGGCTGCGAGGAGATTGCACGCGACCCTTGACCCTGCCTCAGCATAACGCGAATTTCGTTTGACCAGGGCCCGGACGACCGTGCTTGAGACTGCGACGGCCGGGACAGGTGGGCTCTTTGCGATCTGCCAGCTGCCAGCTGCCTCATCGGGATGACATGGCCGTTTGTCACTGCGTGCTGGGGCAATGTCATCATCTTACCCACGTTTCACACGGGCAGCGGGCGAGCCTGGTGGGGAGAATGGGAAGGATGGATGGGTGTGCATCAAGTTGGGTACGCGAGAGTGACGCTTTGCGAGTGGACCGCTGCTTGACCATGGGCATCGTTTGTACGTAGCGATGGCGATGGCGGCGACGGCGGCGAAGGGCGGCAGCGGGCAAGGATGCCAATAGTCAGACACGACGCGGTATCGAGGCCGGGAGAGTCAGGCCATGGGTTTGCCTCACTGCCCAGGCGTTTGTTACGAGGGTCGACGTGAGCGTAGCGTTGTGTTGGGGCCGGGGCAGAGGCGAGTGGCACAGTCGACTGACTTGAGGCGAAGAGTCGGTGGCCATGGTCAGGCCGGGTGTCATGGGAAAGCTTCCGATGGGCATGGCGGCGAGTCAAAGGGCGACTATGTGGGATAGTCAAACCATGGGCGAGCGGCAGGGCAGCCATGAAGCCAACGACCCCGCCAGACTGGAAACCCTCCTCGAAGGCGGAAGATCAGGGCCTGGCGGGGCGCTGGCCAATCGTACGGCGGCCGGCGCCAGGCGCAAGGTGGGCCGAGGCTAGCGGTGGAAGCCAAAGGCTCCTTCCCCGGCGCCGAAGCAGTGGCAGGACCATGCCGCACCCACCCACCGCACCCACTTTGATCACGACACGGTCCCTCTGCGCGCGACGGCAGAGCCCTTTGCGGCCTCTTGAATCGCTGTCTTGCACGGCGACCCTGTCGAGTCGTAACGCGGGCCCCGCTGATGTGGCCTTCTAGAAATTGCACGCATTTCACGTGCGAGACGGCGGGCAGGCGGGGTTAGGCCGGCGCGGACAAGAAGGGCAGGCGCGCGCTGTACGGTAAACAAGACAAGACTGGGCAGACTGGCGGTCAGAAAACACCATGCACGCCGCTGCACGCGTTCTCTGGGGTCGTGATAAGGGTGGGTGTTGTTGGTCGCGTCGTTTGTTCCTGCATCGTTCCTGCAGTAGACGCGCCTCTGCAGCAATCAGCGCGGTGCAGGCACTGTGGGGGAAGGCGCGGCCTAGCGGATGGACGCGATCGGGCCTGCTCGACTCGACCAACGCTTGTTCCGCACTCTCGCGCCGCTTTAGCTGCCCGCCCCATTTGGCTCTCGCCGGCGGCTTCATAACTTTGCATCCGCTGCATTCGATAGCTCGTGTTCTATTTGTGCCGGCATGTGTGCGAGCACCCCGGCCTGCACAACTCTTTTGGACCGTCGACGTCGACAGACGTGCCGCGCCCGCATCGCCCTCAGCCAACAGCAGCCGTTGGAGATGCATCTCGTTGTTGCAATCACCGTGTTGGTCGTGGTGGGTGTGCTGCTGCTCTTACCCACTGCATACACACATGCCACCACGCACACTACATACCCTCGCCATGTGGCAAATCAGCCGCTGAAACAAACTTGCATCATGGATTGGATTCCACGCACCTATATGTCCATCCTAATGCCATGCCTTCTTGCGCCTTTTGGCAGAAAAAACTCGGTCGTGGTGGCGATGTGCAGCTCACCGCACTCGACCATGTCGCACCATGGGCTATCCGTCGTGTTTCCGACCACTGGGAGCCGGCGGTGCCAACCTTCTCCAGCTGCCAGCTGCCACCAGCCAGTCGTCCTCTTGCATCATGGCTGCCGTTCCTGCCTGAGCCCGGCACGCCCACTTGTCGCGCGGTGCGTGTGGCGATGGATTGACCTTCTACATTCGCCAGAGCCAGCAGGGCCCGATGCGGTTCAATGACTATGGCCTCGCATTCTTGGTGCCCATTCTGCCTCCGCCGTGAGACATCGCTACCACACTTCTGCGCCGTAGGGAAAGCATAGCGAAACTGTCGCACCTGCTGCTCGCCGCCTTTTCGCCCACACTGCGCGTTCCGCCGCCGCTCGCTCGTCAGCATCTCGTTCGTTCGTTACATTGCTTCTGCAGTGGTCGACAGCGGTCATACCGCGGGCGGGTACGGCGAGCGCTACGGTCTTGTTTGGTGTGACAGACTGTTGTAAAGCGCGCGCGGTCTTACCCTCATCACCGTCACGGCCCTTCCGCTGCCGATGACGATGATGCTGAGTGGATGTTTCAAAACACCGGGTACAGGGTCGCCCAGCTATCATTATCGATTGGCGGATAGCATGGATAGGCTGAATGAAACCCGGCTTTGCGCTAATGGCAAGGCGAGTTGGAGTCGTGTGAGAGGGTGAGCAGAGAGACGACGGCATGCCTGCACTGCTGCTAGACGGGCATGACTGACCACCCACCCCACCACCACCGCCCGCCCACACCCACACGTCCATCCATTCACCGGCAGTATCAGCATCCGCATCTTGTCACCGTTGCCGCCGCAGCAGCTAACCCGCCTCCGCCAGCACTCGCCATGAGTCTTCCCGCAGCCAGCTCGCAACAAGGCTCCGTCTGTCGCCTTCAGCTTCGGTGGCTTCGCCATTCGGAGTGGGCGGCCAGACAGTCAGCGACTACGTAGGCCGACCCTCCATGCATCCCACCCAGGCTGGCCTCCAGCCAATCCGTGGAAGCCTTCCGGCACCGCCGCGCACATCTCATTTCGCCTATAGCCCCGTGCAGCTATGCATTGGGCGAATAATTTTAGGCCCCAAACCCATGCATAAATGCTCTCGCTGCTTTTGACGCGAGTCAAGACTAGGGTCTAATGCAGGATCCCATTCCTGGCTGGCATGTGGAGCGCGCTGCGCCCCGACACACTAAAGCGAGCCGTCCTGGAGCGTGTGCGCATCAGTTCTCTTTTTCACTGGCCTGCCCTGGTCCAAGGTTCATCAACCACGTCCCTCTCGTTTCTTTCCGTTCAGGATTTCATCTTGGGTCATAATTTTGTGCCCTCACACTCTTTGATCTTTATTATCTATTAAGTGACGGTTCTCGTTATTACGATCCGTTCCACAGTCATTCCTTCCACCACCACCTCTCCCTACTACTCTCCTAACACTTCCATACTACTATACAACTAATACCCCTTCATCTTTACTCGGCACCCATCCATCCATCCATCCAACTACCGGACGCAACTACACAAACACACACACCCTTCCACATCACATCACCGCCTCAATGGACGGCTCATACCCTATCCACCCTACCCAAGCAATGCAATCACCATTCTTCTACTACAACCCAGACCCTCAAGGCGAGAACAACCGCCAGCACGGTCACTTCACACCCCACCCATCAGGACAATCCACCTTCCAGCCACAGAACATGTACTACCAGAGGCCGACATCAGCAAACTCCCACATGGCCTACCCTCAGACCGCCTACGCCAGCCAGATGATGACTCCCGTCGCGTCGCCTCAGCCAATGTACCAGAAGCCCGCCATCTTGATCCAGCCTCAGGACTCGCCCTACCTCCACCCCATTGACACCGACTACTCCTTCTCGCCTGCCACCCCTCCTCTCTCATCATGTGGCAGCAGCACCAGCAGCCCTTCGTCCTACGACGTTCTCCCAACTCCGCTGCACGACATGTTCCCTGGTGAGGGTATGGAGGGTGTCAAGCAAGGTTGCGAGGGTGAGGTCTTTTCTGAGATTCTGTCGGCTGGCCTCGAGTGGCGTTCAACCACACCTCCCATGACACCAGGTATGTTTTGGCTACTTCCCGCCTCATTCGTGGAGAAAAGCTCGCGTGTTTGCGTGACGCTTTAAGCGACAAACCGACGGCGTGATTGTGCGGACTTGCATAGCTAACTCTGACCAGTATACATTCAGCCCCCAACCGCTAACCAGGGATCGTACCTTCTCTCTGCCACTTCTTGCCCTTCTCTTTCACCCTCCCCATCGCCTCTTCCCCGCACTCCCCTCGCCGAGGCTGAGAACAACTTCTGCAACCCCCGCGACCTCACCGTCTCGGCCGCTTCAGAGCTTCCCATCGTCACCCTTTGCCCTGGCGACGAGGAGCACAAGGTTGTCCTCAAGGGTGAGACTGCCAAGGTTGATAACCTGGAGTCTGCTCAGACCTTCAACTTCAACGGTCTTCCCACCTTTGAGCCTCTGTTCGAGCTTGACTGCGAAGACGAGTTCAACGGCCTTGTAAACTTCTCCACCGACAACACCCAGTTCCTCGGCAACAAGCGACAGCGCACTGACCTCGGCGCCTTCTCACCTGAGGAGGATTTCCTAAGCGACGAGAGCTTCACCGACTTTGAGGAGGAGCTTGTCCACGGCCTGCCTCTCACTCCTGCCACCAGCGAGTTCGAGAACATGTCCGCCGCCAAGAGGCAAACCGTCAAGAAGGCCCGCACCGTCTTCAGCGAGACCGAGTCTGACTTCCAGGGTAAGCAACAGACATGTGGTGTCGAGCACACCGTGTCTGGAGCCTCAAGCCAACAAGAATCAGGTCAAGCCGACAACGCCGTCGCCTCCAGCTCTGACGAGAACCCCACTCCTGTTGCTCCCACTAGCCGCCGCGGTCGCAAGCAGTCGCTTACCGACGACCCCTCCAAGACCTTCGTCTGCACTCTCTGCTCGCGCCGCTTCCGCCGCCAGGAGCACCTCAAGCGCCACTACCGCTCTCTCCACACTCACGACAAGCCCTTTGAGTGCACCGACTGCGGTAAGAAGTTCTCCCGAAGCGACAACCTCTCTCAGCACCAGCGCACCCACGGAACTGGTGCCGTCAGCCTCGAGGTCATGGGCTCTGACTTCCACCATGCCGACATGCAGCACGGCCAAGCCGGTGGGTTTGCCGCCCAGGCGCCTTCCACCATGGGTGAGATCCTTTACAACGCCGCTGCTGAGATTCCTACCTCGAGCTCCGACGGATCCGAGCATGAGTCATCACCCAGTCAGAAGAAGCGCAAGAGGAACGAGTAGGCATTTGCTTTTGCCCTGCTTTCTCCTTTGAACTTTTTAACGACCCTTCATGACATTCACCACATTCGGCAGAAGCACCTTGCATTGTGTGAGGCGACTGCTAGTCTACCTTGACGTCGATACGCAAAGGCGGCACCGCTAGACAGGCAGCACAGGTTCGCCCTTGGCGGCCGAAACACCACCGGCCATCAAAAGTTCCTCGCTCTTCTCCCCTTGTATTCTACGCGTCCGATCTGGGTGGCAAAGACACTCTGAGATTAGCTTCTTTTTTCACGCAAGCAACAACTTGGGCTTTTTATTTTTGCGCGTTTCTTCGGGGTTCTGGAGCGGGAGATTGGACACCACTGGCAGAACGGATAGATTTGGGATTCATTTTTTGCGTGCTTGGTTTTTTTTCCTCATGACGACATGGCCATTACCCTACTCACCGGCCATTATCGCCGTGCTGCCCTCCTGTTCATCATACCTTGCATTTCCTACACTCGTTGTAATTGGGCATGCGGCATCTTCCGCTTGCGCCTCTGACATTCTGGGAATCTTCGCTTCTTTCTCACTATACACACATGTAATCGTCTGACTTGTACCCCCCTGGCTCAGCAGAACACTTTATTCAAGCTTTACCGTAGCCAATTGTAGGTTAGGAGTGCTGGCACTGTCCGACTATCATAGCAAAAAAATGCGTTACACCGATACTTGAGCCTCTCTTTTGCTTTTTCTCATGTGAACTTTTGTGTGTGTGAAGCCGCGTAATGCAGAAGACGTTCTCCCTTCTTTTGCCTTGGCTGAGGTGATCAGTGGTTGCTTGACCCTGAACATACTGTCAGCAGTCGGCAGTCGTCGCTGCTTTTTTTATGGAAAGCGCCATACTTCTAGCGTGCGCTGACCTTTTAGCGAGTACGACTTTGCTCCTGCATCACCTCGATGCATCGGGCCGCCTCAACCCCAGCGTCGCTTTTTCGAGCCAGTCTGCTGCGGCACCCTTGAACTCGGTGCGCCATGGTGCAGTCATCATTGAATGTTATCGCGTTAATCTCCGGGGGGAAAGATTCGCTCTTTTCCATCCTCCACTGCCAGGCCAATGGCCACAGCGTCGTAGCATTAGCCAACCTCCACCCGGGGCCTATAGCCAATGGCGGCGGCGAACAAGACACAAACAGTTACATGTACCAGACTGTCGGCCATTCTGTCATCCCTCTCTATGAGCAGGCACTGGGACTTCCCTTGTATCGGCGGGAAATCACGGGTACTGCAGTGAACTCGAGCAGGGATTACGCCGCGCCTTCGTCAGAAAAGCAAGAGCAGGACGAGACTGAAGACTTGGTTCCGTTGCTCGCGACCATTATGCAGGCGCACCCGGAAGCTAATGCTGTGTCTACGGGTGCGATCCTCAGCACATATCAACGGACGCGTGTGGAATCTGTGGCGCTGAGGCTGGGGCTCACGCCGCTATCGTATCTGTGGCAGTATCCGCTATTGCCGCCATATACGCAATCGTCTCTTTTGCATGACATGTGTGCCGTTGGGCAAGAAGCAATCATTATTAAGACGGCGTCCGGTGGCTTAGACGAGGGCTTTTTGGGCCTCGATGTTGCTCGTCCGGCATCGATAGCACGGCTGGCCAAAGCAATGAGTCGATTTGGTGACGCAGGTGACGGCGCTATCCTGGGCGAGGGAGGCGAATTCGAGACTCTGGCGCTCAACGGGCCCAGGCCGCTGTGGAAAAAGAAAATAAGGATTGACGGCGGGCCGTCTGCCGTGTTCGAAGGCGGCCAGACGGTACTCAAGGTCCATGCGAGTTCGCTTGAGGAGAAGACGGAAGACGAAGGGTCTTCTGGGCACTTGAGGGTGCCAGAGCTTTTTGACAATGAGTTTACTAAATTGTTGGACATCACAGAGAGTAGCAGCGGCAATCAAGAGGGGGCGGATGGGGAGGATGGCACTGCACATGATGCCGCTGTACATCCAACAGAACGACTCCCTGAGAACACATGTAGCGAGACTGACACAGTCTTTACAAACTCGAATCTAACAAGCCACATGGGTGCGACGCCGTTGTCTTGTGCTCCTTCCCGACAACTCCGTAGGCTTCTCCTCCGCCTTGAGCACGTCCTCCGCCAACGCCATCTCACCAGGGCAAATGTAAACCACTGCACCCTTCTCCTCCGCGACATGGCAGACTTTACCGTCCTAAACCCAGTCTATGCCCAGTACTTTAGCCACGTGAACCCTCCGGCCAGAGTCACTATAGCAGCCGGAGATGCAATGCCAGCAGGCGTACACGTAATGCTCAGCATAATCCTAGACAAGAGTGCCAACAACAACAGCGTAGACAACAGACAGGGCCTCCACGTCCAAGGCAGAAGCTACTGGGCACCCGCAAACATCGGGCCCTACAGCCAAGCGATATCTGTGCGCCTACCTTCACCACCAACCTCCTCCTCCACTAGCGAGAATACCAGCATAAGCCCAGAAATTGTCTATATAGCCGGTCAAATTCCCCTCATCCCCGCCTCCATGGACCCTTACACAGCCCACGGCTTCAAAGGCCAAGCCATACTCTCTCTGCAACATCTCTGGCGCATCGGCCGCGCAAAAGGTGTAAAATGGTGGACCGGCGCTGTAGCTTTTATCCCTTCTAGCAGCACTGCTGTAGATGCAGACGTACATAAGAACGTGCGTACGGCCCAGAGAATCTGGCGAGATATCCACTCCGCCGCTTTATCCAAGCATACTGCAGAAGGAGACGAGGAAGACGACGACGGCGAAGATGATGACATGGACCCATGGGATAAACTCAACATCTCGTCTTCCCTTTCTTCCTTCAAAGATACCACCTTCCGCGCCCCGATACCAGACTACTCTACTTTGTGTGAAATCCCTGATTCCAGGGCTGAGGCTGAGGCTGATGTTGGTGGTGGTATTGTCCCGCCGTGCTTCGTCGCGCAAGTAGCGGCCCTGCCGCGTGGAGTAGATGTAGAATGGAGTGCTACGGGTCTGGCTCTCCCCTCTTCTTCTTCTTCTTCTTCTTCTTCTACATCACAGCGTATCCAGTTTACCCGACATAGTGCGTCACCGTATCGCAGCACGACAGCGGTGCAAGGGACACGCTCGCGCTTTGTGGCGCTCGAGGTGCGTGGTGAGGAGCGTGTGGAGGAGAAGAAGCTGGAGCCGTGGACGGCGGCGACGGCGTATGTGAATTGCCGTTTGAAGGGCAGTAGCACACAGTTGGAGAGTATTTTGAGTAGCAGCGGCGTGCAGTGGATTCCATGTCGGCGGGTGTGGGGTCAGGATGGGAGGGAGGTTAGGGCTGTGGTGGTGGGGAGGATAGATGAGTAACAACGTCATGGTTGACATGAGAAACAGGGCGTGCAAGGTATTCATCGTTCAAGAGCGTATAAGTCGTACTTCATATTCCATTCATTCATGCCCTTGTTCGTGTCTATACTAGACCAAAAGGCTAACTAAGTAACTGCCATTGTGCAGCAGACTCAAGGATATGCCCAAAACGCCATGCTTTCGCCTACGTGTATGTGTATATATTGTATAGTACATAAAGAAGAGAGTTGTTCCTTTTTAAACTCACTTTTTTTCGTTCATCTCAAGCGTGTCATGCGTCCATTCAGGGTATCATCATGTCTAAGCAATATTTCCAGCCAGTCCGAGAAAGAGGGCTTGGGCCGCAAGCTGCAGGGTCCAAATGCCCACCTTTTTGATGCGGCGCTTCCGTGTAGTTCGGTCCTCGAGGACGTCGCGAGCAAAGGCATCATACATCTGTAAGTGTTAGTGTTTGGTTTGTGAAGCGAGGGCATGGACAACAACATACCTCTTTTGATACCTCCTCCATCAGTCCGCTGTCATACAGTGTCCAACTTCCGTTAAACTCGCTGACTTTCTTGACAACTCTGCAGTTGACTGGAATGAATGTACGACTCGAGTTGATGTATGCGACAATCGGCCGTACAAGAGCATTGTTGACGTACGAAATGTCCCTTGTGAAAATGGGGACAGCAGCACGGACGTCGTTGAGATGGACGCGCATATCCATAATTATGTAACGCGAGTCCTCTCCTTGCTCAGATTTGGTGTCGTCGTGATGGTGTTCGTCGAAGCCGTGGACTGCATGATCGGAGAAATGATGCTTGCGCTGCTGGGTGACAGTGGCTTCGACGCGGTCGTACATATCGGACATGACCTTAGCAATGCTATCGTCGTTGTCGTTAGGGAACATGACGTCTGCTATAATGTCGACGTTTCCCTCATGAATCCAGGAGAATGGGCCCTCGTAACCGCGGTTGAGATGATCGATGTTGAGTCCATCAATGCGTATCCGGCTGTGCTTCTTCCAGGAGCTGCCGTCCTCTGAGGCGCGACCGCTGCTCAGCTGGGCGCCTGTGTAGTTGTGGGTTTGCCGGGGGTGAATGGTGAAGAGCGAGTTGTCGAAAGAACCAGACATCATGTTGGCGGAAAGGAAGTCATAGAAGAGCCATTGCTTGCGGAGCTGGGGAAGATCGCAGGAGTAGATACTGACGGAAAAGGGGCGGAAGCCGTTCGGTTGGTAGACGGTTACCAAAACATCCTCCATCTTGAACGAGTCGAGCTCAAAATCTCCGGGCTGGTGCTCATGCTTGTATGATCTCGGGTCAACGCCTTCAATAGTACGCACTGAAGTTCGATCAACCACACCTCGGATGCCCTTGATTTCGACGTCCTCTAACAGGCCTTTGCCATTGAACCACTTGGAGAAGGACAAGGTGATGTTGACTGTATCAATGGATATGTCAAACTGGGTGTAATTGGTGTCTTCTTCTGTTTCCGCGTTGGCCGGAGTCCCGCCCTGAGCCCGAGCCGCAGCCGCAGCCGTTATCTCTGTCTTAGAACCTTTGCTGACCTTGCCTGCGCCCTGGCCGGGACGGCGCGAGACAAACACATTGCGGAAGGAAATGACACCGTCTCTCCACTTGGGGACTACAGCAGTCTCGAAGACGACCTTGATGCCTGAGGACTTTGTCAAGTAGTTGCCGATCCATTTACCCACTGTCTCCTGGGAAAAGGCCGTGTTGATGAGGAAGATGGTCAGCATGAAAAAGGTTGTAGTTCCCAAGACAATCCACAGTACATGTGCGGCAATGATCCACGAGAAGAGAGCGTATATCTCGTCGGCATTGAAGGGGCGTGTACTCCGGATGGTGAGCCATTTGAAGTGGATCTTGATGCGTGACCAGAAGCCCGAGGCCGCAGCCAGCAGTTCAGCCTTACTAGGGCGGTATATATGTGGCAGGTGGTGGGGTAGGCGGTCGAGGAGGGGCTTTGACGTCTCTGGCGATTCGGGCTGTTGGTCTGGCGTCGGCTTCGAGGGCTTGGGCGGCGCATTAGGCTGAGGGGAGAGATTGGCCTGCGGTGCCTGGCCGGAAGACCCACGCTTATTATCGGACGACGGGCGGGTGACTGAGCTCTTGTTGCGGCGATTGTTGTTTCTGGTCCTGCCCAGTGCGCGTGAGGCCTTGGACGAGGCGTGACGGACGCATGCTGCAAAGACGGCGCTGGTGACGCTCTGCTGAAAGCTGCTTGGGCGAGGCCTGAGCAAGATTGGGCTCAGACTCAGACTAGGACTCAGGTTTGGGCGAGGCCATGGGCTCGAGGCCGTTGACAGGCGGGCGAGAGCATGTGAAGCGGGTGGGCGGGCAAAGGCAACGCTCTCTTTCAGCGGCGGGGTTGCCAGGACGGGGCGCCACAGCAAGCCGAGCGTTCGCACATGCTTGTTCATGATAAGCGCGGCGGGCACATTGTCGACGGTCGCAGGAGGAGGAATTGCGGTGCGGGCAGGGCGACGAGACGGGCCAAGAGGGATGGTTGTTCACGTCATTCTATTTGACGCCTCGCATTCGCCCGCAAAAGAAGGCGGCGGGCAGCGACATTGTGCCGCTAGTCCCTTCTCGGCCGCCCACCAGCATCGCCTCTCCAAATTTCTTGAACACGCCCCACATCTTCACAGGCCGCGCCCGACAACACCACCTGCGACTCGACAACTCTCAGTTCGACCACAGCACATACGACGTATACAAAAACACCACCAAGCGCAACATGCCTGCCCCCACCGCCCTACAGCGCCGCCCCGACGAGTTCGCCGACAATGTCACCATGGAGGCCGAGTCTGTCCCACTGCCCACCGAATCCGACGGCGACCTGATCTCCATGAGTATCGACCCGGTCGATGCTGCGCAAACGGCCCCAGAGGCGCCCGCTGAAGACATGCCCATGGTGGACGAGAGCGGCAAGCCAAAGTTCCCCGCCGCCAAGTCGATACCGCTCGCTTTCCGCCGTGAGCAGCGCAAGGTGCCCATTCCGCCGCACAGAATGACTCCGCTCAAGAACTCGTGGCCCAAGATCTACCCTCCTCTGGTCGAGCACCTCAAGCTGCAAGTCCGCATGAACATAAAGAGCAAGAGCGTTGAGCTGCGCACCTCGAACGCCACCACCGATACGGGCGCACTCCAGAAGGGAGAGGACTTGTACGTGAAGCCAATTCGACAGGCGATGTCTTGCTTCGAGCGGGGCTCTCCATGCAAACTACGGGCACATACTGACTTTCTGCAGTGTTAAGGCTTTTACTCTGGGTTTCGACACAGACGATGCGATTGCGGTATGCCCACACGATTCCACTTGAATGACAAGGAGCTAATGTTTTTTTTAGCTACTGAGGCTGGATGACCTGTACATTGAAACTTTTGAAATCAAGGTACTTATCACCAATTGTGTTCCTCCAACACGTTCACTAACTCCATACCCCAGGACGTAAAATCACTTACAGGCGAACATCTCAGCCGAGCAATCGGCCGTATCGCTGGCAAGGACGGCAAGACAAAATTCGCCATTGAAAACGCCAGTAGAACAAGAGGTTCGCATCCACCCTGCTTCCAGTTCCATTTGGGTTCTAACAAGCACCAGTCGTTCTCGCAGACCAAAAGATCCACATCCTCGGCGGCTTCAAGAACATTCACATTGCCCGCGAGTCCATTGTCAGTTTGATCCTGGGACAAAACCCCAGCAAAGTATACGGCAACCTGCGAACCGTTGCAGGCAGGATGAAGGAGAGGTTTTAGAGAGAAAGAAAGAAGGAATTGACCTATTCAAAGGAAGCATTCGCACCGCAGCAAGGCAGAAAAGCGATATCCGGCATTTACACGGCGTTCAAGGAGAAAAGGGACTGGGGACATGGCAGGCAATCAAAATACCATCTGACATAACTTGATGACGATTGGAAGACGATGGGCTCGCGCTACGTCGTGAGATAGAAAGCAATTTACGATTTACTCATATCCACTCTTGTGCGCGTGAACATGGAATGCCCTATACCACGACGGCTTTTGTTCAAAAAGACAACACTGTCCAAATATAAAGAGGCGACGGTACAGTCATTCTGTTGATAAATAATACATGTCTTGAAATGAAAATTACTATTGTTTCTATGTTGAGCTATGTACTTGACCAGATACCACCCCTATTTCATTCGAATGTCCACACACAAAAAAAGAACTTTCCTCACGCCTTGTTTCCCCCAACCAACCCCTTCACGCGCTTAGCACCCTTCCCTAGCGCTCCAAACACCTTCCCCAGTCCAAAGCTCCACCCCTTGATTCTCACGCTCCACACAAAGAAATACACCAGCGCCCAATTACTCACACAAAACGCCAGAAAGATGCCGAAATCGCGCCACTTGTCGCCCGCATCGATATTCAGCGAGGCCAGGTAATCGTTGCCAACGCTATACGGACAATACTGGCACGCCTCGGTCGCCTGGGAGTTAAGTAGATAACCCGGCGCACCATCTGCAAAGGCGCCCGCATACTCTCCACACGACGCACCAGGCGGAGGATTAAACACCGCCGTTTCGGTCTCCAGGCAGCGAACCGGGATGCCGTTTAGCGTCGCAGCTAGGACGCCGCCGATCCAGTAGGTCGACGGATTGACGTAGTACATCCAGTATTTCCAGAAGACGGGCATCATTTCGTAAGGGCGAACGACGCCGTTGAAGAGACCGAACATGACGAAGAAGAAAGGCAGGACGTTTGAGATTACGGTGAAGGAGGGCGCGAAGGCGCAGATCCATTGGCCCCAGGAGGAAATGAAGAGGAAGAAGAGCATCGTCATAAGGAAGACGTAGCCGGAGGTCGAGCTATCGGTTGGTAGGCCAGAGGGGAAGTACCAGAGGAGGAAGTAGATGACGCTTGAGACGATGGCCATGGGGATTTCGGCAACGACTTGTGCGGTGGTGAAGGCGACCCAGCCGTAGATTCGAGAGGGGAGTTCGCGGGCTTGCCAGAGGGCCATGTTAGAGTAGAATTTGGGCACGACGCCGTTGACGATGGTCGGGGGGATCAGGATGATGAGGAAGGCGGTGAACATGCGGTTTTGAAGGTCGCCGACGCTGTAGCCGAGTTGCCAGAAGGTGAAGCCGTTGAAGATGCCGATGATGACGGCGACGAAGAGTTTGCCGTATAAGTACGAAGGGTCGCGCCAGTACTGAGTAAATGTGCGCTTGGTGAGGAGGATCGTTTGCTGCCATGTCGAGGCGGCGAATTCAAATTCTTCTTCCACATCGCCGGCTTTGTGCGTCTCAGATACAATTTTACTGCGTGAACTCTTGATGCGCTCGATCTCTTCAATCACCTGCACGTTGTTGTCGGACTTGAGCCATTCTTCGTTCCAGTCGATCTTGCTGCCGTCTTTGCGTTTGGCAGGTTTGGCGGCGGTTTCGAGCACGAATTCGGCTACGTTCTTGTTGGGAGGACATTGTACGCCGCGGTCGCCAAAGTACTTGATAACGTCCTTGCCGTTCTCACCTACAGGGCCAAAGTAGAAAGTGTTGCCGCCGGGGTTGAGGGCGAGGATCATGTCGAATTGTTGGATCAGCACACTGCTGGGCTGGTGGATAGTGCATAAAATAGCCTGGCCTGCTTGTGCAAGCTTCTTCAGAAACTGGACAATGGAGTATGCAGAATTGCTGTCGAGTCCACTGGTAGGTTCGTCGAGGAAAAGCAAGAGCGAGGGTTTCGCTGCCAGCTCAACACCGATAGTCAGACGCTTCTTCTGTTCGACACCCAAGCTCGAGACTAGCGCATCTTGCATATCCTGAAGCTCAAGGAGGTCGATAATCTTGTTAACGTAATTGAGCTTCTCTTGCTTGGGGGTCTTCCTGTCCTGTCTCAACAGGGCAGAGAACTCGAGAGCCTCGCGGATTGTCGCCGTGCCGTCGTGCAGATCCATTTGCTCACAGAAACCAGTACCTCGTTGGAAAGCCTTACCAAGATCCTTGCCATCGACCAGAAATTCTCCTGAAACCACTCCCATAGTCTGTCTCTGCGACAGAGTGTTGAGCAAAGTCGACTTGCCTGCACCCGAGGCACCCACAAGCGCAATCATAACACCAGGTTTTGCGTATCCGTTGACCTTGTTAAGAAGCTTACGTTCACCGCCCTGGTATGGAACAGTATACTCGACATCCTTCCAGGTAAAGACGCTTTCGCTACTCGAGATGGACTCCAGTGCCTCTTCTTCACCCTGGGCAGTAGTGTTGGTGCTAGCTGTCGACTCGCCAGCCGTCACCTTCTCCTCGTCGACAGGACGATCTTCCTGAATAGTCTTCTTCGCACGCTTGGTCTTTGCAAAGACCAATGCACCTCCACCGGTCTGCGCAAAGGATACCGTCTCGGTCGCGATCACTGTCACCAACAGGTACAGCACAGAGAAGGCTATGACGACACCAAAGTTGCGCCAGAGGTTTGATCGCGAGTAGTTAAACGACACCTGGAGATAGTCGGAACCCGGCACCTGATTCGAGTTTGGTGGTGCACCTGTCACACTGCATCCCTGGTATGCTGGATCAACGCCGGGGCCCTGGGGTACCAACTGGCTAGGAGCACAATCCATGATCCGGTCGGAGAACTCGTTGGAAAGAACAGCTTCGAATGAGTAAGCCGCGGGGTTGATCCAGTAGATCCATCCGAACCAGATGTAGTCATTCAGCAGTTGCGGCCTGGGAATGACATAGCCGGTGTAGATAATCAGCAAGTTGAGCGCTATACCTGCAAATCTCACTGCGTCGTCGATCGTCGGTGACAAGGCTGCAAACATACGGTACAGCGAAGTAATGCAAAAGGTGGTGACGTAGATGAAGAGGAAGTAGATGAAGAACTTGGACACGTCGACGTCGAGGCCAGTCATGAAGTACATGGCGACGGAAAAGGGGATGACCTGCGCCAGGAGCAACGGGAGATCCTGTACTACGCGTGCAATAACTACCGCACTGGGACGGTAGAAAGCATAGTCTTCGTGGCGCTTGACGACGTTGCGTCCCGAGACAGCCTTCATGAGCTCAGACAGCTGGAGCCAGCCCAGGAAGAGAATAGAGAAGAAACCAGAACCACCGCGGGTAAAGGCACCAGAGGTATCCATAGCTTGGCCGTAGAACAGCGAACCGACGATAAGACTGTTGGAGATGATGATGAAGAACTTGGTGTAAAGGGTCGTTTTGTCGCCCCAGGTTAACCAAAACTCTCGCTGGGTACAAGCGAGGACCTGGCGGACAAAGGAGACGGTAAAAGGCGACTTCTTGCGCACCGTCTTGCTCTTGCTCTCGCGGACAGCTCCCTCAAACTCCTTAGCGTCGGAATATCCACTTCGCTCCAGTTCGGCCTCGTACTCCTGTATCTCCCTCAAGACACTCTTGTACGCCTCACTCTCACGGAAAGCCTTCTCAAGCTCTTCCGACGTCTTGGGGGCCTTGTCTTCGAACCCAGGTCGGAACTGGCGCTCCTTAGGGTCCGTGACTGCGGTTAGAAAATCGGCAGTAGTCTGGCGCTCTGGGCACTGAAAGCCAAGGTCGATGAAGTACTGCTTTGCGGCGCGTGCTGGGCCCTGGTAGATGCATCGGCCAGCATCGATGACCATGACCTTGTCCATGACTTCGTAGATGCCTTCGCCTGCTTGATACAGGGTGACAAGCGTGGTTCGATTACTCATATCGGTCATGATGCGTAGCGACTTGGCGTAGTCAAGAGCAGTACTTGCATCGAGGCCTCTTGTACTATTGTCCCAGCAGGTAACCGTGCTCTTGGTTGCGAGAGTTTCGGCAATGGAGACACGCTTGCGTTCGCCTCCACTGACACCGCGAACATACTCGTCTCCGACTTTGGTGTACTTTGTGTGGGATATACCAAAGACCTTGAGGAGTGCTTCGAGAATGATTGGAATCTCGTGTTTCTCATTCTTCTTGGTCTTGTTGGTGAGCGCAAACTTCAGCGTCTGCCACACGTTCAAGTCGGCCATATGCGAGTCGTCCTCGGGATTATAATTGACCTCGCCCCTAAAGTACTTCTTCTGTTTGTCGGCAGGGATTCCACCATAGGAAACCTCGCCTTCAACCGAAGCGTAACTTTCTCGGTTGTTGGCAATTGCCTTCAGGAAAGTCGAACAACCAGATCCAGGTCGTCCCAGCACCAGCATCATCTCTCCGTCCTTGACAACTCCAGAGAAATCATGGATCAGCGTCCGCATTTGCTTATCCTTTCCAAACTTGAATGCTGGAACCAGGTTGGATACGATGCGGTAAAGGTCGGGTCCAAACGTTCCCAGGATGGCATCAGGGAGGGTTCTCGCGAACGAAGCAGTCGATCCTATGCCTTTGACGGTGAGATTCTTGTACACGACACCGACTTTCTTGGCTGATTGGCCATTCTTGCGCTTCTCAAAGTGACCTTCGCGCATGAATTGGCCAAGCTCAAAGTCATCTTCCTTTTCACCTGCAATGGCAGCTCCAATGTCACCGGGCTTGTCGTCCTCAGCGTCACTTGTGCCTTCTTCTGCGCGTGCAATGGAATCCCGGCGGTGGGTCTGGCGAGTACTGATCCTACTAAGAGTCCGGGACACAGCATCTGATCGATGGGACTGTGCGCCGTGTGACCGTGACCGAGAAAGTGAAGCAAGCTCTTCTCGCAGCACCTCCAGATCTTCTGCCGCAGTTTTTGAGTCTAGCTTTCCGGCATCGCGTTCGCCCCATGTTCCCGACCGCTGAAGACGCTCACGGTCAGGACTGCTCTCCTCACTCGGAGTTTCAGGAGTTACTACTTCTTCTCCACCATCGCGAAGATAATCATCGTCGTGCCATGGATTCCGCCTGTTATCTCTTTCTGAGGGTGGGAGTGAGGAACCCCACATTTTCCCAGCCTATGATGAAACAAATTTGTAATCAAGTAGTTGTATGAAGGACAGAAGAAAGAAGTGAGTCTGCAGAAATGCAGCGAAGGAGATCAAGAAAAAGATTGGCTAGGAGCACACTTGTGGCAGAGGAGTACTGACAGAAGTAGGCTGGGGGTCATAATGATGGGTAATGAAACAATGTATAGCACCTCAGTGGACCTCAGGCCAAAAAAAATCCATTAAGCAGAAGGAGGCAACGGAGATAAGCACGGATGTCGTCATGCCTGAGATTGGGGTCCACGATTTACTTGCCTTGCCGAGGGGCTAAAGGGCGACATGCATCCACTCTACACACCGATGTACCTCACAACCAACTCCGACACAGCGTTGCAGACCCATTTTTTGCGCATTACCAATCAATGCTGCCTGAAAAAAGATGGTGAAGGATTCCCGCACAGTAAGATGACCCTGCATATCCTTGGCGCCAACACGAGTCGCTTTTCGCTCTTGTAAGGTGGATCAATTAGTTTAAATTGACACGCGTGTACATGTAGCCTGCAGACAACCGTTATTAGAAATCGGGAAAAGGAGCGGGTCCCCTCTATGTATGGATGTCAAGCCGATGCAGATGTTTCTACCAATGCCATGGCATGCATCCTGGCATGGATTTTCTCTTCTGCGGGCAGATCCGTGAACTGTCGATCCTGCCAAGACTGTTACCGCCTTGTCTTAACTCCGACTTGCGTGCTTGTTCCTCTGTCAGCATATGACTCGGTTGTATTCCAAGTCGCCTATATGCATGCCGAAAGCAGTAAATTGGGCGCACCGCTTAGAAATGTTGAGAAACAAACGCCCACGAGTGGGTTAGCGTGGCCGCACAGAGATAAGTACCATGATGTCGGTTTGCGTTAATATAGATATATTCTACCTGAAGGGGTATTCGCATGTGAATGTAATCGTGGGTTTATACGTGTCGCTATCCGCCATTCTCCTAGCCCAGAAACGCGTTGTACCATCTACGGCTTCTTCTCGATGAGCTGGGGAATATCCTCAGGCTTGTTCTTTCCCTCGAGGATATTGTAGACTGCGGTGAAGAGCGGGAACTCGTCTTCCATGCCCTCGGCCTTGAGGAATTCATTGACTTCATATGCAGTGCTAGTGCCTTGCAGTTTCTGGCCATTGAGCTCCGTCTGCTCAATCTCGTTGATGGGCTTGCCGCGCTCGACCGCCATCTTTGCGCAGCGGAAGTTTCGTCCACCCATGCACGACGTTACTACGTCGGCAACACCACAGCTTTCTTCGGTGAAAGTACTGGTGCGCGCACTCTCTCCGAAGAAGGCCTTGCCGAATCGGACCATTTCCAGAATACCAACGCGCATGACCGCGGCCTTGGCGTTGTCTCCCCATCCCAGGCCGTCTACAAAGCCTGCTGCAAGGGCGATGATGTTCTTGAGAGCACCGCCAAGCGAGACACCAGCCACGTCGTTGACGATATGTACGTGAAAGTAAGGGCGGTGGAAGAGTTTACGAACGTTTTCGTGTGACAGTGGCGGATACTCATTGGGTAGAGCAGTCAGATGCGCAGAACGCTTGCTGGGTTGCTGCTTGCTGGGGTCGATGAGATCGACATGAGTAGTGAGGTCAACCTGGGACGCACTTGGTGAGCCCCTTGGTGTGGGATGGCGCGAGTCCATCGGCGGGGGGTCGTATGCCACGGTCGTCTCCGAGTATTTCTCCTGGGCAATCTCAGATGCAATGTTTGCGCCTGAAAGAGCACCACAGTATATGTTGAGCGTCATGCCAATGGTCTCCGACATCAAGCGAATACCCTTCTCACTGACATCGACACCTTTTGTACAGCAGATTGCTCGCGCATAGGGAAGAATCTTTCCGACCAGTTGCTGGCATGAACGCGCGATGAACTGGTGGGGTAGCACGAAAATGAGCATGGTAGAGTCTTTGCACGAGTCGGGGAGATCGGGGTTGGCAATGACGTTGGAAGGGAGGGTGATGTTGGGGAGGTATTTGACGTTCTCGTGAACCCTGTTGATGATCTGGGACAGCTTCTCAGGCTTATCCTCGCCGGTGTAGTGGCGCGAGTCTTTCGGAATCGTGTACTCTTCCTCGAACACCCACATCTGTACGGTTTCCTCGAACAGAGTCGGGTTCTCCTTGACGTTCTCGGCGACTAGTTTGGCCATAGTGGTGCCCCTGCAATACCAGTCAGCCAATGCTCTATGCCGCCTACTCCATGTCTCCGAGTTTGCAAGGACAAGCCATAGGTGCCAAATGCTACATACCAGTTACCTGAGCCAACCACTGTGACCTTGTGCTTGCGACCAGCAGAGAGAGACGCCATTGTGTTATAGGTATGTCCTTTTCTGTGCAAAGTTTTGCTGGAGAAGAGGCGACTCGACACGGCGGCGTGTTTTTGCGGGATTCGCAGGTGTTGAGTGACGCAGCAAGACAAGGAGGAAGCGAGAGTGAATAGGCCCCTAAATTTGCAGAGGGCCACTTTTTGCGGGTTCCTATGATGCGCGCACGCAGTCAGTATGAAGACATGAAAAAGAAGCTTCTAGCTGCACAGCAGTTTATATGCCATCACAGCATACCCGTTGGGATCACAAGACTGACCTCGGCAGCTCGTGATGCGGCGTCGCCGGAAGCTTCAATGGCTGCTTTGGCCAACGTCCCAAGGTTGGCGGTGAGGGGGTTTGACAGTGGAACTTTGCTTGGCAGCAAGATATCGAGCGTGGGCGTCAAGCGGCTTACATACATACGTAGATAGGGTTGATAGGCTGGAGGGGATCTCGGTCCATTTGCGTCATGTGCATGGATCAGCAAGTCGGATTTTGGGGCGTTCGTGGATCAACAAAGCATGCAGGCTCGACAGCCAATTGCATTCGAGGAGCCGCACGCCTGACCGACCACCAGGACCAACATCGAGTACCGCCGGCCGGGCACTACTAGTACAACGTGCGCATTATGAACTTGCAAGTCTTGGCAGCACAGACAACAGGGAGAGTAACAGGGGCAGTATTGGTAGTATTGGGGTATTACAAGTCGTGTGTTCTTTCATAAAACATCGCATTAAGTATCCTCCGAGAGGCACCACACCCTCCATCAGCAGTGATGAACAAGAAAATCCGCAAAGATAACAGCCAAAGCCATGAAACGCCAACGCTAAGAAGCTGCCGAAGATGATCCTCCTTCACCCCAAAGTCCACATCTCGTGCTGATAGCAGTAACCCAAGGCCCTCTCGTCACCGTCCAACAGGGACCGGCCCGCGACCCTTTTGGTATGGTATTGCTTTACAAGGCCAAGCCGAAGACGGCGAGGAGACCACCGGCAAGGGCAGAGGTGCCGTAGACGGCAAGGTTAGCAGCAGCGCCCTGAGGAGCAGCGCTCGAGGCGGCGGCGCCGGACGAGCCGGTAGGGCTGGGAGAGTCGCCGCTGGTGGCTGAAGGGCTACCTGAAGCAGAGCTGGAGCCGGAGCCGGAGCCAGAGTTACCAGCCTCGGTGGCCTGCTCGATGGTCTTGTTGCCGCAGAGGTTGTCGCGAGCCTGCTCACACTCGAACTGAGTAGTGGCGTCAGTGCCCGAGGCGGCGATACAGTTGCTGTACCAGACAAGGCACATCTGGCCGGGGACGGTCTGCTGGTACTGGCTCATGGAGCTCGAGACATCGGTACCGTTGCGGCACTTGCAGGAGAACTTGAGGGTGGACTGTGTGCACATTAGTACTGAAGTCTGGCAGCGGCGCACGACGAGACACGTACAGAATCACACTGGTTGCCGTTGCTGGCAAGCTGGCCGCGACCACCGCAGAGCTCGACGCAGGTGTTCTGGTTGGCCTGGCACCACGACTGCCTGTCGTCCTGGTCGACCGAGTTGGGGTCAACGGTGCAGCACGGGATGGGGGTGTTGAAGGTGCTGTTCTGCGCAGCGGCGAAGCCGGCAAAGGCCGAGGCGGCGACGATGATGCTGGAGGAGCGCATTGTTGTGGATGGGGCAAAGTATCAATGCCTGTGGTCCGAGGAGAGTCAGCGGAAGGCCGGCAGTGGAAGCAGAGGGCGGCAGCTCGGTGAGGCGACGCGAGGGTGAATGTGCAGCGCCAATCGCGCAGGCAATGGGTGCAATCGCGTGTTTCCCACGGCTGCCGTCGTGGCTGGGGGGCGGGAAACTTACAGCGTGATGTATAATGCTGATTTGGGGAGACGGATGACAGAGACGGGTGTTGTTGCTGGGGACGGCAGGAATATATGCTGCAACGCACGGGCGATACAAGACGGCTAGTCGGCCGTGCTTGCCTACTCGGAGCTAGTGCTAGGGCCATTGTTTTCATGATACGCTCAGACGCGGCGGAACCTTCACCTGGGCAGATGCTGATTGCCCATTTTGTTCTTCCTCTTGCCGGGATATCGATCGTCATGCTAGCTGCTGCTGCGTCCAATGCTGCCTCCTCTTGCACTCCCTCTTCTCATGCCCTTCATGCCTGGCCATTGGCGCCGTCCGCCGTTGCATGTCGCGTGTCATGACGACGGATGCCATCGTCACCATCTCGCCGTTCGGTTTCAGATATCGCCAGTCGCAAAACCCGCCACGCTTCGGATATGCGCCTGCAGCCAAACCCCGCTCAACCGGCTGCGTCGCCAACTGCCAACCAACCTCCCAAGGCCCTAGGTTAGGTCGTCTCTCTATCTGACGGTGCTATCCCGCCTCGGCCTAAGTGCGTTGCGCCGCTTGGTTGGGGCATGGAGGATCAATGGCTGGTCGCAACCCTGCACAGTGGCCGTGCATTCTGTACAAACCAAATGAACAGTACTGGCATATCCGGGGCTTGCCTATACAGGTCCGCCTTGCTCGCCCGGGCCAAGCTCTGCCGCTGCACCACAAGCCTGATCAAAAAGCAGTGCCAGTGTCGGCTCAAGCTGGGCCCTCTATCCCATGGGTTTCACGTCTGGCGGGCAGCGACCACTGCTGGCGACATCCAGCCACACGCAGACTACGTACGTGTACATCCGGCTGCGTGTGGCCGTTGTCGTTGCTCGAGGAACGCTATTTGCTTGATTTCCGCATTACCAGCCTTAGCGTATTGCCTGCCTTGCTGGGCCGCTTGCATACATACTACCATTCCTCGGGCCGCCCAGGAGCAGCTGCATGTGCCCACCCCGACGGCCCAATCATCGCCCGCCCGCCAGATTAGCCATTACAGGAATGCATGCTGATTTTGTTGTGAAGCCATGCCCATCGCCACACACCGCCATGCGCTCAACACACTGCTCATCTCCACCTTCTGCGGATCCTCCCACCAATCATCCCGACACAAAATCCACCCTATCGTGCAACCACGCGGGAACACCAGCGCTTGTCTGTACACGCAATCCAGAGGCGGTGACTTCTGGCGTGTATGGCTGCAACAATGCGCGTCCGCATGCCACCATGTACCCCAGAGTCGCAGTAGTCTATCACCAGAGAGGTTAATCCATGCATTCTACGCCAGCTGCTTGCGTGGCTGGATCGTGGCGCGACGGCACTCCATCTTCTGTCCGTTCTGTCAACTTGCCAGCCGCCATCGTCATCGCTCACTCTTCAAGTCAGCAATGCACACAGTCACTTTTTGCGGGTGTGGCATGAGGTAAGGCAATGTGGGGTGATTCGCAGGTGGGTCTTTCTGCTCCACGCATCACAGTCCCTACGAATACGATGGCAGCCGTCGCCTTCACCTCTTCTTTGGGTTGAAGTATGGAACAAAAACAATGCATGGAGAACCCAGCAGAGAGCCGCTTGGGCCTCATCGAACGTGTGGTTTGTGCGCACATCGCCAGCAGGCTTATCTGAATCCATCACCGCTCTGCGCAAAGTGTCACGCTGGTTGTTTTTTTTTCTCAACAAGCTGTCTCCTTTGTTGCTTCCATGTTCTAGAGTTCGTGTGCATTCTGTTAAGTTTGCGGCTCGTATCATGCTGAGTGTTTTGAGCGAGTCTTCATAAGCGCTTGCAGTAAAGTCGCGCTTCTACCTTTACAGCCGAGATGATGTCACGACTCCGACTTGGGTCTGGCAGTGAGGCGGAACTTCAAACACATCCCTATGCAGTTTTGAGCGGACGCATCGCCATTACTGCCATTGGTAGCACGTTTCCCACCCACTGGCAACCATCTTTGCAATGCACAACAACTATTTTGTCTGCACCCTTGGTCAAGCGGCCGTTCTTAACACGAGTCCGAAGTCGTACCGAAACATCAGCGAGTTTCTTAATTGGCAAGCCCAGCATCACCCCTTACTCCCTGCTGTTGGCTTTCCAATTCCCAAACCAAACCATCAGGCGTGGGAACATAAGGTCGCTACTTTCCAAGATGTTGATCACGGCGTTGATGTCTTCGCCTCACGACTCTCAATCACTCTTGGCCCTTCGCGTCTTCCCCAGGCTGTTGCTCTGTTGTGTCATAGCTCACCTGAATTCCTATTCACTTGGCTTGGCTTGATAAGGCTAGGTCATTCTGTCTTACTCATAGCTCCTCAATGTCAGCCGGCTGCAATTTTACACCTCTGCACTTCGTGTCGAGTATCCATCTTACTTTATGATGAGGCCCATGCTGAGAGGGCGGAACAAACGGAAGAACTAGTAAAAGGTCAAGGGTCATATTTACTAGAAACAAAGCTACTACCACTAGGTGGCTCGGAAGACATATGGGAAGTAATTGAAGAGCGGAACGAAATTAACATTGAGCCTCTCCATGTCGACGGAGGAGCAGTCGCTTATCTGCATCACACTTCTGGAACTTCCTCCGGCCTCCCAAAGCCTATTCCACAGTCGCACCGCGCAGCTATTGGCGTGCTCCCGCACCTCCCAAAGATACCGACTATTGCTTCATTCACTACGACACCACTGTACCATGGAGGAATTGCGGATTTGTTTAGATGTTGGACCAGCAATGCCCTGATTTGGCTTTTCCCGGGCAAAGATGTACCCATTACCGCACGCAACGTCTGTAATTGCCTAGATGCTGCCAGAACATATGCAAAGGTAGAAGGGCTACCTAAGGTCAAGTACTTCTCCTCAGTCCCTTATGTGCTTCAGATGATGGAGGCGGACGAAAGGGGATTGGAGCTGCTCCAGGGCATGGATATCGTGGGTGTTGGAGGAGCAGCATTGCCGACAGAAGTTGGCGATCGCCTGGTCAGGAGAAGAGTCAATCTCATCTCACGGTTTGGAAGCGCAGAATGTGGCTTCATCCTATCGTCGTATCGTGAGTCCAGTGCCGACCAAGATTGGCAATACTTAAGAAATTACAACCCGCCAAAACTGGTGGAATTCGAAAAGCGCGAAGGCGGTCTGGCTGAACTTGTCATCAAGCCTGGGTGGCCACATATGGTAACTTCGACTTCGTACATAGAACGTGTGACTAGCTGTTAACATCAGCTAGGCAAAGCAGAACCGACCCGATGGATCTTTCGCCACCGCTGATCTGTTTGCGCCTCATCCTACAATCAAGAACGCTTGGTTGTATCACTCACGAGCAGACTCTCAACTCACCCTCATCACGGGAAAGAAGTTTGACCCGGCCCCTCTCGAAGACGCTCTCGCAACATCTCCTTACCTTGATGATGTTCTAATCTTTGGCAACAATCGGCCTTTCCCAGGTGCCTTACTCCTGCGCTCTAAGCAAGCCAGCGAGATGTCTGATGACGAATTGCTCAGCATTATCAAGGGACAAATAGAGAAGCTGAACAATGAAAGCCAGGATCATGCTCGAATACCATTTGACATGCTGGTTCCAGTCCCCTATCAAGACAAGCCTCTCGAGAAAAGCAGCAAGGGTACTATAATCCGGAGGGCTGCCGAGTCCCGGTTTGAGGACCTTATTGATCATGCGTACAGTGCCCAAGACTCTAATGACTCACTCGAAGTGAGAGATCAAGACTTGCCGCAGCACTTGGTTGGCCTCATTCAAAGCTTGACCGGGCAAACCGCAGAGCTCTCGGAAGACATGGACCTTTTCTCTTATGGCGTTGATTCTATTGCGTGCATGCAGCTAAGAACACGCCTGAGACGACTGATACCCAATGTCGAGGGACAGCTACCCATGAGCGTGGTTGAAGATTGTGGTTCCATTCGACGGCTAACAGAATACGTATTGCGAAAACGACATGGAGAAAGCGATGCGGGAGAGGAGGACGACGATCAATCAATGTTGGATATGGTGGAGCGGTACAGCTCATTCCAAAAGCCAGATCTAGCTGCGTCGGCCAATGGACCTCCGGAAAAGCACCCAGGCAACGATGTTGTTGTACTTACTGGGGCCACTGGTGCGCTAGGTGCGCATATTCTAAGCCTGTTACAGAAGACACCCACAGTCTCAGCTGTATATTGCCTCGTTAGGGGAGCAGACGAAGTAGCAGCCAGGGAGCGCGTTAACAAAGCGCTGCAGCAACGCGGTCTCATCAGCCTAGGTCCTCCTGGCACCTCTAATAACAAAGTCAAAGTAATACCAGCACAGCTGGGTGACGAGGGTCTGGGGTTAGACGATGAAACATACGACTTGCTCGCGGCGAAAGTAACCTTGATCATTCACGTCGCATGGACTGTCAACTTTCGTCTCAAACTGCGCAGCTTCGAAAAGGACAACATCGCTGGGGTGCGAAACCTCCTCAACCTTGGCTTGAAGGCATCACGCTCGCAGCCTCCTCGTTTCTTGTACTGCTCCTCCACGGCAGCAATTATGAACGGCTCCCTGGACGACACAGGTAAGCTGCCTGAAACAATCACTACTACGCCCTCTTCAACATCATCTTTGGGCTACTCTCGCTCAAAATGGGTGGCAGAGCATATTTGCCTGAGAGCTTATGAGCAAACGGCGTTGCAGGGGCGCGTCGCTGTTGTGCGTGTTGGTCAGCTCACCGGTGATTCAACCACCGGGGTGTGGAACACCAAGGAAGCTTGGCCTATGATGCTGAGCACGGCAAGACTCATCAAATGCCTTCCTGATCTGGGCTCGGAGCCGCTCGACTGGTTACCTGTGGATATCGCCGCGAGAGCGTTGTTAGAAGCAGCAGACACGCTCGAGGACAACGTTTCAATGCCCGTCTACCATGTGCTGAACCCACACCAAACCCCGACTTGGCACCAGATGCTAGAGTGGCTGCAGAAGCGAGAGAACCTTGACATTGTGACGCCTAAGGAATGGGTTGAGCGGCTTGAGGCTGCTGCGGATTCCAATCACTCTGCGTTGAAGCTGTTGGGCCTGTGGAAGGAGTCTTACGGTGGTGAATCCGCCGAACTAGGCGCCCGACCGCAGTTTTCGACAAAAAATACAAGCGAGCGCGTGTCAGTGCTGAGAGACGTACAGCCGCTGGACGAGGAATATATAGAGAGGATGTGGTACTGGGTGCAGCAAAACGTGCGCTAACGGAGCGTTTTGGAGTACGGGGAGGGGTCCATGTTAGCCTCGCACCCACAAGTTCCGACACCGAGATAGACAATGCCATGTGCGAAAATCAACCTGTTTAGTCCTGTGAGTCACTGTCCATGTTTATGCATTACCTATTTGCCTAACCGAGACTGGGAGGTGTACCGGCTTTCAGCTGTGTTTGTATGCGGTCATTTTCCGTTTTCTTATAACTTGCTCATCGACACAGCCGCAGCGTGTTGTGTTGGTAGTACAAAAGGGTTCCGTGCGTATGACGTGCATACGGTAGGATGTACATACATACAACGTGTACAGTAGCATACAGCTGAGGCAACAGTGTTAAAAAAACAGGGCGCCTCATAACATCAGGAGAGCAAAACATCCATATACCCGATGCAACACTCCAATCTATCTTTTTCTTTGCTTTCGCCAAGCTAGTAAGTTGCTTCAGAAAAGTCACAGAATTCATGCCGAACAACCTAAAAAAGTGACCGATGATGATAAACTGAGACATGGGGACTGTTACCCCATCCCGTGTCGTTCTCGTCGTATAGCGGGTGGCGGGAGGTAATTAAACACCGACCTCCGACCTACGTTTTTTTGCCAAGCCGTACGCCCCGGTCCAATCCAAAGGGCTAGCTGGACAAAAAGTTAGCCCTTGTTTATATTATGGATCCACTGGGGCGTTGGAGCTATCGCATCTGGTCGAGATTTACGTAGCGAAGAGACTTGTTTTTGTTGTTCTTGTGCACGTTCGTTTGCAAAGGAGTAGGATTGCCGAAAGGTATGCATGTGCGTCATGGGGCAAGAGATTTGACGATCATCTGAGCGGAGATTTGCTCTGCTGTGTTCTCTTGCATGAGAAGTAGGAGGTCGAGATAAACAATTCATGTGATGATGTCAGCAGGGTAAAGGCTTGGTCGAGAATCCACGAAAGAAAATTAGAGTTGAGCGGATTAGAGCGAGTTAGCGTCGACGCTTCGGGGTGCGCGCACTCCGCTTGTGTTCGCCATTATGATTCCAAACCGCGAGCGGAGACAGATTAAGCCACACGATCGGCGCGAGGGCGCGAGGGCGCGAGGGCTTTTCCCTAGGATGACTTTTTTGTCCGGTCTGCTCGTTTCGGGTACCGAGCAAATAGGCCCCCTGCGATGTGCTGCGAGGTGCAAGGCGTAAGGTCATCGGTTGTGCGGCACAAGACGCTCCCTAGAATCGTGTGGCTTGCAATCAGGCAGCAAACGCGAGCCAGAAACAAGCAGTCGGACGAAATGTCGCTCCGATGAATCCTCGTCGCACCTCAGGCTAGGCTTTTTCGCACACCGGCGCAGCCCTAAGCTCCGCGAAACTTGGTCTAAACGTCCGGGATCTAAGCTCACTTCTAGATCCTTCGTGATGCGAGCTCCACTTTGACGGTTACGGCGAGGAACTGGAATCCGTCCCTGCGCCCTTGTGGGGGAGACTATTGTGACTCCTTTTTTTGCGCCAGCCACGGAGTGGCCGATATAACTAGACGCGTATCCTTCACTCTTGTCCTCTACAGCACTCGCCACCTAGTCGACTCCGACTTCCCTGTGACAAAACAAACACCAACACGTGCACGCACCCATCCAATTGTCTAGATGAGTGACCTAAACAACAACCTCCGTCCATCCAGTATGGCCGACTCGGAGAAGACGGCTACGCCGAGCGTCCAACATACTCTGGGCAACGAGCCCAAGGGTCCTGTCGAGACTGTTCTTCCAGCATCCACAGCGGCCGTAGAGGCTGCAGCGCCTGTTGCTGTTACCGAGGAAAAGTCATCGCGACCGAATTCGACAGCCAGCCCAGCAGCAGCAGATGACGACGACGATTTCGAGTACCCAACCAAATGGAAGTTGACTGCCATCACCATTGCCCTATGTCTGAGCGTCTTTTGCATGGCCCTGGTAAGTCTGATGTAATACCCGCGATTAGTCTCCCGTAGTTCCACGGCATTGGTACACAACGGTGATCGGCGTGACTTGCGTGACGCCAAGTGCTTATTCACATGAACGTACGCTAACACCTCCATGCAGGACAACACCATCATCGCAACAGCTATTCCTCGCATTACAGATCAGTTCAAAGCCCTGAACGATGTTGGTTGGTATGGATCTTCGTACCTGCTCACCACATGCGCAACCCAGCTCATGTACGGTAAATTCTACACCTTTTACTCCATCAAGTGGGTCTACCTCATCGCGCTCGGCATCTTCGAACTCGGCTCGCTCATCTGTGGTGTTGCGCCAAACTCGACGGCGCTTATCATTGGACGTGCCATTGCTGGTGTGGGCGCCGCTGGTATCTTCTCGGGAGCCATTTTGATCGTCTCGGTCACGGTGCCGTTGCGCCAGCGTCCCACATACATGGGTGTGATTGGAGGCATGTACGGCATCGCGTCTGTTGCTGGTCCGCTCATGGGTGGAGCCTTCACTGACCACGTGGTAAGTAACCGTCTTGACTCTATCCAGCCAGAATCGCCTACTAACGAGAACAGACTTGGAGACTGTGTTTCTACATCAACCTGCCCTTTGGTCTTATCACGGCAGCTTTCATCATCCCCTTCCTCCAGGTCAATCGCCGCGGTGCAAAGATCCAAGCTACATGGCGTGAACAGATCCAGAAGTTCGACCTTCCTGGAACTGCCTGCTTTTTGCCTGCCATTGTATGCCTCTTGCTCGCTCTCCAATGGGGCGGCAGCAAGTACCATTGGAACGACGGCCGCATTATTGCCCTCTTTGTTCTCTTCGCTGTCCTGATCGGTGGCTTTCTTGTTATCCAGTGGTGGAAGCAGGAAGATGCCACGGTTCCTCCTCGTGTTTTCTTGAACCGCAATGTCTGGGGATCCGCATGGTTCGGTGCTATGCTGGGTGCCAGTTTCTTCGTCATGGTCTACTATCTCCCTATCTGGTTCCAGGCGATTAAGGGGGCGTCCGCGACCAAGTCCGGAATCATGAATCTGCCAGCTATTCTTGGCCTGGTCATCATCTCCATGTTGGCTGGTGGTGCCGTCACGGCCCTCGGCTACTACACTCCGTTCATGCTCATTTCGTCCGTCCTCATGGCTATCGGCGCCGGTTTGCTCGCCACCCTCGAAGTCGACAGTGGCTCCCCGAAGTGGATTGGCTACCAGTTCATTTTCGGAACCGGTGTTGGTTTCGGCATGCAGCAGATCCTCGTTGCTGTTCAGACGGCGCTTCCCGCAGAGGATGTTCCGATCGGTACCGCATGCATGATGTTCTTCCAAACGCTCGGCGGTGCTCTCTTCATCTCTGTCGGCCAGAACGTCTTTACCAACCAGCTCATCAAGAACCTCGAGAGCATCGTGCCCGATCTTGATGCTGGCATCGTCCTTCGCACTGGAGCAACAGAACTCAAGAGCGTCATTGATTCGAAGTTCCTCAACGGCGTGCTCGTCGCATACAATGAGACGCTCGTCCAGACCTTCTACGTCTCGGTTGCCTGTGGAGCGATTTCGATCTTTGGTGCGGCTTTTGTTGAGTGGAAGTCGATGAAGGGCAAGCAGATTACCATGGCTGCTGCATAAAAGGTCAACAAATCAACACGTTGACCTTTATTGCTACCCCAATGGACGCCTAACTTCGGCGTTTGTTTGTAAAATGATACCCCTTTCCTACAAGACATGTTTTAGCATCAAGCATGGCGTTGGAGCGCTTTCTGTTCTCACGGGTTTCTTGTTGATAGATTCTGATGTATATTGAAGTAGCGGAATTAGGAGACGTAGCTTATGAGCTTTGGAGATGGATGTACCGGATTACGACTCTTCGCTCTTCGAACAAAGATATGAACATATTTAATACATACTAGCATTTTCAATTAGAGCAACCTTAAGAAGAGTGATGTTCCTTTCGTTAGTTGACAGTGAGGCTGTGCCTTTCATAAGGGCTGTAAACTTTGGTCGATTGAAGTAAGATGGTACCAAGAGCCAGGGGAAAGTTCAAGTAAGCCAGTCACGTCGTTGTATATACCCCAGGCATTGTTATCCGACCATCCGCAGCCGCCGCCCGGAGGACTTGAGAGCCGGAGCCGAGGGAAAAGATGACGTCAGCCTCCCCTCTTCGCTGCAAGTTCTGTGGCTTTTCCGTTTTTGCTTGTCACACGGCAGCAATCTTCCTTGTTCGGGCGCTGGCAACGGCCAAGAAGAGGGGACTAGTGGAGTCTACCGTTGGCACCAGCAAATGAGCGTCACTGTCCGAGATGAACTCGACGTAGCATTGGACTGCCGCACGGGAGTATTCGAACTGTCCGCTGGTTAGCCCGAGGCTTAGCTGAGCTTGTTTTTTGCAAGGACCAGG
Source organism: Curvularia sp. ZM96 (assembly GCA_022457065.1). Lineage (NCBI taxonomy): Eukaryota > Fungi > Ascomycota > Dothideomycetes > Pleosporales > Pleosporaceae > Curvularia > Curvularia sp. ZM96. The sequence goes on along the minus strand of JAJGBQ010000007.1, from coordinate 1,229,728 downwards.
GCCTCCCACGATCAACACTCGGCCGGCCGCTGCGCCCGCCTTGGATTGCGCGTTCAATCAAGGCTTTTCATTTACCTGACCTGCATAACATTCAATCTACATATCACGCGATGCAGTGGCCATATTAGTCGACATTGCGACAACAGAAATCTGCACTGAACCCCGAGTTGCCCGGTTCTGCGCCCACCGAGCACCCCTTGCGCCGCAACGCGACGACCCAGCAAAGCCTGCACGCCCTCGAGTCCTCCGATTGACGCGCCGTCGCACACCGCCATCATGGTCGAGGAGAAGAAACCCGCGTCAGACGATGTACAGAATGGACATGCACAGGGCACAGGGGATAGAGAAGGGGTCGAGAATGGCGCAAATACAGAGTACCCAAAGCCGCAGAAGACGGATACGGCCGGCAGCAAGAAAAAGGGACCAGAAGGAGGTTTCGATGACACACCTGTACCGCGCGCACCGCCTGGATACACAGTCAAGTTTACGCTACACCGTGCCAACAACCTACCGCTTGCCGACATCAACACTCTCTCCGCCGACCCCTTCATCATCGCGCAGCTGACTACAGCCCTACCAACGAGACACAAGGAGGACCCTCCTCTGACGATGCGCACGCACACCATACGGCAGAACACTGATCCAGTGTGGAATTTCGAATGGATAGTCGCCAACGTGCCTGCATCAGGATTCAACCTCAAGTGCCGTATCTACGACGAGGACCCTGCTGATCACGACGACCGCCTCGGCAACGTTCACGTTACGGTTCCCTCTGTAAATGAGAATTGGGGAGGCATACGTGAGCAAACATATTCTATCAAGAAGCGCATGGTCAGCAAGAGGGCGTTTATCCTACGTGCCGTCGCGGTTTGCTTCGGCAAGGCGCAGCACATGACGGGATCACTCACTGTCAGTGTCGAGGTACTCGGTAGGACGCAAGACGAGAATGGAGGGCGCGTGTACACTGTAGGGCCACAATTCTGGATACGGCATTACTCGCCGCTGCTAGGACGCCTACTGGGTCAGAAGGAACCCAACGACGACGAAAACCAAGTGTCGCGAAGAACCGGCAAGCATAAACCGGAAAAGTACAACTTCCAGTCCAACCAGATGCAGCTGCGTGGCCCCGTACCTGAGGCAATGTACCACCGCTATGTTGAGTTTAAACCTTTTGTCAAGAGCATGTTTACTGCACAGGGCGTACGGGGATTCATCTTATCCAAGGCACTACACCACCAGCACGCGCGCGTGTATAATTTCGATCACGCTACCGACTACAAAGTCATCAAAGAGCCTTGTAAGGAATTTACACAGAAATTCCTCGAACTTGTGCACTACGATCAGGGCGGCCGCATCTTCACCTACGTTCTGACACTCGATGCCCTCTTCCGCTTTACAGAAACCGGCAAGGAATTCGGCATTGACATGCTGAGCAAACACACCATGCACAGCGATGTAGCACCGTATATAGCCTTTTCCGGTGAATTCTTCGTCCGGCGACTTAAGCACAAGGACCGACAACCTCCCGACGAAGGCGGCCACAACGCTTCGCATCCCCCCTGCGACATCGAAGGCGGACCCCCCGACGACCCACCCAAGAAAGACCCCGCATACTACGAACTCGTCATCGACAACGACTCAGGCACCTACCGCCCCAACGCCGCCCTCCTCCCCCAATTAAAAACCTTTTTCCAATCTAATTTCCCGGGCCTCCACATCCGCACCCTCGACTGCCAAGGCGACGCCGAGAAAATGCAAGCCATGAAGGAAGAGCAGCGCGAGCGCAAGAAGCGCGAGGGCGAGGCCGTCGTCTACACACAAATATCTCGCGCTAGCTCCGTAAGCAGCAGTGATGAGGAGGAGCTCGATCGTCTAGAGACTCAAGGGGAAATGTCGCCCAGGCACCTAAGACACCAGATTCAACGCGAGGCCGGCGCCAAAGTCGATGCCATGAAGTTGCATGCGAAGGATTACCGATTGAGTGGCAGTCGTGAGGCGTGGAAAGGTGATAAACGTCCTGATGATGCAAAGCCGAACCAGGATGCTGCGAAGGAGAAACAAGAGGGTGTTGCGGGCGCGGTGTGAGGTGTCATAGTCGTTCTGGGGCTTTTCCTTCTTACAACCCCTATTATCATCATTACTGATATTACTCCTCCCTGCATCTTTCATCATTCACGCCCTCCTCCTCCCATGTACATGTTTCTCCTCTTGTTTACTTTTACTCCTTGTTCTATTACCCACCACCACTACTACTACCTCCTTCCTCTGCCCCTTTTCTTTTGTCATCCAAACCCCCCATCTGTACGTACGATCCGAGAGCGTTTGCCCCCTTTTTTTTGTTGTTGATCACCTGTTTTTCTGAAGTTTACTACCATCGTCACCTTTTTCTTTACCCTGGAAAAACCATATATTGTCTAGTTGACAGATTGAGAAAAAGAAAGAAAGAAAGAAAGAAAGAAAGAAAGAAAGAAAGAAAGAAAGAAAGAAAGAAAGAAAGAAAGAAAGAAGAAAGAAAGTAGTGGGAGAAGGACGAGAAGGACGAGGAGGATGAAGTCTTTTTGTGGCGATGAGATACCCCACCTGCTGGTGCAGTACCTTGTGTATCTATTGATTATCTGCTGTCATAATATCTGGCTATCTATCACTGTGGCATTGTGTAGGAAATGTATTATTGAATTTTTTAGTATGTGTGTTTTTTGGGATGTGATGAATGCTGGATTGAAGCGTGTGATTGTTGATCGTTTGAAGAAAGTATGTGCATGACAGAGAACGAGCGAGAGAGTCATCTGACAGCAGTGCAAGAAGAACCTTGATGAAGCTGAATTCATTTCATGAAATAATATCTAAAGACATACGTCTAGTTCATGTATCGAATCTAGGCATCTATACCATCGTATTTTGGTAGATTATCGAGCTCTGGTTTTCCCTTTCTTACTCTAAAAAACGAAGAGGGTATAAAACTAAACCCTCACAAAAGGACTCTTCGGCTATGCAAAACAAAAAAACAAACAAGCTCAGAAAAGATAGTTTTACTATTCCTGTCTCTAGACCCTACAATCGCACCTGGAACTTTGGGTTCGTCCTGATCTTCTCGCCATAGTACCTAAACAGCACCGGCACAGGAATAAAAGCAAGAGCCAGAAGGCCAAGGAGTGTGTTTCCCCAACCTAGACCCAGCGTTTTGAACATGGGCAGTCCGGCTAGCGGCAAAACACCACCAAAGATGGAGCGGAGAATAGTGTTTGCTGCCATTGCTGAGGCAGCATGAACGGTGAAGGCATCCACCAGGTATGTCTGCACAGTCATGAGACAGGTTAGATTGCCCAAGCCAACAAACGACATGGACATGATGGGCACAATCCAATGCACCTTGTGCTGAGTAGTCCAGCCATAGATGATAACTCCGATTGGCAACAGGATAGCTCCCGGCAATGTGAGTTGGATGGGAAGGCGGTGTTCAGGTTTCAGGTTACCCTTTTTCTGATGCTTGACAACGAATTTGTCGGACCAGATACCCAGCATTGCTAGGCCCAGCAGCATGCCTATGCCGATGCCAAGGTACGCAAGTCCGACTGAGCCTGAGGAAAAGTGATACTGGCCTTCGAAGACAAAGGTGATGGTTGTGAAGAAGAGATAGAGAATACCGTAGTTGAGTGAGACATAGAGGCACATGAGAAAGACGATAGGCGACAGGAAGAGCATCTTCATGGGCCGTACGATGGCTTGGACGAAAATTTTCTTTGGAGGTAGGTCTTTCGCCAATTTGGAGCGAAGATTGGTGTTCCCAGTCGACTTGATCAGGGCCTTTGTCTTGCGCTCCAGAAGAACCGGGTGGTATGTTTCGTGGCCCACAAACAGGAACGTGATACTAGCAGCGCCACAGGCAATGGCTAGGATCCAGTATACCCAGCGCCAGACAAGGCTCTCGACTAGGTAGCCTCCACCAATAGGTCCAACAACGGGTCCGATCAGGGCGCCCATGGCCCAGATTGCCATTGCCCCTGCGCGTTCCTGGACAGGAAACATATCTGCTACCGAACCGCCACCCAAGGTTAAAGGTGTAGAGCCTGCGCAGCCAGCCAAGAAACGGAAAGCGATGAGCATGCCCATGGAGTCTGAGACGGCACACACAATGTTGAAGATGATGAAGAGTATATTGCCGGCGTTGTACAGGATACTGCGCCCGTAGAGTTCAGACAGGGGCGCGATGAGCATGGGTCCGAAGGCGAAACCCAGAACGTAAACTGAAACGACGAAGGCTGCCATCAGGTTGGATGTCTCGTGAAAGGCGCGCATCACTTGCGGTACACCTGGCGCAAAGAAAGACGACGCGGCTGGGCTGATGACCGTCAGGACACTGAGGTTGGCAATCAGTATCCATTTTTTCTTCGCAGGCCAGTTCAAAGGATTTGCGGGATCATCGGGCCCGTCCCAATCTACAATGTCGGGATCAGTTTGTCGGCCTTCTCCGGCTTGGCTCGAGTTGGACAATGTTCGCTCGTCTGAATGTGTTGAGTTTGTAGAAGATGCTGGGCTTTCGATAGCCTTTTCTGGGTTTCGTGCGGATGCGTCTTCTGCAACCGTTGTATCTGCATTTTGGGCTTGTTCATATCTTTCTTTTGTGTCTGTGCTCGAGTGGTGTTGCATATCCTGCGTGGGCTCAGGGAGCGAGGTTACTGAGGCCATCGCGAAGACCTAATGCGGCGTAGGCTGCAATACTGTCAGCACATTGATATCTAGCGGACATATCTTTGGACTCTTCATGCTGAATGTACCAGCATGACAGGTCCGTTTCCATCGCCAGCTAATCCAGAGTGAGCAAGCCTTACCAAACGTAGTTGGATGATAGACGACAGTCGAATGGAGGTAACTGCAAATCCTCAAGCCAAGCCGACACTTGCAGATCAGTTAACAGGAAGCCCCAATATGGAAATTTCCGTCCTTGGATGGTACTCAGAAGCTCTTAAGAAAAGGAGGGGGAAGGTTGTTTAAGCCAAGCACTACCAGGCCGCACATGTTACGGACACAACACAAAGCGACCCTCCGACTATGGAAACGGCAGCACGCCCCGGCCTATGAAACTAGACGAATACCAACAACATCGGACGAACACATGGCCGAACATGGCGTATTCATAGAGATCCTCCTTATCTCCAGTTCGGGCCGTCATGTCCATGAAGAAGTGTGCGCCACGGCGACGTAACGCGCCAATAGGGATCCATTGAGGATAAATTACTAGCCTTATGAGACTCATCCTCCGTTATGGTTAGCCTAACAGGAAGGGCATATGGCGTATACCGTACGCTGTATCGGTGCGGGTGGTGGGTCGCACGGAGGATCGGAGGGTCGCTACGGCTCAAGGGGGGCTCGGCTGTGCCCGACGGTACACGACACTGGACTAGTAGCGCTCCCATATATTCTGTTGACCTGGCTTTGGGTACGTAGGGCAAATCTATGATTCTCCGTATTTCGTACGCATAGTTAAGCATGCGCATCCGATGTTGCCCTGTATCCAAAATTAGACGATGTCCCGAATCCATCATACTGAAGTAGCCTGTACCTTGTTCAACTCTACGATAAACATCCGATAGGCATAGCTCGAATGAATATAAGACATGGTGAGGTCGTAATTATTGGTAGGAAGGAGCTCATGTCGAAAGGTGTTGGTGGTCCGCCGATCCTTAGGAACTGTCCAGTCGAGGATGAATGGATTAGCGAGTTAGCAACGGAATAGCATGGGCACCGGCTTCAGTTTTTTGTATGTTGTCAGACGCTTGCTTAACAGATCTCCGTAAGATAGATGTTGCCCAGATCCGGCCCTCCGACTACTTCCGCAGTGTCCGTGGTAAGCAAACGGCCCGCCCATAAGAGCCTATGGACGAGTTTCAACCGAACGCGTGTACAAGGTTTAAAGTCTTGGCGGGTATGCTCGGAGTTTAAGAATGAGGGTCCGTGTTCGTTGTGAAGATGGAGTCTGCAGAAGGTCGTAAGCTGAATATTAGGTCTGATGTCATGGCTCAGCCAGACTCAAGAGAGGAAAGTGCGTGTTGAACCGCATCAAAATTCAGGACAAACTGGGTAAAAACACATATTTCACACCCTGCTATCAGTTGTTGTGCCCTAAATTCGATTACAAGAGATCAATACCAAGGCACTCCGCGTCTATTCTTTGTTCAAAACTTTCCGCCAGCCGAACTCTTCTTTCCACCCCAACATGTCTCTCATCTTCTTATTGCACACTGGTGATTCACGGTTGCCCATCTTTCGAGTTATCTGAACTCCTGGACACACCTTTTTCAACCAATCCTCAATGCTTCCCTCTGAATCTGGTATCGTGGTTTCATCATTCACCGCATTGAAGACCTGGAAACCCAATCCATCAGTCTCCAAGCAAGCTTGTACCATGCCCGCCAAATCCCTCGCATCCGTGTAGCTCCACGCATGGACTTTGAAATCCTGCGGCCTTGTCAGGTAGGCTTCGAATTTCCAGTCGTGATTCTCTGGTTCAATAACGGCGGAGATACGGAGGCAGTAGATGTCTACCCCTGGGAAGCGCCGGGCAAATGACGCGGCAGTTTGCTCCATACAAAGTTTAGACGTGGCGTAGACGTCCATGGGCCGAGTAGGCGTATCCTCGGTTATGGGGAAGTGCGCGTAATCAGTATCGCCTTCTGCATAGGTGACACCATAGGTTGTCAGACTGGAAGCCAGGATGATCTTTTCGTCAAGTTAGCAGCATTTTCGCTATCTCCCACCCCGGTTTTCATACCTTCTTTATGCCAAGCTTGCAGGCCGCTTCGATAATGTTATATGAACCTATCGTGTTGATCCGGAATGTCTCGTTATCCGGTACTCTCATGGGCTGCGGTATACCGGCAAAGTGTACAACTGCATCCGGCGTCTTGACTGGCTCCATGAATGGCTCGCTGACCTGGAAATGACAAGACAAGCTGTTGAACGCTTGTGCACCATTGGTCAAGTCTGCCTTGAGCGTGTACACATCAGGATTATTCAGCGGTGTCATGTCGACATTGAGAATCTCATGGCCCCGAGAGGAAAGTCCAGAGATGACATGGCGCCCTGCTACCTAAGGAGGGGTTCGTAGTTAGTAGAATTCAAATAAAGAAGCGCTTGTAGAATCTATGTATTTGCACACTTGGTGATCTCCACAGCATCTGATATGTTTCGAGTGGCTATGTTCGCGCTAGGAAAACATGATGATCAAGAGGATGTTGGAGCAACGAGAGCATAACATACCCCAGAACCACCTGTAAAGACGATTCTCTTTCTAGATGTTGAGCCTGAAGGCGGCATTTCGTTGGTGTTGATGAGGGAAGAGGGATTTATGTATTTGAACTAGATATATTTCGGTACTGCAATGAACGTCGTGGTGCTGAGTTGCTTGGTAATATGTCGCCTTACAAATACTTCTGTTGTAAGCGTAGTACCCAGCGATATAAGCATGGAGCGTCGAGTTCCCCGCATGTTAGCGGAGTTCCCCACTTCGTCTCTCTCGGTGCCTTGGCTTACGAATCAATGCCAGTCGCCAAACGCGCAAGATGTATCATTCACTTGAACGAATACTATTGAAAGAGTACATGGTTCGACAGAATGTGAAAACAAGATAACTAGACCGTTAATGGTACATTCATTCATGTCTATCGTTTAGCATTCAGCCTCCCATTGGCCGCGGTTTCTTGCATCATGGTTTTGGTCTTTTCCATCATGAGTAGACTTACACAGTCTGCGTGCCATATCCCCTAATCCTGTCTGCGAATGCCCAGCTCTGATTCTCCAGCTTCACATTCTCGTCCAGTTCTACGCCGTCCTTGGTAACGATCGCAATCGAGTACTTGTCCATACTCCTGGCATCCCTGTAGAACAGAACCTTCATGCACTCCTTGATCTTCTCCACTGCCTGCTCCTTTGTGACGTTCTCCACGGCTGCCTCGTCTGGCAATATGGTCCTTAGAATCGGCTGAGCGAGATGTGCACCAAAGCCTGTGGCTAACGATGGCGATGTAAACGTGGTGCCGAGAAGATCTGCGCTTGCGAGGAAAGGCTTCGACTCGCCATCCATGCCGACAATGAGCAAGTGGTTCCACAGAGGGTCGAACTTTGATCGGCGGTTGTACATGACTTTGGCGAGGTAGGTATGAAGGTTCTTCGCATTGAGCGAATTCTCAGAGGAAGAGTAGTTCTCGCGAATGTCGAGGGAGTTCAGAAGGCGATCGATGTACTGCATGTCGGAGACGTCGCCACCGAAACCCACTACTACCTCATCGTTGAACTTTCGTAGACGCTTGACGTCGGTAAAGCGGGCAAGGGAGCCGTATGAAGCTGTATAACAGCATCAGCAAGAATGTCCTTATAGCCTACATTCCATTGTCCTACCTAGGTTGTCCGCCGCAATGACTACGCCATCCTTGAACTTGGCCGCGAGGACTGAGGTACCAGTAACAATCGGGCTCTGGGTGTGCTGATTTGGGCCATCAGATGCAAAGTGCGAGGGATCGTAGGCGCCATAAACATCGTCTCTAGGCTGGAATGCATTAGTATCACTGTTTGGTGGAGGCGAGCGAGAGACATACACGGCCCCATGCCTGCGGAAGGTGGTTCATTGTTGAGACGATTACTGGAGCTCGGGATTGTATCAAGGCGAGATTTCGAGGCTGAGTCTGCAACCGAGTATCTCAAAGTGGGCTGGGAGGTGAAGTGGTTGTCACGGTGCTGGTAGGCAGTCGGTGGTTGCGCAGCTCGCCCGCCAAGATGTAGACATGGCCCAAGCTCCGTATACTCAAGTCAGTTGGAGATAGTCACCCGCAAGCATTGCGCACTCCAAAATGCTCGGAATCGACTATCCAGACAGTGACGAGGAAGAGGTCGCACAGGCGACACAGCCAGAGGTGAGACTCGTAAACGGATTTCAAGGGCTCCGACCGCTACTAATATAGAGTTGACCAACATTCCTCCAACAGTTGCGCCTGCACCTGCGCCTGCGCCAGCCCAAGCACCGCCTTCAGCTCCCCCACCTCCCAAAAAGCCTTCTATTTCTGAAGGACCGGTTAGTGGACCCTCGCAAGGGCCGGCAGTATCGCCACCTCCCGCAGATGACGGCCCAGCCGACGATGCTGCCCCAGGCTCACCATATACAACGACCCGTGCTCTGATTCAGAACCTCACTCTACCTACCGTACCGAATTTCAACATACCAACTTCTCCTCCTGGATCGCCACCTCAAAAAGCAACCAAGAAGTTTGCGCAGTTCCTCGAACTCAAGAAGAAGAACCAGCATTTCAATCACCGATTGGAAAGCTCGTCTGTACTACGCGACCCTGGACATTCTCAGAAGTTGATGGACTTTGCAGGCATCAGTGAGGAGGAATTTTATGCCTCAACACTTTCAGAGGATGTTGCAATACCAACCGTTTTTCCACCATGGGCCTATGTAGAGGAACTGAAGGCTTCGCAGAAGCGCATTGCAAAAGCGAAGGAGCACGAGAAGTCTAAGAAACCAAGAGAGTCTGTAGACTTTGTCTCTGCAACCAAGTCTGGGACTTCCAGCGGGACAGGTACTCCGTCGATGTCCACTGTGGGAAAGCGAAAGGAGTTGGAGCATCGAGGAAGAGACGATTCAAGCTCGAGAAGCGCTTTGAAGAGCAGATCTAGATCACCCAAGAGGAGAAGGTCTAGGTCTAGGGAGAGGAGATAGGGACCGGAGCATCGTCGTGAGCCATGTATACGAGCAATGAGACTGGTCCGTAGCTGTGGAGTCGGACGTGCATCCATATAAACTGTCTATAAATACATGAAAATGCAAGATCCCGCTAATTTATGCTGCGGAGAGTTTAAATTTTGTGCTCCTCACCAAACCTATGTCTTGATTGAACGTAGGTTCAAGCTGTATGCCCTCACTACGTTAACGCCAAGACATTAGCGCGTGGAAGCTCCAGGCATTCGAGCTCCGCGTACTACAGCTCCGTCACCGAAGACCAGAACCTCCGGCCGACTGACCCACGACGCCCTTGAACTCTCATACAAAACCATCCCGCAACTCCTCCAGGCGCCCAAACTTTCCCAGATCGCAATGTCTGCACTTTACACTGGTGCACCTCCGCAAGGCGGCCCAGGCTACTCATTCAAGCAAACCCCCACAACGGTCCCGTCAGGCGAGCGGCAACATGGTTTCTACCCGTACGTATACCCCTCAAAATCTCCAATGTACCTCACTAACACTCCCGTAGATACACTGACAACGGCGGTTCGACGCTAGGCATCTCCGGAGCGGACTTCGCCATCCTCGCCGGTGACACACGTTCGACATCCGGCTACAACATCAACACACGATACGCGCCGAAGCTGTTCAAGATCGGCGGCGAGGGCTCAGACAACAAGGGTGCCAGGATAGTACTTTCGGTTGTAGGCTTCGCAGCGGACGCCCACGCCCTCAAGGAGCGCCTCGACACCATCGTGAAGATGTACAAGTACCAGCACGGCAAGCCTATGACCGTCTCGGCATGCGCACAGCGACTCAGCCATATCCTCTACAACAAGCGGTTCTTCCCTTACTACGTACACGCCATCCTGGGTGGCCTGGACGAAGACGGCAAGGGCGCACTGTACTCGTACGACCCCGTCGGCAGCTACGAGCGCGAGCAATGTAGGGCAGCGGGTGCGGCAGCATCGCTCATCATGCCCTTTTTGGACAACCAAGTCAACTTCAAAAACATGTATGAGCCCGGCAGCGGTGTAGGCCACGAGCTCAAGTCGAAACAAGCACAGCCGCTGCCTAGGGATCATGTCGAGGACTTGGTGCGGGATGCGTTTACGAGTGCGGTTGAGAGACACATTGAGGTTGGTGACGGGCTGCAGATGATGATAATTACAGCGGATGGCATAGCTGAGTCTTTTACGCCGCTCAAGAGGGATTAAGCGTCGTTGGGTGGTGGGGCGAGTATTCACGAACATGATGACTTCAAGAAGTGCAGAGCAACATGTACGAATAGCATGACATTTGCTACTTAGATGATGATCCAGAACCCAAGCTTTCTACCAATGACAAGGCGGGTTTCAATTGACTCTTTGACTACATCTTTTCTGATGACTTGTGAGGTCCTCTCGGGTTGCGTCGTCATTCCGAGCTATTCAATGCACTTACTTCATGACATGTTCTTGTATAAAGAGAGGCGTTGAGTTTGCTAATGCCGATACTTAATTGTGTCTTGTATCCGCAAATCTGCAGCAAGTAGGCCTGTATGTCGACTGCGCTGGTTAGTGCACCACTACATGACATTGCAAGTCGATGATTCATCTCCTATAGACATGAGTATCTACTAAGTCATCTGAATTTCATAGGATATAAGCATTTCGTGGGATGGTATATCATTTCATTTCATTTCGTATATCTCACACTCTCTCGATATCAAACTCTATAATTCATAGCGATTTCTTTTTTTCCTTCATAAAGCAACAGACGGTTCTTTCCAGTCTTGTTTTGCCAAAGATTTCGCTTACAGGTTAACGGCAGTCCTGAAGTTCTTGCCGGCGTAGATGGCGTTGTCACCGAGCTCCTCCTCGATACGGAGAATCTGGTTGAGCTTGGCGAGACGCTCAGATCGAGCTGGGGCACCAGTCTTGATCTGACCAGATCGCAGACCGACAACGATGTCAGCAATGGTAACATCCTCAGTCTCACCGGAGCGGTGAGAGACCATGACGCCCCAGCCGGCACCGAAAGCGTCCTTGGCAGCCTGGATGGCCTCAGTGATGGTACCAATCTGGTTGACCTTGAGGAGGAGAGCGTTGCAAGACTTGAGCTCGATGGCCTTCTTGATGAAAGCAGGGTTAGTGACAGTCAGGTCGTCACCAACAATCTGGAAGTCAGAAGTCTTGAAGAAGTAAGACCAGGCCTCCCAGTCGTCCTCAGCGAAGGGGTCCTCGATGCTGACAATGGGGTACTTCTCGGCCAGGGACTTGTAGAGCTCGGCGAGTTGCTCGTAGGTGAGCCACTTGCTCTTGTCGCTGTCGGGGTTCTTGAAGTCAAGGTCGTACTTCTTCTCATCGGCCTTGTAGAACTCGCTGGATGCGACGTCCATGGCGATCTTGATCTGACCAGTGTAGCCGGCCTCCTCGATGGCCTTGGTGATGAGGTCAAGGGCCTCCTCAGGGGTCTGAATATCTGGGGCAACACCGCCCTCGTCACCGACGTTTCCGGCAGATTGGCCGTAGGTCTTCTTGGCGAGGGACTTGAGCTTCTGGTAGACTTCGGCACCCTGGCGCATAGCCTCGGAGAACGTAGGAGCCTCACTATAGGGCATTAGATAGGCCTTTGCATGGAAGCATCGCGGTGGGCTTACCTTGGGACAATCATGAACTCTTGGAAAGCAAGACGACCACCGGCGTGGGAGCCACCGTTGAGGACGTTTTGGACTACATTGTCAGCCAGGGGTATTGAGAGCAAGTTTGGGATGACATACAAGGAACGGGAAGGACGTAGGGCTTCTTGGTACCAGCCAAGTCGGAGATGTGTGCGTAGAGAGGGACACCCTTCTCGGCAGCTGCGGCCTTTGCAATGGCCATGGAGACACCAAGGATGGCATTGGCGCCGAGCTTGGTCTTGTTCTCTGTGCCATCAAGCTTGTTGAGGAAAGCATCTACGGCAGACTGGTCCTTGACGTCGAGCTTCTCCTTGATGAGAGCAGGGGCAATGATGTCGTTGACGTTGGCGACAGCCTTGGTGACACCCTTGCCACCCCACTTGGTCTTGTCACCATCGCGGAGTTCGCAGGCCTCGTGGGAGCCAGTGGAGGCACCAGAGGGGACAATGGCACGGTGGAGGCCAGTCTCGGTGACAATGTCAACCTCGACGGTGGGGTTACCCTATCACAGGTCAGCAATGAGGCTACACTTGCAAGGGTGGTGTGGTCGTACGCGAGAGTCGTAGACGGAGCGGGCGTGGATCTTGGTGATGGCCATGGTGACTGCGATGCTGTTGAGGAGTCAATTGATGAGAATGGCAACCCGGGGGATGGAAGAGGAGATAAAGTAGTAGACAGGGCGGATGCGCGGGTCACAAGGTCCGGCCGCGGACAGGAGGTGGAGCAGAAATTTTGACTTACTAGTTGTACTATGTAAAAGCTCAGGTCGGTGTTGTTTTGTTTGGGTGGGGTGTTCCAGAGCTTATAAGCCCAGCAAGGTTTGGAGGGGTCGTTGAACAGATTCAGCCCCGCTATGACGCTGCAGCCTCATTGGCAGCCACGGCCTTTCTCGTAAGAGCATGCAGCAACATTATCGCAGAATCCCTCGAGGGGGGAGAGCCGCGCAAGCATCCCACCGAATGCCATGGAATCCACCGGACTGAAACCCATTGAGCCTCCCCACGGCCGCCAGAGACCCTTGAGCCAGCCATGCACGGGAGATCGCCTGGCTTAGGCTTCTTTTGTTCGCGTCTTGGTCTTCAATGCAGAGAAAGAAGAGAGACGCCTTGACGCGGAAGACGAAGCGTGTGCTGACACAACTGCTGCATCGGCTGATGTTGTGACATCCATCCATTGCCAAGCACGAGTGCCCCATCATGCTCAGGAGCAGATTGCGGCTTTTCTTGTATCGTGATGAACGGACGATTCAGTTTGTACCGTGAGCCATGGCCAGCCTTGTCGGCGGCAGGGCGGACATGCATCCCGGCTGGTTGCGGTCTCGTCTCCTACGGAGACAAGGCGGAGCCGACATACTAGTAGGATTGCTTTTGAAGAGGCCGAAAGACGATAGCCAGAGGAACTGCGGTTGAACTACTGCTTGATCAATATTGTCGAACATGGATACTCCCTCCAGCATCGCAAAGACCGGTGCCTTCCAAGCCTCCGGTGTGGCTTGCTACATAGGTAGAAGAAGGCTGGCCCCGTGTGACGTGGCTGCAGAACCAACCGTACGAGGTGTCAATTGACTTTCGTATAGACATGTATGCATGCTAAAAGCGCTTCTGAGCTACAAAGCGTCCTTCTCATAGACTTAAAGCGCAGCTCTTCAGTATAGCTCACGGTATGCCAAGACATTACGTGGCCCAAGCTCCCGCGGTGTAGCCTGCGCGTCAATCATAGGTACCTCTCTATTCGCGTTGGACCCCCCTTCAGCATCCAGGCCCCTCTGAACCCCTCCAGGCTATCCAAGGACAGTCTCCCCGAATTACAATCATCAGACCCCAAAGACAACAGAATCAGCAGCCATGGAGGTTCTACTAGGCATCACGGGCAAGGACTTTACCCTCATCGCCGCCTCCAAAGCCGCCATGCGAGGCGCCACCATCCTCAAAGCATCCGACGACAAGACCCGGGCACTGAATGCACACACGCTCATGGCCTTCTCTGGTGAGGCGGGAGACACGGTTCAGTTTGCTGAGTTCATCCAAGCAAATGTACAGTTATACTCGATGCGTAACAACATGGAGCTGTCACCAGCAGCAACCGCCAACTTCGTCCGGGGAGAGCTAGCATCGGCGCTGAGGTCACGGAAACCCTACACAGTGAACCTGCTTCTCGGCGGCTACGACACAATTGCGAACAAGCCTACATTATACTGGATCGACTACCTGGCGAGTCAAGCATCACTTCCTTATGCGGCACATGGCTATGCTCAGTACGTTGTCCACTCTCCCACAGGCAACGAATGACGCTAACATGTACATTTCAGATACTACTGTCTCTCCCTGCTCGACAAGCACCACCACCCAGACATCGACTACGAGCAAGGCCTGAAGATCATGCGTATGTGCACCGAGGAGCTCAAGCGCCGTCTACCGATTGATTTCAAGGGTGTCATCGTCAAGGCCATAACGAAGGATGGTATTAAGGATGTAGAGTATGAGGACGATGTGAAGGTAGCAATCCCATAGTGGCTGTAGGATACAAGGAGGTTGGACACTTGACGGTACAGAATCGGTAGCCGGCATGGAAAAGGCACCAAGAATGATGCCGCGTTCATAAAATCAAGGCATAGAAAATGTGCCATGAATTAATGACAATGATACATTACGACACATCTTCTTTCCATGTGGTAACGTCATGTATGTCGATGAGTTTGTGGTCAATGTGACATATGGGAAACATCTGTCGCCCACAGTCTCGGGCTTGACCATTATGGATGAGGCTTCGCATGGTTCGCATTGCAAGGCCACTACGCATTCACGTAGAACGGCCGAGCTCCAGATACACCCACGCGGCCGCATAGTATACTCCACGGCCGCAAAGCGCATATCATGTGACACTCAGGCTTTGCACACACGATTGCAAAGTCACCGAGCCAATGCATCACGAGACAGAAAAGTATGTTCTCCCAATAAATCGACACCGCCATCCCATCGCCATCACTGAAGACGACCCAACGAGATGCCAGCTTCCTACAGGAGGTTCGCTCTTCGATCCCACGCCACCGTAGTGGCTGGCAACTAAAAGACAAAGGTGTTCTGATAGTCGTGGCTGGGATCGTTTGTATTTTTTTGATCAAAGAGCCAGAAAGGAGGACGAGGGCCCGAGGGGTTTTATGCTGCGCCGTGCCAAGACTTTGCGCACGGGACGGCGGGCAGATTTTTTTGGTGGGCAACGGCGCACGGGCGCTCCGGCTGGTGGGAATGAGGCTGGGACACGGAATTCTTGGGCGAATGGCTGGATCAAGGTATGAGATTCTTTATCTCATAATTGCGGCTGGATTCGTGATACACTCATGATACGATGGAAAGAGGGTGTCATGCGGGAAAAGATGGTGGCAGCAACGTCCTCAAAAGCTACCAAACCTCAACTTCATCTTCCTGGTACCTCCCAACGACAAGCAGAATATTGAAGACCTCGACTGCAATTTGAGCATGCAACTCCTGAGGATCATGCAAATGACAAGGATTGCTCCATTGGCCGACAAGACCCTGTTATCATTGCCGGACTCTTCTCACAACACAGCCTGCATAATTTTGGATACACATATCAAAAGTCAAACATTTTTTTGTGTTTATATATAAGGTGGCTAATGAAAAAGGAGCAGATCGAGACCCATCAAGGATAATGACAGTATCATCGCTCAGTAGAACACGGGGGTTCTCCTCCTACCACCAGACATGCGCTTGCCTAGTCGGACTTATTCGCAGCAATGTCATCACTCAGTTCTTGTAACCGTTCTCGTATCCATTCACCATGACTTCCTGGAGGCCCTTGGGAAGGCCGTTGGCGTGGCCGTTGGCAGTGCCGTTCACAGCACCGTTGCTCATGCCGTTCATTACCTTCTTCGATTCGTGCATGGCGTCCTCGACAGGCTTGTTGTTCACGGTGTATCCGGTGTCAGAGGCATCGACGTACGCATCGATACCAGCACCCTGGCGTGGGTACTCCTTCATCAGCTCCTTGTGTCGGCGCAGAGCCTTGTTCATCTCCTCAGCAGAGACGTCGTTGAGGAAGACACAGGTGCCGATGGGGTTCGGGACGGCAGCACGAAGCAAGCCGTTACGGGTCTTCAAAATAGCCTTGGTGGCCTTGTCGAGCATGTCCTCGTCAAAGAGCTCATGGTCCATGGATAGACCAGCCCTGGAGAACAGGTTCAACAACCTCTTGTGCTCCTCGTCACTGAGGAGACCACGCTGATTAGCCAAGGTGGCAGAGTATGCCATGTCAATAGAAATAGCATGACCGTGGCGAAGAGGGACCTTGGGAGAGAGCTATGAGAAGGTCAGTAGTGTTCACTTCGATGGATCATGGCAGACTCGCCTCGTGTAGAGGGCTCCAGGTGTGGCCGTAGGCAATAACACGGTCGAGGCCGATCTCGTGGAGGTTGGGAGTCTCGAGCTTCAACATCTCGTGGATACCAGCGCGGTTTATCTCATCCGCAGCCTGGAGGACCTCCTTGTCATCACCTTCACGGCCAAAGCGGGAAGTAATCAACTTCTCGCAGTACTTGTCCAGCAAGTCAAATGTTGGCTTGTGAGCACAGGTTGAGATCTTGATCAACTCTGCAAAACCATTGCGCACCTGGCCTTCAGGTAGGGTCTTCAGGAACGAGAAGTCCAAGAAGGTGTGCATTGGAGCGTGGTACGCTCCGAGACGGTTCTTGTAGTTGCCGTAGTTGACCGCAACCTTGATGCTGACACTGGCATCAATCAGGCCAATGACGGTAGTGGGGATACGGATGAAGTTGGTATTCCTCCGGTAAGCAGCACAAGCAAATCTAAAATCACGAGTTAGCTCTGTTCCTTCAGCGCATTCAGGCCAGAGTGCCTTAAGAGCTATTTTTTACCCAGCAACATCAGTCACTAGTCCACCACCCTGTGTCTCATTAGCATCAAACAGCAGCAAGCGAAACGGCGGGACGGCTTACGACTACAAGAACAGGCTCCTTGCGAATGATACCAAAGTCAGTCATCGAATCAACGATGCTAAGAAGAGTCTCCATAGACTTGGCCTTCTCGCCAATCATGGTCTTGTGGATCGTCAATGGTAAGTTGTAGTGGTCAAAGTACTTTTGCATCTCTTCACCATAGATGTTGAAGATGTTCAAGTCCATGACAGCAAGGCAGCGACCCCAGCGCTCATAGCACTGGGCCAGGTTGTTGTTGGCAGGGTTGAAGACGCCATCGAGAAAAGTGAAGTCGTATTCGATCTTCTCGTACCCCTCGACGTGGAAGCCGTTCTGGGTCTCGACAACAGAAGCCTTAAGATCTGACATGGTGAAAAGAATATTGGAAAAAGTGTAGATGAGAAAAGTTGAGTTCTGCCGGATGAAAGTACTGGGGCACGTCGCTCTATATAGGATTCACGGAGCCAGTGTCATTGACGACCACTGGCATGGCGTTGGACACACGCTCCTCTTCCATTGGCTCGTAACCCTCGAGAACAACCAGGAGACGTCAAGCATACGCACGACTTTGTCCATGATGTGGTCACTCGTGGACCTCGTGTTGTTTAGACCTGATGCGGCATTACTAGGAACCAAACTAAACTTTTACTGGCCAGCAATGATGATATGACTCTGGGGACGAGAACGTATGCAGCGGTAAAAACCGGCTCCGGCACGTGGAATATGCAATTTGTCCACGCTCACATGGGATTTTGCGTGCTTGGAGAGATGCACAACCCCAGTAATTACTATAGGCCCCGGACAGATGTGGCGTAGTACAAGCCACTAACCCAATTGGCACCAAAAATGGACTCTCACCCGCCTGTGGAGAAGAGGATATACCATAGTTGCGGGGCAAGCACAGAAAATCACCTCATTCCCACTTTACTTCCTGCATTGAACGGTGGATGACGCGCTAGGGGTATAGTGAGGGTGATCACGAAAGCGGGCAGAACCCTCAGCGAGTCCCAGGCACATGCTATGTGCAGATAAGGTAGATGGTACACCACCGGTACCACCGGTACCATAAGGACACAAACTTTTGCCTCCCTTCCCCTCACTCCAAGGCGGCTTGAGAGACGAATAAAGAAAAGGAAAACAGTGACCAATGTGGAGAGGTTTCGATCCTAGCTCCCGCTCTCGGGTAGATAAAGTTTTGCGAATCCTAAGATCGCTGAGCTATTTTACTTAGGACGGACAAGTACCCAGTGTCATGGATGTAGACTTCCAACTATAACAGGGTTAGAATACGCTACTAAGCTCTGGATCGTCCATGGCGGCAGGTATATGTACGAACCTCAACGTCAATACCACACGGAGCCAGATATGCACCAGTCAAGCGGCCCACAGCCGCATCGAGTATCCACATGGTACCGCGTAGAGCGTGCCGTAACCAACGCCAAGGGCCTCTCTCGATGCACACACGGCTTCGAACCACAAAACTGGCATGACCCAGCGTCTCAGCTACATTGGCATCCTGCGCGCAATACGGGGTTTCAGTAATGAAAGCAACGCTGCAGCTACTCATGTCGGCAAGCTGTTGCTAATGTCGTAACATAAGCGATGACACCTGGACTCTTCCATGGCAGGGGTTTCTGTGAGATGCGTGCAGTGAACTACATGCCTCCACTAACTTACATGTTCCTGCATACATTTCGTCATGATTAGCAGCAGCCCCGCACTAGAGTCGACGCGTCGAGGGGCATAGAGTACGCTGGACGCGTCAGGCTCATAGCCATCAAACACAATTCTATTTCGCCATTGACCAGCCGTAATCATGGGTAGTTTCGATCAAAGCAAAGCGTACGCAGCGCAAGAGGAAGAGGGTGCTTTCTTTGATGATGGACGGGAGATTGAGCTACTACACTTTGTTTACTCACACCCCAACATTGAAAAGATAAGAGGTTCACCAGAGAATGTTCTGGCAGCCATTGACGAATATGGGCGGACAAAGAAGTATCTCATGAACGTAGGAGAGGATAAGGGCCGAATTGTCACCGATCTGATTGCAGAGGTCAAGCCGAAAACAATGGTACGCAAGCCTCTAAGAACAAATCTCAGGTCCTAACAAGAAATGAAGATTGAACTGGGCGGATACGTGGGTTACTCGTGCATCCTCTTCGCCGACGCAGTGCGCAAAGCTGGCGGTGAGCGATACTTCAGCTTTGAGCGCGACCCAGCATTCGCCGCAGTAATCATGTCGCTCGTCGATCTCGCCGGTCTGAGCGATCTCGTAAAGGTCGTCGTGGGCTCCAGTGACGAGGGGATTGCACGTCTGGTGGCATCTGGACAGCTTAAGCATGTTGATCTCATGTTCCTAGATCATTACAAGCCAGCCTACACAACCGATCTGAAGCTCTGCGAAGAACTCGGCCTAATCGCCAAGGGCTCAGTACTCGCAGCAGACAACGTCATCAAGCCCGGAAACCCGCCATACTTGAAATATGTCAGGTCGAGCGTCGAAGAGAAGATCAAAGAGGCTGGAGATGGCGGCCAAACAAACCTCAATGGTATTGCCGAAACCAATGTCAAGATGTACGAGAAGCGATATGGCAAGGCCAAGTTCAGTCAAAGCAAGGGAAACCCGCATCTACAATACGAGAGCAAGCTGATCAACAGCTTCGAGCCTACAGGCATACCTGTAAGTTGGAATCCTTCAACGGCCCGGTGACTGGGCGCTAACAGCACAGGATGGCATCGAAATCACGCGATGTGTCGGGTAGGAACGCATAGAACTTGCCGAAACACGGGCGGCACAGTTGAATCACTGGCTGGTTTCGTCGCTGGTGGGTCGAAGACAGGTTAGTAATGAATGTAGAACCCGGGTTTTTCGTCAAGCAGGTTGGACTTGAGGCATCCAATACGGCCCAAGCTGCACAAGTCAATGTGATCAAAGATGCAATCCTTCATGCTGATGTCCCAGCTATGAGAGCCTTGAAGGCATCGCCGCGGAATGCAATGCCGTGACTATGCAGAAGCATGCCAGTCTCACAAAAACAAACATCAGATCCACATGTCAAACAAACCCTTGAATCCCCCACTCAATGATCGTGCCGACGTACCCATGCCCATCTTAGATCAAGATCTACTTTGCTGAATCTCAGATTGGGACCACAATTCTCTAGCGCTGCGGGCAAATGTCGTACAAGGGTGAAATAACAATGACGTTTAGACTAGCCGCATCGATTTGCCTTTCGTTGAGCGCCCGTCTGCCCCACGCATCTCGACCACCTCTCCCATGCACAGCGCGGAAAGTATAATACCGAGCCGTCTAGGCCGCTAGCATTCATTACTTGCAGCTTGCAGCATTCGCGTGGACAGATCCCACTGGTCGGTGCGTTTGGGATCAAAGTAAGTCCGTCAGGGTGTTGTTGGGACCGCCTGAACGGTGAAGCGCCTGTCAGAACGCGTGCCAAGGTCACGAGCTCTCGACACCCAGCACCGAGTCCTCGAAGCAAAACATGGCCAAAGGCAACAAAGGCGATGCAGCTGTGCCGTTCTACTACGGTCATGTGTCGAAGAATGTGCTCCTACTGGTCCTGAGCGTGGTGCTGGCTCCCGTCTCGGCAGCTCTGGTGGTGCTCGGGCTTGCTGTGACGAAGCTCCATGGAGAGCGCAATGCAACATTCACCAAAGAGGACAAGAGACATGTTGCAGCAACACGCCGCCGCAAGACGATCCTCGTTACCGGCGTGTCCATGACAAAGGGCCTTACTATTGCGCGAAATCTCGCCCAGCATACACCACATCGAATCATTGGTGCCGACATATCTGCTCTATCTCCAGGCCGTTTCTCCAGCGCCATCTCCAAGTACTACCTTCTGGAAAAACCCAGTGGCGACGATGCAGAGCCATACATCGACTCGATCCTCTCCATTATCCAAAAGGAAAAGGTCAACTTGTGGATCTCCTGCTCTAGTGTAGTTGCCGCCGTGGAGGATGGACAGGTCGTCCGCATAGCAGAGCAGCAAGCAAAGGAGCGGGGACGTCCATTTGAAGCCATTCAGTTCCGTGAAGATGTTGTTGAGAAGTTCCACGAAAAGGACAAGTTCATCGACTATATTGAGTCACTCGGCCTCCCTACACCGGAATCTCATCGTTGCACTGATGCTTCTGAAGCACTCGATGTGCTTATGAGAGAGCTTCACAGAACGCCTACAAAAGGCAGAAAAGACAGCAGACGAAAGTTCATCATGAAGCCAATTGGTGTAGATGATAAAGCCCGGAACAACATGATGACGTTGCTCCCTTTCCAGACACCAAAAGCAACAGCCGAATACATCCACTCGCTCAACATCAGCAAAGAAAATCCCTTCCAGCTCCAACAGTTCATCAAAGGAAACGAGTACTGCACGCACGCGCTCGTCATCCGTGGAAAAGTAAAGGCCTTCACCAGCTGTCCCAGTCTCGAGCTCCTCATGCACTACGAACCGCTTCCGCCCTCCTCTCCACTCAGCCAAAAGATGCTCGAGTTCACAGAACGCGTCTGTGAAGATGGAGGAGAGAGCTTTACCGGACACCTCAGCTTCGATTTCCTTGTTGAAGACGACGATAAAGGTGCCGACGCGAAATTCTACCCTATCGAATGTAATCCCCGCGCCCACACAGCAGTCGTACTCTTCGAACAAACTCCCGAAATGGCAGAAGCCTATCTCTCCATCTTCAACAGTCTCAACCCCGTGTCCTCCAAAACCGCAGCAACTCCCGTATTTCCCCGCACACCGACATATAGCTACTACTGGATTGGGCACGACCTCGTGTCATTCATCATCCTACCTCTTCTCGACACACTGTTTGGTGCTATCTCGTTCCAGCAGGCGACAGAGCATTTCTTCACTTTTTTCCGGCATTTGGTGACCTGGAAGGATGGCACGTATACGTTTGAGGACCCGGTGCCGTTTTTTGTGCTGTATCATGTTTATTGGCCGGCGAGGTTTTTGGAGGCGTTGGTGAGTGGCAGGGCGTGGAGTAGGATTAATGTTAGTACGACGAAGATGTTTGAGATGTAGATGAAGGGAAGGGAGAGGGGTATGGTCAGATTGCATAAGAGGGTGAGTGTTTAATGGTTTGGGGAACGGGATTAAAGATATGCTGATGGGATGAAGAAGTGTGTAACTATATACACCAATCTCTTTCTGAAGTTGATAGGTAGCCTTTTTGCTTAATCTAACACCAGTTATTACATTAACCTCTGATGTGAGCGTGGTCGGTCTCCAACCTCGTCGTCTCTGGTCAAGGAGAGATTAGATTAACCTATAACAACGTCAAGCTTCTTTTAGCATAGTTTGGACCCCGAATTGCGCTTTTCATCCGTCGGGATAAAGGCAGGGCACTTAGCTAGTACCTCGTACTGCATTGTTAATATTGTTTCGGGGCTCATTGGCTCGCAACCATGATCCTGCATTTGGGAAAGGTCCTATTGGGAGTTCAGATGCCATAGGACAAGTACTGGGGGCCAAATGGAGCGCTTATTTGGAGGGTTTTATTGGATAGACCTATAGAAAAACCTTGGTCTTAAGCTTGTCACATGCATCACATACATGCACACTTAGCAAATGGGAATTGAGGATGCCTCAGATTGTTGCATGAGGCTGAAGGGTCTCTCCTATGGAAGGCAAGGTGGCTTAATATCTAATTTTAGACATTCTTGATATTTCCTTCAAGAAAATCCCCTTCCAGGCCTTATACTAGAGTCGATATATTTTAGAAAGTTGACGTCTCTCGCGTATCAATATTTTCAATTTCGTCCTTCGTAAAAGATGACAAACCCCAACGTAAACATCTTGATTTCTCGTATGATCGCTATCCTCAAAACCACCACAAAAGAGTACAATGTTGTCAACAATGACACTAGTCTCCAAGAAGCCTTCCACGAAGCAGGTCGAGGGCTGCTCCTCATAGAGGAGGCTCTCCAGACTGTCGAATCTCAACTAGATGGACGCGGTCTAGCTGGAGACTCCCAGAGGGCTATAGTCTCATTGGAAGCCTGCAACGCAAAAGTCAAGCTATCTGAGAGCATATTTAAGGATGTCGCACGAGCGCCAGAGACTTCGAGATTCGAATGTTACAAAGCGGCTGTGCAACAACAGGGGAAAGGAAGGACGGTGGAGGTTTTGACATTAGGGATGATGAACGACATATGTGAACTGGCTGAGAATGACACTGTTAAGGCAACAACAAGAGACCAGGTCAAGCGATTGCATGATGCGATTGATAAGTTGTCAACGATGGAGCCGTCAGTGCCAAATGATGGACGGGGCGATATATCTAACAGCTATGGCTCTGGAAACCAATTCAACGCCCCAGGTAGTACTCAGAACAACAACACAGGTAGCAGCAACCAATTTCCCAGCGCAACCTTCACTGGAACTGTAAATTTTGGCAAAGTTTCATAGTACTACAATAGACAGCTGAGAGTAAACAACTTGCTGCCTAACAAAATGTGTCTTGTTCATTGCTGGCACTAACCAAAATGCACAGGCCCACTGAAACTACCAAGGAATTGATTGCCGCTGCCTGTGTTGCTGTTCTGAATGCCACCAGGGGCATTGAATTGATTTCCAGATCCACAGCTGTTAAACGACCACCTAGCCGGTTCGCAATTTCGCTTGCGTTGCTCTGTGGAAATCGTTGGAGGTAGAGCAGGTGATTCAGTCCTTGACGACTGTTCGATCTCCTTGTGCAGCCGAATGAATGCCTTTTTTTGTCCCTCTTCATATATAAGCGGCATGTGAATGTCAAAAATACCTAACAGAGAGTATGCTGCGTCCTCTTCGCGTTTCGTCTCACGCCTCGTAGTCCAAGACAAGCGTTCATCAACGCTAAACCAAGACAAAGGTCTCCCTTGAAGTTGAAGGGCTTGAGTGCTGATTCCCGTTATCCCCTGAATTTCTTGCACCATTGAATCTTTGTCACCAAGTCGCTCGCCCTCTACAGAAAAAAAATTCGACACATGCTGGAGCAACTAGCCCTTGGAGCGTCCAAACTCAAGTAAACCATCTGGTATGCTGAAAAGCTGGCTTTCATATTTGCCGAGAGGAAACATCAGATAGATATACATAGCATTTAGCCGCATTGTGATACCAACGAAACATTGAGTTAATAGCTTCTGAAAGTTCCGCGCTGCTTGATTTGTGAATACAACATCAACCACACTCGCTGAGTTCAACGAGGCAATGCACTAAATTTTACGTTGGTATTTTTCGCATTCTCCATATCTGAGTGTCACCCCTACTGAGCACTCTGAGTTCATGGGCACGTGAACACACATTTGTAATTTTGACTTGGCTCGTAAACTATCTAATTGATGAGCCTGATAGTTTCAAGTATTCTTTAGCTTCCCCCTTCTTCGTCTCGAATGGCTAGTACGAGTGACAACGCGGCTCAATACCTGTCCACTGCTATGCCTTGAGCTAGAGAAGAGATCAGCAATACTATGCTAAACCTTCAGTATCGTTGTCTCTCTTAATACTGCACGGCTTGCATATACTCATACACGATGCGCGCCGCTGATAGATGTGCGAGGTTCGGAATGATACAATGGTCTAGTTTCAGACCTGTCGCAAATGGCGTGATTAACCAATCATGCAATCCAGGTGGGCGGGACTGAACCAAGAGGATTCAAGCCTAGTACTCCGCAACTAGCGCTGGTCCTCCCTATGGGAGGAATGGTGTAGTGGGCTGTTGTCCATAAGCCATAAGGCCAGATCAAACAGTCTTCACAGATGATATTGCAATGACACACTTCTTTTTACAATCACATATATTGGCAATCGCGCATTGCAAGCAAATCCAAACCGTGCACATATCGTGCACAGACCGTTGTGCTACATGCATAAGCCACACTGGTTCGTACCCCTTCGAGGCTGAGTTTAAGCTGCATCAAGAGGCGCAGCAGGCAGCTATACGCCTCAAAACTCACAATTGGTACTGATTCAAATCTAGATCACTCGCAGCAGCTGGATAGTTTTTCTCATCCGGCCCTTGGGTGAACAGATCATATTCTTGCGTCTACAGCCTCCGCAGCAGAACGAGCAGTTAGACGATGCCTAAGATTACGTCAGCTGCTTCAGCGAAGAAAAGAGTACCCACCACCTCTCAGGGCAAAAGTGTAACTCCTGAAGTCCACCAAAGGCCCGACCAGATTCTACAACAACAGCCGATTTTGAGAGACACAGCTTTGCGTGGCGCGGCAAAACGGCAAAGTCAGGCTGTGGCTCTGCCCGTCGGAAAATATCGACGGATCGAATCTCGTTACAATCGATACAGCACAGTGGACACGATAGAGTGTCAAGGTCAGATCTCAGAACCTGCACATAAGGCCGATCGAATATGTCGCATGTGCCGAAGGATAGATTTCGAAGCGATCTTCAATGAAGATAGGAGAGATCCAAAGCTCTACAAGATCTGGGGTGACAGGGTTTATAATCTGTCTTACATAAGTCCGCAGAGTAGTTGTACTTTGTGCCGATTCTTCTACAGTGTTAGGGAGCCAGTGTTAGGTGATACTGTGGGGCATACAGGTTACTATCTCGAAGTCTTCCCAGCAAGGAGCCACTTCGGTGCTTGGAAGCTTCCATTCGATGAATCGCCAGGTTTCAGAGTTATTCCCCTCCCAGACAACCCGCGCAGACCCGATAACCATGGACTTATCATAGAGCTTTCTGAAGGACAAGAGGGCTTCTCTGGCCGTCAGATTCAACCTCAGGTGGATCTAGCCATTATCAAAGACTGGCTTAGCTTTTGTGACAATCATCATAAGGCTTTGTGCAAGCAGAAATCCGATCCGCAAGTTCCCAAAAACTTCTGTGTCATCGATTGCACGACGCGCAAAATCATACCATGGGAGGAGATCGTCGACCAGAAACAATATGTAACCCTTAGCTATACCTGGGGCAGGCCAGATCAAGATATTGTACTCCAAGAAGGTGTGGTTCCATCCGATTTGCCTCGTACGATTGAAAACACTCTTCAGTTGACGACAGAATTGGGTTATCGATATCTTTGGATAGACCGATATTGTATCACTCAGGGCGATACTACGAGCAGACAGATACAGATACAAAGCATGGACATCATATACCAGCACTCCGTCCTTACAGTGGTCGCAGCGGCGGGTGTTGACCCCGATCATGGATTATCTGGATTTGGTGCAGCTTTAAGAGAACGTCAGCCGTCTGTAACAATCGGTCACCGAAGTCTCGTGTATGCACCATATGCGAAAGATCAAATCTTATCTTCGAGATGGAACAGTCGAGGGTGGACTTACCAAGAAGGACTTCTCTCCCGACGGAAACTTGTGTTTACCAATAGCCAGGTATATTTTCAATGCAATGGCATGCATTGCCTCGAGAGTATACAAGCACCGCAAGAAATATTGCATACACAAAACAATGCTCGGATGTGGGACGACATCGACATCTCTCGAGTCTTCCCCCTTCGTGGACTCGGAAAGAGTCCACTGGAACTCAATGAACGGCTTAACGAATACCTAAAAAGGTCTCTTACCAACGATGACGATATCCAAGATGCCTTCAAGGGTGTCTTTGTTGCTTTTCAACGGAAGTTTCCAGGCAAAATCCAGAGTCTCTGCGGGATCCCAATATTCAGTTCTCAACTGCTTCGCAGTGACTTGGACGCCTTTGTGCTAGGTCTAAATTGGTACAGTTTTCAAGGAGACTCCGATGATGGCCTTGTCTTGGAGCGGCGCAAAAGGTTTCCAAGCTGGACGTGGCTAGGATGGAAAACTCATGGAGTCCACTTCTACGGCGCTTTCGTACCCCGGGATCGAGATGACACAGGCCACAGGGCTGTCGCACGTGCTAGTATCGAATATGCTGATGGAGCTGTACTTGCATGGAGTGAGGCTAAGGATGAGATACTTGCTCGGGAAAATTTAGCATTGACGCCCGCTTTCCTCCACTTGCATGGACAGGCTTTTGACGTACACATATCTACAGCCGGTAAAATCATAGGTAATGATGAAGGTGGAGTTGTTGAGCAGATTAGGGTGAATTATGATGAGCGACGTGGTGAGCTCCTTGTTCGACAAATACAAGCTGCACATCCGTCACAGCAATATGTCGATTGCTTGCTCAAACTCACATTATTTGTTTCACATCAATGGAATGATGAAGTACATTTTCTGATATTGTATCAGCCGGAGAGCTCGTCAAGTTTCGAGCGCGTAGGAGAAATCTCACTTTTCATGCAGCCCTGGGTCGTGGGGTTTTACACAAAAAGATTGACATTCCCCAGCGCGTTGAGGGGTTGGGCAGAAACACAAGTCCGGATCGAATAGTGTTGACAGTTTCGATAGTCTATAATAGAGTAAAAAGTAGTAAGATCACAATCACTCGAACAACAACATTATCATTATAACAGCTTTGCAACCCTTTATAAGATTCAGAATGTTCTCGACAGACGTAACAGTTTTCATATATGCTGAGGGCCTTTCACGGTTCCAAGTTCAGATTTCAAAATTTGAATATATCCAGGACATAGAGAAAAGGTACCAAATTACAGGTCATGGACCGATAGGCCCTTGAAGTAACAGCACCCTCTCACCGTTCGCCTTGCAGCTGTAATTCCGTGGGCATCGGATGCTAGGAGGATAGCATTTCTTTTTACTACGCTTGACCGTTCATCTAAACTGTTCGAAGGCTCGATAAACGCTCGAGATATTGTGGCCCATTTTCAGGCATGTCTAGTGACCTTATTAAACTCCGCACTAGTAGCTTAGTCAATTGTTTTAGAACCAGGTAGGTAAGTCCGCTGAACGGTCCTCGCGAAATTAGATCGTTGATACCCATCACAACTAGTGGCGGTTGGCCCCATTCTCCTAGGCTCTGGAAGCTAGGGCAAATTCCCAATATAATATTAGTTACTACAAGACAACGCTCGCAACTCCAAATAACACACACTGCAAAGAAGGAAAGCAACCAAAGTCTATATAATATCTGAATACAGTCACTACGGGGACGTAGTCGTTGAACCAACAATCCTGCCGATTTGTGGGCTCTTGCGGAAAGCAAGGGGCTCTATCGCAGTTTGTATACTCTCAAAGGAAGGCCTTTCGCAAGGCAATGACGATTCACCTACAAAGACCTCTATGAAAGGAACCAAATGGGGCCCAAGTATAACAAATAATGAAGAATAGTCCGCCATAGCCTCTTGATCTATGTAAATCTAATTATATACAAATATATCTCAACCAGAACTTTGTTGAGGAACTGATTTTTCTCGATGCACCATATTAAACCCACAATAACACATATCCGTACTACCTTGATATCAAAGCCCAACCAAAGAGGGGTATGTGCTGCTATGGACCTGGTCCCTGACTCCTAGCTATCTTTACAGTTCCAGTAAGAATTACCGATTGATAAAGCACGCTTCAAGACTGACAGTTGCCGAAATATACGAGCCCACTGAATCTAGCATCAGAGAATTGGTTTCCACTGCCCGCATTGTTGTTCTGAGCACCCCTGAGGGCGTTGAATTGGCTCGTATCGCTATGGGTGTTAAAATTATTGCCATGTTGTTGGGCGGCAGCTCCGCAATGTGCAATCCGCGAAGCCTCGGGTGGTTGGTTCTTGGATATGCTTTCGGAAATCTTTGCCGTTGTGTTGCAGGCATCTAGTAACCCTAGGGTTGTGTTACGCTCTGGTATTTGCGTAATAGTTTGTGCTGCAAGATGGCTCGGCGCAGGTGGTGTCTGCCGATGGAGACGCTTGTGCGACAAGGAATCATATTGAGAATACTGGGAGTGGCCAGTCACAGTGAGGTACCCCGAAACCGCGTTCTGTGAACTAGGGCAGTCCGGAAGTGTGGCCTGTTGATTCTGGATGGCTTGGCCCCAGCAGCCAAAGTCAATTTTCTCTGCGGTATTGTCGAGATCTTCGACGAATATATTGCTAAAAGCCTGCTGCAGTTCGTTCTCCAACGGGTACACAATTTCTTTGTAGATTCTGATCCGCAGTGCTTCTGTATCTAACTTACGCCCATAGTCGTCTTTCCACGTCTGCGGGTCTAGATATTTCTCCACGGCGTAGCAAAATTGAGTGTGCATGTCAACCCTGTATTCTTCAAAAACAATATTTGCATTGATCCAAGACACTTTGTTATCTTCGCTGACTTGGACATCGCAACCATACTTCCTTGCTAGAGTTGTAATCGGTATGGCGTGATATAGCTCCACCAGCATTACAGCTAACGTGACGAGAGAGTGTAGCTCGTAAGGCAAGGACTCATCCGGATCAACGTCATCCGGGTCAAAGTTGTCCTCGCCCGCATCGTCGAGATTGCCAGGCTCATAGTCTAGTTGTCCGGAGCAAGCCAAACTATGCATAAGCTCGTTTTC